>CM077026.1:52291143-52891143 GCA_039090855.1 Macrothele yani
AAGCAATAATAAAACTGATTAGGCATGCACGTCTTACAAGGCTGAAAAGGTAACAAGTAACATACAATACTTTCCATTCCATTACATACACGCATTTTTCTCTGCCTGACCAGTTTCCAACTGTTCCTCCGGACGACAGCATTCCGTAATATTTTGTCCAGGATGCTTAGACAGATAAAGAGTTGGCGCACGTCGTTCTTAATCCCTTTGGGGCTTTTACAGGGATTTAAGAGGGATTTTCCAAAAGGTCTGCGACACTGATTAAGGCAAACGAAATGTGGTGCCTATCAAAGGCTTCCTAATCCTAATTTTTCTGGATCCAGCACTGCCGCCACGCCCAAGTCGCTTAAATCTTGTTCTAGTCCATTCTCGTACTGAACTGCACACGAACAAAACACCTATGAAGTACTTAGGAGATGGTCAATAATTTCCTGGGTTGGTTTACTTCCAACGTAGTTCATGTCCTGAAGATTTTTATGTCGAAGAAATAGAAATATCTAGATCTTGACTGGAAAGTGTTCCATACACATAGGGCCATAGGACGAACGCCATAATGTGACTTCCCGACCACAGCAGCATAAATATCTTCCAGTCTGCTTTAATCCTTTAATCGGCTGGAACAAATTGACTCGGGGTTAACAAAATAGGCTGAAATCAGCTTGAATGAATATTAGTATGCAAAGGAAATAAAATATCCGTTTATTGACGTATAAGTATTATGAATAAAGCTTAAGCTTTCAACACCAACGGGTGCCTTCTTCAGACTTGTTCGTGGTTGGGCAAGACAAGAGGAATAAAGAATAGAAAACTTTTAAAATAAACATGAACAGAATTTGAGAACGTGATATGTTGCGTCGGGAGCATGCGACAACGAGAGATGTCAACAGGAACGTGCTAAGCGTGAAGAAATGTGCGCCATATTTGGGAAAGCTCAAGTGATACGTCATCGTTGCAAACCACAGGGTTACTCAAAATCTCCATGGTCTCCATGACGGCAGTGCCCCTGGCGGTAGTATAAGGAGCGATTATTTATCTGGTCCCATTTCGGGATGGCGGAATGGGTAACCACTTCCCTGGATAAGGCGGTTGTCAATCTTCCGTGCGAGACGTCCCGCTTGTGTTCGATTAGTCGAAAAGCGAAAGAGCGTTTTGTCATTCCGATGTAATGCTTGGTGGTACCACCCATGTATTCCAATGGTATGGAGTACATTCTCGCATCAGTCAGAGAGGTATGGGTGTTCCGGGATGATAGCAGGTGGCGTGATATCGATCTCGGTGAGCGTGTTCCAAAGCTAAGCTCGAGTTTCTTTAAGGTGTTCTGCAAGAAGTTGGTCAGTCCGGGTACATAAGGGCAAGCTCCAATGTATTGCAGCGAAGATTTGGTATGGCGGCTACCCGGGTTGGAAAAAACAGCGTCGGCGTTCTTGATAATGTCCTCGATCACTTGCACACTGTAGCCGGAGGAAGAGGCCAGATCTCTTAGGTTGTCGACTTCTTCAAGTCTGGATGCAGTGTCCGAGGAGAGAATAAAGGCACGTTTAGCCCTATGTCTGAAAATGGCTAATTTGTGCGTAACTGGTCCCATAGAGGTGGGTAGTATTACATTCGGGACATATGTTGGCTTGTAATAAACCTTGGTTTGGAGGGATCCAGAACGAGATTTCTTGACTAGGACGTACAAAAACGGGAGACTGTCGTTGTCCTCACACTCCATGGTGAAACATATGTTCCAGTGGAGGGAATTAATGAAGAGAAAAAACCGTTCAGTTCATTAACTCCATGCTGCCAGATAAAAAATACATCGTCGGCGTATCTGTCTCAGCCATATAAGTGGTATCTCAGCCTCTTATATGGCTGAGATACCCACTTCTCAGACAGCGAATATATTTATATTGAATGAATATATTCGCTGTCTCAGAAGTGGGCCAAACGCGACAGAAACAAGTGAACCTGCGCATCAGAAAGCGTTGCTTTTACGCATCAGAAAGCGTTGCACCTTACGTTTGTCATTCTAAGTGGTGATTTGGGGGTATGATTGTCATTAATCCTTGCTGTCTGATTACCTATTCTGCTAAGAACGTTAAGGAAAGGGCGACGAATCTAAGAAAGAAGAGAAAATATGTTTGAGTAACTTGCTTCTACCCAGTGGCATGGTGTTCGTGTCCGAGGGATTACTGCTTCCAAATCATTCCTGGGACAATGGAACAAAAAATAAGGGACTATAAGGAAATCAAACTATGTCCTGTAAGACTAAGGACTAGGATTGTATGGGAATACTTACAACCAGCGACAGATTTATAGTCGATACTCCTGAGATAAAAGAGGGAAAGGAATTGTTTTGCTGAAACTTTTGTTATAATCCGGTAACTATGGGAACACTTCCGCTTGAGGAGACAGGGAAATTTGAGCAACTTTTCGTTCAGGTACATCGGACGCTTAAAGGGTTAAATAGTGTGATATGAATACGATTTGGCAATTAAAGCATCACCCTATTTCAAGGAAAGGAGAGATGAGTGTTGAGGTACTGTGACGTACCTGCCAGCAGGACGCACACGACATAAAGGCAGATAGGAATCAGAATAAAACGTCTGCGAAGCTCAGTTGGTAGAGCTACTTGTTCCGGAATAAGCGGCCTCGGGTTCGAATCCCGGCGTAGACCAAAAATGACGGAGAAATTTACTTCGTTATAATGGCGCCCGAACTATCCGGATGACCCGACCGTTCAAAATCTCGCATTGGTGTGATGTTATTTCCACACCGCGAGACAGGAAAAATCAGAGAATTCCTTCTCCAGCGCTTCGAAAAATAAAAAATGTGTGATGTTACATTCCACACAGCAGATTGACTGGGAGTTCTCAAGTGCCCGTTCTACAGTGGATGGCTGCCTGCAACGATTCATGGTCACGGCTGACCCGTGGGCCATGCCCCGGCCCTCTTTCGGGGGGGGGAGATGTGACGTACCTGCCAGCACGCCATAAAGGCAGATAGGAATCAGAATAAAACGTCTGCGTAGCTCAGTTGGTAGAGCGACTTGTTCCGGAATAAGCGGCCTCGGGTTCGAATCCCGGCGTAGACCAAAAATGACGGAGAAATTTACTTCGTTATAGTACATTCTGGGTAAACTGACCAGGTCGATTGTTTCTGATTGAAACCATCTCTGATATCACCGTGTTCTTAAAAAAATAGGGTACATTGTGGTAATTATAATAGTGAATCCCAGGAAGGAACTGTAACGTTCGAACTCTACAGTGGTGTCTGATCTGACGTAAACAACTGCACTGATTTTTTTGGGGTGCTTCCTTTCGATCACTGCATTATTCCTTCAGCAAAAACGTTACTTAACTCCTCAATGGGGATAACTGGTCTCCCAGTTATTTGGATATTAGCTGTCCACGTACCAGGCTGACTTTGTGACAGGAAATCGAGTTTTCCACGAAGGTATTCACTTTGAAAACTGCAGGGATAGCCATTCATCCTGCTGATGGTAAGTGGTCACACCATGTCCCAGGCTGACCTTTCCATTGTGGCGTGTTCCCGTTTGTAGCTCTTTGATTCTCAACATGACTCGCTCCCGCCTAGGCTGTAGGCTGATGAGGTAGCACAGGACTTTGATTTTTCATTATCTTTCATTACTCTCTATGGTTTTCATTACTTGGTGAGGTAGGTCCACCTGCATGTTTGCCTTATGCCTTGACCCGTAAGGTGGAACAGGGGATGCCGGATGCTGATTATTTCGAGAGGCCAGAATGAAATGTCCTCCCAGCAGTCAAAATTCCCTTTTCCTCCCTGCATAATTCTAAACGAACGGCGAAGAACGAGCCTGCACCTAGTCAATGTAGTATATGGCAAAGTGGAGTTCGTGCTTCTAACTATTTGTTGTGATGCACAACAAGGGAAGCCTGGAGACAGTGTGACCATGTCGAAGAAGTGTTACTGAGTCACGGAAAAGTCTAAATGCTTGCTGAGCAGGTGTTTGTCCAATCAAAGGACTATGAATGCTCTCTGATTCAAGAGCCGTGTTCTGTGTCTTCTGGGGACTGCGGACCTCTGGATTTTCATACTTGAGCTCGATGGTGGGTGGGAATACCGCGAACCAAACCGTTTTTCTCTTCATAGTTTTCGGTAGTTACCCATGGTACTAAGCTCAAATGGCTTCTTGATTATCAGTCCAACTCTTTGACCAATAAAGTAGATTTAGATACATCCGCTGCTCTTTTCTTATTATTAATTTTCTTCACGACTCTATGCCTTTGAGCTCCAGATTTCTTTTCTGGGTTAATAAAGTAATCCAGTAAGTTGCTTTCCTCCGTCCCGGTGGTGCAGTGACCTAAGCACTAATTTATGATCGTTCGGCCGGGGTCGAGTCCCAGGTGAAGCATGGATGATGTGTTTTTCTTACGGCACTGGCTCTCTCCCTTTCCTGGAATAAACGGCCCTAAATTAAGGACGGGTGGCAGCTTATAGCCCATCGAGTTGCTCACAGTGGGCGACAGCTTATAGCCCATCGGAACTAAACTCCAGAAAAAATTCGTCGTTCCCTCTAACAGAGTTAGAAATTTCCATCTGGCGATCTCGTGGAAGTCTCCAATCCTAGATATGGACCGATGCTTTTACAAACGCCTCTAATTACTTGGAGTCCAGGTCCTAGTGACCTCTCATGAACGCCTGAACTTTTCAGGAGGCGCAGCGTGTGGGCATGGCCTGGTCTTCCAGTTATTGATGAGGGAGGACTGCTTCAGTAGCTTGGGATTAAGGGAGATGTTGCTGTCTGCCGTATCCAGTGTAAACTGTGTGGAAAGCTTATCCCTTCCCGAAACCAGATATTAACTTTTGCAACATCAACAATTCCCCAGTCCATCATAGCAGGTTGTCTGCACCTTGAGGAACTCACGCTCCTCGAAGTGCAGTCAAGGTTCCTCAAGTCCATTCGGGGCTGATCAGTAACGGGCATTTCCAGCGGACGTGTTAAAGTTTTGCTCGGTGTGGTGTTGAGGCTGGTAATGTTAGGCAAGCCTAGGTTGCTGACACTGAGTAGTGCTTAAATTGCATCGAATAGCACGCAGCACTTGTAAAGGACTGTCCAAAGTAGATGGAAGAAGAGGAAATCCAGGCCTTCAAAGTCTTGCAGAATATCTCATACCATGTATAACGAAGTGAATTTCTCCGTCATTTTTATCCGCGCCAGGATTCGAACCCGGGTCCACTCATTCCGGAATAAGTTGCTCTACCATTTGAGCTACGCGGACATTTTATTCTGATTCCTATCTGCCTTTATGTCGTGTGCGTCATTCTGGCAGGTACGTCACATCTCCTGGTACGTTACATCATCTCTCCCTTATTTTTTTTTTTTTTTCGAAGTGCTGCTCTTATTTTTCCTACCTCGCTGTGTGGAAATAACATCACACCATTGCGAGATTGTGAACGGTCGGGTCATCCGGATAGTTCGGGCGCCATTATAACGAAGTGAATTTCTCCGTCATTTTTGGTCTACGCCGGGATTCGAACCCGAGTCCCCTCATTCCGGAATAAGTTGCTCTACCAATTGAGCTACGCGGACATTTTATTCTGATTCCTATCTGCCTTTATGTCGTGTGCGTTCTTCTGGCAGGTACGTCACATCTCCTGGTACGTTACACATGGTACAAGAGGAGAGTCGTTCCTGTCACATTAGGTCTGATGCTTCTGTTGTGGCTAAGATAAACACCACACAAACTAAACAGCTTATAAGGAATATTCATACCGGCTGCCTTCTTCCCCTTAACGGTATTTTAATGCTGTACTAGCCACGTTGATGTTCACAGTTCAGCATATACATCTACTTCCCCGAGATTCTCCAAAGCCGGCGCCTTACTTTTCAGTCTGAACTGCAATGGCGCCTGAACTCTCCGCTGTGGCGAGTGGAAAGGAAATAAAGAACAAACGAGATGCTGTGCTGATGAAATCTCTATAAAAGCCCTAGAGAACGAAAGGTATGTTCTAGTTTTTGGTAATGAAATACACAGCAGTTGTACACCCAGAAAGCTCCCCGCCAAGGAATGAAGTTTAAAACCACTAAGCGGAAGTTTATTAGAAGTTCAGAACCGTCAAGCCGATGTATTTTTTCATTTATTCGTTTGTTTTGGGATTTAATGACCCCTTCAGCATCCAAGGCTATAAGGAGTCACCTATTTGTAACTTAAAGCACTAGTTCCGGAGAAGAGATGGAAGCCTAAAAAGGTATTTCACACCAGAGTTTAGAAGAAAAAATTCAGCGAAAAAGACATTTGCGCCTCTTATAGAAAATCTACAGATAATACAAAATGTAGGCAGTGTTCTTCACAGGGTATCGACCCGAATAATAATAAAAAAAAATCGACCTGATTTCTACACAATTGGTAAACATCCTCAAATAAAGATAATTACTTTTGGCCGCTAGCGGCTGAAATGTGTCCTACGAAACTGTACACAAAGCATTTCTCATAACGGAAGACATCCAAAACAAAGAGAATTTTTCAAATTAGGTTCTTAAAAACGAAGACACGGTTCCAAGTATAGTACAAGTAGGAAAAAACACTTACGCCCCCTAGTAGCAAAACTGTGCGGTCCAAAAATTGGCAAATAGATGACAACCATTCCTCGCCGCAAAGCATTTTTATGTCTACCATTGTCTTGAGAAAGCCTCCCAGTGGAGTGCGAAAGCTTGGTGAATCTTTGATCTTACTACGCCGCAAAAATAAACGGATTTAATTCGCTATATGCGTTTCTTTAGTGTTCACAGTGTACTGTATTTATACACTGGCGCGCAAAAATTAAGGACAAGACGGTTTTTCGAACGTAACGTCGTGCAGAAGTGTTCCACATTGACTCAAATCATACCATAAGATCCCCAAGATGTAAGAATATGAGACAAGTGAGCAAAACCATCCAAACAAGGAATCCAAAGGATACAAAGGCACTTTATTGAAAAGGTAGCTTCGAGCACAACTGGACAGAAGACAGAAACGTTCATGTGACAGGCGGCTGCCAAGAAAAAATCCAGTCTTTAGTAGGGGATATGATCACCCCTGACTGCGCTGCAGGATTAACAACGTCTGTCCATGCTGAGGACGAGGTTGTCAAGGAGCTGTTGAGGCATCGTGTCCCATTCTTCTTGTAGCGCCAACCGCAGCTGCGGAATCGTTGCTGGCGGCTGGTGACGTGCTGCCAAGCGTTTCCTGAGAAGGTCCCACACGTCTTCGATGGAATTTAGGTCCGGGAACCTTGCGGGCCAATCCATGTGTTGAATATCTTCACTCTCCAACAGCTCTGCAACAGCCACTGTACGATGAGGTGTAGCGTTGTCGTCCATGAAGAGGAACTCAGGGCCCACAGCACCTCTAAACAGACGCACGTGAGGCAGGAAAAGCTTGGTACAATAGCGGGCACCAGTGACTGAACCTCCTTGGAAGATGTGGAGGTCAGTATGGCTACCAAGCATGATACCGCCCCAAACGAGAACTCCGCCACCTCCAAACCGGTCCCTTTCGATGATGTTCGAGGTGTGATTGCGTGTTCTTTGCTCTCTCCAGATGTGTATACGTCCAGAATCGCTCGTCAGACTAAATCGGCTCTCATCCGTAAAGAGAACTCGACCCCATTGCTGATGTGTCCAATTCTTGTGTTCCTGGCACCACAGAAACCGCCGTTTCCGATGAGCAGGCGTTAATGGCACACACCGTACTTGTCGTCGTGTAAATAGACCACCTTTGTGCAGCCTCCTGGCCACGGTAAAACGCAATAACGGACGTCCAGTTGTCTGTTGCATGTGCCTTGCGATTTCTCCCGCTGTCTGCCGTCTGTCTCTTCTCGCCTGTAGAACAATATACCGGTCGTCCGCCGCCGTGGTTGCTGGTAGACGACCACTGCTAAACTCTCGGACAGCTGTTCCTGTCGTTTGAAATGCTCTCCAAGCTCGTGAAACCATACTGTGACGATCCCGAACTCCTCGGCCACACTAGTCACACTTCAACCTTCTTCTATCTTCCCAATGACGCGACCTCGGGTAAAGTCATCCAGATGTCTTCTACTGGATTGTCTGTTAGCCATATCACACGGTGGCAGCAACTCGACGTCGTTCAAACCGATGTACGCCGTGCAATAGCTTTCACCGATTTGCTGAGCGTACACCGCCCGTGTGCTTTATACCCTTCCGACACTCCTCCCCCCACGTCATGCTGCATATATGCACATGCCCTACCGTACCGGACCATAGTCTATCTTCTGAGAGGTCTTTCTGTCCGTTCTGGTTGCTCGTTCCGCTGTTATGCTAATTTCTCCTCTTCGTCCTTAATTTTTGCACACCAGTGTAATTGCATCACATAAATGTTTTCCGTGGTGAATAGCGTTACTGAAGTGATTGTTGCAACTAAATTTTTAGAAGGAAAGTTACGATTGCAAACATGTTAAAATAGAAATAGGCACTTACGCCCCTGTTGTGCCAAAGCATCTTGTTACAAAATTTTGTAAAATCCATGTAAACTATTCATCGTCTTTCATAGAAATCTAACGCAAAAAAATTTAACATCTGTTTTTTTAGAAGCAGAGATTTCGGAAAAAGATACAATATACATTAACGCTAGATGCAACAACATGCATTATTTCAAATAGGAACTGTACGTAAAATGGCTTTCGTGGTAAAAGGTATCGGAAGGAAAATATATTTTTCTGAATATTTTTTTTGAAGCAATTCTATAGAGTAAAAATATAATTTGAATTTAATAGCATGTGCATTTACGCCCCCTATCGACGAGGTTGTGCATCGGAAAAGGACCAAAACCTATGGTGGATCATCGTTCTCACATTCAGGCTTTCGAATACAAGCATAATTTTTGAAATGGGGCTAATAGTTGCAGAGATATGATGCCCACAGATAGACGGGCATAGTGATTCGATAAGCACCTACTTCCTTTCTTTCTTTTTCTTTTTCAAAAGACGTTCTAAAATTTGAGGAATCTAGCCCTGTCTACACTGAAATAATAAAGACTGAACTTCTGCAACCAGTGTCCTGTTCACTTATTTTCATCTTGGTTGTTCTAATTTTGCAGCTTTTGCATTTTCTGTGGATTCTTCGGTTTCTTTTTTGTATTTCTACTTCTATTACACAGGCATGCAAAACTTAAAAACGAGCCAGGTTTTGACCTGTAGCGTTGCACAGGAGCGGTCTGCCGGATATGTGAAATTCAAACCATAAGAACTCCATTACTTACCGAAATTATGACGGAAACAACACCGACACAACTTCAGATGCTATAGGATGTAGTGGAACTTTATTTAGAATTGGCTACATAGCACTGGGTGCCATGATACAGATGCATCACTGACAAAGACTGTCGAAGGGAAGAGGTAGTCCTCAGTAGGGGATATGATTACCCCTACGTCGGTGGATGATTTTCATCCTCTGTCCATACTTTGCACTAGGTTGTTGATGAGGTTCTGGTGCAACATCGCCCTTTTTAGCACATCTTTTGTAAAAAAAGGATCGTGTTTATGTTATCGGTTTGTCCGTCCGACCGTACCCACGATATCTCTGCAACTATTAATTCGATTTGAAAAATTCCTTTCGCATTGGGAAGCTTGAAATATGTGAATGATGATCCTTTATTTAGGTTTTCTTTTACGATGTACAATTTTGCCGCTAGAGGGCGTAAATGCAGATGATGTCGAATTCAAAAATACGTTTTAATCCACATATTTGCTTCTGAACATCCGATTGAAAAAATCTTTTATTGTCCAATTCTATTTATGTTAAAGAGTAGTGTAGATATAGTTACGTTGTCAAATTACGCATAGATTTTCCGCTAAGGGGAGTAAAAGTAAATTACATTTTTCCCGATAACTCTTCTTCTAAATCTCCGATTTGAAATTTTTTTTTTCAGCGGATACACCTCCTGATGGAAAATCTTTTGCATATAATTTCAAATTTTCGGTAAAAGATACTTTGGCCACCAGGGGGCGTAAGTGTGAATTTTTGTTTCTGATGTATTTACCATAAAATCTGAGCATCTAAAATATCGATTGAAAAATTCTTTCGTGGACTGATGCCACTCACAGCGATTAACGTTTTCGGAATATTTTCTACTTAAAATATTCCACAGTTTCTCCGCCAGGGGGCGTAACGGTATATCTTATTTTCGTCAATATCTCTACTTCTAGATGTTCGATTTTAAAAATTTCTTCTTTGTTGGATAGTGTTTTCAGTGTGACATGTTTTTCATATAATTTCAAAATTTTCAAGTAATTCATAGACTTTCGGCTAGGGGGCGTTGAGGTAACTTACGTTTCCCCCTATATCTCTGCCTCTAAATCTCCGATTTGAAAAATTCTTTCTGCACCGGATGCAGCTCTTGATGGAAAATCATTTGCACATAATTTCTATTTTTGTGAAAAAATGGTTTGGCCACCAGGGGGCGTAAATCTTAATTTCCGCTTCTGATGTATTTGCAGCAAAATATGAGCTCCTAAAATCTCGATTAAAAAAAACGTCGTTTGCAGGCCGATAATACTGATGTCGACAAACTGTTTAGAAACATTTTCTTTTTAAAATAATGCATGGTTTCTACGCCAGGGGGCGTACATGTATATTTTATTTTTGTCAATATCTCTACTTCTAGGAGTCCGATTTGAAAAATTCCTTCTTTGTTGGATAATGTTTCTAGTGTGACATGTTTTTCATATAATTTGAAAAATTTCAAGTAATTCATAGACTTTCCGCTAGGGAGCGTAAAGGTAAATCACTTTCCCCGATATCTCTGCTCCTAAATTTCCGATTTGAAAAATTCTTTCCGCACCGGATACAACTCCTGATGGGAGCTCCTTTGCACATATTTTCTAATTTTGGTAAAAAATCGTTTGGCCACCACGTGGCGTAAGTCTTAATTTCCGCTTCTGATGTATTTGCAGCAAAATATGAACTTCTAAAATCTCGATTGAAAAAAGTCATTTGTTGACCGATACTACTCATGTCGACAAACCTTTTAGGAACATTTTCTTCTTGAAATAATGCATGCTTTCTACACCAAGGGCGTAGATGTATATCTTATTTTTGTCAATAGCTCTACTTCTAGGAATCCAAATTGGAAATTTCCTTCTTTGTTGGATAGTGTTTCCGATGCGAAATGTTTTTACCAAAAAATTCATAATTTTCACGTAAATCATAGACTTTCCGCTAGGGGCACAAAGGCAAATTGCGTTTTCTGCGTTATTTCTGCTTCTAAAACTCCGATTTGAAAAATTCTTCCTGTATTGCATACAAGACGTAATGGAAAATATTTTTCACATATTTTCTAATGTTTGGTAAAGAATGGTTTGGCCACCAGGGGGCATAAGTGTTAATTTCTGCTTCTGATGTATTTTTTTTCTTGGACCGATACCGCTCATATGGAAAATCCTTTTGAGAATACTTTCTTCCTAAAATAATGCATGGTTTTCCCACCAGGGGTCGTAAAGTCACATCTTATTTTTTGTCGATATCTCTGTTTCTAAGAGTCTGATTTGAAAAATTCTCTCTGTGTTGGAATGTGTTTCCGGTGCGAAATGTTTCTCATATAAATTCATGTTTTTCTTAACGCACAAGTCTGCAACCAGAGGGCGTAAGCTCACGATTCCGTTTACAGCAGTATCTGAGGGATTAAAGACCCGATTGAAAAACTTCTTTCTTCCGTCAGATACTATTGTTTTCCATACCGGTTCCATTGACTTTGAATAGCTTTGATAAATTTTATTTGCGTCAGAACGGATTCAAAAGACGTGCTTATTACAACCGAATGTTCGGTGTCAACTTTCTTGTTTCCTTCAGCTGTTGGACAGTTTTCTGTGTGTGTTAACGTGCCGCAGCGCGTCTCCCCAGAGCGTTACACATGTGTTCTATGGGATTTAGGTCGGGGAAACGTGCTTGCCAATCCATCCTCTGAATGTCTTCACTTTCCAACAGCTCATCAACAGCCACCGTACGATGTGGTGTGGCATTATCGTCCATTAACACGAAATGTAGGCCAATGTCACCTCGGAACAGACGAACATGGGGAAGGATTACCTTATTACAGTAGAGGCGTCCCGATTACAATACCTCTTTCCAGTATGTGTAGTTCCGTACGTCCATCGATTAGAATGCCTATCCATACAAGAACATATCTATCTATCTATCTATCTATCTATCTATCTATCTATCTATCTATCTATCTATCTATATCTATCTATCTATCTATCTTTCTCTGATGTTTTCGGGACGATACCGAGTGCCAACCTCACGCCAGATTAGTTGGTTGTAATCACGCTAGATTAGTTGATTGTAATCATGCCAGATTAGTTAGGTTGTAATAGTCTCGATATTCTCTGCCTTTAGCCTTTGCCTTCTGTCAGTAATAGAGAGACTAAATCTACTCACATAAGTAAAACCCCACTGTTCAGCTGTCTAGTCCCTATGTTCTCTGGTCCATTGTAAACGGTGTCTCCGGTGAGCAGCTGTTAATGGAACTCAGTGTACTGTTCGTCGGGCAAACAGTTGACCTTTGTATAGTCGCTTGGCCACTGTAATCCGCGATACTGTTCGTCCATGCTCATGTTCAGTTGTTTTGCAAGGTTACTTGCTGTGTGGTGTCGATCACACTTGGCTTGAAGGAGCAAATAACGGTCCTCACTTGGGGTGTTTTTTTGTGGACGACCTACAACGGTCCTTTGCACAGCTGCACCTGTGATCCTAAAGGTCGACCACAAACGTGATGCAACGCTGTGGGCAATAACGAACTCTTGGGGCACAATAACCACAGTTCAACCCTCCTCGAGCCTCCCAATTATTAGACCTCGAGTAAAATCATCAAGATGTTCTCGATGGGTCATTCCGTCCTCTCTAGCACACAACAAACACAATCGAACTTTTGTAACACTTATGCACACCGTCTGGTGAGTTCCGTTCAACTGATTGCGTGAGCGCCTTTTTTCTCACGTCACACAAACCACTCATGATGCTCCATTATTACTAGGGATACGTACATTTCTCCAAAAAAAAAAAAAATCGAAATTTCGCAAAAAAAGTTTAAAATAAAAAATTTCGCATTTATTCGCAAAAACTGAATACATAAAAAAGTTTTTTTCAAAGTTTACTTGGAATGTTTTTCAAAGTTTACTTAGAATGTTTTTCAAAGTTTACTTAGAATGTTTTTCAACACATTTTTACGCGAGTTATCGTCCGTCCACCTGTCCGCACGATAACTCCCGTAAAAATGGTTCGATTTCGATAAAATTTTAGCATGTGGTAGGGGACCACCTGGGGACGAACCCTATTGAAAATGGGACAAATGGGGTCAAAGGTCACGACATAGGAGCGGGATCCATTCCACTGCCCTTATGCGTCATAACTTGCGTAAATATGGTTCGATTTCGATGAAAGTTTAGTATGTTGTAGAGGATCACCTGGGGACGAACCCTATTGAAAATGGGTGAAGTGGAATCAAAGGTCAGGACATAGGTGCGGGATGAATTCTATCACATTTTATTAAAGGAGCAGTTCTTGTATATATGTAAATTTTATTTTGAAAACGGCTCTAAGGATTTTGATGAAAGTGGTTAACCTACCGTTTTCTGGTACTGGAAATCGATTTAGCTTGATCTCGACTTTGGAAAAATTCGTTTAGTGGGTTAAATAACCACCCCGAGTTATCACGTTTTTAGTGTCATGGCGTCGTCCTATTAATGTTTCCCATTCTTAGAAATCTTACGACGTCACACTATCGCGATCGACTCGCGATTGAGATGTTGGCGCGCGGTCACGCCATCTGCCTCATTACGTCACGCGTTGTTTGTGGATCCTATTAAAGTTTTATGACGTCACACTCTCGCGACCATCGGCATCATTACGTCACGCACTGTGTGCGTATTACGCATTACTTCTATTTTCTTCTAGAACAAAAAGTGAGTTGTGCCAGTTGCTTGGAGTTGATGCGTAGTACAGTATAAGCAGCATAACGCTGATTTCGCATGTTTTCCTCTTCAAAATTTAAACTTAATACAGCATTTTTTTTGTTACATTTTTGAATAGTCACTTGATGAGGAGCGTATTCGCTGTGCTAAAATATGATTAGTTCATTTTTATTAATTACTATTAGCAGAGTGTCACGTGGATGGTAAAACAATATAAAAAATGTGGCTGCTCGACCCCCTACGAAACGTGCACGTTTCAACTTTAATAAGAAGAATAAGAAGAATACAGAACTGTTGGAACAAGAACAAGCGGAAGAAGTAAATATGGAACAGCTTGGACATTCAAGAGCCGATGGTTTCCGATCACATTCCCGTCTCGAAACACATAACCTTCCATTGGAAGAAGTTAAGCCTACAAAAAGACCATTCCGAGTAGCTAAGGCGAGGAGTGTGGAAATAATGCCCGACGTTATTATAACCCTCAATGAATCTATATCGGAAGGAAAACCTCGATCAAATGCGGCGAATACATAGACAGCAATGAAGAGTCAATGTTACCATGGGGTTCGATGAAGAATCCCATGTTAACATTTATTGTTTAGTGTTTCATGTTCGGAAATAATAAAAACAATTTAAAAAATTTCTTACTCTAACACAAATAAAAAAATTATGATTCATCTTTGTTTTGATGTTTATTCTAAATTAATTTGTCTGTAATTCGTCCATCATTTTTAATCTTGATGGTTTAGACTTAGCATTATAATACTTAGAAATAACATATCAAAATATAAATTTTTGTGTGCTCTCATCCCCCCTTTACCCGAGCGATGCTCTGTGTTCCTGATATTTGCCCTTATGCGTCATAACTTGCGTAAAAATGGTTCGATTTCGATGAAATTTTAGTATGTGGTAGGAAACCATCTGGGGACGAACCCTTTTGAAAATGGGGGAAATAGTGTCAAATATCAGGACATAGGATCGGGATCCATTCCATTGCCCTTATGCGTTATAACTTACGTAAAAACGCTTGGACTGAGACAAAACTTTTCATGTTGTTCCGGAAGTATACTTTACTGATTCTGTTGAATATCATCGATATGGGGTCAAAGGTCGGGCTTATTCTACAGCCATTATCCTCATAACTCGAGATTTATTCTACAGCCATTATCCTCATAACTCGAGATTTATTCTACAGCCATTATCCTCATAACTCGAGTAATAAATTGAGTAATGATTTCTGGTATGTTGGAAAGCGTATCATAATCAATGCATTGCATGATTTTACTAACTTGTTTGTTTAATTATTGAAATTTTAGGCCGCAGTTTAATCATTTAGTATTATAGTTTTATTACAATGTCGGGATCATCTGTGTCCACGAAGTCGGGCAGAGTCATGACTCATCACCCTCTCAAATCGCAATGTATGAGAGGCGCAAAATTGAAGCTGGCGTAATTTGAAGGGGCGTGAGCCGAGTCCTACCAGAAATTGGGATTAAAGTTTTTAAGAACACAAGAGCAAATTGCAGTCATTTGCAAAAAGTTTAAGAACAGCTGTTGGTATTAGCATATTTCTGCCGATTGCGTCCGCTACTGTCTGTATTACTCAACTTCCTGCCAGTGTGGCATCATCCTATACAGCGGTAGCTGTTGATCGAGTTGGGGTAAGCGTGCGAGCTTTTAGTTTGCTTCTGGTTTTCATGTTAAGGTTTTGTACGTATTTTCTATACAGCGAAAAATGGGCCAAAAAAAAAAAAAAAAGCGTCGTTAAGTGTTACTCAGAGGGCACAGATAGTGACTTTGTATCATGAAGGATACTCCGAACATGACATAAGCAGAAAGTGAATGTGAGGAAGGCTGCTATTCATGATCATGCGATACTGAGATACAGGTGAATTTAGCGACCGAAAGAGAAGTGGACGTTCAAGGAAAACAACCCCAAGTGATGACCATAACATAAGGCGAATAGTTATGCGTTCTCCGAGAAGTTCGTGCATGAAAAACAAGGCCGTTTCTGCATTCAGAAGGGTCTGATATTGGTATCAGCACTGTTTCCTGACGTCTTAGCAAAGAATTTGGGTTAAAGTCTTATGAACTTGCACATAAACCTAGACTAACCTCTGTCATGAAAAAGAAGAGACTCCAGTTTGCGAAGCGTCATCAATCGTGGACTGCTGAAAATTGGGGCCAAGTTCTTTTCTTCCGATGAATCAACTGCGCGTCAATCTGAAGCACGTGAAACATTTGTTCGACGACCAAAAGTCAAAAGGTTTGATGAAAAATATACCGTTAGCATCGTGAGACATCCGCCTAGTCAAATGATACGGGGGTGCTATGTCAGCATCCAGTACTGCTTCATTATCCTTTTTGCCGACAGGCACTATCATGACTGGTCCTTTTTATGTGGAAATGTTACGTGAGAAGCTGTTAAGTCATATGCAAGTGCACAGATGCACAATATTTATACACGATGGTGCTCCATGCCACAGATCAAAGACAGTAAAGGACTACCTGCACAGGAAAAACACAAATGTGCTCGACTAGAGCGCTAATAGTCCCGACCTTAACCCCATCGAAAATTTGTGGACCATTTTAAAAGACAAGGTAGCAGAAAAACAGCCATCAAATTCCCAAGCTTTGATTGACGCGATAAAGTACGTGTGGTGCAAAGACATTTCAAGTGACTACTGCAATCCTTCATTGAGAGTACGCCACATCGTATTCTGTCCGTTATAAAAAACAAAGGTACATACATACATACATATCACTAAGCTGTTCTCTGAGATTCAGAGGTTAGCTCCAAAAAGAAATACAAACTTCCAGATATTTTTACTTATTGTTGTCGTATCAAACTTCGCCATTTACAGCGATCTTGACATACAACTCGTGCTTCACTGATATCCATTACACGCCGTACACAAGATCTTTTATACTTCATACTCATAATCTTTTTCTCATGCAGACACTCCTGAATCTGATCCACCCATGTTTTCCTTGGCCTTCCTCTGCCTTTCCTTCCTGCCACTTGGGCTGAAAATATTTTCTTAGTAAGCATTTCATTACTCATTCTTTCAACATGGCCAAACCACAGAAGCATATTGGTCTCCACCTTGCTAACAACATTTTGCTTTACATCACACAACTGCAATACATCTTCATTCCTCACACAATCAGATCGTGTCTTGCCACAAAAGTAACGCATTTCTCCAGCACACAAGCAACTCCTATGTTTCTTCTACAGTACCCAGGTTTCACTGCCACACATCAGAGTAGGAACAATTACTGTTTCATACACAGCCATGCGGGACTCTCTAGAGAACCCATCATTCCTGTGAAAACCTCCTAGAGCAACTATGGCTTTCAAAGAAGAATTCACTCGCCTACTGATTTCACCATCCAACTTGTTCTCTCTGTCAAACATGCTTCCTAAATACACAAACTCACTCACCTGGTCAGTCACAGTGCCATTTATACTTACATTACATTCAGTGCTACCCATTCCTCTCAAACACCATAACTTTGGGGTTTCCCTTATTTATACTCAGTTTGAATTTCATGCAAACTTCGTGCATCCGAGTCAACATACTCTGCAACTCTCTTTTGCTATCTGCCAACAGGACAGTGTCATCAGCATACAGCAATCTGCACACACGGATATCACCAAGAGATAAACCGCTATTATCTATTTTGGCCTCACGCATGCATGCGTCCATAAATATATTAAACAGCCATGGTGACATTACACAACCTTGTCTAACTCCTGCACCAATGGAAAACCATTTTGATAAAACACCATTCACTCGTACACAAGCTCTACTACCAGTATACATGGCTTTTACACTATTAAGTAGATTCCCAGTAACACCATATTCATTCAATACCTTCCACAAAAGTGTCCTATTGACTCGGTCGTAAGCTTTCTCTAAATCTATGAAGGCAGTAAAAACTTTCTTCCCAACAGCCAGATACTTTTCAATCATCATGCGTAATGCAAAAATCTGGTTAGTGCAGCCTTTACCAGGCATAAAACCACTCTGAACATCCCACACTTTCTCTGATGTAAGACCCCGTACTTTTTCAATAACAACCTTACCAAACACTTTCCCTGGCACACTCAGTAGGCTAATACCACGATAGTTCTTGCATTCAGTCTGATCACCTTTTAACGTATAAAAGGGAACAATGATAGCATCCTTCCAATCCCGAGGGACCATTCCTAACTCCCAGCACAACTGGCAAATTTCAGTTAACCAGTCAATTATAGAGTCACCACCATACTTCAACATCTCTGCAGTTATGCCATCAACTCCTGGAGCCTTACCATTCTGAAGAGATTTTAGAGCTTTACACACTTCTTCTCTTGAGATCCCTCCTGTACTTTCATCCCTCATTGTGACATCATCTGCATCTGTCTCAGAATCATTTTTGCTCTCCTGATCGAATAACTCACAGAAGTATTCACCCCATCTGTCACTTAACTTATTGGGCTCCCATATCATTTCCCCAATCTCATTCTTCACACAACTTACAACTTTGTTTCCCCTATTTTTCCTGAGTCTCATGTACTTCCAGAAGGACTTTCTATCTTTCCAAAAAGCCAGTTCATGCCTTTCCATTTTCTCTTTCCTATCTTTTGCCTTACTGTGGCGAACCAGCTTAGCAGCTTCACGCTTCTTACAGCGATATTCATCCACAGAGACTCTAACTTGCAACATCCCCAAATAAGCTTCCTTCTTTCTCTTTACTGCCTCATCAATCTCACTATTCCACCAAGCATCACCTCTATTGTTACCCACTATTGTGGTGCCACAGACCCATTTAGCATCAGTAACAAAACAGTTCTTAAAACATTCCCACTTCTTTTCTACATCCCTCTCACAAGATTTCAGATCCTTCAGCTGTTCTCTGAGTAAGTCAGAATACCGCTGATGATCTTCAAGGAGCCTATCAACCTTTATTCTTTCTATCCTGGGTCTCTTCCTATTCCTTTTCCTCCAACCAACATTAAGTTTCACTCGTGACACTACCAAGTAATGATCAGAACCAACATCCGCACCTCACATCACACGGGTGTCAACAACTAAGTGTTTCAAACGCTGATCGTAAACAACAAAATCTATCACATTCTTTTGACCAAGAGTACGTTTTTCCCAAGTATATATGTGTATATACTTGTGGTTGAGAAATGTATTAGATACACACAAATAATTCTCAATGCAGAGTTAAATTAATCTTTCACCATTATAATTCACACAAGGATAATTAAACTTACCCAGAACATTGTCAGAAATTGCATTATGCACACCTACTCTAGCATTGAAATACCCTGCTATTATAACTTTTTCTTTAGCACCAAACTGGCTCAAAACAGCTTTTAGCTCATTCCAGAAATCTTCTTTCTTATCAGAAGGTTCCGAGTCACAAGGAACATACACTACAACAATTACAATTCTCTGAAGTTTCACTTTCAAACGAATCCAGAGAATTCTCTCACTTATGCAACTATAGTGAATCAAGTTGTTCTTCATCTTTTCACTTAAAATCACACCTACACCAGCCTCTCCTCTCATATTATCCAATACTCCAGACCACACACTCACCGTTCCATTCACTTCTTCTATCCGAATTTCCTTCTTTTTGGCTTCACTTACTCACAGCACATCCAGTTTATACTTATTCATTTCTTCAATCACCTCATTCATCTTGCCATTCATACCTCTAGTATTCCATACACCAATCTTACAGTCACTCAGCCGAGATCTCTTTCTCATACGCCGTTTAGAAAATCCTGGTCGATTCCGTGGTGGACCGTCCTTCTCAAGTGTGGTAGGTCCATCATATCCCACACTTGAGTCATTCTTAATATTTCTTTGTGTCTTTTTAATCAGGCAAGAACATCAGTGTGGGGGATTAGCCCACAGCTGAGGGTTCCAGTTGTTCATTCAACCTAAGGATTCTGGAACAAAACCCAGTGAGTTGGGGTCTTTTCGCCAATGTCACACAGAACTAGCTTGCACCTCTCCAAGATTCACAGAGGCTCTAGTTGCTGTTGTGTGTGCCATTGTTACCACGGAGCGCCCCGAGGAGGCAAACCCATCGCTCACTACGACCGCCCGCTAAAAAAAAAACAAAAAACACAAAACAAAGGTGGCGACACAAAATACTGATTTCGGTCTTTTTGTGTTCTAAGGAATGTAAGTATTCATCTGTGTTGTCATTTTTTCAAATATCTCTGACTAGTAATTAACTGTTTCTTTGAAAATCTAAATTTTCAATAAATTGACAATTGGTTTTAAACTTTTGAAAATGACTGTACTAACGAGGATCTGTGCATCAGTTACAGTAAAACTATAAAAGAAATCCGATTCATTGGCGTAAGACAATAAATAAATGTTTTCCCGCTTTCGCATATCAACCAGATGGCTTTTTCAAGGAAGATGAACAGCAAACTGCAATTTGAATAATAGAACGCTACAACAATTTGATAGCGTTCTACGTCGTATTATCCAAATTGCAGTTTGTGTCTGTTTTCCTTGAAAAAGCTATCTGCTTGACATGGGAAAGCTTGGAAACATTTATTTGTTGTCAAAGAATCGGATTTCTTGTGTCGTTTAAAAAGAGAGCAAAAAAAGCTACTACGTTGATTAATAGATCCCAGGCAACACCCAAAAATAAAAGCAAAAAAATACAAAACCACTTAAATGGTATTCCAGAATTGATTCACGATGAGCTTTCAAATCTTATCGAGGGAAAGTTGTGCCTACTGATACAGTAATTTATTGAAGACAAAGTCAAAACAAAAGGAAAAAAAAGATGGTGTTGACCGACCGATATGTTTCTTTGGCAAAGCCCCAAAAGCCAGTTCTGATTTTATTTATAACAAACTAGCAAAGGTACCCAAAATCGCTCGGGTTTAACAAAAAATACATCAAACGGCTTCTAGGGCAGAACTTCCGAGCTTTCCTGAAATTATGAATATTTTACATTGCACGGAAATATTTAATTGAAATACACTGGCGGAAAAAAAATCCAAACACCAAGAAGGGGTTGTGTTAGATAAACGACAGTTGGTAGGCGGTGAGAGTACATCTGTAAGATGACGTCTATGTAAATTTCGCGCTCGGCGCATACGTGTGGCGCTAGTAGCGCCCCTCGGAACATGCAAAGCAGGTTTGCTGTAAATACGCGCTGTAACGTTCGTGAGCGTTAGTTGTCGTTGAGATTCGACGTAGTGTGTTGATGTTAGTCAAGAATGCCTTTAAGAAGACGAAGAAGCCAGTATCAACAGCTCACGGAGTTTGAACGAGGTCGTGTAATAGGGCTACGAGAAGGTGGATTTTCTTTCCGCAATATTGCAGAACGACTTGGCAGGAATGTAGCCACTGTGCATGATTGTTGGCAGCGGTGGTCAAGGGAAGGTACTGCCTCAAGAAGACCGGGTTCCGGCCAGCCACGTGGCAATACTGAGAGGGAAAACCGCCGTGTACGGCGTATGGCCGTGGCGCATCGTACTGCGTCTGCGGCAGCAATTCGAGCTGCAGTTGCCACCACAGTGACACAACGAACTGTTACAAATCGGTTACTTGAAGGACAGCTCCAAGCCAGATGCCCTGTAGCGTGCATTCCACTTACTCCAAACCACAGCCGTTTACGACGTCAGTGGTGTCAAGCTAGAGCTCATTGGAGGCCAGAGTGGAGATCTGTTGTGTTTTCTGATAAAAGCCGGTTCTGCCTGGATGCCAGTGATGACCGTGTGTTGGTTAGAAGGAGGCCAGGTGAGCGCCTGCAACCAACCTGTCTGCGGCCGAGACACACTGGACCTACACCTGGAGTTATGGTCTGGGGAGCACTTTCCTATGACAGCAGGAGCACTCTCGTGGTTATCAAACGCACCCTGACGGCACAGTTGTACGTCGGTCTGGTGATTCAACCTGTTGTGCTGCCATTCATGAACAGCATTCCAGGGGGTGTTTTCCAACAGGATAACGCTCGCCCGCATACCGCTGTTGTAACCCAACATGCTCTACAGAGTGTCGACATGTTGCCGTGGCCTGCTAGATCACCAGATCTTTCACCAATCGAGCACGTATGGGACATCATTGGACGACAACTCCCGCGTCACCCCCAACCAGCATTAACTGTCCCTGTATTGACCGACCAAGTGCAACAGACATGGAACTCCATCCCACAAACTGACATCCAGCACCTGTACGACACAATGCATGAACGTTTGCGTGCTTGCATTCAACATTCTGGCGGTTACACCGGTTATTAATGTACCAGCATTTTACATTTAAAATGGCTCTTCTCGCGCTTACATTGAGCTGTGATCTTGAAACCTTAATCGATTAAATATGTTACCTATACAAATGTATTGCCGCCATTTCATTCCTATACAACTATTTTTTCGTGGCGTTGGGATTTTTTTTCCGTCAGTGTATGTTCCAGCAATCAAAAGAAAGGTACTAAAAATAAAAACGAAAAAAAAAATCTATACTTGTGCCGATACAATTGGCTTAACCCAAAAGTTTTTATTTGTTGACTGTGAATACAGGAAATTTGAATACTTGAAACATCTATATTTTTCTAAGGTGTTGTGATCAGCGTAATAAACACTTATTTCGATACGTAAGTAAGTTTAACATTGAAGAGCTTCTGGGTTAACAACGTTGAGTGTTCATTCATTTGGACCCAAGAAGGAGAAATTTTGTTTTTGCCGACTCGGGGGCAGCCAACATAGATACTGTGGGGAAAGCACATGCTTTAAAGGTTGAGTCCAACAACTTTTAACGATTGATCCTGTCTTTGTTAATGCTCACGGCAAAACTGATGATAACAGGAAACTGTAGGCGTTTAAACTGAAATGGAGGGTCAGATGGGCTATTGGAATGCGTGGAATAAAAACATGGTCTGCTGTGCAGCATTTCAGTCATGTCAGTTTCGATGACATTTGTCATGAGTTTCTTGACAGTCAGTCGTATTCCATTGAGATTATTGGTGGACCCAGATTTCAAGATAAAATAAATAAATAGTCAAGATGAGCTGGAAGAATGCGCGAACTGAGGAATAACCATATTAAACTCTGAAGAAATGAAACGCGCGAAAATTCAAAAATTTTCTCGCATTTCATTTCTTATATTCAATTTACATTTCATTGAACAATATTTCCTTTCAAAAAGAATCGCGGAACTATTGCTTTTTGAATAGTGGAACTATTTATTGCGCGTAGTAACACATGGAGAGCCGCAGTGTGAAACGTAAACATATCCACTGGCAACTCCAGCGGAAGGATACACGCAGCACATCGGAATCTAACACAGTAAAGAGCAACTTCCAGTTTCAAATTGCAAATCGCGTGCGTTATGTTAAATTCGAAACAAAAGTTGAAGAAATTTTCTCATAGAAATACCCTGGAATTCTATATAGCGAACTGTAACACACGTAAAGCCGTGGTCCGAAACATAAACAAACCTGCCAGCAACTGCGGTGGAAGGATGCTCGTAACACTTTAGAAGTCTAA
Source organism: Macrothele yani (assembly GCA_039090855.1). Taxonomy (NCBI): domain Eukaryota; kingdom Metazoa; phylum Arthropoda; class Arachnida; order Araneae; family Macrothelidae; genus Macrothele; species Macrothele yani. Next base: position 52,314,593 of record CM077026.1, read on the forward strand.
AGCAGTAACAGCAAGATCAAATTTTAAATCGTGCATGTTATACTAAGTTCGAAAGAATGGTTAAAGAAACCTAGCGAAAGTCTTCCCATAGAAAAAGCTTGAAGCTATATTTAATGCGTGGTAACGGAAAGCCGCGGTCTAAAACGTAAACCAACCAGTCAGCAACTGCAGCGGAATGATACACGTAACACTTCAGAAATGCATCCCAAAAACTTTAGCACAACCTAATAATATTGTCGCTTCTATTCTCCCGTTGGTGTTCTCTCGCATAGATTTGTAGTATTAGTCTGGTTCTATAAAGCCACCTGCAAGTGTGTGAAAGATTGACACCCATAAATTGCGACGCCAACAAAAAACGGTTTTTGTAAAGCTTCTGTCACTGTTGGCGCGACGTTCTGGAACTTTACGTAGTAGTGCAATGAAATATTGTTGCATTCATGTAAAGTGTAATGAAACATTGTTGTGCAAGAGTGTAATGAAATACTCTTATATAACAATGAAATGAATTACTGTGTGAAATTCACAAATTTGTCGGTGACGGATATCGAAATCTGCGTCTCCTTGCTCCGGAGTGAGTTGTTCTAACTGGCTAAAATACACCGACGGAATGTATCGTTGCAGGTTTGATTTATCGTCTTGACATGTGCTTCACCTCTGTAACACATCACAACTGTTGCGTGACCATATGGCAATGCATACCGCTAGATCAAATTTCAACAATGGTTGAAAGCCGTAAAAACTAAAAAAGTTAATTAAAAATCTACAAATTGCAATTTCAAAAAAGGACTCCAAGGTGCACACTAGAGGTCTGCACGGGTGTTATTTGGTGAGCCCGGCCCGGCTCAAGCCCGTACGTTTAAGGCCAGGCCTGGCTCTGCCCGTTTCAGATTTTAGATACTCTGCCCGGCTCGGCCAGTCAATTGCAACTAATATTTAGACCCGGACCGTGATGTTCCAATTTTGTATTAATTTGTCTTTCTATCGTATTTCATTAAAAGTAAACATTAAATAATGGAATGATATATTATCAAAACTATTTAGTTGAATGTCAGCCTAAAACCATTAACTAAGCTTCGGCAATTATCGAAGAATATAATCTTAAAAGAGACAGAGAAAAAAAGTCTAAGTGCGTTCAAAATTAATTTTCAAAGTATAGCGCACTTTAAAAAATAAAAAAAAACTTTTCTTTGAAATGCTTTCAACCGTTAGTCTAAACACTAGTTAATTCATAAATTTAAAGTTTTAATAATATTAAACGATTTAATTTTTATACAAACTCCGAATAAATATAAGTACATTAACATACCTGATTGCAGCAGAAAACATTTCCTCTTTTGCACATAAACAGAAAATTTGGACGAGGAACTTGTAGCAGCAGAAATGTATTTATGTATCTTAAGATAAGATGTTCCAGATTTTGAACTGTCGTAGCTTACGAAATTGTTACACTTAATGCACTGCACAGAGGTTTTCGGCGGAAGGATTTCCTCATTGCCAAGCATTTTAAAATGCCCCCCTCCTAATATCACTTTTCCCGCTTACAATATCTATTAGGATGTATTCTCCTGTGGCAACTGTTTCACGTAATCATTTTGTTTTCCTTAAATTCCAAGGAAAAGAAGTTGCATTTGCAATATGAATACATGAAGACATGGATAAGAGTTCACTGCGGATAAGTTTTCCGAGTGAAATGCCGCAGGAAGGTAGTAAACTGTCCCTTTCTCCGAACTAGGGGGGGGGTGGGTAACATTATAAAAGTCAATCCCTATAGGGGTTAGGGATGGGATGAACAATGGATGCTGTCCCAGTCTCTCATACGAAATCACACACAAACACACAAACACACACACACACACACACACACACACACACACACACACACACACACACACACACACACACACACACACACACACACTCGGGTTCGGATCCGGATCTTTTTGTTATCAAAAAGTGTTTTAACATCTGTGAGTGTCTCTCCTAGCCTCTGTGATTACGCCCTGGACTATGCCATGGGTGTAAGTAAGTAAAGCCAGCAAGATAGTTAAACAGACCAGGAAATCGAGAAACGCTACTTTTTTTCTTTCTTTACCACTGCAATAATACAAAAAAAGGGTCGACTTGGCCCTGCCGTAGGTGTTTGAGTGAGAAAAAACCCGACCCAGTCTGTGCAAGCCTCTAATGCACACTCCAATCTCCTTCTGAACATGACGGGAAATTTTCAAGTCTTTAAATTCAATTATTTCTTCTGTAGACGGTAGACAGACAGACAGAGCAATTTTATTATCACATATTAAATAACCTACGAAAAAAGCATCAAGTCAAATATGTATTAATAATTTATCCAGATGTTACAAAGGATGGAGTGAAGAATGAGGAATACGAAACATTTTATAACCGTTAACTATTCGAAAAACGAAATAAATAAGAACATAAATCACGAAACAAGTTAGTAAAATCATGCAATGCATTGATTATGATACGCTTTCCAACATACCAAAAACCAGAAATTATTACTCAAGTTATGTGGATAATGGCTGTGGAATAATCTCGCTCCTGTGTCCTGACCTTTGACCCCATTTCGATGATATTCAACAGAACCGGTTCGGTATACCTCAGGAATAACATACTAAAGTTTTGTCGCAATAGAAGCAGTTTTACGCAAGTTATGAGAATAACGGCTGTGGAATAAATCTTGCTTTTGTGCAATGACCTTTGACCCCATTTCGTTGATATTAAACAGACCCGGTTCACTATTCCTCGGGAACAACATGATAAAGTTTTGTCGCAATAGAAGCAGTTTTACGCAAGTTATGAGAATAATGGCTGTGGAATAAATCTTGCTTTTGTGCAATGAACTTTGACCCCATTTCGTTGATATTCAACAGAACCGGTTCACTGTACCTCCGGAACAACATGATGAAGTTTTGTCGCAATCGAAGCATTTTTTGGTAAGTTATGATGCACAAGGGCAATGGAATGGATCCCACTCCAGTGTCCTGACCTTTGACCCCATTTCGCCCATTTTCAATAGGGTTCGTCTCCAGTGGTTTCCTACCACATACTAGAATTTCGTCGAAATCGAACAATTTTTACGCATGTTATGACGCATAAGGGCAAAGAAATGGATCCCGCTCCTATGTCCTGACCTTTGACCCTGTTTCGCTTATTTTCAATAGGGTTCGTCCCCAGGTGGTCCTCTACCACATACTAAAATTTCGTCGAAATCAAACCATTTTCACGTGAATTATCGTGCGGACGGACGGACAAAACTGGAGCACATACGCTTCTTCAACCTACGGTTGGTAAGCGTAAATAAAAAGGAACTACCAGAAAAAAAGAAATGCTGCTAGAAAAAAATTGCACATGAACATAACTAAGACTCTAATTGCTCTAACTTCTTAAATGGAAATAGAATGCAATAAGCAATAAAACTTTTTCAACAGATACGCAGTGAAGGTATTATTACCGTGTGTTGCTTGTTCCTAGGATACAGTTAGTTAACATAAACCAATACTGTCAGTAAGCGAGAATAAAATGTAGGTAATACTGAAATAAATAAGGTTCCAAAACACTGTATAAATGAGAGATACATAGAATTATTAAAATATGAACAGAATGCTTAACCTAGTTAATTTCCAGTAAACACAAAATAGTAAAACTGTACTAGTAATCCGATTTATTGGAGTAAAAATAAAAATGCATGTTTCCAAGCTTTCTCAGAGCAACCAGATGGCTTTTTCAAGAAGGGGAAGAGAACGAAAAGAAAAAGAAAAAACAAAGAAAGGAAAAAGCCATTTTTTACGAAAGTAAATCGGATTACTTGTATAGTTTCACTATTTTGTGTATAATTGGTGTACAGTTCCTCGTAAATAAAAGAACAAAAATAGAAAGGAAGCTGGCTGATTTTTGAAAAATAAACATTTCGATATATTTTTCATTTGAAAATTTATCATTAACAGTAGAACTTACAAAACATTTTAAAGAGATTACTAGGTATTGCAAATTGATCCTCTGGAAGCTTTAAATATTTTCTAATTATTTTCTGAAATATCTTGCCGCTTCTCCTTTTCTTTTTTTATGCGCGTTCATTTTTACACAGAATGAAATGTGTCAGAAAGCAAAGTCTGTTAGATGCAATTCTTTCCTTGAAAAAAAAAAAAAGGAGCAGAAAATTAATCACGTAACATAAGAGAAAATGGGACTGTTCTTACAAAATAGTTCATTTTACAAAATATGAAGTTTTATATTTAGTTTATTAATCACCGAGAATTTCAAGGTTTACTTGGAAAATATATCGAAAGCTTCTACTAAATTTAAAAGAATCATACTTTTTCTTGTAGTCACGTGAACAAGTCATTTTCATTAGAAAATGAAAAATATGTTCATAAGGCGACACAAACAAAGTCGTTAAGGGCACTTTCCCTCTTTTATTAATAGCTCTCATACTGCATTATTTCAGAGGTAGATTTCCTAGTAACAGCGGACTTCCAGATCAGCCTCTTCTACGTAGTACTTGGACACTTATTAGAGCACTTTAGTCATTAAAATCGATATTTCGCCATCATACCTCATTCCTCCGTGAGCTCTGATGAATAAGAAATGAATGCTTTTTTAAAACATTTTTCGAATACATCGTATAAAACCCACAACAAGACAGACTTCCCATCATGGCTGAAATAAAAACATGAACCGTTTTCTGAATAAGACTAGTTAATTACTGCTCAAACTTATCCTTTTGATTTCGCCGTTTCACTTAAAAGGAACGTTTTCTGGGAAAGACTCTTCACCGATTTGTAAGATTCTTCGATCAAAGCAATGGTTCAGCGATCTTCTACCCATTCATTGGCGGGTCCAGCATTTACCGTACATTTCTTCGTATAATCCGCATCTGTAAAAAAAGTTCAAATTTTAGGCTCTGAGGATTATATGCCGATGCAGATAAACGCCACTTCAAAACTAAAACTAAAAAAAAAAAAAATAGTTTTTGGACTTTTTGACTTTTAAAATATCCGCGTCGTAACTGTCAAGAGAGGTCGTATATTTAGAAAATTACCAAAAATGAGTCAACAGCAGAAAAGCAATTCGAAAATAAAAAGGTACGCAAAGAGTTAAAAAGCTTTTTTTTTTTTTTTACTTACGAGCATTTTGATTTTGACAGAGAATACGATGCAACAAAGGCCGTATAATTTGCTCTCGTGGACGATCGTGTCGTGCTACGGAAAGCTCGGCGTCGCCCGAATTTGCGGGTGCCGCAGGTCTGTTATGGTGGAAATGAAGAGACAAGGCTATCTGGGTAATTGGTCTTTAAATTTATGCCACTATACAAATTAAATTGAGGTAAAAGTTGAATTTAGGCGAAAAATTAAAATTTGGGAGATGGGTGGATGCATTTCGAAACAAAAAGTAAATTCAATTATCTTAAGGCAATGATAAATGAAAATATAAATAAAATGCAACACTTGGGTTTAAAAATTCCCAAAAGTTATTGAAGGTTTGCGTTGTTTCAATATACGATGAGCTGAGGCACCTGCAAGTGTAAAAAAAGTAATTATGGTTTACATGTGTACCAAATTTGTAAACGCTAAAAATTAGATGGTATACAAATTTTGAAGATGACAATCCGATTTTTGACGTAAATGTGACAAGGATGGCAAGTCAGATAATATCCGAAAACTTGAAAATTTTCATCGTCCTGGAGCGGGACTCGAACCCGCGTCTCCCAGAAAACGCCCGGGTATGCTAACCACTACACCACCCAGAATGACCAAGTTTCAAGTTTCCAATCAATTTGAATATAACCATCACAGGATTCGCTAGTCGAAGCAACCGGCATTCATGTTTAGCGAATCTGGAGGTTAAGAATCTTATCCCGTGTTTGCCCGGAGAAGCAGATAAATCATGAAAGAAATACGGGATTGCGCCATATAATACAAATTTTGAAGATGACAATCCGATTTTTGGAGTATATGTGACAAGGATGGCAAGTCAGATAAGTCAGAAAAATTTCAAGTTTTCGGATATTATCTGACTTGCCATCCTTGTCACATTTACTCCAAAAATCGGATTGTCATCTTCAAAATTTGTATTATATGGCGTAATCCCGTATTTCTTTCATGATAGATGGTATACAATGTACACGTGTAATAACTTTTGGAGGCTGTGATGATCAAATTAGTGATTAGGACAAAATGTATTAATTAAATAAACAAACTTCCAGAGTCGTTTCCGGCCTTAGGCAAGCTAAGGTGGATTAGCATGTGACCCTGCGATGAACTTCAACTGTGTCAACTAATTCTTCAGTGCACAAGGTTTGGGTTTTTGAAAGGCCACTTGGCCTGCATTTATTTTAAGAACTTAACCAAACAACAACAAAAAAAAAAAAAAACAAAGCATGTCATTTGAGTTTCAAAACACATAAAAACCCTTGTGAGTATAGAACATGCATAACATCTGATTCAACATAGAGGACAAGTTCTGTCGCTGAAGTGCAATGTCTCTCTCATCTCAGTTTGGAAAGTTATAAGAATATGTGTACTATAGTTTTGATTAATCACCTTCGAACAACCCCCTCAAACCAATTTCCTTAGCCAGCATTGATTTTAAAATTACAATAACTGAGCAAAAATTTATAAATAACCAAAAGGTACTTTAGTAAACAATCCTACACTACCAGGAAAATTTGCATTAAAATTTAATATACTCTAGCATTACTTGATATAAAATCACTCTCAACACTCTACTAAACATGCTACACTTACTCAATTACCTCAAAAGTTATCATTACACAATAAGGCTGACAAATATACTTAAAAATCACCCTATCATCTGGAAAAATTCAAAATACTTCACTATACAAACTTGCTCTGAGTACTCAATATCCCACCATGTAAATAAAAGGCAAACACTAACTCTCAACACTCCTTAACTTGAACTTATATTTACATGTACTCTTACTGCTCACCAAAATTTTAAAATACAGAACTATTTCTGACATGCAACTCCTAAATCAGCTTAACCTACATTTGCAAAGGTACACTAAGTTTTTCACCAATTTAACAGATCCCTATCGTAAATTCAGGCACTAGCTAGACAAACATCTCATTCAAATCACTCAATTTCACTGAAAACAAAATTCTCACTGTGAGGAAGTATTATTTAGGATGAAGGTGAGATTGGGTCGTGAATCCAATCAGGCCTATGCACCGAAATGAAAGTTTAAGTGTGACATATCACCCTGTCCTGTTTTCTTCACTTACTGTTTTGGGACAACACTCATGCACTCGCCTTGCTCGGGATAACTTCCTACGGGTCTTCGGCTTACCGGGGGTGGTAGAACAATTCCCCAATTGTTTCCATCTATACTCTTTCAGACGCGAAGCATTTTCCACATACGGACAGCACCCTGCAAGAACTTTTTGCCTCCAAATTATCCAAATTATTTTTCTCTGATACACACAGCTTCCAGAAAACACACCATATGAAGACTCACATTATTTCCAGAAATACCCTTATCTTTTCATTCCCTAGGCACACAGCTTCTAGAAAATTAACACTATTTTCCCGAAAAATACACTAACATCATTACTTCCCAGAAAAATACACTATACCACTCATTTCCCAGAAAAACCATTTACCCACCTTTTTCGCAAGAAAACACACTACATCGCAGAACCATTTACTTCCAGAAAATTACACCTATCGAAGAACTATCTGTTTCCAGAAATCATCCCCTCTTAAAGAATTCCAACATTATACAAGGGTAATATAGAGGCCAACACTTTATTAACCTAATCTGCGTGCATGCCTTTTTTAATGTCTCCCACTCATGAAAATTCATTTTCCAGATCCACCGACTGATATTGGAAACTAGTCCACCCTACTACAAAATGGTACAGACAATTTTACACCCATTACTTGCCAAACTCAAAAATCACCATACCCTGCCTCCAAAACACAAATTTTAACTACATGGCCCTTTATGTGTAAAAATACAAATACAATTTAAATATTATTAAAAGCTACCAAGCACAAAAAAGTTAAATCTCCTAAATAAAATTACTGGTTTGAGAGGTTGTTCTTCAAAATAGCTTATAACACAATTATGATATTAGAGACTCCTTACACATGAAAAAATTACACATTGCCTTTCCCCTTTAATATAGACTTTCTCATTTATAGAAAACGACATGGAGGTTTCTTTACATAGCATAACACTACCATACCAAAAAAAAAAAAAAAAAACCTGAATGGAAAAACATTTACATTTTTATTTCTTTAGCTTTACTGACCCAAGCACATATTACAATTGAAACCTGACCTGCCCTACTGTCATGCTCAACGATACAAATTCTCCAAGGAACTACATGATATTTAAAATATCCGAAACAAAAGTTTGCTTAAGGTGAATGCATATATTAATATATACACCTTTTTTTTTCACACTGCCCACTGTCAAAAACTTACATGTTAAATATTTTAGAGTAACCCAAACATAATATATTTGTCTTTTCCTTTTGAAATGCCAAAACAAAAAGTTTCTTTACCATTTTCACTGTGCACAGCAATGCTCTTAAGTTGGAGTACATTGACTCACATCACGCACAAAACGAAAAAATAAATAAATTGTTCACTTCCCAAAACAGAGGGGGGGGACACTGCCTCTCCTGGAGAATGTCTCCACCTCTTTTTGTAGGCTTTGGTTTAAGAAGGGGTCTTGGCATGATTTGACGACTTTTTCAACACCACCATTGGTCTCCTTCGGAGAGGAAGCTGGCTTCTTCCAAGATACCGACGGCCATTGATGACGCCTCCAGTGATCTCGGGTTCAAAATATACCGCTGAAAGTGTTTCTCCATGTCCATTATATGTTGAACAGAGCGGCGAAAGCATTCGGGTCTGCAGGCTCATTCAACGTGCAGGTGGGCAGGAAGAAATTCTCCTTCTGAGGTCATTTTTCCCATGCAGCTCAATACTGCAGTCGTCCACTATGAGAGGGATGAATCAGTGAGCATCTCATCTCCGGTACTGGAAATCTTGAAAATAATTTTTTCTCTTACTTCGAGGTACGAAGCACAGCGCGTACCCATGCCACTATTACCCATTCTCAAGAGCAGCGGCGCAATTTTCCCTGCCGGCCAGGCCAAAGGTCCCGGCGAGCGGGATGCTCCTTAACGGAGACCCGTTCTCCTAGATGTTTCATCGTGGCCAGCACAACGAGAAGAGTCAAGAGTGACGCTTTCTCCAAGAAAACTGGGGTGCTTGAAAAACCGCTGACCCCTCATTGGAAAATTTTTCCATAGCAACAGCAGTCCCTCATACTACACGAACCTCCCCACGCCAACCAGGGTGACCTCTGACCTCCACGCAAGGGAACGCTGTACCCTCCTGCATAGTGGTCAGCGTTCGTGACTGCCATGGAGATAACCTCAGATTCGATCCTGGGCAGGTACGAACGTTCGAACCACTAAATACCCGCCGTGCGTCGGATGGGCACGTTAAGCCGTCGGACCCCGGGTACTGGCACCCCGGTAATAAATAAGGGCGTCTTCCTCCCCCTTTCTACCTCGCTTCCGTGTCACTTTCCTATCGGGCACTCTAGCCCAAATCTCCTAGCTTCCTATTTCTAAGGGTTGTTTAAGCCTGGGGTCAGTCACTCCCTTCCTAAAATCCTCTACATATGATCTGATCTGATCTAAAAATAGCCTGACGCTTGCTTAGAGAACTTTCTGCGACACATTTAGAGACTTCTAAAACCTTACCTAAAATGACGGACGCTGAAAGAAAGATTTTGGCTTTTGCACAAATTTATAAAAAATTTGTGCAAAAGCCAAATTTACTCTTCATTCCGTGATTAACAGCGAATAATTTTGTTATCTGAAGGGGTTGATGGTAACTTCTTGCTCGCCTTTTCTATCTAATTTACAAGAGTAAAAAGTAAATTAATCCAAAAGAAAAAAGAAGTTTAGTTCTTATTATTCCGCCCCCGCCCTTTTTTTTCCTTCATGCAATTTTGCTTGTTTGGTCAGGGCTGAGAAATGAACGAACATGGCCATTATTCCCTCACTTCACCGCCTTTTACAAACAAAATTTGGAAACGTGGACTGTAAAGAATTTTCATTCTATTTACTAACTTTTTTTATCTATTTTTTCCCCCGTAAATCTCAACGAAGTGATCAGTTTCCCAGAGATTCACGAACATGAAAATTCTCGACAGGACAGGTCTAACCACGGAAGCACGGCAAAAAACTATTGATTTCTGCTATTTATTTACTTGAAAGTAACACCAAGTTACTTTCAAGTAATTTCTTTGGAATTCTGAGTCATCCCGTAAATCGCGACTTTTTGTAGAAAGTTACGACTCGGGATCAATGTCGCACGTGCGGATTATACGGCGCTTTCTTTTTTCTGAATTTCACGTTCTGCGAATAGTAAGAAGGATTTTCTTTTCTCCTGAATTTCACATTTCATAGCATATATATGCTACAGTGGATTATGCGACAAAAATAAGGTGCTCTTATTAATTAAAAGTTTAATACGTGAACTTCAGAAATGGGTTATCTCATGCAAAAACACGGTAAGAGAGTAATTATTACATTCATTCGAGCTATGAAATAAAAGTATTTCATTTCAGAAAGAAGTGAAAAGAACAGTGGGCAACACACACACACACACATCACGTACTCGGTTGATCCTCCCACATATACTGAATGGACAAATTATTATATACACCTACATAATGACACATGTTATTCCACATTTTGCTCTCGCAACAGAGCAGCCAAACATATCGGTAAGGACTCAATAGAGGTGTTGAAAATACGGAAGTGGTATTGCCGTCCATGAGGAGCCAAACGTAAGGACTCAGTGTGGTGTTGAAAACACGGAGGTCATATTGCCATCCATGAAGAGAAGAAAAGATCGTCCGTTGTACAGCATCTACAGTTGCCGATGAGGAATGAGATGTTTGTACCGATCTTTTCAGTTCATCCCACCAAACTATGAAAGCGGTTGAGGTCCGGTAATCGAGAGGGCCATTGGAGTGTGGTAAAGTCACTTGAATGTTCCTGGAGCCAATTAATCGTCACTTGGGAAGTATGTGGCATGATTTCCTGTTGAAAGAAGGCATCATGGTGAGAAAAGACAAACGGGTGTAGATAGTCGGAGATGATGTTCGCATAACTTGTGCCGGTGACAAAGGTCTCGACGGGTACGTGGAGGCCTTGAAAAAGGTCATGTAAACTCACTCCAAATTGTTACACCTCCTCCACTCGCTCTTATGATCCCAACTTGGCAAACTGGGTCCATCGCTTCGTGCGGTTAAAGCCACACACGCACCCTGCCATCCGGGTGGTGGAGTTGAAACCGCGGTTCGTCAGACCAGATGACTTGTTTCCTGTCGTACGGGAAACACTGACTTCAGCCAAATATTTCGGTGCCTCGCAGTTAACAGTTAATAAGGATACACGATGTGGCCGTCGACTGCCATAGCCTATATTTTCCATGGAAGGACGGCCGGATAATCCTCGTGCATGAGCTTGTGGATGCGCCCTCATTAAATTCCGACGTTATCTGTTCCGCGTTAGCTGCACGATCCCTTATGACGATGCGGGATAGTTTGCGGTCACCTCGCGTGTCAATTACTGTTACGGCCACATTTACGATCCCATTCTCCCATTGGATGAAAGTTTTGCCGTATCATGCGTAGTTTTCGTACGGTCTAACGTGGAAATCCCAACAGTTCAGCAGTTGCAATGATTGAGCAACCGGCCTTCCTCGTGGCTACTATCTGGCTACAGTCAAATACCCTCACGTCACTTATTTACCCATGATTGTGACTGATTTCTAATGCGTAGAGAACTGCTTTGTTTATAAGCATTTTCAGTTGCAGCGCTTCACATGACTGGACGCCGTACTTCTGCTTTGTATGTGTTTTTTTTTTAGGTTTAACGACTACCGTGAGCAATTCGTTAGGCTAAATGTAGTCGCCTATCCCTAATTTAAGGCTACTGGTTCTAGGGAAGAAAGCAAACCAGTGCCGTAGGACAATCACAACATCCCTGCCTCACCGAACCCCGACACTTCTCTGACGAATGGTCTGAAGTAGAGATGGAAACGGGTCACGGGTCAGCGGGTCAAAGGGCCGACAATTTCTTGCGGGTTCAACGGGTAGGGTCAAGGTGATCCTGACCCGATTTTGACCCGGTTTTAATCCCGTTTTATTTTCGAAAAGAGAAAAATATATTCCAAAGAAAACTGCTCATTAGGGAATTCTGTAGTTGATACTGGTATCCACGGAGGGAATAATGATTTGCCATTCAAAAATATTGTCGTCTTTTTCTAAAGCAATGAAGATTTCCACCGACCGACGTCAGACACAGCACACCATATCGTAAAAAGATACTTCCTTTGCGTTCTTTTACAGTGTGATTGTCTAGGGCAAGGTACAGGCAAACGCCATTCGCCTGCTTCTCAGCTGATTCACTCTCTCCGTGCTCACTGTATGACTAAGAGTTACTTTTCTCATCGCGTCTTTTATGTTTTCGATTGATGTGCTAACATCCCTTTCCCATGACATGTCATGTCGAAATTAACTCCTTATTTGTTAATATGGATGGATTTAATATTAAGGAGGTTGAGAAAGGCGTCGAGGCCAACAAATAAGTGCTTGTTGAAAACCACATGGGGAAGAGTGAATGCTGGAAATTGTTTTGTCTCATTAAGGAATCGGTGAATAATTCTGTGTTGTTTGGTCTTGCTTGTTGTTCAAAATGTGGAAAGTGTATAATTAGAAAGAAAGATGTCGACGGTGTAATAAAAGATTATGGAACAGAAAATCTAACGGACCATATGAAAGTATGCGCACCTCCATCGAAGCGTGGAAAGAGTGAACAATCTGAATACATTTAAAAAAATACATTTGTGTAATCGTAAATAATGATTCCCATTTGTAATGTACTCCATGGTAACGGTCATAGTCAGCCATTACTTCTGGATTACGTAAAGTAGTGGCATTAAAAATTGCACTAAAATTAAGCAAGTAACCAAATTTTATTATTAAAAAAGGATTTCAGTTAATAAATTTCAAGCAGTTATTGGGATGAATATATATATGGCATTTATATTTATATATAGATAAAAATTGAGCTTCGAATTTATAGTTCAAAGCAGATTTGTCTCGGGCCAGTTACGGGTCTGGATCGGGTCGGGTCGGGTCCAGTTATGGGACGTCAGGGTCCGAAATGTTTGATCCGTTTCCAACTCTGGTCTGATACATTTGTGTAATCGTAAATAATGATTCCCATTTGTAATGTACTCCATGGTAACGGTCATAGTCAGCCATTTCTTCTGGATTACGTAAAGTAGTGGTATTATCGCTCGGGTTCCGAATTGGGTTCACCCGGTGTAATATTGGGAGCCAAGGGGGTGTCGAGTGGATTGCGATTCTACGATTCCCTGATTTAGGGCTGACGCAGCTTCAGGATACACTGACGGAGCGTTGTGATTCACACAGCAGATTTTCCTTTGGGAGTCAAAGGGTCCGCTGTGTGCCGCAATGTTTTCGTGAACGTCTAGTTTAAAATAAAAAGCATAAGTGAACGGATTTTCTAAGTCCCTGCCGTAAAATATATATATTCTCCAAAAATCTAGGGCTGAGCACGCAATTTGTAACTAACGAAACACTCATGATAGAACATAGACCAATTAACAAAGAAGACAATTTATTGGTTATGATTTGGCATAATATAATAAAGATACACTCATGATACTAGCAAAAAATGATTTACGACTCTCTGACAGGAACCTGTATTCAATTAACTACTCGCGTATAAAAAATTTAACTCTATCGGAAGACTTTCGTATGGACTGATCCGATAAACATTTTATGAGGGGACACCAAAATAAAGACTAGGATGGATTTCCTACCTTAACATCCGAATCTGGTCTGGCGATCCTATGGCGGCTGTGGCTTCATCCAGGGTATGACGTCCTGGCGGTTACACATAAATGAAAAGTTCTTTGAACGATGTGGGCTATGCCTCTAGGTAGTCGCATCTTAAAGTCTCTGGGTTCGCGCCGCTGACCACTCCTGACCAGGGAAAATTCTCGTCCGGTGGGTCTTATCTTCCATCCACAGCTTGGAAAATTTGAATGCCGCTTACGGTAGCTTCAGTCCTGCCGTAATATTTGGCAGCTCCTAGGTGACAGTCATGGACGAAAGTGCAAGTGATGCACGCCGTGGAAAAAACAAAAAGTGCAGTGTTCCGTGTTGAACGTAAAAGTAAAGTGAAGTTACGAAGTTCTTCTCTTCCCTTTTCGACGACCCCCAAGAAGACGCACACTACCTCAAAATATCCCATCATCCAATCACTAGCTGGCGAACGCAAGCCTCCCTGAAATAAATTCCCCAGTGTAAATTCTACTGGTCAGAGAATTAACATTTTGTTCATCCATTCGTTAGGGGGTCAAAATTCCTACCCGTTCCCGTGAAAATTCCGAGAACCGCTCAAGTTACGTTTGCCACATGATATAACCACCGGCCATAAATCTTAACCCAATTAAACTGTTAGCTCCGGTTCCAAAAGGTCTACGGTCTACGCAACACGCATTGTGGATGCTAGACACGGTGGACACTATTGCCCCAATAAAACATACTACAAAGTCAGCTCGCCGATGGATATCGCCAGCGTTGTCTCCTTACAATGTCGTCCCTCCATGGTGACGCCAACGCTGTCTAGCTAATCTTACGCTATGCGACGCCTTGCGCTGGGAGATGGGGACGGAGAGAATAAAAAAAAAGAAAAGAATCACCCGAAAGTATATGGCAAAATAAATAAAAAGTAAATAAAACGTACTCTTTCCTTAAAAAATACACGAATTAATAAAAATAAATAAATAAATAAATGAATAAATAAATAAATAAATGAATAAATAAATAAATAAATAATTAAATAAATAAATAAACTAAGGAATGGATTTTCAACATAAATATGCAGCGCTCGCGTCTGAGAACTGTCACAGTGGCACTAAAAATTGCACTAAAATTTAGCAAGTAACCAAAGGTTCAATTCCCGGATAAGACATGAGTGGTATGTTGGTCTGCTGGCTCTGGCCTTATTCTTTTGTTAGAACCAGTGGCTGTGAATTTGTCACGGGCGATTGCTTGTAGCAGTAGGTGTTGCTCATGGCGGGCATTAAATCCCCTCCCCTCCCCCAAAATAGCTATTATTCAACGTTTTGACTGTTTGCTTGTGGGTTTAGCCACCACCGTGAGCAACTCAATGGACTATACGGAGTCGCCTGTCCCTAATTTCGGGCAATTGGTTCCAGGGAAGGAAAGAGCCAGTGCAGTTAGGGAAACACAACTTCCATGCCTCACCGGGATTCAAACCCGGACCAATCTCCCACGAATGACCGGAAGCCAGAGCTTAGAAAATGGCGCCACCTGACTGATGTTCTGACTAAATGACTGATGCTCTGACTCAATGTTCTGATTGATTAGCACTTTACTGAAAAATTAACAACGGGAAATATTGCCATTAAATTGAGATGCTTTCAACTCAAAGGTTTCAGTATAATACATATTTAAATATGTAAAATAGCTTTGGCCTCCCAGTTGGCACAGTGGTCGAAGAGCTGGCTTCTGACTATTCGTCCGAGATGGGCCCGGGTTCGAATCTTTATGAGGTACGGATATTGTGCTTGTCTTATGGCACTGGATGTCTCCCTTCCGTGGAACCAGTGTCCCTACATTAGGGACGGCTGACTGTTTTATTCCATCGAGTTGTTCACGGCGGTTGTTAAACCCCCGTTCTCCGAAAATAAGGAGCAGCTTTGTGGATAGGGCTATTGTGCTATCTAACTCTGCACCTTCCCCTGCCTGGATTCGCCAGTAACTCCGCTACTTCTAACAAAACTAAAATGAAACATTGTCTTTCAGCAACTGCATTTCTTTTCGTTCAGGGTTCAGAATGAGCGACATGGACACTCAGTGGAAAGCCAAAGATAGGATCACAATCACAATACGGTGGTGGTATTTGACTGAAAGTTCCCTTCCATGGATGACATGGACACTCAATGGAAAAGCCAAAGATATGCCCACAAACACAGTACGGTAGTGGTATTTGACTGACAGTCCCCTTCCATGGGCACCATATACACTCAGTAGAAAGCCAAAGATATGCCCACAATCACAGTACGGTGGTGGTATTTGACTGACACTTCCCTTCCATGGGCGACATGTACACTCAGTGGAAAGCCAAAGATAGGTTCACAATCACAATACGGTGGTGGTATTTGACTGAAAGTTCCCTTCCATGGATGACATGGACTCTCAATGGGAAAGCCAAAGATATGCCCACAAACACAGTACGGTAGTGGTATTTGACTGACAGTCCCCTTCCATGGGCGACAGGGACACTCAGTAGAAAGCCAAAGATGTGCTCACAATAACAATACGTTGGTGGTATTTGACTGACAGTTCCCTTCCATGGGCGACATGGACACTCAGTGGAAAGCCAAAGATTGGTTCACAATCACAATACGGTGGTGGTATGCAAACGAATGGCGGCCTTGAATTGGTTTTTAGGGTGCTTGTCAATCTAATTTTTGTTGTACCTTCATCAGGGAGTTTTGATCTCTTACATGAAAATACGATCTGACGTTATTAAAAAAACTTTTAAGCACATCGTCGGGGGAATACCTAAAAAATGTGAAAACACATCAATTTTATTTTCATCCCGAGAACCGAGAGCCACTGCCGGTGTGTGATATGACACCTCGGTCATAGTAGACCAGCAAACAACTGAAAATACGGATTAGACTTGAGTCGCCGAATCGGTGGAAATGAGCACTTTCAAAGTCTGGCGACTTACGGAGGAGTTTAGGACATTTGGGCACCGGACTTTTGGGCACCGGACTTTTGGGCACCGGACATTTGGACACCGGACATTATGGCACCCGGACATTTTGGTACAAATCTTGAGGGGCCGTACAAAAATTGCCGGTTTTTTTCGCTGTGAGGGGATTGAATGGAGAAAACGTTTCCAGTAAGACAAACGACAATTATAATTGAATTTAAAAAAAATATTACAATGCACAAATTTTGAAGATGACAATACGTTTTTTTGGGTGTAAATATGACAAGCATAATATCCGAAAACTTGACAATTTCGTCGTCCTGGATCGGGATTACATAGCTCATAATCATGAATATGGATTACATCATATTCATGATTACATAGCACCAAGGGTGCCCATGGGGGGAGAGCACCCCAGCCGTTATTATAGCCAAATTTTTGATAAATTTAAAACACTAAAATAGACGAAACCTTTTTTTAAATGTTTGACAGCCTTGAAGGAGGTAAGGATTTTTCTTAGCCCCTCCACAAGCACTCATAAAATGTCCGTAACTTCGTATTTTCTTATTTACGATATTTTTCTATAAACTATAACTAAACAAATTCTCTGCGAGTATGAGCAAACCCAGGAAACTTGTCGGGGGGAGGGGGGTTAAAACCTATAATATGAAATATAAAGGATTTCTGGTCCGATCGGGAGATTTTCAGCCATTACAAGCTACAAGTCTGCTGCTGCAGGAAACGAGTGCGGGGGGGGGGGGGGGGTCAAAAAGCGTAAAATATCAAGAATTTCTCATTTCTCTTCCGATCGGGAGGGAGATCTTCAGCATTTACAAGATGCAACTCGACAAATTTTCTCAGCGCATGTGCACTCTCTGGAAACCTGTCGGCGATGGGGGAGGGAGTGGGGGTAATACCAAAAGTGTAAAATATGGAAAATTCCTCGTCCGATCGGGAGATTTTTGGCATTTACAAGCTACAACTTGACACATTATTTGAAGGCATGTGCCTACTCAGCAATCCTGTGTATGTGAGGAGGGGGAGGGGGATACCAAAAGTGTAAAATATGAAGACTTTCTCGTCCGATCGGGAGATTTTCAGTATTTACAAGCTGCAGCTCGACAAATTTTCTGTTCTGAGCGCATGTAATTACGCAGCAAATCCGTCCGGGGAGAGGGGTTGGGTAATTTCAAAAGTGTAAAATATGAAGAATTTCTCCTCTGATCGGCAGATTTTTAGCATTTACAACTGGACACATTATTTGAGAGTATGTGCCTACTCAGAAACCTGTGTGTGTGGGGGGGGGGCATACCAAAAATGTAAAATATGGTGAATTTCTTGTCCGATCGGGAGATTTTCAGCATTTTTTTTTATTGGAGGTTTAACGACCACCGTGAGCAACTCAATGGGCTATAAGCAGTCGCCCGTCCCTAATTTAGGGTCACTGGTTCCAGGGAAGGGAGAGAGCCAGTGCCGTAAGACAAACACAACATCCATGCCTCACCGGGATTCGAACCCGGACCCCGTTCTGACGAATGATCAGAGGCCATCGCTTAGACCACTGCGCCAGCAGGGCGGCAATTTTTTTTTTTTCAGCATTAGCCGCTACAACACGACACATTATCTGAAGGCATGTGCCTACTCAGTAAACCTGTCGGGCGGGGGAGGGTAGGGGGGGGTTGTAGCTTGTAAATGCTGAAAATCTTCGGATCGGACGAGAAATTCTTCATATTTTACAGTTTTTGGTATTACCGCCCCCACCCCAGACAGGTTTCCAGAGTAGGCACATACGCTCAGATAATGTGTCAAGTTGTAGCTTGTAAATGCTGAAAATCTCCCGATCGGACGAGAAGTCCTTCAAATTTTTCACTTTTAGTATTACCCCCCCCCTCCCCCAAGAGGTTTGCTCAGTAGGTTCATGCCCTGAGATAATGTCTCCAGTTGTAGTTTGTAAATGCCGAATATCTTCTCCCGATCGGACGAGCAATTTTTCATATTTTACATTTTACACTTTTGATATAACCCCCCCCCCCGAAAGGTTTGCTGAGTAGGTACGTGCCCGTAAATATTTAGTGCCTAAGTAACTTACGGCGAACATTTTCTCGGTCAAACTCTTACTATTCGGCCAAGAAACGGCAATTGTTATACGGCCCCTCCCCTTAAATATTTGTGCCCAAATGTCCGCCCCCAGACAGAAAATCGTAAATATGTCTCAATTTCTTAATGATTATGAGATATAAGTGAAAAAAATTTTGTGCACACCACTTGCTCAAGTAGGGAGAAATATAGGAACACTATAATTTTTAACGCAGCGCAATTTCATTGCTTTAAAAGGGAATGTGCCAAAATGTCCGGGTGCCCAAATGTCCGGTGCCCAAAAGTCCGGTGCCCAAATGTACGAACCCTCTTACGGAGTCCTGCAAAATTTTCAACAGTGCGTGCGTTCGTGAGCAAATTCTGTTCTGCTCCATCCGCTGTTTTGCGATCATAATGCGTGATTTAGTGAGACATTCCGTGAAATGGATTGTGTTCGGTCAGGGTTTAGCGCTAATCTGCATTAAAAAGCAGATTCTTCAACCTTCGATGGACGACAAGCACCCACCCCAAAACGAGTTTCTCCTAGACTAGGAAGGATATGCAGCTGAGCCAGATCGGCGTGGGACACTAACTTACAGGGGGCGCCAAAGCTGCCATAAATTGGAAGCGATAGTGTCGTTAATAACAGCAAGTAATGTGCATTTTCTCCCCCCACCCTGCACGTTCTGGGGAGTCAAAATGTTTTGACTAGGTTCCCTGTGGCAGTTTCTTAGTTTAGAGGCTGGACAACATCTGAAGGTGTTCGTTCCGCAAAGCAAGACTCCTAACAAACCGCTCTAATTATAACTTTTCATTTGCTAAACAGCAATGGTGTGTTCAGATAAACCCAGATAAACCGGAGCATAATCTATTTAACTTCCGGTTCCCGGTCATTAAAAAAGTCGGCAATCGTTGATTTTTTTTTTTTCAAATGCAACAAACTTCTTGTAGGACGATACTTATAATTTCGTTGCCTGTGGAAACGAAAAGTATTCATTGGCACCACGCACTCTCCCTTTCTATTTATTTTTACTTTCTTTTTCGGAATGTTCGAAGGCCTTTTGAGTTCATGGCTTTGCTGACAGATTTATGAAGCAACAACTCAACAAGCAATGACAGGAAACGCGTTTGGTACATAAGAGCAAAAGGCGTTTTATAAACATGCGCCCATGTACGCACTCACATATGAGCGACATAGTTCCTCCAGTGGACCAGCACTTTCACCTATGACCTCAGTTATTACCCATACATAGCAGACACGGCCTGAAGCTGGAGGGGGTTTCAGTGAGGAAGCAGTCAGAGTAAACAGATAGTGTGTTGAACTTTTCATGCAAACTGCGCACTCCAAGATGACGAGCTTCGGTTGTTGTGGGTGTGCCTAAAATGCCAACATTGCTGGCGTAGCCAGAAGTTTTAACAAAGGTCAAACTAAGCTCTATTGAACTTAGAAGAAACTTCGGTTTCGCCTGGGTATATAAAAGGAATAATAGAAAAATAGCATGTTTTAGCTTTTCATTTTCATGGGATTATTCCGTATAATATATTTTTTTAATTTCGGAGTTCATAATTTAATCCTCAAGTGGCGTACACTTGAGAGTTAAATTGGGACAGCATCAGTTATTAATGCATGTTTTATTAACATATGTAATACGTCTAATGACTTGTACTTTCTAGTACCTTCCGATATCTTATTAATTAAGCAATCTGCTGGCATGCTTTGTTGGGATCACCATTGGCTGTATATATTTTATTGATGCTGCGACCATTAAACGGTAAACTCCCCCATCGGAAAATTCCCCCACCTTTTAAAGTCAGGGACCGTGCACAAATGAATTTTACTTAAAATACGACTCAAAAAGGTGGGGGAATTTACCGGTTTTTCCGATGGGGGAATTTTCCGAACGGTAAATTCCCCCACCTTATTTTCCGGTAAAATGTACATCGTAAAAAAACCAAAAACGCAATAACAGATCATCATTCGCATATTTCAAGCTTCCCAATGCAAAAAGAATTTTTCATATCGGACTAATAGTTGCAGAGATATCGTGGGTACAGACGGACGGACGGACGGACGGACAAACCGGTAACATAAGCACGATCTGTTTTTAATTTAAAAGACGTGCTAAAAAACCGGGCAAAAAGATAAACTACAAGATTCGAAGTATATTTTAAAACGCAATTGTTATTTCTCATCAGCAAATGAACTAGGAAACAGAAATATTCTTTTGATGAATATTAACATCTTTACAAATAAAATTCAGCCTGGGATTTTATAAAAAATATCCGCAGAGAGTTATTTCCAAATGTCGGAAAACTCCCCCACCGGTAAATTCCTCCACCTTTTTCAGTCGTATTTTTAGTAAAATTCAATTTGTGCACGGTCCCTGACTGGAAAAGGTGGGGGAATTTACCAGTCGGAAAACTCCCCCATCGGAAAATTTCGCCACTGGTAAATTCCCCCACCTTTTTGAGTCATATTTTGAGTAAAATTCAATTTGTGCACGGTCCCTGACTGGAAAAGGTGGGGAATTTACCTGTCGGAAAACTCCCCCATCGAAAAATTTCCCCACCGGTAAATTCCCCCACCTTTTTGAGTCGTATTTTGAGTAAAATTCAATTTGTGCACGGTCCCTGACTGGAAAAGGTGGGGGAATTTACCGGTAGGAAAACTCCCACATCGGAAAATTTCCCCACCGGTAAATTCCCCCACCTTTTGAGTCGTATTTTGAGTAAAATTCAATTTGTGCACGGTCCCTGACTGAAAAAGGTGGGGGAGTCAGGGACCGTGCACAAATTGAATTTTACTCAAAATACGACTCAAAAAGGTGGGGGAATTTACCGGTGGAAGAATTTGTTTGGTGGGGGAGTTTTTCGAGGTGGGGGAATTGACTGAATGTGGGGGAATTTACCGATGGGGGAATTTTCCGGTGGGGGAGTTTACCGGGATTCGCTGCAACCGCATGACGCAACTTACGTATCGCAAAACGTTTCGTTGAAAGCTGTCCTGTAAGTTGCATCGTGCGATCCAAATAATGGGTACGATGTCACTGATGATAGAATCCTGCCTTTCTTCCAAGTTTTAGTGGTTGGGTTTGGGATTGAATAACACAAGACTTTTATAGAGATTGAATAACACAAGACTTTCAAGGGAATTGAAAGTCTTGTGACAACAAAACTTTCCATGAAACCGCATCCTTGGAATCAGGAAAGAAAAGCAGATTAGGAGGGGGAAAATGGATGAAAAGTTAGCAAGAGAAAATAGAAAAACATGCTTTCTGTGTCCAGTGGCAAAGAAGCGCAAAACCGCCTATTTGTGTTCTTCCTACAATAGACCAACATGCCTTGAGTGTTCCCAAAAGACATTCCTTGAGTGCGCAAAATCCGATTTCGAAAGCTGAATGCGTTGTCAGTTGAACGCTTGCAGCCTCTTAGACAATGCCATAGTTTGCTCAGGTACGGGTCGGGAACAACCTTCCTCAAAATGTAGGGAGTCTTATATTTTTTAAGAGAATTTAAAACATTATATACGATTCAGATTAAAATTTCTGTGTTCCAACAAAATTGCGTGATTTTCAGTAACAGAATTTTAAAATATAAATTTTTTGTCCTCACATTTGGGTCTCAGAGTGTTAATAAAGCGCAAAACAGGAATTAATGTTGTTCTTTCTGCAAAAGGTCTTTATCTAGGGTGCAGTACAGATAGCGGTTCCCTGGATCGCACGACGCTCTTTACGTACTAAATATGCACGACGCCACTTACGGGTTAAGGCCACGAATCCTAGGCACGGGCTCGAATTAGGGCCATAGGTAAACACTGCATTAATCTCATTCATATGATGAAACTCTGACGATCAGTCAGAAGCTCACGCTGCAGATCTCTTGGTTACCGGAGAGGCGAATAACGTTGCGCTTTACGATTACCCTGCATTAGTGCGATACAATGACTGAAAAAAAAAAAAAAAAAGCGGTCACATAAGCTGATAGATCCTTTTTCATTCTGTTTCATCAAATAGGAAAAATTGTTCTTAAACCATCCACTGAGTTTCAAACTTTTATCCAATACCGGGGTGGACCTTCTCTAACCCGAATCATAGCACCTATGCTGTTTGGCATACACTCAATAGACAAAACATTAGAGATAGGGTTGATGAGTAGTTGACATGGGTATCCCCCCGCGTCGCAATTGTGACGTGCCGGCACCGCAGGACGTACATGAGATAAAGGCAGACAGCAGCGAGAGCATACGTCCGCGTAGCTCAGTTGGGATAGCGACTTATTCCGGAATGGGGAGACCCGGGTTCGATGCCCAGCGTGGACAAAAATGACGGTGAAATTTACTTAGTTATATTGGCGCCCGAACTTCAAGAATGACCTGGCCGTTAAAGTTCTCGCAATGGTGTGATGTTCTTTCCACACCGCGAGACAGGAGAAAAAAGAATCCCTTCCCCAGCGCTTCAAAAATGAAAGTGTGTGATGTTACATTCCACACATCAAAATTGACTGGCATTTCTCCAATGCACGTTCTGATGACTGATTACAGCCATACATCGTACCGGCTGACCCGTGGGCCATGCCCCCGGCCCTCTTTCGGGGAGGGGGAGATGTGACGCGCCTGCACCGCAGGACGCACATGAGATAAAAGCAGATAGCAGCGAGAGCATACGTCCGCGTAGCTCAGTTGGGTTAGCGACTTATTCCGGTATGAGAGCGCCCGGATTCGATGACCGGCGTGGACAAAAATGACGCAGAAATTTACTTCGTTATACAATCAACAAACATATGCAAACATGCTGATCTGAGCGACTTTGATCGCGTACGCATTGTCGGTGTAAGATAGATGAGTCATTAAATTGCCCAAGTGGTAAGAACCCTAGGTTCTCGAGGGCAACAGTAGCAAGGGTGTCCAGTGATTATACCATCCACGGGCATACCAGCGGTCAGAGAGCAAGCAGTGGCCGACCTCACGCCATTGATGACCGGGGCCGACGTAGACTCTCCAGGGTCGTACAGACAGACATCTTGGCAACTGCGGTTGACGTAGACACTCCAGGCTCGTACAGACCGACCGCTTGGCAACTGCGGTTGACGTAAACTCTCCAGGCTCGTACAGACCGACTGCTTGGCAACTGCGGTCAACGTAGACTCTCCAGGCTCGTACAGACCGACCGCTTGGCAACTGCGGTCCACGTAGACTCTCCAGGCTCGTACAGACCGATTGCTTGGCAACTGCGGTCGACGTAGACTCTCCAGGCTCGTACAGACCAACCGCTTGGTAACGGCGGCCCAAATCACATCCAGGTTAAATGTCTGAGGCCCAAACAGCGTCAGCGAGCGAACGGTATGACGCACAATGCATACCATGGGCTACGGGAGCCGACTCCCTACTCGTGTGCTACTGTTGATTGCTCATTACCGGACATTGCGCCTCGCCTGGTGCTGGGAACATCAAAACTGGACTTCTGCAGAGTGGCGTCACGTCGTGTGGTCAGACGAATCCCATTTTCAACCGTACTGAGCTGACGGGAGGGTGCAAGTGTAGCGCCGACAGCATGGCCCAGTTGGGCTCTGTTCAAGGCGGTGGTTGCTCTGAGATAGTTTGGGAAGCCTTCTCGTGGGATAGGTCTCTTAGTGTGTCTGGAGTTACCAGCATGTGCTGGCTAATCACCTACACGCTTTCATGACCTTCCCGCATCGTGCTGCCGATTGCCTGTTCCAGCAGGACAATGCGGCGCCCCACAGGGCCACAACCACTCAGACATGTCTCGATGTACACTCATCTGAGTTTGGGACCATTCAGTGGCCCCAATGTCCCGGGATTTAAATCCTGTCGAAGCTCTCTGGGATGCCGCGGAGCGAAGCATCAGATCCATGGATCCCAGACCGACGTCTCGGGCGGAATAGTAGACAATGCTGCAACAGGCATGGCTGTATTTTCGGAAATCCTCTGGTGGAGTCGATGCCTCGGCGTGTACAGTCTGTCATTCGCTCTCGTAGAGGATCAACACGCTATTATTTAGGGATTGCATCTACGTCTACAGCTTACCAGGCTTCACCAGACAATCCTTTAAGTGGCTCAGATTTGACCGAAGGTGACTTCACTCCCTAATCTGTTTTTCTAACATGTCTCATACATTCTCAATGGGGTTCAGATCCGGGGTTTGTGGTGGCTAGGAAAGATATCAAAATGTCGTTCCCGTACTCGCTGATCCACTGATGAATACATCTTGGGCGATCGACAGTAGCATTATTGTCCATGAAACAGCCGTCACCTGCTGGATACAAAGTCAACATTGCAGGGTGGACTTTTTAACGAAGTAAATTTCTCCGTCATTTTTGGTCCACGCCGGGAATAGAACCCGAGTGCACTTATTCCGGAACAAGTCGCTCTACCAACTGAGCTACGCAGACGTTCGTTCTTGCTGCTATCTGCCTTTATGTCGTGTACGACCTGCGGGGCAGCCACGTCAAATCTCGCCCTCGCCCTCGCCCGAAAGAGGGCCGGGGGCATAGCCCACGGGTCAGCCGTGACCAGGAATCGTTGCAGGCAGCCATCCGCTGTAAAACGTGCACTTGAGAACTCCCAGTCAATCTGGTGTGTAGAATGCAACGTCACACACATTTAGTTTTCGAAGCGCTGAAGAAGGGATTCTCTTATTTTTCTTGTCTCGCGGTGTGGAAAGAACATCACACCATTGCGAGATCTTGAACGGCCGGGTCATCCGGGAAGTTTGGGCGCCATTATAACGAAGTAAATTTCTCCGTCATTTTTGGTCCACGCCGGGGATCGAACGCGAGTCCACTTATTCCGGAACAAGTCGCTCTACCAACTGAGCTACGCAGACGTTCGCGTCGCTGCTATCTGCCTTTATCTCGTGTGCATCCTTGTGGGGAAGACACGTCACAATTTGATTGGCAACAATGTTCAGATCATCCTTGGAGGACACTCGACCTTCCTGCAATGTCAGAGGACCCGTTCCGTACCAACACAACGTGCCCACACCATGGCCACCCACCTCTAGAAGCTTGACTTGTGTTTACAAAGCAAGCAGGGTCCATTGCTTCATGGGGCTCCTGCAAAACTCTCTGTCTACCGTAGGAACGAAACAAAGTGTACCTGGACTCATCGGACCACATGACGTTTTTCAAGTTTTCCCGTGTCCTGTCACGGGTATTCCTGACACCACCGTAGACGAACTTTCTGGTTCTTAGCAGAAATTAGTGGTTTCAATATAGGCATGCAACTGCCAATACCGGTCTTCTTCAATTCCCTGCACATAATTTGCTGTGATATGGATTGGAACAGTTTTCATTGAATGCTTCTATCAACTGCTGCACGCAGGACATTCTGTGTCTCCGTACAAGTCTTCTCAGACGACGGCGATCTCGTTCCTGGCAGATTGTCGTACCACCACCGTTATGCTTCTTAGACAAACAATGTGGGTTATTTTTGCACTGTTTAAAGACCAGGCATGCCTCGTTTTTTGAGAAACCAGTCAGTTCTGCTGATTTTAAAATCGTCGCTCCACCCAGACGGGCAGCCACGATAAGCTCCTTATCAAACTCAGAATATCCTTTGTTTTTCCCATTGTGACCAACATTACTTACTGACGAGCAGCAGTCTTAAATAGTTGTCCAGATCACATGATGACGCACATGATCACGTATTTTGCATATACACTGCGTAAGTAACGTTTACATATACCTGCATAAAGATTTCTAATTCAGTGGCTGGTGTGTGTAAATGTCATGACCGGAAAGTTTCTTTTTCATTTTTTTATTTGATATTGAGGATACCGTGAGCAACTCAGTAGGCTATACGCAGTCGCCCGTCCCTAATTTAGGAACACCGGTTCCAGGTAGGGAGAGAGAGAGAGAGAGAGAGAGCCAGTGCTGTAAGACATATACAACATCCCTGCCTTCCCGGGATTCGAATACGGATACAGACCCATCTCGGAGGAATGATCAGAAGCCATCGCTTAGACCACTGCGCCACTGTGGCCGGCTAGCAGAACTTCAGAGATATGTATCAGCCAACCATTCTGCTTCATTTTACAAACTGGAAAATATTGTACACTGAGTTAGCAATTTACAACACCCACCGTTTTATATACACTGAAGTACCAGAAAAACTGGTACACCAGTCTAATACTTGGTAGATCTCCCACGGGACCGCAGGACTGCAGAAATAGGATGGAGCATGGACTCCACTAGCTGCTGGAAATATGCTGTAGGCAATGCACACCATGCTTCCTGCAGAGCGTTCATACAATTCGGGTGTGTTCCGAGGTCTCCGATTCCTGTGTTCGATAGCGCGTTGCATGGCACCCCAAATGTGTTCTATCACGTTCGGATCTGGGGACTTGGGTGGGAATGGCAACACCCCAAACTCAGATGAATGCTCATCTAACCATAATGCGGCGTCCCGACACTTGTGTGGAGGTGCATTGTCCTGTTGGAACAGGCCCAACCCATCAGCATGAATGCAGGGCATGAAAGGGTGTACCTCGTCAGAAAGGAAGCGCACATAGCGTTGGCCGGTCACAGACGTTTGTAGACGTACCAGGGGTCACAGTGAAGTCCAGATAAACACACCCCATACCATTACGGACACCCCACCAGCCGGTACAGTTCCCTCTTGACAGGCGGGATCCATGGCTTCATGGGGTTTGCTCCACACACGAATCCTTCCATCTGCCCGATACAGTTGGAAACGCGACTCGTCAGACCAGGCTACTTGTTTCCAGTCATCAAATGTCCAGTGGCGGTGTTGCCGTGCCCAAGCGAGGCGCATTGCTCTGTGTCGTGCACCCATCAAGGGAATTCGAGTTGGGCGTCGGCTCCCAAAGCCCATATCGTGCAGGGTACGTTGCACGTCCGAGGCTCCAGCATTGAATTCCGATGATACCTGCTCGAGTGTCGCGTGAAACGATTCTTGACAGCCGACGATGGTCACGTTCACCCAATGTCTTTTTACAGCCACACTGGTATCGTAGGTTGGAGGTTTTGCCGGACTTCTGGTAGTCACGGTACTCCCTTGCAATGGTCGTCCGTGAAAATCCGAACTTCGTTTCTACCTCCGAAATACTGTGGCCCATTTCACGAGCGCTAACTATGACACCGCGTTGAAAATCGCTTAAATCGTTATTACTTGTCATTCTCATGCCGAAAACAGCTCGCCGCCCCGGTGGCGCAGTGGTCTAAGCGATGGCCTCTGATCATTCGTCCGTAAGGGGTCCGGGTTCGAATCCCGGTGAGGCATGGATGTTGTGTTTGTCTTACGGCACTAGTTCTGTCCCTTCCCTGGAGCCAGTGACCCTTAATTAGGGACGGGCGACTGCTTATAGCCCATTGAGTTGCTCACGGTGGTCGTTAAACCTCCAATCAAAAAAAAAAAAAAAAAAAAAAAACAGCTCTGTCAGCTGGCAAGGCTGTCTATCGCTTTAAATACGCACTGGCGGACGCAACCGAGCACGCGCAAAGGTGACGTTGCTATGTATTTTGCATAAGCTCGTCTGTACCAGTTTTTCTGACACTTCAGTGTATTTTAGAAACAAAATCCACGAAAAAAAATATTGAATTGATCTCTTCGAAGCTTTACGGTGATAACATATACAATATTTTCCAGTAGATGAAAAAACACAAAGGTTAAAATGATAATTTGGGAAAGGTTTATCTTGTTAATGGTTAGGTAATTTGGGAGGGAGAAAAGAAGAATTGGCGGAAGGAAAACTCTTCAGATCCAGAAATCGTGATCACAAAAGTTACAGAAAAGATTAAGAAGTGGGATTAAGATGTACTCATAAAAGGTAAAACTCACGTTCAACACTTTCTACCCAATGAAAACGGAAATTGTTTCCAGTCAAAGCATATCCAAAACATATTGATCAGTGTGTATTTGGAAGAAAACATTGTTATTTCAGCGAGCGGAATACTACTATGTTTTGAAAGCCTCTAATTGTTTTTAATAATTTCGCAATTTCTTGCTTTTGATTTATGAGTTAGATTAACGGACTCGAATCGAAATGTTCACAGAGCACAGACAAATGGAAGAGTCTTGGATAATAAAAGTTACTCAAGAAAAACTCGAATTCTGAAAATAAAACAAGGTGCCCCATTTGGGGGTGGCGTTGAACTCTCACACCGGTAAACTCCCCCACTTTCATCTGCTGCTAAGAAAACTGCTACTCGGGTGAAAACTTCCGCAGCGGTAGACACCTACACCTTCTCATACACTGGTGTGCAAAAATTAAGGACGAAGAGGAGAAACTAGCATAACAGCGGAACGAGCAGGCAGAACGGACCGAAAGACCACTCAGGAGATAGACTTGGGTCCGGTACGGTAGGGCATGCGCATATATGCAGCATGACGTAGGGTAGGATTGGGGGGGGTCGGAAGGGTATAAAGCACACGGGCGGTGTACGCTCAGCAATTCGGTTAAAACTATTGCACGGTGTACATCGGTTTGAACGACTTCGAGTTGCTGTGATATGGCCACCAGGCAATCCAGTAGACGACATCTGGATGACTTTAGCCGAGGTCGCGTCATTGGGTAGAAGGTCGAAGTGTGACTAATGTGGCCGAGGAGTTCGGAATCGCTCATAGCATCGTTTCACGAGCTTGGGGAGCATTTCAAACGACAGAAACAGCTGTCCGAGAGTTTAGCAGTGGTCGTCCACGAGCAACCACGGCGGCGGGCGACAGGTATTGTCCTACAGGCGAGAAGAGACAGACGGCAGACAGCGGAAGAAATCGCAAGGCACATGCAACACACAACTGGACGTCCGTTATCGCGTTTTACCGTGGCCAGGAGGCTGCACAAAGGTGGTCTATTTGCACGAAGACCAGCACGGTGTGTGCCATTAACGCCTGCTCAACGGAGACGGTGGTTTCTGTGGTGCCAGGAATACAAGAACTGGACACATCAGCAATGGAGTAGAGTTCTCTTTACGGATGAGAGCCGATTTAGTCTGACGAGCGATTCTGGACGTATACACATCTAGAAAGAGCAGGGAACACGCAATCACACCTCCAACATCATCGAAAGGGACCGGTTTGGAGGTGGCAGAGTTCTCGTTTGGTGCGGTATCATGCTCCGTAGCCGTAATGACCACCACATCTTCCAAGGAGGTTCAGTCACTGGTGTCCGCTATTGTACCGAGGTTCTCCTGCCTCAGGTGCGTCTGTTTAGAGGTGCTGTGGGTCCTGAGTCCCTCTTCATGGACGACAACGCTACTCCTCATCGTACAGTGGCTGTCGCAGAGCTGTTGGAGAGTGAAGATATTCAACGCATGGATTAGCCCGCAAGGTCTCCGGACCTAAATCCAATCGAACACGTGTGGGACCTTCTCAAGAAACGCTTGGCAGCACGTCACCAGCCGGCCGGCCAGCAACGATTTCGCAGCTGCAATTGGCGCTACAAGAGGAATGGGCCGCGGTGCCTCAACAGCTCCTTGACAACCTCGTCCTCAGCATGGACAGACGTTGTTAATCCTGCAACGCAGTCAGGGGTAATCATATCCCGTACTAAAGATTGGATTTTTCTTGGCAGCCGCCTGTCACATGGACGTTTCTGTCTTCTGTCCAGTTGTGCTCGAAGCTACCTTTTCAATAAAGTGCCTTTGTATCCTTTGGATTCCTTGTTTGGACGGTTTTGCTCACTTGTCCCATATTCTTACATCTTGGGGATCTTATGGTATGATTTGAGTCGATGTGGAGCTCTTCTGCACTACTTTACATTCAAAAAACCGTCTCGTCCTTAATTGTTGCCCGCCAGTGTATAAGGGGATGTACACAAACTGCGTTTTATTTATTTTATTTTTTTGATTGGAGGTTTAACGACCACCGTGAGCAACTCAATGGGCTATAAACAGTCGCCCGTCCCTAATTTAGGGTCACTGGTTCCAGGGAAGGGAGAGAGCCAGTGCGGTAAAACAAACACAACATCCATGCCTCACCGGGATTCGAACCCGGACCCCGTTCGGACGAATGATCAGAGGCCATCGCTTAGACCACTGCGCCACCGTGGCGGCGCGTTTTATTTGGAGTGCTGAGATGAAAGGCATAGTTTTTCTAGTGGAACAAAGCGAAATGTACGAGTTTTCTTAGTGATATAAATGCGTACGTAAGATCATAATGAACAAGGTTTATTTAGAAGCTTTCCGACTCATCAAATCTTGAGTTGTGATTTCGGTATTTGGCATGTGATAACATGCAATGAAAGCTAATCAAAAGAGACTCAACGAATAGGTCTTCAGGTGCTGACAAGGAATCTAGGCTGTTGGCCTTTTCGGAAGATCTTAAGTTACAATTTAAATACTTTGTGGTGTATTACAGAGGTAAAGCACGAGTCAAGACGAAAAATGTGCTACGATACATTCCGTCCGTGTAGCTTAGTTGGGAGAGCAACTTACTCCGGAGTGAGGGGGCGGGGCTTCGATCTTCGTTACGGTAAAAATTGTGTTTTCACAATTTTATATTTATAAACATTTCATTAAAAATAATAAAAGTCACTCAACGGTTCACTTCTCAGCTGTTTACAAGGCACCTAAGCCGCGAGATTCTTTAGATGATTTTAAGCTAAAAATATCGTGTCATTATGACCTTACGTGCGCCTTTATATCACTAGGAGAACTCATATATTTCGTTTTGGTTAATTAGGAAAACTCCCTCACTTTGATAAGATCTCCGAACGAAATGCAATTTGTATGCATCCCCTTATATTCGTAGTATGAAAAGGTCTAGGAGTTTACCGGTGTGGAAGTTTACCTCGTTCTGGCCTATTGGCTAAATGTTCAGAAATTACATACCTTTTTTATCTTGAATATTAAGTGTATTTTAATGAAATTTGAACAGGACAAAATTTAATTTACGCGTATATGAAGTACGATGAGGCCACCGCTACAACATGTGCTGTAAGTAGAAGCCATGTGCAAAAACAAAGGCTGAGCAACTCCTTAACACGTTCGCTGCGTTTTTCGTGTGTGGCATCCAAAAATGCGTGTTGTACTCGCGTGCTAAAGAAATAACTTCTACATTTTGCCGAGGAGGATAAAAAGTTTATATACATAAATCTGCAGTGGGTATCCGTCACTATATATACACCGAAGAGCCATTACACTATGACCACCTATCTAATAAGCTTTAGGACCCTCTTTAGCCCCAAAATAGCAGCCAATGGGTGAGGCATCGATTCCATGAGGTGGCGATAGGTATTCTGGGGTATTTGGTACCATAATATCAACAGCAGGTCCTCCAGTTCCGGCAAATTTCGGGGTGGCGGTAATTTAGCTCGAACCAGTTTTTCCAAGTTGAACCTCAAATGCTTGATTGGGTTCATGTCAGGTGAATTTGGAGGCGAGGGCATTAGCAGAAAGTCACAAGCATGTTCCTCGAACCACTCCTTGATGATTTTGGCAATGTGGCATGGCGCATTATCCTGTTGGTAATGGGCATCACCAGCAGGGAACACAAGTTGCCATGAATAGGTGAACTTGGTCCGCAACGATGTTCAGATACCTGATATCTGTCAGGGATTATGCTATTGAGATAATGGGACTAAAATGTCCCAAGAAAACATTGCTCACATCATAACACCGCCGCCGGCGGCCTGTTTCCGCCCAACAGTGCATCTAGGTGCCATAGCCTCCGTTGGTAATCGGCGTATCCGCGCTCGGCCGTCTACGTGATGCACCAGGAATCTTGATTCGCGAGAGCAGGCCACTTGCTTCCGATCATCCACGGTCCAATCTCGATGATCTTGGGCCCATTTTATGCGTTGTTGGCGATGACATGCAGTGAGCATAGGAACCCGGCTAGGTCTTCGGCTAGGCTGGCCCATGCGCACAAGGCTGCGATGAACTGTGTGCTGTGAAACATTGCCCTGATCATCAATGTCGTAGCTGTGGGTGATTTGTCGCATTGTGGCCCTGCGGTCTCTGTCAACAATGCGCGACAGTCTCCGCTACGCTCTGGCGTCAATGAGCTGCGATTGACATAAGGCTGGACGACGGTTCGTGGTTTGGCCATCTGTGCACCACTTTTGATGCGCACTCACTACAACCCACAAGACGCGTTTCCGAGATCGTTGTTCCGAGACACCGTGCCATCACAATTTGTCATTTATCAAACTCCGATAAAAAATCTCAAGTTCTTATACAACACACTAGTAACCGATAAGCCGGTTACCCTTTTGGTTTTATATACAGGATTTTAAGGCAACTTTTGAACAGCAGTTCATGAAAAACATTATTTTACAAAAAAGCTCTGTCAAACACTTTTGGAATATAGCTAACGAAAGACCTGACAATGTTAAATATCTTCTGTTTCCAAGTGCCGCATTAATGGTCGATTGTGGCTGAAGATTTCTTATTAACACGCATGCGTCGTTTTTTTTTCACCTGCGCCACCGGTTGATCTCCAGGCGCGTTCATTTCTCTAGGCTGGGGCCGGTCATAATGGAATGAATCATCGGTATATACATATATCTTTGTGTTACTGTATATATATCTTTGAACGATCCACCTGTTGGACGTGACGCACATATTTGAAATTTATGTGGTAGGTTAGTGATAGTTTATAAAATATATGCACGGTTATTGCTGCTTTTCAGACTCCACACATCCTATTACATTTTGCCTGACTTAGTGCCG
Source organism: Macrothele yani (assembly GCA_039090855.1). Taxonomy (NCBI): domain Eukaryota; kingdom Metazoa; phylum Arthropoda; class Arachnida; order Araneae; family Macrothelidae; genus Macrothele; species Macrothele yani. The sequence goes on from CM077026.1 coordinate 52,348,177, forward strand.
ACCCTCTCCGACCTCCCATTACATGTCAGCATACTTTGAAGACGCCCGCCCCGCGCTTGTTCAAAGGAAAGAAGTAATATGATATCTAAACCCATCTTCTCACTCTTTTGCCTGTGTTCCCCCACCATAAAGACATAAAAAGATCAAATGCACTGTGATAACTGAGATAATTGTGTTACTGCATCTCCTCAGTAAAGATTCCAACAAATCAATCATATAGGCATAAAATTACGGTTAATAAACCAAAATCAAATTGTTTTTTCATTTAGTAAAAAGTTACGGTGTGTATTAAATTGTTTCATCATTCTGTGCTGAACAACTGACCAGTGTTCGTCCCTGCACGTGCATGATACGTTATAACGAAAATCTTAAAGTGAAGAATCCTAATTATACAGTTACAATGTAGAACCTACGTTCAATATTATAATTACAATGTAGAATACCTTTCATTATTCACGTATACAGCTATTTAGTGCATAATATACACTGAAGAGCAATTGAATTAGAGATACCTGTCTAGTTACGTGTAGCACCACCTTTCACCCTGAAGACTGCGGCGATTCGTCTCGGCATGGACTCAACAAGACACCGGAAGCGTTGGGAAGCCATACGAATCCACGACCCCTGAACAAGCTCCCACAGTTCACGAAGATTTGATGGAGGGGGTCAGAGCATCGAACATCTCGCTCGATGGTATCCCAGATGTGCTGGATGGGATTGAGGTCAGGTGACCTAGCTGTCCAAGGAAGCGAGGTCACGTCGGTGGAGTGCTCATCCAACCATTCAGATACAATTCGGGAGCGATGGCACGGTGTATTTTCTTGTTGCAGGATGAGGTCCCCAGTGGGATGTTGAAGACGCACAAACGGGAGCAAATGGTCGTCCAGGATATCTCGGTAACGTTGACCTGTGAGAGACGATTTCACACGTACCAGGAGTCCTATTTCAGTCCACGTAAACAGTCCCCAAACGAGAATACCACCCCCACCAGCTTGAAGAGTACCCTGCTGGCAAGAAGGATCCATCGCTTCATGTGGTTTGCGCCGTACTCGTATCCTGCCATCTGCATGTACCAACGTGAATCTTGACTGATCAGTCCAGGTAACATTTCCCCACATGTCTAGGGTCCAGTGATGTTCCCGCGCCCATGCTAATCTTTGCACCATGTGATGTGCGGTCAGCAGCGGTACCCTCGTGGGACGATCGCTTCTGTACCCCATAGCGAGAAGATGGTTCTGGATGGTGTGGCTGTTTACACGTTTTTGTGCACCAGAGTTAAATTGCCGAGTGATTTCTTGCATTGTGGCCAGTCTACCTGCTGTTACAATGCGAGCTAGTCGATGATGACCCGGCTCATCCACACGCTGTTGTCCACGGCAGTTCGCCCTTGCAGGGATGGTTTTACCGGATTAGATGTACTCATGGTGCACCCGTGACACAGTGGCTCGTGAAAATCCCAGTGCCTGCACGACTTCCGAGATGGAATGACCCATTCGTCGGGCTCCGACAATTTACCAACGATCAAATGCGCTTAGATCCTTCGTCTTATCCATGCTGCGTCCGACTCTTACTGATTCCCGTCGCACCACTCCTTATATTGTCGGATCGCTGCATACGTCATGTCGTTTTCGTTTACAGGGCCGCCCACAGCGCCACATTTGCATAACGCCAGTTGTCTCTAATTCAATTGCTCTTCAGTGTATATATGTATAATAGTTATATGAAACACAAATCAAACGAAATGTCCAATCAACAGGACTGACCTCATGCATTCTCAAACAGAGTGAATCCTAATTAAAGCCAGGCCAACAGCACCAAATACAAATAAAAACTCTAAAATGGTAAGCATAGTCAATACAAAATACCTTGACTTGACAATTTTGCCTAGGAACGCGAATGCAAATACCAAGTCAAAGTTTCAGAATGCCTGACTCAGACTCACAAAGAAGAAAAAAAAACAATAGCACAAACCAAGACAAAAACATAAAGCGAAAAATTCAAATCAAAAAGAGGGTTGTCTTCATCAGAGGAACACTAACCCTTAGTGACCTTTCTGAAAGGGCAATGGGAAAATTCAGAAAAAAAACCAGCCCTTGTGTTTCTAATGTCACAAAGTTTTGAAACGAAATCAAAAAATAAACTTTCAATTATTTTCAAAGGAACACTGTTAATGCCAGGTAAACAAATAAATCACGCATAATTAAAGTTATTGCAAAATAAGGCAGACTCCAAACCCCAACGCATCCCGTCGAACAATCCAGCAACACGACATCCGTCCGCTCCTCGTCATTCACTCTGCAACTGAATGACTAGTAAGTACATTATGAGTGGAAGTAAATCAGCGGTTAACAAAAATACCAACAGAAGATAGGAAAGCAAAAAGTTCAGATGTCGTCAAGACGACGCATGCGTGTTAATAAGAAATCTTCAGCCACAATCGACCATTAATGCGGCACTTGGAAACAGAAGATATTTAACATTGTCAGGTCTTTCGTTAGCTATATTCCAAGTGTTTGACAGAGATTTTTTCAAAATAATGTTTTTCATGAACTGCTGTTCAAAAGTTGACTCAAAATCCTGTATATAAAACCAAAAGGGTAACCATTTTATACTAGTGTGTTGTATAAGAACTTGAGATTTTTTAAATGAACAGGGTCAGTGTTACAAACTCTCATGTATCTGAGATATTCTGTGATTATGAGATTCCTGCGCACAGTTTTTGAAACATTTGAATTCCAGTTAACTAAATAGTTAACTCTAAACTCATCATTTCTTCTTTTGTCAAAAATGTCTATAATTAGTTCACAGATAATTTCGTAATGTTCCCATCGGCTCCAAACAAAGTCCCTGTACATAGATATTATTTGCTGCAGTCTCAAGGTTATCATAGTTAAAAACTATGGTATCATCAATATAATAAATATTAAATATACACAACTGATATATACACAATTTCGTATAAACGTGGGAAGAGCGATGACTTCTGTTTGATGTTTCTAATCTATGTCAATTGTGTATATTTATCATTCATTCGCCTCCTAGTTATTTGTTCAGTTGCTGCTTACCATCTTTGGTGAATCCCCAGCTTCCTGTGGGGCTTCAAGAAGCAACCTGCCATGTGGTTTGACAGTTAGTTGTATGTGAGTCAGGCGAATTCGAGGCCGCTGTGGTGCAGTGGTAGCATGTCCGGCCGCGTAACTGGAAGACTCTGGGTTTGATTCCCGGTGGCGGCCGATGGGAATTTTTCTGTGACTCACTTATAAACGTGGAAAGAGCAATGACTTCTGCTTGATGACCATCAATATATCTAAATATAGTTCTATTGCTATATTTATTCTGGGTGGCATACCAGATATTATATGTATTCTGAGTAGAAAGGATCCCTAAGGGTTGGTGTTCCCTGATGCAGACAACCCTCTTCTAGGTTTGCATTTTTCGCTTTATGTTTTTGTCTTGGTTTGTGCTATTGTTCTTTTTCTTCTTTGTGGGTCTGAGTTAGGCATTCTGAAACTTTGGCTTGGTATTTGCATTCGCGTTCTTAGACAAAATTGTCAGGCCAAGATATTTTTTATTGACTACACTTACCATTTTAGAGTTTTTATTTGTATTTGGTGCTGTTGGCCTGACTTTAATTAGGCTTTTCACTCTGTTTGAGAATGTATGTGGTTAGTCTTGTTGATCGGCATTTTATTTGATTTGTGTTTCATATTACTATAATATACTTGATACCTCTATCTTTGTATGTTGCGTTGCGCATTTTCGAGGGGTCTCATGATTTCAGCGATTATCGGTTCGCTTTCAAACTTGAAACTTCAAATTTTTGAATTTAATTCTTCATGATTGGTTATCGAATTTTATTTTGCTTTCTATGGATGATGTGATTTATATGATGTAATATATATCATCATCATCATCATTGTCAACCATTAACAATCCACTGCTGGACGAAGGTCTCCCAAGTTTCCTCCACAACGGTCTGTCTTGTGCCAGTCTCCTCCATGTCACCCCTGCATACTTTCGAATTTCATCCACCCATCTCCCATGTGGTCTTCTTCTGGGTCTTTTCCTGTCCCTTGGAATCCAATCTAAAATTTCGGCTGTCCATCGATGATCTGTCCTTCTGGCAGTATGTCCAGCCCATTGCCATTTCAGGGATTTTAACTCTGATCATGATGTCTTCCACTCTTGTCATTTTTCGGATCCACGAGTTCCTCTTCTTATCTCTCCTGGTTACACGAAGCATGCACCTCTCCATGCTTCTTTGAGTTGTCTGCAGTCTTTGTATATCTCTTTTAGTTAAGGTCCACGTCTCTGCACCATACGTAAGCACTGGAAGGATGCACTGATCAAACACTTTTCTTTTAAGACATAATGGCATATTGCTCTTGAAAATTATGCTGTTTCTTCCAAAAGCTCTCCAGGCAAGTTTTGTACGCCGATTAATTTCTTCATCAATGTGACCCTCACTTGATATCTGCTGTCCAAGATAAACGTACGTGTCTGTTATCTCCAGCTTTTCTCCATCAATCAATAAATCTTCATTTCTTGTAAAAGCATTGAACATCACTTTTGTCTTCTGAAAGTTCATTTTTAATCCCACTTCTTTACTCTTGTCAGCAAGTTCCTGGATCATACTCTGCAGCTCTGATGGGGTAGTTGCAAAAATGACTACGTCATCAGCAAAACGAAGGTGGGTTAGATAATCTCCATTAATCTTTATCCCTTTGTTTTCCCAGCTCAGCGACTGAAAAACACCCTCCAATGTGGCATTAAAGAGCTTCGGAGATATGGTGTCACCTTGTCTCACTCCCTTTCCAATTTTTATGTGTGTTGTATTTTCAAACAGCCTAATCTTTGCACTTGCATTTTCATAGATGTTATTAATAATATTAATGTATGCATCTTCAATACCGCAGGTTTTCAGAGCCATTGTAACTGCTGATGGTTTCACCGAATCAAAGGCTTTTTCATAATCTATAAAAGCCATGCACAATGGAAGTTCATATTCCCTCGCTCTTTCAATTAGTTCTCTCAGTACGTGGATATGATCTATTGTGCTGTAGCCACTCCTGAATCCAGCTTGTTCTCTCGGTTGAGCCATGTCCAGTGTTACCTTCAAGCGGTGTGAAAGAACTTTAGTGAAGATTTTATAAACTACTGATAGGAGGCTGATAGGTCTGTAGTTTCCGAGATCCTCAATGTCACCTTTCTTATGTAGCAGGATCATTGTAGCGGTGTTCCAATCCTCAGGAATCTTTCCTTCATTAAGGCATCGAGTGAAAATTTGGGCGAGTACTGTTTCAATTTCTCCACTTGCTTCTTGTATGATGTCTACAGTAATTCCATCTTCTCCTGGAGCTTTTCCCCGCTTCATGTTCTTGATTGCATGTGCAACTTCTGCTGGAAGGACTGGAGGAACTCTGGTACTGGTATCTTTCATGATGTCTGGAGTGCATGTATCATCCCTTTCATATAATTTGGAGTAGAAATCTTTCACTCTTGTCAAAATTTCGCCTCTATTTCTTGTTACAGAACCATCTTCTTTTCTCAGTGCCATAATCTGTTTTCTTCCCTTACTGAGATGTCCCTTTGCTATCTTTAGGCTTTGGTTGTTTTCAATTGCTTTCCTCACTAGTTCACAGTTGAATTTTCTTACGTCTTCAGTGATACTTTTTCTTACTGTCTTGCATAGCTCTATATATTCCACTTTGGAAGTCACATCATCTTTAGTTGTCCTCATCTCTCTTCTTTTTTGCATCAACATTTTCGTTTTTCCTGATAATTTGTTTACATGCAACTTGTTCTTAGACCCAGCTAATTTTGTTGCTGTTTCCATAAGAGCTTTGGTTACTTTTCTGTTAACTTCAGAGATGTCCACTTCTTCCGATGTTAGGCCTTCTAAAGCAGAGAACCTGTTCTTCAGTTCCAACTTAAAGGTATTATGGTGTTTTTTAAGGTTGGTTATGTCAATAGATTTTGTTTGTCTTATGAGCTTGCCACGTTCAAGTTTGGTGTTGAGGTGCATCTTACATCTCACCAATCTATGGTCACTACCTGTGTTGAACTTGTTTAGCACACTGCAGTCTTCTATGACGAATTTTTTGTTACACATAATAAAATCAATTTCACTTGTCGTCCCATTTGGATGTCTCCATGTCCATTTCCTGTGTGGCTTTTTCTTGAAGAAGGAGTTCAAGATGAAAAACCCTTCTGCCTCTGCAAACTCAACGAGAGTATTTCCACGCTGGTTTCTGTTGCCGTGACCGAATTTACCTACTGAAGTTTCATTCTGTTGCCGTTGCCCTATTTTTGCATTGAAATCTCCCATAATTATTTTCAAGTGCTGCTTACCTTTATTATTTAGATGACAAATTTCCTCATAAAATTCTTCAATTTCTTTTTTCAGGATGACTTGTGGTGGGTGCATAAGTTTGAATAATCTGAGCCTGGTATCTTTTCGAGAGTTGGATAACGAGTCGTGCAGCTCTGTCAGAGGAACTTTCAACTTCTACAACTTTATCCTTCAGTTTCTTGTTTATTATAAATCCAACACCACTAGTTCTGCCAGTATCTGTCCCACGATAGTAGAAGAGATGTCCACTTTTCAGTTCGATGAGATCTTCTCCTTTTCTCCTTACCTCACTTAGCCCCACGATGTCCCACTTGATCCTTTGTAGTTCCTCTTCCAATTCAAGAAGCCTTGAATCAGAAGATAGGGAGCGTCCGTTGTACGTAGCCAAGGTCAGCATCAGATGGCAGCCTAGTCCGGTCCTCCGGGGGATTCTTAGCACCCTCTGCCTTCATGTCGCACTGGCCGCTGCCTTGGCCAGGTACATTCCAGCTGCCGGAGACTGAGGGCCAAGATTTAAGTTGTGGAATCATTTTGGAGGGGTTTGGCCATAACTCACCACGCTGGCCAAGCGGGTTGGTGAGTGTGGGATAGAATTTCCTCTAATCCCGATGGTATAGTTATACCGCCATTGGCGGTCGTCAGAGCCCCTTTAGTGGGAACAGGATGTACCACGAGAAGGCGGGGTTGACGTTTGTCAAGGAGAGGCTGTGATGTTACGCATCACCTGACCTTACATCCCGTAATATATATATATATATATATATATATATATATATATTTGGAAATGAATTCCATGATTTTCACAGCGTTTCTTAAATACAGAATACGAATATTTCTCTTCGTAAAGAGCAAACACATAACCTTCTACCCACAGCTTGTTTACGTGCGCTATTTTCTTAGCAGACGATATTTAACTGCAGCAGATGATTTTAGGACATTTGGGCACTGGACAATTGGGCACCCGGACATTTGGGCACAAATCTTGAGGGGCAGTACAAAAATTGCCGTGTTTTTTCGCTGTGAGGGCAATTGAATGGAGAAAACGTTTCCAGTAAGACAAACGAAAATTGGGTGTCCAAGGGGGAAGAGCCCCTCCCCTTGCCGTTAATATAGCCAAATTTTTGATAAATTTAAAACACTAAAATAGACGAAACCTTTTTTAAAATGTTTGACAGCCTTGAAGGAGGTAAGGATTTTTCTTAGCCCCCCCCAGCTCACATAAAATGTCCGTAATTTCGTATTTTCTTATTTACGATATTTTTCTATAAACTATAACTAAACAAATTCTCTGCGAGTATGAGGAAACCCAGGACTCTTGTAGAGTGTGTGTGTGTGAGGGGGGGGGGCTTAAAACCTAAAATATGAAATATAAAAAATTCTGGTCCGATCGGGAGATTTTCAGCCATTACAAGCTACAAGTCATCGAATTGTCTGAGGGCATCTGCTGCCTCAGGAAACTAGGGGGGGGATACCAAAAGCGTAAAATATCAAGATTTCTCATTAGTCTTCCGATCGGGAGATCTTCAGCATTTACAAGCTGCAACTCGACAAATTTTCTCAGCGCATGTGCACTCTCTGGAAACCTGTCGGCGATGGGGGGGGGGGGGGGGAGGGGTTAATACCAAAAGTGTCAAAAGTGTAAAATATGAAAAATTCCTCCTCCGATCGGGAGATTTTTGGCATTTACAAGCTACAACTCGACACATTATTTGAAGGCATGTGCCTACTCAGCAATCCTGTGTATGTGAGGGGGGGATACCAAAAGTGTAAAATATGAAGACTTTCACGTCCAATCGGGAGATTTTTAGTATTTACAAGCTGCAGCTCGACAAATTTTCTGTTCTGAGCGCATGTGCCTACGCAGCAAACCCGTCCGGGGGCGGGGAGGAGGTAATTAAAAAAGTGTAAAATATGAAGAATTTCTCGTCCGATCGGCAGATTTTCGACATTTACAACTGGACACATTATTTGAGGGCATGTGCCTACTCAGGAAACCTGTCGGGCGGGGGGGGGTTGTAGCTTGTAAATGACGAAAATAAATCTCCCGATCGGACGAGAAATTCTTGTTTACACTTTTGGTATACCCCCCCCAAGAGGTTTGCTCAGTAGGTTCATGCCCTGAGATATTGTCTCCTGTTGTAGTTTGTAAATGCTGAAAATCTCCCTATCGGACGAGAAATTGTTCACATTTTACACTTTTGATATACCCCCCCCGACAGGTTTGCTGAGTAGGCTCGTGCCCGTAAATATTTAGTGCCTAAGTAACTTACGGCGAACATTTTCTCCGTCAATCTCTTACTATTGGGCCAAGAAACGGCAATTGTTACACGGCCCCTTAAACATTTGTGCCCAAATGTCCGCCCAGTCTTTCAGACAGAAATTCGTAAATATGTCTCAATTTCTTAATGATTATGAGATATAAGTGAAAATTTTGTGCACACCACTTGCTCAAGTAGGGAGAAATATAGGAACACTATAATTTTTAACGCAGCGCAATTTCATTGCTTTAAAAGGGAATGTGCCCAAAAGTCCGGTGCCCGAACCCCGCAGCAGATGTTTCTTTCGTGTTCATCTAACATGATGGCAATTTCAATTCTTTGAATTTCTTTTTTTTCAGTAATTTCTTAAGAAAAACGTTCTAAAAATATGTGAACAGCCTCTGTATTCTTTTTAAATTGCTCTTAACGTAATCTTCCGGAACAGAAAGGTTTTCTTAGTGTGTTTGCAAATGGTCCTGGTGTAGATGGAGGGGGGATCAATCTCATCTGGAGCAGAAGGGAGAGTATTTATGTTATCATGTGACTCAAATTGTGAGTGAAATAAATATCCCCTTAGCTGTAAATATTGAAGTTTGCTCTTCTCGCCTGGCATATCTGACACAGGAAATGGCCTTGCCCTATGATTTCAATACTTTCGAATCTTACGCAGTTCATAGGTTAATTGGGTTCGGAACAGGCTGCCTTAAATACCCTCACCTATTTGTTTTTCTTTGACGTTTGCTGGATGAACCAGTGACGGTAGAATGAATAGTATGCAATCACGTCATGGGATTCAGCTTATCTTTCGTCACAATGACTATAAAGTGCCGCGATTAACACGTCACGTGGTGTTGTATCGCCACGTTTATAAAACCTAAAACAAGATGTTTATATATCTCGCAAACTAAAAAAATGAAGTCTGGCGAAAAACCGGAGGAAACATAAACGGAACGTTTCGATTCGGTACACGCAGGAATGCGCAGGCATTGCAGAAATAAATTGAGAGGAAATCTCTTTCTTTCTATTACCAAATACAGTATATACATTGCCCAGTCGCATTATTAGGATGCTCGTCGCTATACAAAACACTTAAAGGAAAAAAAGTGTCACGTGAGAGCGAACGCACTGAAGACAACTTGGACCTGATACACAGGGTGTTCATATAAACCTGTTTTAACTTTTAAGTGCTAATTTTTTCTGTTTGGAGGTTTGACGACTAGAGTGAGCAACTCAATAGGCTATAAGCAGTAGCCCGTCCCTAATTTAGGGTCACTGGTTCCAGGGAAGGGAGAGAGCTAGTGCAGTAAGACAAACACAACATCTATGCCTCACCGGAATTCGAACTTGGACCCAACATTTGAAGCATCACTTAGACCATTGCGCCATGGAGGCGGCTAAATGGTAATTAGAAACAGTTTTATACAGCACTACTTCTGTTAAAACTGTTTCAGGTTCTCGAGCGGAATGAGTCAATCATAAAAGTTTAAGGTAGCAGTCTTAAAAGCACGATAATTAAAACAGTACGCATGCTTCCGATGAAGTGAACAAATTTTTTAATATATAAGTTAAAAGCTTAAAAATAAAGCCATAAGAACTTCGGTCTTCCTAAAGACCATCATCAGATGGAAGTACGAAAACGTTTTTAGTTTTTAGTACTTCCATCTGATGATGGTCTTTAGAGGAAGACCGAAGTTCTTATGGCTTTATTTTTAACCTTTTAACTTATACATTAAATAAGTTGTTCACTTCATCTGACGCTTGCGTACGGTTTTAATTATCGTGGTTTTAAGACTGCTACCTGAAACTTATATGATTGACAGCAGTAGATAAACAAAGTTTTGATACGTAGTTAACGAACTTAAACTTCTTCCTATGCACCCTTACTGGCGCATAAAATATCTGAATGATATTAGCTGATCTAGTGGGTGCGACGGGGTCGACCCCCCCAAAAGACTTTTGCCTTTTGAATGGCCTGATGAACAAAAATAAACTTTTTGTTTGTTACAAAGACTGCATATGCCGAATCATACAGTATTTGTCATGCTGATTACAAATCTCCTTGCTAAATTGTGCTATCGGGCATAGTTCTCGAGTAACGTGTTGTTTCAGTGTACAATGAGCCTTCATTTTGGCACGTATATTTCGCTACAAGCAATTAATTGCATTTATCTTAAAATGTAGTTATTTTAGATTTTCTTCTGTACTTTGGTTGTAATACATCCCTTTTCAGAGTCCAACAGTAATCAGTTAGCATTTCAGGGCTTCATTTTCTTTTATAGCGGTTTTCTATGGTGCATACACTGCTGGCCACCAAAATTGCAACACCAAGAAGGACACGAGACAGCAAAGCCAGATTTACTGGACACATAACAACAGATACAAAGATGAAATGATTGAGCTTACAGGCCCGTGTGACTTGCAGAACATGCAGACATCAATAGTTCATGTGGCCCCCATGGCTGGCAATAATGGCCGCTACACGCCGGGGCCATTGAACGAAAGAGGCTTTGGATGTGGGCTTGGAGTATGTCGGTCCAGGCTGCTTCCACACGTTGCCACAGTTCATCAATCCTACCCGCGGGTGGTGCTTGCCGGGCCACTCGGTTGCCGATCAGCAACCAGACGTGTTCGATGGGCGACATATCGTCGGGAGAACAGGCGGGCCACGGCAGCAGTGACACTTGGTGGGCTGTGAAGTATTGTTGCACGATGCGTGCCACGTGCAGGCGCGCATTGTCCTGTTGAAACGTGGCCGCTGGCAGGTCCTGCAGGTAAGGGAGAACTACAGGCTGCAAAACGTCGGAGATGGTGCTGTGGCTGTTGAGTGTACCGGCGATGCGTACCAAAGGGGTGCGGGTGTCATATCCAATTGCGCCTCAAACCATAACGCCAGGTGACGGATCGGTATGGCGATGCCTATTGCAGGCGTCATACACTCTCTTGCCACGGTGCTGCCACACGCGGATCCGACCATTATGGTGTTGCAGACAGAAGCGGGATTCGTCGGAGAAGACAATGTCGTGCCATTCCGTAGTCCAGGTGCTGCGTTCAACGGCTCACTGCCGCCGCACTCGCCAGTGGTGTAACGCCAATGGTAATTGGAGCGATGGGCGCCGTGCGACAAGTCCCCGCTCCTGCAGACGACGTCGAACGATACGTGCTGACACAAGTTGTTGCGCAACACACCCTAATTTCTGCGCTAACGTTCGTGATGTGGCAGTGCGAGCCGTCAATGCCCGCAGCACGACATGCCGGTTCTCTCGTACGTTCATGTGCCGCGGCTGCGGCAATCGCTCACGTCGGTCCGTCCGTCCCTCCTGCATTCACCGAATCCATACTCGTGTGGCTGGATGTCGTCCCACACGGGCGCCGACGTCTCGGTACGATAAATCGCTGTCGCGATAAGCCACTATTCGTCCTCTGTCGAACTCCGAAACGTGCTGGAATAACTGCCGTATTCTGCGACGAGGCATCAGGAAGCTTCCCACGCACAGATCCGGCAGTACAACACACTTTCACTACTTACGCCCCATCATCATCATATGTGGAGGATTTTAGGAAGGGAGTGTCTGACCCCATGTCTTAAACAACCCTTAGAAATAGGAAACTAGAAGATTTGGGCTAAAGCGCCCGATAGGAAAGTGACACGGAAGCGAAGTAGAAAGGGGGAGGAAGACGCCCTTGTTTATTACCGGGGCGCGAGTACCCGGGATCCGACGGTTTAACGTGCCAAGTACTTACGCCCCACCTTCTGCGCACCCTTCTTATAGTGCTTCTCGGTGGCGTGCCGGGCGCACATGATTTGCATATGCCCTGCAATGCTAATCGTTTGCAGGTCCTCTCAAGGGCGACGCGTGCTGTGAATTTCAAGCCAATCGGATGATTCCTTCTGGGTGTTGCATTTTGGGTGGCCAGCAGTGTATGTCCTGATGAAGACGTTCTCCGTGCTCATTGCTTATAGCTCCTAAGTTCTGTGGGGAAAAGTCCAGATGCGAGTGAAGGAAATGTATTTTAAGGGACATATTGCATCCCATGGCCTTATAGTGTTCTAGAAGCTCAGTAACAAGTTATTTAAAATTTTCTGCTTTCCGGTTACCTAAAATGTTCAGTACCACATCTTTAAAGGACTTCCATGCAGCAGCTTCCGTCTTATTCAAGGTGCCTCCAAATGCAAGATCACGTATACCTTTCCTTATTTGTGTACCAATAAAAATGCCTTGCTTAATTTTGGCTTGAGATATTTTGGAGAACTTGTTCTTTCGAAAACGAAAGGGTTCTCCATCTCTATTCAATGCCTTTACAAACATTTTTATCAAACCCAGTTGGATGTGAAGCGGTGATAAGTACACGTTCTGATGACTAATAATACTAAAGGCTCAGCAACAACATTTTTATTACCTGGAATTAAGGACTCCCTTTTAAGCCAGGTCTTTTTAATGCAATGAGAATTTCTGTCCCAATTGTTCCTTTCACAGGGGAAGCAGCAGTATTTTGTGTATCCAAGTTGTGGACCAAGGAGTAAAGCTATCACTTTAAGATCGCCACAAATATTCCATGAGTGTTTTTTGTATACTATACTTTGAAGCAACAGTTTCATATTTGCATATGTTTCTTTCATGTATGTAGCATATGCAAAAGGTACTGACGGATACATTTTTCCGTTATGAAGAAGGACAGCTTTTAAGATTATTTTTGAGGAATCTATAAAACGTCTCCATTCTTCAGGTTTGTGTTGCTGTCCTAAGGCTTCAAAACAATAAGTCTATGTCATTGCAAGATCACCACTCTTCAAAAATAAGTGTTCAAACTCTTGCTGCCGTTGACGAAAACTACATACTTTTGTACTTTGTTGTAAAAGATTCCATCCCTTCAATCTTGAAGCCAATATTTCGGTCTAACGTATTGCTAAATGAAGATCACGAACCAGATCGTTTAATTCTTCCTGACTTATAAGGTGAGGTACAGAATCTTCCGAGAAATCAGGGTTTTCAATATCTTCTTCGCTGTGAGGATATATTTCATCAGTATCACTATCAGCTAAACTCCATCCATGACTGTGGTGGTGCAGGAACAGGAAGATCTGGACCATGAGGAACTGGTCTTACGTCGGAAGGAATACTGGGATACTAAATCGTGTCTTTGGTCTTTGCTGTAACTCCAGATGTCTTAGTGATGCAGAAGTAACAGTTTGTTGAGTGGTCACTCGGTTCTCTCCAGACCATTGGTACCGCAAATGTCATTAGACGTGATCCCTTCAACCAGCCAGTCAACAAATTTACACATGAATTACAACAAATGTGAGGCGCCCAAGATTTATCTTCATCACCCATTTTGCACTGGAAACACAGTTCATACGATTTTCTAATCAACGGTGTGAAATGTCGCCTTAGAGACTTTAAAGTGAATTGTCCACAAATGTAGCAGAAACTATGCTGAAGAGCAACTGAATTAGAGATACCTGTCTAGTAACGTGTAGCACCACCTTTCACCCTGATGACGGCGGCGATTTGTCTCGGCATGGACTCGACAAGGCACTGGAAGCGTTGGGAAGCCATACGGATCCACGATCCCTGAACAAGCTCCCACAGTTCACGAAGATTTGATGGAGGGGGTCGAAGCCTCGAACATCTCTCTCAATGGCATCCCAGATGTGCTCGATGGGATTGAGGTCAGGTAACCTAGCTGGCCAAGGAAGCGAGGTCACGTCGGTGGAGTGCTCATCCAACCATTCGGATACAATTCGGGAGCGATGGCACGGTGCATTGTCTTTTTGAAGAATGAGGTCCCCAGTGGGATGTTGAAGACGCACAAACGGGAGCAAATGGTCGTCCAGAATATCCCGGTAACGCTGACCTGTGAGGGACGATGTCGCACGACCAGGGGTCCCATTTTCAGTCCACGTAAACAGTCCTCAGACGAGAATGCCAACCCTTACCTGCTTGAAAAGTACCCTGCTGGCAAGAAGGATCCATCGCTTCATGTAATACATCGCTTCTGCCATCCGCATGTACCAACGTGAATCTCGACTCATCAGTCCAGGCAACATTTTCCCACATGTCTAAGGTCCAATGGCGATGTTCCCGCGCCCATGCTAATCTTTGCACCCTGTGCTGTGCGGTCAGCAGCGGTACCCTCGTGGGACGATGGCTTCTGTATCCCATAGTGAGGAGATGGTTTTGGATGGTGTGGCTGTTTACACGTTTTTGTGCACCAGCGTTAAATTGCCGAGTGATTTCTTGCACTCTGGCCCGTCTATCCGCTGTTACAATGCGAGCTAGCCGACGATGACCCCGCTCATCCACACGCTGTTGTCCACGGCAGTTCGCCCTTGCAGGGATGGTTTTACCGGATTCGATGTACTCACGGTGCACACGTGACACAGTGGCTCGTGAAAATCCCAATGCCTGCACTACGTCCGAGATGGAGTGACCCATTCGTCGGGCCCCGACAATTTACCCACGATTAAATGCGCTTTGATCCTTCGTCTTACCTATGCTGCGTCCAACTCTTACTGATTCCCGTCGCATCACTCCTTATATTGTCGGATCACTGCATACATCATGTCGTTTCCGTTTACAGGGCCGCCCACAGCGCCATATTTGCATAACGCCAGCTGCCTCTAATCCAATTGCTCTTCAGTGTATTTGGATAGTTTACACAAGTACGCGGCATTATTTAACGTACACTTTGCACAATCCACACTACATTTTAAAACCACGAGAAAATTCACGTCCTTCGATACCAATTAAATGCATTTGAATGACAAAAATTCTGCTTTGTTCTCCCTTCCCAGAAAGAATTGCATGACAGGAAGTAATGGCGCCAGTATGTCTATCAGAGACACAGCTACCATGACTGCCTACAGATGTCTCCGTTGGGAAACATAGGACAATTTCTTTAAGTAACACAACATTCACCACAATAGAGAGTTCAATAACAAGAAATTGGAGCCAAGTGGAGCAATTGTGACTTCATATTTGGTTTCAGCACCCGTAAATACATGCAAAACCGTTAAAGCTTTCTTTGTAGCAAAACCACTCTTGTTCAGTGATAAGTAATATATTTATTGGGTTGGGAAGTAAGTAATGCCCGCAAAAGCAAGGCAACAGAAAAGTGCTGACTACCGTACATGCAAGTGCAGATCAGTCCAGTCGAACATGTAGTCGCCATAGTTTGCCACGAACTGCTCCCATCGTCTGGGCAGCTGTTGGATAATGTCCATGTAGAACTGTGACACAAAGTAGTGAGTGAATGTGAGTTCGACATCGTACCTGTTGGTGAACCGCTATCCGCCCGCGAAATGCTGCACCGACCGAAAAAGTTGGTAGTCGCTTGGGGGCGATGTCAGGGCAATAGGCTGAGTGCGGCAGCAACTTCCAGCCCAGGTCCCGGATCTTGTGACAGGTCAGCCATTCCGTGTGAGGTGTCGCTCCGTCCTGCTCTCGGAGGACACCCTTACGGTTCAGCACTGCTGATCGTTTCAACTAGAGCGATGCGTGCAGATCTTTGAGCTGACGGCAGTAGACATCGGCAGCGATAGGGCTGCTGCCCTGCAACAGCTCAAAAAGCACGACACCCCCCGCATATCCCACCAAACAGACAGCAGGACCTTACGTGGGTGTAAGCCTGCTTTTGGTTCCAACTACTGTTTGCGGGTGCCGAAATTGTCGTGCAAGACACATTTCTCGTCACCTGTCGTAATGCGGATCAAGAATAGTTAAACTTGGTCACGTGCAAGCAGGGAAACGCATGCACTCAGTCGATTTGCTTTCTGCTCAACTGTGAGTTGATGGGGCACCCAAACTCTCTTCTTGTGCACCTTCTCAAGTTGAGGCAGGTGCGTGATAATCCTCGTGTGGGTGTGGGTAGTATCCAGCTGTTCGGCCAACTTTCGGGTGGTCACTTGTGGGTTGGTCTCCGCTAAGGTTTTCAGCACGTCCATATTCACTGTTGCGGCTCTTCCGGCTTTGGAATGTCAGGCAGGTCAAAATCTCCCTCTTGAAATCGTTTGAAACAACGACAACATTGATGATGTGACATGGCATTGAGGTAAACACTGGTAATGTTCCTTACAGCATTTCACGGGGTGCTACGGCGGCGGAACTCATACAGCGTAAATGGCGGATGTGCTTCTCATCCGCTTTCATGTTGACTGGCGTTTACACTCCTTGCCTTCTGACGGCTAACTGCTACTCACTTAAGCCACCTATCAGCTGATGTCATACCGGTGTGCTGCGCAATCTCAGTGGCCAATGTGCCCGTGGCAGGGCTTTCAATTTCGGGTACCTTGTCATCAGAAGTCACTTTCTTTCCAAGCCAACATTTTTTGTAAAATTATATTAATAAGTGCACAGATTTTCGAAAAAGTTTTTATAATAATTAATATTTGCTGCGAATTTGGAGATTAAATGTTTTAAGTGCAGCCTTTCTGCCATTTAAACTCAGACTTTTAATTCTTATATCACCACATGCTATGTACACCTTTCCCTGCCTTGGCCAGTTTGGTTTTGAATCGACTGAATCTTCTGATACCTCTTGCACAGTTCAGAATTACTTCCTTTGGTTAGATTTCCACTTATTTTTCTTATGATTTCCTCATAAGTGCAGCCTTTCTGCCATTTAAACTCAGACTTTTAATTCTTATATCACCACATGCTATTGTACACCTTTCCCTGCCTTGGCCAGTTTGGTTTTGAATCGACTGAATCTTCTGATACCTCTTGCACAGTTCAGAATTACTTCCTTTGATTAGATTTCCACTTATTTTTCTTATGATTTCCTCATAAGTGCAGCCTTTCTGCCATTTAAACTCAGACTTTTAATTCCTATATCACCACATGATATTGTACACCTTTCCCTGCCTTGGCCAGTTTGGTTTTGAATCGACTGAATCTTCTGATACCTTTTGCACAGTTCAGAATTGTTTCCTTTGGTTATATTTCCACCTATTTTTCTTATCAATATATCATTAGTAATATTTTAAACATGACTCCTGCATATCAAGAAAGAATTTCCTGTCTGGATTTGCGTGTTTATGTGTCTGTTCGAATGCTGACGATTCGGAGAAGCAGATTACTGAAAAGGGAGGGAAAAACGTCCAAATGTCGAATGGAGAAATCCGCGAAAAAAACCAGTGGCTGATTTGATGATACTCACACAACAAAATTGGAGTTCTGTTAACTCTGACAGCTGGAAATGAGAGCTGACTTACACTAACACCTTATTGGTTTCATGCTGTGTCGTAATAACTCGGTCTCACTGGTCAGTTTTGAGTTAAAGAAACCCACTTCTTGCAAGATAAGACAGTTGTGTTTTCTTTTTCTAGTTATTTGGTTATAACTTTTGAAAGAATGAAGATAATTCAACACAATTTGTTGCATTATATTCTGCATTAAATTATCTTGCTAATTTGGTATTATTTTAAAAAAAACTGATTTTATGAGTTATCAGAACTCAGAAATACAAATTTTCCTGAAGGTTTCCACAATTTTGGTCACTTGTGCAGTTAACTTTAGCGATTAAAAATTTATATGACTTATCTAGTTTTGCTTAGTGTGGAATGCACTTCTACTTCTAAACAGGGACATTACCTGAAAATGAGAACAGTTCGAAATCTGTTCCTTATTTTTTTCATAGAATATTATCATTTCGCTCAGACATCTCTTTAATTGAAATAATTCAAATCCGTTCGTACTGTGGTCATTGAAAAACATTTAAGAGAATTTTGTAGGGTTCATTGCGAGCGCAAGTAATCGAAATTTTATTCGAATGAAAAAAAAAGTAGTTCTTCCATTTAGAAATTCTTAATTGTTAAAATATAAAATTTGCAGAATAAAGAACTCATTAGTAATATTTTAAACATGACTCCTGCATATCAAGAAAGAATTTCCTGTCTGGATTTGCGTGTTTATGTGTCTGTTCGAATGCTGACGATTCGGAGAAGCAGATTACTGAAAAGGGAGGGAAAAACGTCCAAATGTCGAAACAAACATCGAAAAAGATTTCCTAGACAGCAAAATGGTAGTTTCAAAGTTTTATCTGAATTTGTCTCGCCTTTCATTACCTTGAATAAAAGCTTCGAATTCTGTTCTTTTGTATTCCGGGAATAATGGCAAAGGGTTCTTCCGAGGCCACAATTAGCGTTCTCCTTCATTGTTCTTCTTAAGTTTCGATTGCCAAATGTTGTTTGAGTTCGTACTCTTCTTATACACAATTAAAAGTTTAAAGAGGTTCTCAAGCATTTCCTCCATACTTGTTTAAGGAAATATTACCCTTTATTACAAATACTTCTCGGTACGGATAGAAGACCACTGTTTATTAAATATATAACTTACCTGAAACAACATTAATAATTAGTGGGAGCTTTAAAAAAAATTAAGTTTACTGTTCAAACAAGAAGTATACGAAGTGCTTCACGAATACAATTATGAGTGACAGTGTGACATACACTGACCCACCATTAATACCGAGGTACCTGCATGGCTATAAACAATCTGCATTTACGGAAAACTTAAAATTGTACACTGAAACTCTTGTGGCCTATTTACGCCCTCTAGTCTTCGTTCAATACTCTCGTTCAATACTCTTTTTTTTTTTTTTTTTTTGTAAATGTCTGCCGATATATTACGTAGTTTCGTCTTGAAAACAACGACCAGTTCAGGCTGTTTTGTCAAGCGATCTCTTCTTCCACGTACCCGGAGATCCAATTCGTTCCAGAGATTCTCTATAGGGTTCAGATTGGGTTACTGAGCTGGCCATGTCCAAATTTTCGCCGCACATGTTCTCAAACCAGTTTGTAACAACGCAAGTATTATGACATGATACGTTGTCGTGCTGATAGACCTTCCAAAATTACCGTCATCACAACGTTGGTAGTTTATAATTGTCCAGGGCGTCTGTGAAAACAGGAATTTGTCAGTGACGGGGATCGAACTCGCGTCTCCTCGCCCCTGAGTAAGTTGCTCTAACCGTCTCAGCTACACCGATGGAGTGTATCGCTGCAGATTTATCGTCTTGACGCGTGCTCCACCTCTATAATACGTGTACAACGAAGAAATTTTCTTCGTCATTTTTGTCCACGCCGGGCATCGAACCCGGGTCCCCTCATTCCGGAATAAGTTGCTCTCCCAACTGAGCTACGCGGACGTATGGTCTCGCTGCTATCTGCCTTTATCTCATGTGCGTCCTGCGGCGCAGGCACGTCACACGTGACACGTCTAGTTAGAACTCAGCATTCATGGTTCCGTCAAAAATGACTAATGGGCCGAAGCCGAAAAGCAATAAACTGCACCCATACCATCGCACTACCCCCAATAAACTTTACTGCCGGAACGATACAGTCCGGAAGGTCCCTTTCTCCCGGCATCACCACAACCAAGAATGACCATCACAGTGATAGCCTGTGAACTGGGACTCCTTAGCCCAAAGAGCAGTCTTCTAATCCCTGGGCTTCTGACCATTCGCCAGAGAAGGGTCCAGGTTCGAACCCCGGTGTGGCATGGATGTTGCATGTGTATGTCTTACCGCACTGGCTCTCTCCCTTCCCTGGAACCAGTACCTTTAAATTAGGGACGGGCGACTGCTTATAGACCATTCGAGCCGCGGATGGCTTAGTGGTTAGTGAGTCAGACTATAAATGCAAGGTCCTCAGGTTCGAACCTGGGCTGATCTTTCAGATATGGTGTGATTTACTAACAATCGCTGAATATCCGCCATGCATCGGACGAGCACGTTAAGTGACGGCCCCCAGGCTGGACTCACTGGTTAAATGGGTATCCTTTCCTATGCCCCCTCCTGAAATTCTCTCACCCCTCTCTGGGCAACATCGTACTTGTACGTTGGCGCCATCTATTGTATTCTAATCTCACTACAAACTGTTCTGTCAAAGTCGCTAGACTTGCTCTCATTCCTTCCGTTTCTGTGTCCTGCCCAAAAGGCGATCTCGCTGTAGGTGGCTGAGACCTAAACTCTACTCACTGTGGACGGAAGTCCTACAAGAAAATCACAAATACAACCATAAGTCACAGCTTATAGTCTATCGAGTTGCTGGTGCCGGTCGTTAAACTCCGAAGTAAAAATAAACAAAAACAATTTTCTGTTGGTCTACAATAGAACATCGACGTTCCTTATACAACGTAAATCAGCATGTAGCTTTATTTGAAGTGATTAGCGGCTCCTGGATAGCTGTTTAACCGTGGTGCGATACTGTGCAGAGTCCTGCGTTCGGTATTGTCTAACGACAGTCCCGATAGCCTCACAAAGGGTTCGTGCGATTTGAGGCAATGCAGTTCTAAGTTCTGGGAGGACAGTCATTTTCAGGGATCTCCTGTAACGTTCTGTCAGCTTCAGAGGTTTATCGGGTGGTTTATTGGTGTGTTCCAGTTCGCTTCCGTTTACATGTCACATCACCAACCACGAAACCATAGATTTTCAATGCGCCTGAAATGTAATGTACGGAGTGATTACTTATGTGGTACCCAGTTATGAATTCGCGATGAAAACAAGTTAACCCTGTTGATCGAGGCATTTTGCATTCCCAGTCGTACTATTGTCTCATCATAACCGTAAGAGCATATTTACAGTTGAGTCTGTAGCGTGGTGCCTGCGTATAACCGAATTTACTATCAATAGAGGGGTGTCCAAATGTGAATGCAGTAGAGCCCTGCAGAGGAAATATTTTTAGGCCCGAGGCAGGCGTGGGCCCACGAAGTTAATGCCATGCCCGACCCGGCACAGCTCGTTCCCACCCAATTAATGTCAGGCCCGGCTATTCAGGTCCGTCATAGGTTTCATTTGCGTAACAATCACTTGCTTTAACACAGGCGATATTTGTACTGTAACTTTTTGGACTAACCCGAAACTCGTGTAAAAAGAGGGCATAAGTAAGTTAACTAACCCACCAGTAACCAGAAATACGGCAAATGTAATAAATGGTATTCAGTGAACTTAAGTAAATTATCGTAAATTATTATTAGTCAAGTAGTCTTCTTTGACACTTTTGCCGAGAACATATTATAAATTGATGCTCAGTTACACACACGCACACTCACAATAACATGCTTAATGGTTAATAGTTATTACAACAAACTCTCGTACGCAGAATATGATTCCGTTCTGTTGGCCCGACGTCTTTGACTTTAATTCTTCAGGTTTAGGATATAACTCTCAAAATCCAACACAATATTCCGATTGTTTTGCTTCTTGAACCTCTAATTTACCCAACCCAATATTCATCAGTATTTAAAACAAAGCAAGTAGTAAATCAAAACTATAAAGACAGAATAGTTTACTAGCGCATATTGAAGTTTTAATTGATTCCTAATTCCTATAAATGCAAATCATCGGACGGAGCAAGTGTTTTTCTGGTGTAAACTGCCAAAATAAATGGAATATGGATTCAAAAGGGAGTTCGATTGCCAAAGATCAAAGACGAAAAGACGCGCGCAAAATAAATAAATAAAAAATAGCACAAGGCGGGAGATAAGAATGATTGCGAGAAAGAAGAAATATGATCATGGGAAGGGAAAGACAAAGACTTCAAAAACAGAATTACCTAAATTTATCAACAACCTGACTACACGGTACACATGCAAGTGTAGGCCCGTCCAAGCCCGCCTACGAAATTGTAGGCCCGGCCTGTGCAGGGCTCTAGAATGCAGTGTTTAGGCAATGTTGTAGAGTGGTCAGTGGCGCAGGCTTCTGGATAATCGTCCTAGTTGAACCAGGGTTCTAGTCGTTTGTAAGGCATGTGCGGTGCGTTTGTCCTAGACGCTAGTTCTATTCCTTTCTTAGAACAAGGCTCTCTAAATTAAGGACGAGAAACTTCTTATAGCATTACATGCTCTTGGGATTGTTAAACCTCCAAATTGCAAAATAAATAAAGAAGTCAAACACTCATGAAATACGGAATTACATCAGTATACAATACAAATTTGAAGTTGTGATTACGTCTATTAGTGTAAATTATGATAAGAGTGGTAAGTCAAATAATATCCGAAAACTTGAAAATTTCATCGTCCTGGAGCGGGAATCGAAACCGCATTTCCCGGTTTGCGCCCGAGTATGCCAGAACGATCAAGTCTCAGATTCTCGTTAAATACAGGCTCATTACATGTGGGTTTTTGTTGTGACGTACTACAAAGGTGAAACACATGTCAAGACGGCAAAATTGCAGCGATAAATTCTGTCGCTGTAGCTTAATTGGGAAAAAATTCGGCGCCGGAGCAGAAGGATGAGGATTTGATCACCAGCAACTTTATGTGTTTTCACAAAGAAACTGAAAAGGAAGGTTGATTATAGGGAATTTCATTAAAACTATTGATATTTTCTTTTAAAAATGCATATATTTCTATTTTGATACATATAGCATGAGCACAGGGTGTTATGGTGGGAAAAAAGACATTAGTTATACTGGGTAATTACTATTTAAATTTATGCCAATAATAACAATGAGGAAAAAGTTGAAATTAAATTAAAATTAAAATTTGGGAGATGGGTGGATGCATTTCGAAACAAAAATAAATTTAATTATCTTAAGGCCATGATAAATGAAAATATAAATAGAATGCAGCACTGAAGTTTGAAAATTCCCCAAAGTTATTATTGAAGGTTTGCGTTGTTTGAATATACGATGAGTTGAGGCACCTGCAAGTGTAAAATACGTAATTATTGTTTACATGTGTACCAAATTTGTAAACACTAAAAATTAGATGATATACAATGTACACGTGTAATAACTTTTGGAGGCTGTGATGATTAATTTAGTGGTTAGGACAAAATGCATTAATTAATTAAAGAAACTTCCCAGGGGTCGTTTCCGGCCTTAGGCACGCTAAGGTGGATTAGCATGTGACCCTGCAATGAACTTCAACTGTGTCAACTAATTCTTCACTGCACAAGGTTTGGGTTTTTGAAAGGCAACTTGGCCTGCATTTATTTTAAAAACTTAAAACCATTTAAACAACAACAACAACAACAACAAAGTATTTCAAGAAGTTGAGGAATACGCACGTCAACAAATGTTTTCTGTTCGGCACAACCAGCTTTTCAAATTTTCAAATTTCTTTTAACTTTGGCCACTGGCCTATTAAATATCAGATGACACACAGGTTAGATGCTTCGAAAGAAACAAACAATTCTGCACACATGTGAAATTTCTTAATTTATGCCTAACATGTAGTGACATTAGGATTTTAAAATTAGTATGTCAGGCTGAAAACTCAACGAAGCTTAATTACAGCTTTACCAGTAATAGGCTAACAATTTGGCCTTCAGAACATGACAAATTTTAAACACACTACTTTGTATTAGCATAATATCTCGCATATTTAAAGTTCACAAATTATGTAACAAAACTCAGCTTGTAGCACCAGGAACAATATTTATAAAAAAAATATAATAATGATTTGCGAATCACAAACACTTGATGGATGACACAGTAAGACTTAACATTGTGAATTGGTTCGGATAGCTGAAGTGTTATTTCTTTCTCTCTCTCTCTCTCTCTTCATGAATTTATAGCTTATTGTATATACAATACAGATTTCATTGCCTTTCGCACCCCCCCCTCAAGCCAGTTTCCCTAACCAACATTAATTTTAAAATTTCAACAACTGAGCAAAAATTTATAAATAACAAAAAGTTACTTCAGTAAACAATCCCACACTACCAGGAAAATCTACATTAAAATTTAATATACTGAACATTCTAGCATTACCTGATACAAAATCACTCTCAACACTCTACTAAACATACTGCATAAATACCTTACTCAATTACCTCAAAAGTTATCATTACACAATAATGCTGACAAATATACTTAAAATTCACCCTACCATCTGGAAAAATTCAAAATACTTGACTATACCAACTTGCTCTGAGTACACAATATCCCACCATGTAAATAAAAGGCAAACACTAACTCTCAACACTCCTGGACCCATATTCATACTTATCTGCATTCCCACTGTTCATAACAATTTAAAATTACACCACTAATTCTGACCAGCAATTTATAAACAAATTAATCGAAAAATTCAAACTAGTACCATGTAAGCTTTTAGTAATTTTACCAACTCATGCAGTAAGCCACTGAGGCAAGACATCTCAGTCAAATCACTCAATTTCACTAAAAACAAAATTCTCACTGTGAGGAAGTATTATTTAGGCTGAAGGTGAGATTGGGTCTTGAATCCAATCAGGCCTATGCACCGAAATGGAAGAATAAGTGTGACATATCACCCTGTATTGTTTTCTCTTACTGTTTTGGGACAACACTCCTGCACTTGCCTTGCTCGGGATAGCTTCATATGGGTCTTCGGCTTACCTGGGGGTGGAAGAACAATCCCCCAATTGTTTCCATCTATACCCTTTTAGTCGTGAAGCATTTTTTCCACATAAGGAAAGCACCCTGCAAGAACTTTCTTGCCCCCACAATTATTTTTCTCTGGTACACACATTCCAGAAAAAACACCATACGAAGACTCACATTATTTCCAGAAATACTCTTATCTTTTCATTCCCTAGGCACACAGCTCTAGAAGAATTAACGCTACTTTCCAGAAAAATTCACTAACATCATTTTTTCATAGAAAAATACTATATCACTCATTTCCCAGAAAAATACACTATACCGCAAAACCATTTATTTCCGGAAAATTACACCTATCGAAGAACTATCTATTTCCAGAAATCATCCCCTCTTAAAGAATTCCAACATTATATAGTACAAGGGTAATATGCAGGCCAACACTTTATTAACCTAATCTGCGTGCATGCCTTTTTTAATGTCTCCCGCTCATGAAAATTAATTTTCCAGATCCATTTGCTGATATGGTCTCTAGTCACAATTACTACTAAATGGTACAAACAATTTTACACCCATTACTTGCCCAACTCAAAAATCCCCATAACCTGCCTTCAAGACACAAATTTTAACTACATGGCCCTGCATGTGAAAAAATACAAATGCAATTTAAATATGATTAAAACTACCAAGAACAAAAAAAGTTAAATTTCCTGAATAAAAATTTTACTGGTTTGAGAGGTTGTTCTTCAAAATAGCTTATAACACCATTATGATATTAGATAGTCTCTTTACAAAAAAAAAAAGAACAAAACATTACATCCTTTTATAGCTTAGCTCAAGAAATAAAAAATAATGACTGGAGTTTCCCATGCTCACCATTACTTTACCACGACTACCAGACCTGACAAATTGACATTGACAAATTTCCCATACCCAGCTAGCATCGGAAAATCATAGAAATATATATATGTTTAACATGTACTGCTCCACTGCAAATAATTTTAACGAAACCGCATATAATATAAAAAACAATGCCAAACAAAACAATTTATTTTAGCACAGAATTGCACAAAGTTGAGCTTTCACAAAATACTCCTGACACAGCCAAAATTTGAGCCCTTCCTGATTTGGGCTCCCGGGAAAAACTTTTCTTTATTTTCCTTTCTGAACTCATACCTGAGAGATTAATAAAATTTCTGAACCCGAACGACTACACAGCCACAATCAGAGGCAAAAACTTTTTTCATATGCTAAGCTCGAAGCTCAAGTACTTGCTTGGGAGTTTATGTATTAACACAAAAAGATATGAACTAAAACATTACTTTTGAGCTGGTGTCCTTTAAAACACCCCCCCCCCCCCAGAGTTCACTGCCCAGGAACAACCAAATTCTCTGCATGTTCCTGTCTTTTCACTTTTTTTTTCTTTTTCTTCTCGCTATGGACGACCTTCTTTCCTGGAGCGGGTGTATAGGATATCATTCTTATTCCTGCTGACACAGTGCGCTTAGCCAAAATCCAGGAAGCAGAACAGTACTTTGGATTTCCCTGCTAGTGATGGTGGACCAGGCACGACGACTCCAGTGATCTCCGGGTTCAAAAGGTACCGCTGGAGCTGTTTTTTTTTCTTTCTTTTCCAGGTCTCAGTCATTCAATGAGATATGATGTGCAGAGCGGCGATAGCATTCGGGTCGGCAGACCCCCTCAACGTGAAGGTGGGCAGAGGGATGGGTCTGGAGATCCTTAAAAATCCCATTTCTTTTCCTGCCTAAATTTTAGGTACGAATCACAACACGTATCCACGCCACGAGAGAGACCCCAGTGCATTTCATTCTGATTGTCCCCTCCCCGCCAAAAATGCGAGGAGAAAATTCGACCTTTCACTTTCATTGCAGGCCAGCAAGAGAAGAGACTAGAGAGTAGAGAGACGCTTTCTCAAAAAAAAAAAAAAAAAAACTCTCTCTGGGTGCTTGAAAACTGCTGACCCCCCATTGGCTAAAACTTCCCCTAGTAAGCAACGACTTCGCTCGCCATTGGCTAACAGGTTCCCGCCAAAACTCTGATACCGGACACCACATGGCTTTCCTCCCATTCCAGCCAAAGTGACCTCTGACCTCCACGCAAGGCGAAACGCTGTAGCCTGCAGCATGCTGTTGATCTAAAAGTAGCCTATCTCTGGTTTAAGAGAATTTTTGGTGACACATTTAGAGACATCTAAACTTTCCCAAAAATGGCGGACTGTAAAAAGAAAGATTTTGGGTTTTGCACAAATTTCATTCCGTGATTACTAGCGAATAATTTTGTTTTCTAAAAGGGTTGATGGTAACTTCTTGCTCGTCTTTTCTTTCTAACTTACCAAAGTAAAAAGTAAATTAATCCAAAAGAAAAAAGAAGCTTAATTCTCATTATCCCCCTACCCCTTTTTTTTAAGAAATTTTGCTTGTCTGGTCAGGGCTGAGAAGTGAACGAACATGGCCATTATTCCCTCACTTCACCGACTCCTCCAAACAAAATTTTGAAACGTGGGACTGTAGAGGATTTTCATTCTATGTATTTTATTTATTTATTTATTTATTTTTTTCGTAAATCTCAGCGAAGTGATAAGTTTCCCCGAGATTTATGAATATGAAAATTCTCGACAGGACAAGGGCATATCTGGACTCTGCCCAATAAGTATGATTTACTTTCATGATCACACGCACGCGCACACACACATACACTGTGGCGTACTGCAGAGGTAAAGCAAGTGTGAAGAAGACAAATTTGCAGCGATGTATTCCGTCCGTGTAGCTTAGTTGGGAGAGCAACTTACTCCGGAGCAAGACCAGATAAAGGTTTTAGTAGGCTCCTAGGCTAAGACATTAGAGTGGGCCTCAAGGCTAAGGCATCTGAGTGGACCCTTAAAGAATTATGAGTGGGAATCATTATGAAGTCAGTTAAAACACGAAACTGTAGTAATGTGTTTGTAATAATTAATACGTAGTGCATTCTTCATACTAATAAATTATCTGCAGAGTTCTCATAATAAGTAACAGTATTTTCCATTATTCTCATAAGAACATGAGTTAAAAGCTCAGGATTCCCTTACTTTGTCTTGCATTTTCTAATGATTTAGCATTACGTACTTAGTGCATCTTTTCTGTTATGCAATGTGAAACCACAGGGGACATCGACACCTAACGGTTCCAAGAGCTAACTGGGAGGTGTGGGTGGATGGTAGTGAAAAAAGTTGAAATTGTCTCGCCCACCCCACTGTACACAATGATTGCCTTGGTGAGTCACTGTCTTGAAATCTGTCTTCCAGCCTATGTTTCTGACCAAGTGGGAATCATGCGAGACTAAAGTAAAACTATTTTACAAACCTCTCTCTCTCTCTCTCTGTGTCTCTCTACCTATCAATCTATTATTTGAGCATGCCTTCTGGTCCCCTTGGTCATGGTGGATCCCAAGGGCCGGATTGAGGGGGTCTATAGCTCCTATAGACCCCCTCAATCCGGTCCTGCTGCGGAGTGAGAGGGCCAGAATTCGATCTTCGTCACGGACAAATTTGTGTTTTCATAACACCCACACACGAAATATTTATTGAACATAAGTCTGTGAAAATTCCCTTCCTGTATTATGGAAGGCGAAATCTGGGAAAAGAACTTGAATTCTACACGAGGAAAAAACAAAGCTTTGCCAAAAGCCGAGACCTGAAGACGAGGTATGGAACTCTAGGCAAAAATGCTTAGCGAATAATTAATACAGACATTTAACGTGGACCAGGAACATCAAACAAAGATCTTCGCTCTTTCCACGTTTATAAGTGAGTCACGGAAAAATTCTCATTGGCCGCCATCGGGAGTCGAACCCAGGGTCTTCCAGTTACGCGCCGTATATGCTTCCGCCACACCACAGCGGCCTCGAATTCCTTCAGACTCACGCACGCTAACTGCCAAGCCAATTTGGCAGGTTGCTTCTTGGAGCCCCGCACAATGCGGGGATTCACCCAAAGATGGTAAGCAGCAACTGAAGAAATAATTAGAAGGCGAATGAATAATTAATACAGACATTTAACGTGGACCAGGAACATCAAACAAAAATCTCCGCTCTTTCCACGTTTATAAGTGAGTCACGGAAAAATTCTCATTGCCCGCCACCGGGAGTCGAACCCAGGGTCTACCATCTTTGGTGAATCCCCGCATTGTGCGGGGCTCCAAGAAGCAACCTGCCAAATTGGCTTGGTAGTTAGCGTGTGTGAGTCTGTAGGAATTCGCGGCCAATGTGGTGTAGCGGAAGCATACCCGGCGCGTAACTGGAAGACCCTGGATTCGACTCCCGGTGGCGGCCAATGAGAATTTTTCCGTGACTCACTTATAAACGTGGAAAGAGCGAAGATCTTTGTTTGATGCTTAGCGAATATTTTAAAAGAAGATCGATCTAAAGTGTATACATATAGGAAGGAATAACAACGGTTGTGTACGTGGACAAAACATCTTGCTGACAGCTTTTAATTTTGTTTTTCGCTAGAGAACTCATTATTTGATTGACCTCCGAGTTTCTGATTTCGGAGTCGGATTTGCTACTGTTTCAAACAAAAACTTTTATCTCATTTAATTGCCGCATTTTCTGGAACATGAAGAATTTTTCGAATCTGTGTTCTTATGTGGTGTGGATCATTTTGATTTTCTTGAACCAGCCTTGGGAACATCAAAAAAAAAAAAAAAATGATAAACACACACCCACGCGCGTGCAAACACACAATTTTGTCTTATGCATAAGTATGATGAACAGGGCATTCAAAATTCTTCCCAAAACTCCTTTGTTTCGCCACTCAGATTGTTATTTCACTTCTTTCTAAATAAGCTACTTGAATAGATCAATGATTTTCCGAAGCGTGATGTCGTGTAACAGATGACAAACATCACAATTCGCATAGTTTGGTAAGAAAGCAACAAAAACAACAAAACTGTTTCTCTTCTATTCAACGTTAACCTGTTGACTTGAGAAAAGTTTTAGCCGTGTTGCTGACATGTTTAGATTGCATGCGATAATCTTCCTCAGTTGTTATATAATTTTTAATGTCACTAATTGAAAGCACGGAACTGACCGTAATTGAGATTAATTAATGCTGGAGTGTAGGGATAAAACCACTTAACGACCAGACGGACTATATTAACGGATTGCGTGAGAAATTGCTGGCACCCGAGAGAGAGAGAGAGAGAGAGAGAGAGAGGTGCACACGAATAACCGAAGTCTGGAACAGTTTCACGAGAAAGAGAAGGAGAGAGAAAGGATGAGAAAGATGAAAGAAAAGAAAAAGGTGGCAAAAAATTAGAAAACTGGGATTTCTGTGCGAGGAAAAGCAGACACGGATTGTTTCCCACTTTTCAAAAGTTACTGAAAACTGATGTGTGCATGTATGTGTGAGAAATGGAGCCTCTGACTTTCGGGGTCGTTTTATATCGAAATTGAGCTAAAACGAGGATGCTGCAGTAGTGAGAATCGCTGTGACTGAGACTGGTTACATGGATAAATGCAGCCGGTGTGCGTGAGTGTATGTTTCTGTCTGGGTGGCAGCGAAGCTCTCTGTCTGGAAGTTTGTCTCGTCGTCTGGCCGGATGGCTGGGTGGTTTCACCTTTTTGGCTGTTACACTTGGTCACAAACATACACCTTCGAAAACTCCCCCTTCTTGACAGTGACAAATGACCTTTTCAGCACGGAATCGTTCGATATTTCGGCGAAAGGAGTCGGAAGAAGCCTTCCTGTCCCTCGCGGAACAACGCGCATTTGTTGTCCGGTTTTATAAATCTAATAACAAGCTTTTGTCGCATCCGAGTTTTCAGACATGGCCTTTCATTGTATTCACTTTTCATATTGTTTTCATCACGTAACAAAAGAAAAGTGAATGAATGCCATACATTGAGGAACTAACGGTTCCACTGGAATATCATTTAGGAAATGGTATTAAGAAAGATAAATATTTAAATCCAGTAGCTACTCCGGACAACTATCCTTAGAAGCATTCATTTTGCAAATGCAAGACGTAGCAACTTCTCTACACGCTTTTCTGAAATATATTCTTCAAATAATTAAATTGAAAACTCAAATTTGGGAATTCCAAGACACTAATTTTTGGGAGAGTGTAGTAAAATTAGGACACAACTAGAGCCACTTTTTTGGAAAACTTTTAACGGTTCGCTTTAAAATGAATCTCTCAATGAAACTTTAAATGAATCTCTCTTTCACTTCTCTGCACGTACTCTGCACTTAATTCTTACCTATACTTTTAATTCGCCTTTGATTGTATTTGGACCTACTGGCAGGCTGCCAACTTTAATAAGCTCGGTCACATAAATTCTATTGGGTTAAATGAAAAAAAAAATATTTAAATCAAATTCAGATGAGAACACAGCAACACAAAAGGAAGGTTAAAATCGATGTGTCACAAATACTTACTTAACTTAGAAATAACGCAAAACCCTTTGCTTTTCAAGCAAAAAGAAATATCCCAATGATATATCTCACGTAATGCAAAAAGGCGTGGAAGTCGGATATAGCCGTAGAACAATGAATAATATATTAAGACAGGTAAGACGCTCAGTAAAAGAGAACAGAAGAGAAAGCAATCTCAAATTTGTAGGTGTGATACCTTATATCCCAAGGTTCACATTTTATTTTGAAAACCTGTTGCGTAACCACGGGTGTGACGTAGGAATCAGAACGCCACAATCCATTGGTAGAACATAGGCTATAAGAAATCAGATGAAATGGAAAGAGCTGGTGTATATACACTGCCGGCCACCCAAAATGCAACACCAACAAGGAAGCATCCGATTGGCCTGAAATTCACAGCATGCGTCGCCCGCGAGAGGACATGCAAACGATTAGCATTGCAGGGCAAATGCAAATCATGTGCGACCGGCACGCCACCGAGAAGCACTAAAAGAAAGGTGCACAGAAGGCGGGGTTTAAGTAGTGGAAGTGTGTTGTGTTGCCGGACCTGTGCGTGGGAAGCTTCCTGATGCCTCGTCGCAGAATACGGCAGTTATTCCAGCACGTTTCGGAGTTCGACAGAGGAAGAATTGTGCCTTATCATGACAGCGGTTTATCGTACCGAGACATCGGCGCCCGTGTGGGACGACATCCAGCCACAGTGAGGCGAGTATGGATTCGGTGGGTGCAGGAGGGACGGACGGACCGACGTGAGAGATTGTCGCAGCCACGGCACACCACCGAACGAGAGGACCGGCACGTTGTGCGGCGGGCATTGACGGCTCGCAAGGCCACATCACGAACGTTAGCGCACGAATTAGAGTGTGTTGTGCAAGAACTTGTGTCAGCACGTACCGTTCGACGTCGTATGCAGGAGCGGGGACTTGTCGCACGGCGCCCATTGCTCCGATCACCACTGACGTTACACCACCAGCGAGTGCGGCGGTAGTGGACCGTTGAACGCTGCACCTGGACTATGGAATAGCGCGACATTGTCTTCTCCGACGAATATCGCTTCTGCCTGCAACACCACGATGGTCGGATCCGCGTGTGGCGGCACCGCGGCGAGAGACTGTATGACGCCTGCATTATGCATCACCTTACCGGTCCGTCACCTGGCGTTATGGTTTGGGGCGCAATTGGACATGACACCCGCACCCTTTTGGTACGCATCACCGGTACACTCAACAGCCACCTCTACATCTCCGACATTTGGAGCCTGTAGTCCTCCCTTACCTGCAGGACCTGCCAGCGGCCACGTTTCAACAGGACAATGCGCGCTCGCACGTGGCACGCATCGTGCAACAATTCTTCACTGCCCACCAGGTGTCACTGCTGCCGTGGCCCGCCTGTTCTTCCGATATTTCACCCTTCGAAAACGTCTGGTCGCTGATCGGCAACCGAGTGGCCCGGCAAGCACAACCCGCGGCTACGCCTGATGAACAGTGGCAACGTGTGGAAGCAGCCTATACCGACATACCCCAAGCCGACATCCAAAGCCTCTTTCGTTCGATGCCGCGGCGTGTAGCAGCCGTTATTGCCAGCCATGGGGGCCACACGAACTACTGATGTCGGCGTGTTCCGCAAGTCGCACATGCCTGTAAGCTCAATCGTTTCATCTTTGTATCTTTTGTTGTGTCCAGTAAATCTAGCGTTGCTATCTTGTGTCTTTCTTGGTGTTGCATTTTGGGTGGTTATCAGTGTAGTTTACCACTGCGATATGAAGACGGAATAGAAAAAAATGTATGTTGGACTAACCAAGAGTACCAGAGTAAAAGAACACGGAAAAACGGTAAGAAACGGAAATCCAGCTACAGCACTAGCCAGGGAAGTGAAAAACAACGCTGCAAATCCAGAGTGGCGAAAAGCAAGGTGTGTAGCAAGATATACGACCCCAAAGGAATCATCAGTTAGGGAATCCATGGAAATAATGACAAGGGTGGATGCGTGTAATGAAAGCATTTCGTATGAGATCCCGCAGGTTAGGAAAAAGTTTCATAAAGGACTGCTGATATGTAAAGCAAAGTGATATGCTGGTGAAGGTGAGTATCAAATAGCGTGGAGAACGCGTATGAAATGTGACATCATGCGCATTGTTATTTTGGATTTAATTCTGCATATTAATGTTTGTTTTAAACGCACCTTGAAAAAGCCGTCCGGGACGAGGGAAAGCTTGGTAGAGTAAAATAAAATATTTACACTAATAAATAAAGGAGTGTATGTTGTAATCCCAATGATGCCCTTAAATGAGAGGTATTACTGTGTATTGGATTTTGTTCCTTAAGAGTGATATTCAATGAGAGTAAGACCTGTATTCACTAAGAGTGATACTTACTGACAGCTTATGTTCTGAGTGATATGCTATGAGAGGAGTACGATATGCAATGTAAGACTGTTTTATATTCGATGACACTGAGCAATAGCTGTCAAACATATATCGTTGCGAAGTATTAGCTTAAAGTGTGTTTTAACATAATCGACGTATCGATGTGACGAATGCTTTAAAGTGCTGGGAAACAAAAATAAAATGTACTGTGAATTCATAAGTACTGTTTCATCACTTACCCTTGCAGTTGTTTTGAATGTGTAATCAGAGTTACACTAAATTCCATGCTAAATTACAGCTGTTACAAACAAGCAACGAACGACTGTAAAATAATCAGGTTTAATTGGCTGTATAACCAAGGCCGAATTACCACACGGGCCCAAGTTCTGGGTCTCCTGTAAAACACAGGGCGGGCCTCTTTCTAAAACTTGTTTCTAGAAAGGACTTAATTATTACTGAACTTCTTTTCATTATTATTACTATTATCATCATTAAATATTGTTATTATTATTATTAATGTGAAAGTAATATTTAATGTGGGTTCTCGTAGCTCCTTTTTATCAGTCAATCTCCAATGCTTTCGTTAAGCGTTTAACCGTCTGGAACGAATTAATTCGGGTTCAGCTGGAACGAATACATTCGCTGTTTAAGAAGCGGACCGAACGTGGTTAGAACAGGTGAACATGCACATAAAAAACTCTGCTTTCTCTTTAGTTTTGTTATTTAATATGCCATCTAGGGGGATGATTGGCACTAACCCTTTCTGACTAATTAATTGCTTAAATAGCTATAACAATGCCGAAGCACTGGAAAAAAGAAAAGAGATGCTTGAGTCAACTGTTTCTATCCAGTGGCATGATGTTGGTGTCAAGGGGACTAGTTTTTCTCCCTTATATTTCATGAAGCAGAGAATAAAGGACTCGAAGGAAGGTCTTATCATCTACGACAAACATGTGGACGGTACTGCTGAAATGAGACGGTGAAAGAAATTGATTTTCCATAGTTTTGGTAAAACCAGCCAGTTATGAGAATATTTCTGTTTTAGGGGCACAGAAAATTTTGGACGACGCTGAAAGAACTAATAAACTTTTTTGTCGCTTCAAGGGATAAAGGAAGAGTTTTAATTTCCATAAAACGTTTTGTTACCCTTCTCTGAAAGTGCTGCCTTACTTCAATTTCATAATTAATTCTGCTTTAGAATTTATTAGAAATTCTAATATTATTAAAATTATTTTTACAAATTTGTAGGTTTTTAATAAAATTCTAAGACTTTCAACTGTTAGGGCGGAAAATTATTATGAAAATTTAATGATCCCCAAAAAAAACAACAACAAACAAACAAACAAACAAAAAAGACAACAGATAGTGATTCAAGGAAAGAAAATTCTTGAATTTAAGTTATCTCCTGGGATTAAAATTACTAAACAGGCATGATAATGCACACTCTTGATGTACATGTACACTTAGTAAACAAAACGCTGGAAATAGGGTGATTGGCAGTTTATATGGGCATCCCACGTGCAGAGTGAAGCAGACCCAATCCGAACGCAGACAATAAATAGGCAGACAGCAGGGCTCCCCAACAGTGGGCAACGTTTGTGAAGACCACGGAAAGGGCCTCAGTTTCGATCCCAGGCAGGTACGAACGCTCGATCCACTAAATATCCGCCGTGCGTCGGATGGGCACGTTAAGCTCTCGGACCCCTGGTACTGGCTCCCCGGAAATAAATAAGGGCGTCTTCCTCCCCTTTCTACTTCCTTCCGTATCATTTTCCTATCGGGCACTCTAGCCCAAATCTCCTAGCTTCCTATTTCTAAGGGTTGTTTAAGACTTGGGGTCAGACACTCCCTTCCTAAAATCCTCTACATATGATCATTTGTACTCCAACAGTGTATCGCAATGGGTAAACGTGGTGATTTGAGCGACTTTGATCCTAGATGCATTGTCGGCGCAAGACAGATGGGCCACTCTATCGCCCAAGTGGTAAGAACCCTAGGGTTTCCAAAGGGCAACCGTGTCAAAGGTGTACCGCGAGTACACCATCGACGGACATACCAGCACCTAGAGAGCAAGCGGTGGCCGACCTCACGCCATTGATGACCGGGGCCGACGTAGACACTCCAGGCTCGCACAGACCGACCGCTCGGCAACGGGGCGCAAATCACATCCAGGTTAAATGTTACAGGCCGAAGCAGCGTCAGCGAGCGACCGGTGCGCCGAATGTTGCATACCTTGACTGTTCGTCATCGGAAATTACGCCTCCCCCGGTGCTGGAAACATCAAAACTGGATCTGTGCAGAGTGCTGCTGCTTCGTGTAGTCAGACGAATCCGGTTTTCAGCTGTACCGAGCTGACGGGAAGGTGCGGGTATTGCTTCGGCAGCATGAGGCCATGACCCCGTCGTGCCACGTCGTCTCTGTTCAAGGCGGTGGTGGCTCTGTGATGCTTTGGGGAGCAGTATCATGAGGTATATTTGGTCCCTTAGTCTTAGTGTGTCTGGAGAGGTCCTTAACCGCTGCGTACTACCAGCATGTGCTGGATGATCATCTACACGCTATCATGGTCTTCGAACATCCTGCTGCGGATTGTCTGTTTCAGCAGGGCAATGCGCTGCCCCACCGGGCTTAAGCTCTCAGGCATGGCTCGAGGAACACTCATCTGAGTTTGGAACTATTCATTGGCCCACAAACTCCCCGAATTTGTACCCTGTGGAAGCTCTCTGGAATGTCATGTAGCGTATCATGAGATCAATAGACCCTGAGCAGATGTCTCGGGCGGAGTTGTGAAAAAGCATGGAGAAACCTTCCGGTATCTTCATTACCTCCAGAAACCCTCCGGCATCTGGTGGAGTCCATGCCTCGGCTTGTGCAGGCTGTTATTCGCTCTAGAGGAGGGCAAACACGCTATTATGTAGGTATCTCTAATGTCCATTTAGTGCATGTATGTACACTGATGAGCCATCGCATTACGACCACCCCCAGCCTAGAGAAATGAGCCCGCCTGGAGACTGAACGGTGGCGCAAGTGAAGTTCACAGGGCAGTATATATATACAACCCTAGGACCAGCTATCGGTTAGAAGAGTGTTGTTAGTCAGAATAGGAAAAGCTGCCGATTTATTGGAATTATATAAAGGACAAATTGTGACGGCACTGCGCGTCGGAACTACGATCTCGGAAATGGCGTCGCTTGTGGGTTCTTCACGTGCCGCTGTAGTGAGTACGTATGAAAAGTGGTGCACAGATGGCCAAACGACGAACCGTCGCATCGTCCAGCAGTGTGTCGTCCGCAGCTTATTGATGCCAGAGGGTAGCGGAGACTGTCGCGTATTGTTCACAGCGACCGCAGGGCCACAGTTCCACAAATCACCCGCAGCTACAACAATGGTGATCAGGGCAATGTGTCACAGCACACAGTTCATCGCAGCCTTCAGCGCATGGACCTGCGTAGCCGAAGACCCAACCGAGTCGTCACGCTCACTGCACGTCATCACCAACAACGCATGAAATGGGCCCAAGAAAATCGAGATTGGGTCGTGGATGATTGGAAGAAAGTGGCCTGGTCTGACGAATCAAGATTTCTGGTGCATCACGTAGACGGCCGAGCGCAGATACGCCGATTACCAACGGACGCTATGGCACCTGGATGCACTTTTGGGCGGAAACAGGCCGGCGGCGGTGTTATACTGTGGGCGATGCTTTATTGGGACACTTTAGGCCCCATTATCCCAACAGCACAATCCCTGATAGCCGTCAGGTACCTGAACATCGTTGCTGACCACGTTCATCCATTCAAAGCAACTGTGTTCCCTGCTGGTGATGCCCATTGCCAACAGGAGAATGTGCCATGCCACACTCCCAGAATCGTCAAGGAGTGGTTCGAGGAACATGCTGCTGACTTTCTGTTAATGCTCTGGGCTCTAAATTCACCTGACATGAACCCAATCGAACATTTATGGTTCGACTTGTAAAAGCGGGTCCGCGCTAAATCACTACCACCCCGAAATGTACGGGAACTGGAGGGCCTGCTATTGACATTATGGTACCAAATACTCCAGGAGAGCTATCGCCACCTCATCGAATCGATGCCTCGCCGAGTGGCCGCTGTTTTGAGGGCAAAAGGGGTTCCTATAGCTTATTAGGTAGGTGGTCATAATGCAATAGGTCATCGGTGTATATCATCATCATTTTCAACCATTATCAATCCACTGCTGGACGAAGGTCTCTCTCTAAGTCTCTTCCACAACAGTCTGCCTTGTGCCAGTCTCCTCCATGTTACTCTCGCATACTTTCGAATTTCATCCACCCGTCTCCCATGTGGTCTTCTTCTGGGTCTTTTTCTGTCCTTTGGAATCCAATCTAAAATTTCGGCTGTCCATCGATGGTCTGTCCTTCTGGCAGTATGTCCAGCCCATTGCCATTTCAGGGATTTAACTCTGATCATGATGTCTTCCACTCTTGTCATTTTTCTGATCCACGAGTTCCTCTTCTTATCTCTCCTGGTTACACCAAGCATGCACCTCTCCATGCTGCTTTGAGTTGTTCGCAGCCTTTGTATGTCTGTTTTAGTTAAGGTCCACGTCTCTGCACCATACGTGAGCACTGGAAGGATGCATTGATCAAACACTTTTCTTTTAAGACATAATGGCATATTGCCCTTGAAAATTATGCTGTTTCTTCGAAAAGCTCTCCAGGCAAGTTTTATGCGCCGATTAATTTCTTCATCAATGTGACCCTCACTTAATGTCTGCTGTCCAAGATAAACATACGTATCTGTTATCTCCAGCTTTTCTCCATCAATCGATAAATCTTCATTTCTTGCTAAAACATTGTACATCCTTTTTGTCTTCTGAAAGTTAATTTTTAATCCCACTTCTTTACTCTTGTCAGCAAGTTCCTGGATCATACTCTGCAGCTCTGATGGGGTAGTTGCAAAAATGACTACTTCATCAGCAAAACGAAGGTGAGTTAGATAATCTCCATTAATCTTTATCCCTTTGTTTTCCCAGTTCAGTGATTGAAAGACATTTTCCAATGTGGCATTGAAGAGCTTGGGAGATATGGAGTCACCTTGTCTCACTCCCTTTCCAATTTTTATGGGTGCTGTATTCTCAAACAGCCGAATCTTTGCATTTTCATTTTCATAGATGTTATTAATAATATTAATGTATGCATCTTCAATAGCGCAGGATTTCAAAGCCATTGTAACTGCTGATGGTTTCACCGAATCAAAGGCCTTTTCATAATCGATAAAAGCCAATCGGTGTGTATATACAAGTATATATATATACACACAAAATTAGAATTTGTAACACAGTCACTTGCAACTTTTCGAATTGACCATTTTCTTAGGGCCACAATAAGAACGTTTTTTCCCCAGTCGCCCTGGAGAACTTTAACAATAAGCTATACTTTCTTCCACATTTGAGGTCTTTATTTTGGACGGTCTTCTGTGTCTCATTTGGACCTTTTGCCAAACAGCGTGTCTATTAGGAATACAGCGATTTTACGAACATACCATTATTGAGTGGATCTACTTGAGTTGGTGTCGAGGGCAACTGTAACCTTATCTCATATGGCATGTTAACCTTATCTCACATTGAATGTTTACCTTTACAGGGTTGGATA
The DNA here is from genome assembly GCA_039090855.1 of Macrothele yani. NCBI lineage: Eukaryota > Metazoa > Arthropoda > Arachnida > Araneae > Macrothelidae > Macrothele > Macrothele yani. Next base: position 52,387,517 of record CM077026.1, read on the forward strand.
CATACGAGGGGAACATACGTATGTTATATTTGTCATAGAGTTATGTATATATGTCCACATTCTATACTCCTGTATGTTTTGTTCATTAATAAGACAAGGTAAGAAATTACTGTGTATTTGACATATTTCTGTGATTATGCTTAATTATACATCTATTGTGTTATTTTAAGGGTTCGGGGAGGAAAGACAGATGGCCAATAAATTTTGCAAGTCCAAATTCGGTTGCAAGTACATTTTGTTTTAAATTAGGTATCAGGCTATACCACGAAACCCGAACCTGACTGGCTCCGGGCTCCCGGATATCTTTCCCTGAAGAGTGGTTCGGGGGTTTGATAAGATATGGTTGTTTTTTTCCTCATCAGTATCTTTATATTTCTTGCTGTGTGATTTTTAGGTATCGTCTATCGTTCTTCTTTTGCTGCGGTTTGGATTTGCTGTCATGTTTGAGAGGTGTTGCCTGTGGTTATTTATTTATATATATATATACATATATATAAAAGGTATATTTGGCTTACTCATTAGTGGTAGGATTATTTAAAAGCATGAACAAAAACTAAAATTGTGAACCTGCAAAACTCAGATACGCATCCATAAATTTTCACCTCAAATATAGAGATGATACGCTTTCAATTGAAATGATACGAACAATGCTTAAAGAATAAATTCATAGCGCGAATTAAAAAAGAAACATCTTTTCTTGATTCCTTTAAACGAATAACTAGTTGAAGTACATTTATTTGTCACAATTTTGTTTTTGTTTCTGGAAACCAAGTAATTTTTTTTTCATTTACCTGACAATCTTAAATGTTAAATTTTTTCATTGCAGTTTACAAAAAAGCAGCGGGCTGATTTTGATTTTTCAGCCCATCAATAATTTAGCTTAATCACTTTTTCCATGGCTTACTCTCATATATGTATATAAATATATATATACACTACATTGACAAAAGTCACCGGACACCCCTTCAAAAGCAAATCAACGGATCCACTGCATTGTTGAGATTCACGGTACAGGTGCAAACGGTATAAAAACAAGCCTGCACTTGACCGTGATCATGTCGCACTGTGAGGTTGAGTGGAAATGTCCGAGAACTGACTTTGAGAAAGGAAAGATTGTTGGGTGTTATATCAGTGGGTTGTCTATAAGAGAAACCGAGAGGCGTTTAAACATACCCAAGTCAACTGTTTTATATGTACTGAATAAGTGGAAGACACATGGCGTGCCTGAAGCAGCAAAACGTACCGGCTGATCAAAGAAAATCAGTGAGTGAGGATATCAAAACCTCAGGAGAGTCGTTACTGCTAATCGACGGAACACTGCACAAGTCCTCAGTGTACTGGTGAGTAAAAATGCTGGAACCTCGGCATGTATACGTACCTTTCGCAGAGATCTTCATTCCATGGGTTACCGTAGTCGTGCGGCTGCTCATAAGCCTTTCATCTCCACTCGGAATGATACTCGTCGTTTAGCATGGTGCAGAGAACATTTATCGTAGACCGTAGATCAATGGAAACGGGTCCTATGGACTGACGGATCCAGATACACGATCCATCAGTCTGATGGCCGTGTGTGGGTATTGCGGCAGCCGGGAGAAAGCTATTTACCACAGTGTACTGTTCAGACGGTCAAGTTAGGAGCTGACAGTGTACTCGTGTGGGGGTGTTTTTATGGTATGGTCCCGGCCCGTTGGTTATCGTGGACAAACCTGTTAACCAGCATGTCTACCTCGATATTCTGGACAATCATGCCCTATTAACTCTGGGGCAATACTATGGAACCGAGCCTTGTTGTTAACAGCAGGATAATGTACCGATCCATAAAGCAAGGGCTGCTACGGTGTGGTTTGACGATAATTCCGTATCGTGTGTGGACTGGCCAGCACAGAGCTCTGATCTTAATCCCATATAGCACCTATGGGAGGAATTAGAGCGCCGCATAAGAAGTTTGGAACCAAGACCTACTACTAAGCAACAGTTAGCGGCAGCATTTATCTGAATGGAAGCGCATACCTATCGCTGTGTTAAAAAACCTTGTCGAAAGCATGTCTCGTAGCGTCAGTGCATGCATTAAGGCCAAAGGTGGACAGACACCGCACTAATGTATGTCAATAAATGCTATGTTGTGTTTCTCTTCTAGGTGTCCGGTGACTTTTGTCAATATAGTGTATATATATATATTTTAATAAGACCAAGGTGATATGATTAGGTGAGAATTTTTGCAATTTAGTTTTGTTCATTTAAAGCAACAACAGCTTATTCGAAAAATGATGAATATCTGTACAGCATATGAATTTACTAAACTTCACTTTGGCAAAATTATTTTGAATACCACTTCATCTTTAACAGAATATTTTTTATTTTTTTGATCTTCAAACGTGTACTACAAAACGAAATTTTACTTTGCTGTTCAAACATGACAGTTTATATAAAAATGCATACGAAAAATATCAGGATTGCTATCTATTTTGAATTTTGTTGTTGGAGTTTTGTTTATTTTTTGTTTGTACTTATTATTATTACTTTAAACCATTCGAGTTGTTTATTTAAACCACTTATCTGTATTTTGCATTGTGCCGTCCCTTTTTTGTTCCAGGTCATTAAAATAAATCACAATTCTTGTTCCTGGGGGTCAAAACAGGGTCATACTACCATGTAAAAAAATGCCTTTTCGGAAGTCTGGTCTTTTGTCAATTCTAGTGGTAAAAACAACAAGAAAAAAATTCTTAACTTGTTTACTCAGAAGTTATGGCAATGTGCTCCAGTAATGCTCCTGTCCCTCGGTAAAACTCATATATTAAAAAGAAAGGAATATCTAATATGTTGACACCATTGAGAGTCCGCCGTTACGATGCCCACCGACTGCTGGGGAGCACTCGTCGGTCATCTCTCGCGTGAACTGAACAGAGGTTGTCTCCAAATTACCAAAAAATCTTGAACTTATGTTCACCATCTGGTCTTGGAAGTCTTGAACTTGGGTTCACCGTCTTGTCCTGGAAGTCTTGAACTTGGGTTCACTTTCTTGTCCTGGAAGTCTTGAACTTGGGTTCACCGTCTTGTTCTGGAAGTCTTGAATTTGGGTTCACCGTCTTGTCCTGGAAGTCTTGAATTTGGGTTCACCGTCTGGTCCTGGAAGTCTTGAACTTGGGTTCACCGTCTGGTCCTGGAAGTCTTGAACTTGGGTTCACCGTCTGGTCCTGGAAGTCTTGAACTTGGGTTCACCGTCTGGTCCTGGAAGTCTTGAACTTGGGTTCACCGTCTTGTCCTGGAAGTCTTGAACTTGGGTTCACCGTCTTGTCCTGGAAGTCTTGAACTTGGGTTCACCGTCTGGTCCTGGAAGTCTTGAACTTGGGTTCACCGTCTTGTCCTGGAAGTCTTGAACTTGGGTTCACCGTCTTGTCCTGGAAGTCTTGAACTTCGGTTCACCGTCTGGTCCTGGAAGTCTTGAACTTGGGTTCACCGTCTTGTCCTGGAAGTCTTGAACTTGGGTTCACCATCTTGTCCTGGAAGTCTTGAACTTGGGTTCACCGTCTTGTCCTGGAAGTCTTGAACTTGGGTTCACCGTCTGGTCCTGGAAGTCTTGAACTTGGGTTCACCGTCTGGTCCTGGAAGTCTTGAACTTGGGTTCACCGTCTGGTCCTGGAAGTCTTGAACTTGGGTTCACCGTCTGGTCCTGGAAGTCTTGAACTTGGGTTCACCGTCTTGTCCTGGAAGTCTTGAACTTGGGTTCACCGTCTGGTCCTGGAAGTCTTGAACTTGGGTTCACCGTCTGGTCCTGGAAGTCTTGAACTTGGGTTCACCGTCTGGTCCTGGAAGTCTTGAACTTGGGTTCACCGATTGGTCCTGGAAGTCTTGAACTTGGGTTCACCGTCTGGTCCTGGAAGTCCTTAGCTTGGTTCGTTTTCGGCGCAACAAGAGGGAATCTTGGATTTTTTACGTGCCCTCCGTAAACACACGTACCAATTCTTAGGTCAGCTAGGAGAAAATACTAAAGATCGAAGGAAAGAACATGCTACAATTATGTCCTCAGTTGTAAGTTTCGAGCATATGGATTTAGAGTTGTGCAAGAATAAAAGCCGCAATAGACAATGAAAAGTGTGTCCGCTATTGACTTTGGTCTCGACAGTTCGTGGCGCTTCTGAATGAAAATGAATGATACTGCTGGTACCAACAAGATGGGGCGATGTGCCATACGTCGAATGCAACAATGACGCTACTGAAAGAGTTCTTCGATGACCGCATAATCTCAAAGACTGCTGCCTCCTCGCTCTCCCTACTTGACTTCCCCCGGACTTATTCTTGTGAAGTTGTCTGAAAGAGAAGACTACAAGAATAATCCCCGTACTCTTGATGGTATAGAGCGCAATACTGAAGAAGCAGTTACAAAAATCACCGCTAAAACACTTTTTCGTGTGTTCCGAAACATATGTTGAGAGTTGAACATATGCCTTCTAGAAAACGGCGGACACTTCTAGCGTCTGCTGTGAAAGATCCTTTCTCAGGTATACGCATTCAAAGACATTTGTTTAAAATACGTCAAATGCTTAAAAAGTTTAAAATAAAGAACAAATGTTTGCACTTAAATCAAAAGTATATGCAATTTGAGTCCTGGAACTTTTGTTACATACTGTAGCTCACGGCAAGAACATTTCCGAGCTTTATATGAAATCGGTGAGTCGTTCGAGGAAAAATCCCTTTTTTGGCAAAAATGCTAATCCGTACAATGGGGTTAATTTGTGTTGTCCAGGTGAATTGCAGAACACATACACTGAACAGCTATTGAATTAGAGACAGCTGGCGTTATGCAAATATGGCGCTGTGGGCGGCCCTGTAAACGGAAACGACATGACGTAAGAAGCGATCCGACAATATAAGGAGTGATGCGACGGGAATCAGTAAGAGTCGGACGCAGTATCGGTAAGACGAAGGATCTAAGCGTATTTGATCGTGGGAAAATTGTCGGGGCCCGACGAATTGACCACTCTATCTCGGAAGTCGTGCAGACATTGGGATTTTCACGAGCCACTGTATCACGGATGCACCGTGCGTACATCGAATCCGGTGAAACCATTCCTGCAAGGGCCAACTGCCGTGGACAACAGCGTGTGGATGAGCGGGGTCATCGTCGGCTAGCTTGCATTGTAACAGCGGATACACGGGCCACAGTGCAAGAAATCACTCGGCAATTTAACGCAGGTGCACAAAAACGTGTAAGCAGCCACACCATCCAGAACCATCTCCTCGCTATTGGGTACAGAAGCCATCGTCCCACGAGGGTACCGCTGCTGACCGCACAGCACAGGGTGCAAAGATTAGCATGGGTGCTGGAACATCGCCACTGGACCCTAAAGATACGGAAAAATGTTGCCTGGACTGATGAGTTGAGATTCACGTTGGTACATGCGGATAGCAGGATGCTAGTACGGCGCAAACCACATGAAGCGACGGATCCATCTTGCCAGCAGGGTACTCTTTAAGCTGGTGGTTGTGGCATTCTCGTCTGGCGAGTGTTTATGTGGACTGAAATGGGACCCCTGGTACGTGTGATATCGTCCTTCACAGGTCAACGTTATCGGGATATCCTGGACGACCATTTGCTCCCGTTTGTGCGTCTTCAACATCCCACTGGAGACCTCATCCTGCAATAAGCCAATGCACCGTGCCATCACTCCCGAATTGTATCCTAATGGTTGAATGAACACTCCACCGACGTGACCTCGCTTCCTTGCCCAGCTAGTTCACCTGACCTCAATCCCATCGAGCACATCTGGGATGCCATCGAGAGAGATGTTCGTGGCTCTGACCCCCGTCCATCAAGCCTTCGTGAACTGGGAGAGCTTGTTCAGGGGTCGTGGACCCGTATGGCTTCCCAACGCTTCCGGTGTCTTGTCGAGTCCATGCCGAGACGAATCGCCGCCGTCATCAGCGCGAAAGCTGGTGCTACACGTTACTAGACAGGTATCTCTAATTCAATTGCTCTTCAGTGTATAGTTGATATATTTTCCTGAACCAAAATAGCATGTATGAAATGGAAATGCTTTCTTGATATGTTTTTATGAAACAGAAATCAGGATTTATATTGTCTGAACTGGAGATCCTGACTTTTCTAAAGTGTTTTTCTGAAACTAAAATTTAAAAGTCTTGCCTTCCTTTTTTTCCGTAATTTAGGAGTAATGTTCGAAATGAATAGAGCAATTAATTACTGAGATTTTAGCATGTATACTCATAGATATTTAGTATGATGTAATTCAACTGCCATTTGTGTAAAAAAGGAAGAGCGGCAGAGTAGTCAGAGGCGCTAGTTTCCGGCAAGTCGTCAGAGCCGGAGCTCCGGTTGTAGCACGAGTGCCGCATCTGCTACACAGCGGTACCTCTTAGAAATCAGCCAGCTCTAGACTGCTCGTAATTTTAAGAGCTGCTCGTGGTGGTCGTTTAGGGCCCCTTCCGTTCAAAAAAAAAAAAAAAATGAGAAAAGAAAAATGCGAATGTCCGTGAAACTGGGTAGTGTGCAGAAGGTTGCCGGATTGTCCAGTTCTTTTTTCTTTTTTTTTTTTTTGATTGGAGGTTTAACGACCACCTTGAGCAACTCAATGGGCTATAAGCAGTCGCTCGTCCCTAATTTAGGGTCACTGGTTCCAGGGAAGGGAGAGAGCCATGCCGAAAGATATGTGTTACAACATCCATGCCTCACCGGGATTCGAACCCGTACCCCTTCGGACGAATGGTCAGAGGCCATCGTTAGACCACTGCGCCACCGGGGCGGCGATTGTCCAGTTCTCTTAATTCCCGTTAATTTGCTTTATTCAGAAGAAACCTCAGTACCTCCAGTTGACTATTTACCTCTTCCTCGTCTCTAGACGATCCCAAGTCCTAAACGTGAAAAGCCGCCCAGGTGGCGCAGTGGTTTAAGCACTGGCTTATGACTGTTCCTCCGAGTAGGATCCGGGTTCGAATACCTGGTGAAGCGGTATGAGGAAATAATGCCCACGGAAAAAAGGTCCACGGAAAGAATGCCCACGGAAAAAAGGTCAACGGAAAGAATGCCCACGGAAAAATCGCCCACAGAAAAAACGCCCGCGGAAAAATTGCCCACTTCTCGAAAATAGGGGAAAATGCCCACAGAAAAAGTGAGGCCTTTCTTAATTTCAATTAAGCAATAGAGAAAAGTAATCGGAATGCTTCCTCCGCTCAACTATATAACGTTATCTAACAGTATAAGGCCATCGTAGTTTGTTTTCAAAATGGCGGAAAGCGTCCTTTGTTCAAATGGACATTTGTGAGTGTGGTGTGTACTTGGCTTTATCAAGAAGAGTAACTACGCACAAGGCAAAGAATCTCCAGCATTCTTTTCACGCGGGATTAGGGAGTGGCGCATAACAGGGAAAACAACTTTAACGAAGTCCTTGGACTGTATGAGGCTCAAACACACGATAAAATAAAATGAACATACAAACGAGGCATCGCATAGACTAAGTACTGGTGTCAGGGTGCACCACAGGGATGTAGAAGAACTGGCCACAGAAAATTTAAGAGGCCGTATAAAAATTTCGTTTTTGACCGCTTCGTAGCGACATTGTCAGAGGTTGGTTATATGAGTCACGTAAAGAATCCGTAATTTCGTATTTCTTTAATTGCGATATTTAATGCAATTCTTTTAAAAAAAGTTATAATCTGCTACTCAGCAAAAGAGTTTCAGGGTTTATAAATACAGCTCAACAAATTATATGCAGGCATGTGCAAACTGAGGAAACCTGTCGGAGGGGGGTAATACCAATCATATAAAATATAAAGTATTTCTGGCCCGATCTGGAGATTTTTACCGTTTACAAACTACAACTGTAAAAATCCTCTGTGTTTTATATTTTCGGTATTAGGTCTCCCTCCTCCCCCTACAGGTTTCCTGTGTTTGCACGTGCCCTCACAGAATTTGTTGAGGTGTACTTCGAAAACACTGAAAAATCTGCTCCTGGTTGAGCTACAAATTTTTCATATTTAATATTTCTACCATTAACCCCCCCTCTTCCACAGAAGGTTTTCTGCGGTAGCAGATGCCCGCAGAAGAATTTGTTGACCTGTAATTTATAAACCCTGAAATTTTTTTTGTTGAGTTGTAGATTATATACATTTTTTATAAAACATTACGTTAAATATCACAATTAAGAAAATGCGAAATTACGGCAACTTTATGTGACTCAGATAACCAACCACTGTAGACGTGGCCACGAAGCGGTCAAAAACGCAATTTCTATGCGACCGCCTTAAACTTTTCGTGGCCATTTCTCCCCAGCCACTTGTCCGGGTGGCCAGTTCTCCGGTGGTCACTTCTCCTACACCCATTTTCGTTAAGTAGATGAAGTGACCAAGAAACCGCAATATTTATACGACCCCTAACGCTTTTGTGGCCAGTTGTCTGTGACCAGTTGTCCGAACTCCGTTTATAACAGACAGTCAACAGTTGACATATTTTTCTCGTGGGCATTTTTTCCTATTTTCGAAAAGTTGGTATTTTTTCTGTGAGCGTTTTTTCTGTGGTCATTCTTTCATACATTCGGTGAAGCATGGATGTTGTGTTTATCTTACGGCACTGCCTCCCTCCCTTCCCTGGAACCAGTGAGCCTAAATTAGGGACGGGCGACTGCTTATATAGACCATTGATTTGCTCACGGTGGTCGTTAAACCTTCAACCAAAAAAAAAAAAAAAAAAAAAATTAGTGTTGTTGCCATCTTTATATACTTTCTTCGGAGACACAGACTTGTGAGTAACTAAAAATTACGTCTACTTGGTTTGCGTTTCAGTTTCAAGACAATATGCACTTTCGGAAATCTGCCCAGTACGAGCATCAGACAAGTTAGTAAAATCATGCAACGCATTGATTATGATACGCTTTCCAACATACCAGAAATCAGTACTCAAGCTATTACTCCAGTTACGAGGATAATGGCTGTGGAATAAATCTCGCTCCTGCGCCCTGACCTTTGCCCCATTTCGATGATATTAAACAGAACCCGTTCAGGGCATCTCCGGAACAACATGAAGTTTTGTTACAATCGGAGCATTTTTAGCACGTCTTTTGTAAAAAAAGATCGTGCTTATGTTATCGGTTTGTCCGTCCGTCCGTCCGTCCGTATATACCCACGGTATCTCTGCAACTATTAGTCCGATTTGAAAAATTATTTTGCATTGGGAAGCTTGAAATATGCGAATGATGATCCTTTATTTCGTTTTTTTTTTTTTACGATGTACAATTTCGGAGCTAGAGGGGGTAAAAGCAGATGTAGTCGATTTTAAAAATACGTTTTATTCCACATATTTGCTTCTAAACATCCGATTGAAAAAGTTCTTTTATCTTTCGATTCCATTTATGTCGAAGAGTATTTTAGATATAGTTTCTTTTTCAAATTACGCATAGATTTTCCGCTAGGGGGGCATAAAAGTAAATTGCATTTTTTTCGATAACTCTTCTTCTAACACTCCGATTTGAACTTTTTTTCAGCGGATACATCTCCTGATGCACAATCTTTTGCATCTAATTTTGAAATTTTGGTAAAGAATACTTTGGCCACCAGGGGGCGTAAGTGTTAATTTTTGCTTCTGATGTATTTGCCATAAAATCTGAGCTTCTAAAATATCGATTGAAAATATTCTTTCGTGGGCTGATGTCACTCACATCGATAAACCTTTTCGGAATATTTTCTTCCTAAAATATTCCACAGTTTCTCCGCCAGAGAGCGTAGACGTATATCTTATTTTTGTCAATATCTCTACTTCTAAAAGTCCGATTTGAAAAATTCCTTCTTTGTTGGATAGTGTTTCCGATGCGAAATGTTTTCCCTATAAATTCAAAATTTTCAAGTAAATCATAGACTTTCCGCCAGGGCGCACAATGGGAAATTGCGTTTTCTGCTCCTAAAACTCCGATTTGAAAAATTATTCCTGTATCGCATACAAGACCTGACGGAAAATATTTTTCACGTAATTTCTAATGTTTGGTAAAGAATGGTTTGGCCACAAGGGGTCATAAGTGTTAATTTATACTTCTGATGTATTAGTAGCAAAATCTGGGCTCCTGAAAATTCGACTAAAATTTTTTTCTTATGCCGATACCGGTCATATGGATAAACCTTTTATGAATACTTTTTCCTAAAATAATGCATGGTTTTCCCACCAAGAGACGCAAAGTCACATCTTATTTTTGTCGATAACTCTGTTTCTACGAGTTCGTAAGCTCACGATTCCGTTTACAGCAATAATTGAGGGATTAAAGACCCGATTGAAAAACTTCTTTCTTCCGTCAGATACTATTGTCTTCCATACCGGTTCCATTGACTTTGAATAGCTTTGATAAATTTAATTTGCGTCAGAACGGATTCAAAAGACGTGCTTATTACACCCGAAAATTCGGTGTCATCTTTCTTGTTACGGTTTCCAACCGTAGGCTGAAAAAGCGTATATGTTCTAACTTTGTCCGTCTGTCCGTCCGTCCATCCGCACGATAACTCGCGTAAAAGTTCTTCGATTTCGATGAAATTTTAGTATTTGTTAGGGGACCACCTAGCGACGAACCCTATTGAAAACGGACGAAATATGGTCAAAGGTCAGGACATAGGAGTGTGTATAACGTGCGTAAAAATGGTTCGATTTCAATGAAATTTTAGTAACCTATTGAAAACGGACGAAATGGGGTCAAAGGTCAGTACATAGCAGCGGGATGAAGTCCATTCCGTTGCCCGTATGCTTCATAACTTGCGTACAAATGGTTCGATTTCGATGAAATTTTAGTGCGGTAGGGGGTCACCTGGGGACGAAGCATATTGAAAATAGGAGGAATGGGGTCAAAGGTCAGGACATAGGAGCGGAATCCATTCCATTGCTTTTATGCGCCATAACTTACGTACAAATGCTTCGATTGAGACAAAACTTTATGATGTTGTTCCGGAAGTATTCTTAACCTGTTCTGTTGAATAACATCGAAACGGGGTCAAAGGTCAGTGCATAGGTGCGACATTTATTCTACAGCCATTATCCTCATAACTTGAGTAATAACTTGAGTACTGATTTCTGGTATGTTGGGAAGCGTATCATAATAAATGCATTGCATGATTTTACTAACTTGTTACGTAAGTTATAGCCCATACGGGGGATGGAATGGACCCATTCCTATGTCCCGACCTTTGGCCCCATTTCACTCATTTTTAATAGGGTTCCTTCCCAGGTTGTCCCCTACCACATACTAAAATTTATGCGAAATCCAACAATTTTTACGCGAGTTATCGTGCGGACAGGCAGATAAAGAGAAAGACGGACAAAGCTAGAGCATATGCGCTTCTTCAACCTACTGCTGGAAAGCGTAAAAAATACAAAATACCACATCGTTCAGTTGTTTCCAACGCATGTTTGTTACATTCTATTCATGTAATTAAATTTTACCACACCAACGAACTGTATACAGAAACTGCACATAACTAAAATATTGGATTTTGGGTGCCCAACCGCAATGAATTTAAAACCAAAAATTGAAAAAAATGACCAGCAATGAATACGTTCCAGTTGTCTCGGTTACAGGTATGTTACATTACGATAAATCTAAGCTTTTAATTTATTTTCGGGCCAAACTAAAAATTATACCATGTGTTAGTAATTAGTTTCCGTGATTTTTGTCTCCAGGTTTAACGACAACTATGAGCAATTGCTAAGGCCATAAGCAGCCGTTCGTCCCTGATTCAGGGCCACTGTTTCCACGGAAAGGACAGAGAAAACACACCACCCATGACTCATCCAGAACCATCCGCAGCGTTCGAGAAGAGAAGGGCATGCCAATTAAGTGATGTCACACTGTTGTAAAGATCAGTTTCATTTATTTATTTTTTTGAAAGTAAATAGCGGTTACTGTGATATGTATGTATCTTGCTCAATTATTGTTTATTTCCGGTCAAAAAGCATTAAAAAGTTAAATTAGCATAGCCTTTCCCTTCTGATCTGTTTTAATTTAATAAGGAACATGCCGCCCCTGTGCCGCAGTGGTCTAAGCGATGGCTTCTGATCATTCGTTCGAGATGGGTCCGGGTTCGAATCCCGGTGTGGCATGGGAGTCGTGTTTGTTTTACGACGCTGGCTCCTCCCTTCTCTGAATTCAGTGGCCCTAAATTATAAACGGGCGACGGCTTCATAGCCCATTGAATTGCTCACGGTGGTCGTTAAACCTCCAGTCAAAAAAAAAAAAAAAAAAAAAATCCTAACTGAGCTACATCAAGACATCTCACAACAGCCGGTTACTTTGAAAATTTTTTTTAAAATAAATTTTAATGGACCTGACAGTAAGTGTGACGTCACTTAAGTGTTATAGCGTAACCCTTTACGTAATGCGCGATTTGGTGTTATGCTAAGTTCCAAATGTCCAGTTGAAGAAATGTTGAAGTAAGTGTAAATGTGATACACCCGTTTGGATGAATGGTCAGTTGTGCGCGAGCGCCACGGGCCTCTAGGCCACAGGGGATTTTTCTGTGATGGTGCCTTGCCAGTGATCAGAAGCGAGGATTTCTGGCCTATTATTCGAGTTGAGTATCAGATGGGGACATAAATAAGGGACGATAGACTCCTCATATCTTTAGATGATTAAGGAGGTCATTGAAGCCCGAAATAAAAAAGTTTGTGATACAAATTTGAAGTTGTGATTTCGCTTATTAATGTAAATTATTTCAAGAGCGGTAAATCATATAACATCCGAAAACTTGAAAATTCAATCGTCCTGGAGCGCGAATCGAATCGGCGTCTCCCGGTTTACCACTCTGGTCATAATTTACAACAATAGACGGAATCAGAACTTCACATTTGTATTTTACACTGGTGTAATCCCGTGCTCATGATTTATCTGCTCCTCCGGGCAATCAGCGTGACAACGAATTCTATTCATCCATATTCGCTAAATATGAATGCCGTTGTTTCGATTAGCGATTCCCATCATGTGTTAAATTCAATTTATTAGGAAACTGGAGAATTTGTCGTTCTGGGTGGTGTAGTGGTTAGTACACTCGGGCGCAAACCGGGAGACGTGGGTTCGATTTTCGCTCCAAGACAGTGAAATTTTCAAGTTTTCGGGTATTAAATGACTTATAACTCTTGTCATTATTTACTCCAATAAACGGAATTACACAACTTCAAATTTGTATTGTACACTAGTGTAATCTCGTATTTATGAGGTTTCTGTGACACTCACCTTTGATATGCTTTCCGTTTTTCATATACACTGCTGGCCACCCAAAATGCAACACCAAGAAGGAAGCATCCGATTGGCCTGAAATTCGCAGCATGCGTCGCTCGCGAGAGGACATGCAAATGATTAACATTGCAGAGCATATGCAAATCATGTGCGCCCTGCACGCCCCCGAGAAGCACTGTAAGAAAGGTGCACAGAAGGCGGGGTGTAAGTAGTGGGAGTGTGTTGTGCTGCCGGACCTGTGTGTGGGAAGCTTCCTGATGCCTCGTCGCAGAATACGGCAGTTATTCCAGTACGTTTCGGAGTTCGAAAGAGGACGAATAATGGCTTATCGCGACAGCGGTTTATCGTACCGAGACGTCGGCACCCGTGTGGGACGACATCCAACCACATTGAGGCGAGTCTGGATTCGATGGGTGCAGGAGGGACGGACAGACCGACGTGAGCGATTGCCGCAGCCGCGGCATACCACCAAACGAGAGGACCGGCATGTTGTGCGGCGGGCAATGACGGCTCGCACCGCCACATCACGAACGTTAGCGCAGGAATTAGGGTTTGTTGCGCAACAACCTGTGTCAGCACGTACCGTTCGACGTCGTCTGCAGGAACGGGGACTTGTCGCACGGCGCCCATTGCTCCGATTACCATTGACGTTACACCACCGGCGAGTGTGGCGGCAGTGGGCCTTTGAACGCAGCACCTAGTCTACGAAATGGCACGACATTGTCTTCTCCGACGAATCCCGGTTCTACCTGCAACACCACGATGGTCGGATCCGAGTGTGGCGGCACCGCAGCGAGAGACTGTATGACGCCTGCATTATGCATCGCCATACCGGTCCGTCGTCTGGCGTTATGGTTTGGGGCGCAATTGAATATGACACCCGCACCCCCTGGTACACATCGCCGGCACACTCAACAGCCACCGCACCATCTCCGATATTTTGGAGCCTGTAGTGCTCCCTTACCTGCAGGACCTGCCAGCGGCCACGTTTCAACAGGACAATGCGCGCCCGCACGTGGCACGCATCGTGCAACAATTCTTCACAGCCCACCAGGTGTCACTGCTGCCGTGGCGTGCCTATTCTCCCGTTATGTCGCCCATTGAACACGTCTGGTCGCTAATCGGCAACCGAGTGGCTCGGCAAGCACCACCCCCGGCTACGCCTGATGAACTGTGGCAACATGTGGAAGCAGCCTGGACCGACATACCCCAAACCCACATTCAGAGCCTCTTTCGTTCGATGCTGCGGCGTGTAGCGGCCGTTATTGCCAGCCATGGGGTCCACACGAACTATTTGTCTGCGTGTTCCGCAAGTCGCACGGGCCTGTAAGCTCAATCGTTTCATCTTTGTATCTGTTGTTATGTATCCAGTAAATCTGGCTTTGCTATCTCGTGTATTTCTTGGTGTTGCATTTTGGGTGGTCAGCAGTGTATGTTTATGCAAAACAAAATAAGTTTCCTTAATGGCTTGTATGTTCCTTTATGAATTGAGGTCCTGTGAAAACCCAGAGAAAATTTTTTGTTTGTCTGGTTGTTTAACGACCACTGTGAGCAGCTTGATGGGCTATATGCAGTCACCCATCCCTAATTAAGGGACAATGCAAGGGAGGGAGCTAATGCCGTAAGACAAGCGCAACTCACATACCTTACCGGGATTCGAACCCAGTTCATCTCAGAAGCCAATCAGCGCAAACTAGCTTTGATGTATTTTTTCCCTAGAAAAAGGTAGATTATACAAAAAGTTTTGGTTTGTTTATCTCTTTTTATTTAATAACAGGAAACTAATGAATAACGAGAATATATTATAATAACATATTACAATAATATATTTTAATATATGTTATAATAATACACACGGAGGAGCCATTTCACCATGACGACTAACCTAATAAGCTGAAGGGACACCCTTTAGCACGCAAAACATCGGCCACTCGGCGAGGCATCGATTCTATGAGGTGGCGTTAGGTATCCTGGGGTATTTAGTACCATAATGTAAACAGCAGGTCCTCCTTTACCCTCACATTTCGGGTGGTGGTGATATAGCGCGAACCCGCTTTTCCAAGTCGAACCACAAATTTTCGATTGGGTTAATGTCAGGTGAATTTAGAGGCCAAGGGCGTTAACAGAAAGTCACCACAATGTTCCTCGAACAAAATCCTTGACGATTCCGGCAGTGTGGCATGGGGTATTTTATTATCCTGTTGATAATGGCCGTCACCAGCAGTTAACACAGTTGCCATGAATGAGTGAACATGGTCCGCAACGATGTTCAGGTACCTGACAGCTGTCAGGGATTGTGCTGCTGGGATAATGGGGCCTAAAGTTTTCCATCAAGAAAACATCGCCCACAGCATAACACCGCCGTCGCCAGCCTGTTTCGGCCCAACAGTGTATCCAGGTGCCAAAACCTCCATTGGTAATCGGCGTATTCGCGCTCGGCTGTCTACGCGATGCACCAGGAATCTTGATTTGTCAGAATAGGCCACTATCTTCCAATCATCTACGGTCCAATCTCGATTATCTTGGGCCTATTTCATGCGTTGTTGGCGCTGACGTGCAGTGAGCATGGGAATCCGGCTGAGTCTTCGGCTACGCAGGCCCATGCGCAGAAGACTGCGATGAACTGTGTGCTGTGACACATTGCCCTGATCACCACTGTTGTAGCTGCGGGTGATTTGTCGCACTGTGGCCCTGCGTTCGCTGTAAACAATGCGCGACACTCTCCGCTCCTTTCTGGCATTAATTAACTGTGGACGACACACCGCTGGACGACAATTCGTCGTTCGGCCATCTGTGCACCACATTTGATACGTACTCACTACAGCGACACCTGAACAACCCGCAAGCCGCGTCGTTACCGAGATCGTAGTTCCTAGGCGCTATGCCATCACAATTTGTCCTTTATCAAACTCCGATAAATCGGCAGCTTTTCCCATTCGGACTCCAAACACTATACTAACCGAAAGCCGGTCCTCAGGTTGTACATATACTGCTCAGTGAACTTCGCCTTCGCCACCGTTCGGTCTCCAGGTGCGCTCATTTCTCTAGACTGGGGCTAGTCATAATGTAATGGCTCATGGGTGTATGTACGACACAGCGATTTATGTGTATTGAAATCAATGTTACGCATAGTTGTTGAAGAAACAATGGTTGTTGCTTCATCACATGGAAACTGCACTTATTTCTTCCATGAGCTTTGTAATAGCTATTACCTTTCCTTTCTGTGTTGCAACAATTATTTCTTACCTTCGTGTTACACTTGTCTTTCCTGCACTGACTTCGTTTTTCTTTTTCTGTGTTGAATCAATTATTCATTTTCGTGTTTACAAAAATCTTGGATAAAATTATTAACTGATAATAAGTCAGCTTATAACTTGTTTATATTGGGAGACTATAGATTTTCCGTAGTTAGGTGTTTCAAAGTATCA
Source organism: Macrothele yani (assembly GCA_039090855.1). NCBI lineage: Eukaryota > Metazoa > Arthropoda > Arachnida > Araneae > Macrothelidae > Macrothele > Macrothele yani. The sequence goes on from CM077026.1 coordinate 52,404,159, forward strand.
GTTAACTTTTCAATAATACTTGGATAAATATTTGAAATCACCTGGATTTTTTTATCTATACATGACGGTGTTTTATTTTTTTTAAAGGAAGCATTTACAACTCATAATTTTCCATACCCCCGCCACTAACACACAAGTTAGTTCCTCCTTCGGTTCTCGACTTCTACACCATTTCAGATATCCTCGAATTGTGTCACCCCCCCTCCTTCAAAAAATGCCAAAGCGCCTCCCCTGTTGTTTTCAGCTGATTATTATTATTATATTAATATTTTGATTGGAGGTTAAACGACCACCGTGAGCAACTCAATGGGCTATAAGCAGTCATCCGTCCCTAATTTAGGGTCACTGGTTCCAGGGAATGGAGAGAGCCAGTGCCGTAAGACAAACACAACATCCATGCCTCACCGGGATTCGAACCCGGACCCCATTCGGACGAATGATCACAGGCCATCGCTTCAGCTGGTTATGTACCTGACTACACTACAACTGATATCAGAAATTGTTGTATTAAATCTGGCAGAATGTTTTTTTAATGTAATGGATATTTTGGTTTATATATCTGTATTTCATACGACAGTTCATTTTCCCCTTAACATTTCTTTTTTCTCATTCTGTTCAGTTTAATCAGATCAATTAGACAAAAAGGCCGTCTCATGCACGATAAAATCTTTACTAGTTAAAAACACACAGCGAACATTAGATCTTTCGAATTGGCCACCAGTTCATCTTCAGATGTAATTACATATGACGCAAGGGCGAGAAACCCACAAGTATACAAAACAAAACACAGCGTGACGTAAGCGGTGTGTGGAATAGACTGACCAATGAATTTTCAAAGATCCATAAACGGTGACACAAAATTAAAAGAAGTTGACCCCAATGATAATCAATGTTCGGATTGTCACTCCCTTTCTTCCACCAAACCCTTCCAGGGGAGCGGGATTACCGAAGGGTAATCATCATTACAGCATATGGGTTTGAATGTATGTATCACAAGGCTCTCCGCAAACAACAAACACGATTTAAGTCTAGGTGCACACAGGATCTTGGCCTCATTCCAAAGCGGAAAATGAGTGCCGCTTAGGCATAATCTTGACAAAGTTGTGGTAGCAGAACACGACTTCACGTTATACTTATGTTCAGTAATCCTGCAACCAAGATTGCGGGATGTAGAGCCCACATAAATCAGATCGCTTTTGCCTGGTTCAAGGGCCTTTAGAAGAATGGAATACACCCCATAACAGGATCCCAAAGGCGTTGTATCCCTGTCGGTTTTGATAATAGACAAAATATTGTTGGCCTTAAGGTGGACGTCAAGTAATGTTGCTTCCTATACTTCCAATGGAAAACATTTCTGTATACATTTTCTTCAAAATTAATGCGTTCCCAAGGATGAAAATTCGAACATCGATTAAAATAGCTTCATATTATAACTTGGAATACTTAATATTTTCTAAAACATAACCATAATTATATTAAAAATCAATAACTTTTCCTTTGGTAGTGTTGAAACCAGAAAAAAGATGGCGCGTCCTGTACTTTGATGACGTCAGTAGACAAACGAATGTTGGATTGCATAATTATGGTTATGTTTTAGAAAATATTAAGTATTCCAAGTTAGAAAATGAAGCTGTTTTAATCGGTGTTCAAATTCTTATCCTTGGGAACGCACTAATTGTGAAGAAAATGTGTACAGAAATTTTTCCATTTGGAGTATAGGAAGCAAAATTACTTGACATCCACATTAACACCAAAACCAACTCCGTGTTTTTTACAGATATTCTTCAAAACATTGTTAACACATGGGATGTACTGTAAAAATGTGACATACCTAGTAGAACTGCGTTCCCTAACTAAGGTTGAACCACGAGGAGTCAATAAACGGTTAAATAGCCTGTCAACCTCCAAAGAAGGGATAACCATACGGGGCAGCCAGTTGTCTGATCCTGCAGAATTCAGCATGACGAAGTTGTGGTGACGATGAGTGGGTAACGGCTCTTCGGATCAGAAAATGCAAAGACGAAAATTTCTGGCTATTAGGGTGAGACGAACTGAAGGGGATCAACGTAGTTTCAGGGGACAGTTTTGTGAATACTGAGTACGTTAGTGCATTGGTATCGGCGTCCCGTCAAAGCAGGAAAGTTTAAGGGGAATTATGAGGTTGTTGCCATACAAGCAATTTTCCATTTGGAAAGCTGATTTTACGGAGCACGCTAATCAATTTCATTCATGTTCGGCTCTTTACGAAAACTATCAATGATGTGGAATCTAATGATATGAGACAGCAAATGTAACATACACCGAAAATCCAAAAAAAAAATATTATGACCACCTGCCTAAGATGATGTTGATCCTGTATGTGCCGTCAAAACAGCTCTGACCCAGCCAGCTATTGACACTACAAGATTTGTAAAAGTGTTGGTACCAGATACTTGTGGTATCTGGTACCAACACGTTACCAGCAGATCCTTTAACTCTTGTAAGTTACGTGGTTGAACCGCAGCAGATAGGATTTGCTGTTCCAACACAAACCACACATGCTCGATTGAATTGATCTCTGGGGAATTTGAGGCAAGGGTACTGAAATCTTTCTAATGTTTCGCGAACCTTTCTCGAACAATCCAAGCAGTGTGGCATGGCGCATTGTCCCTCTGAAAGAAGGTACTACCAGAGGGGAATACCGTTTTCATCAAAAGATGTATCTGGTCTGCAATGATGTTTAGGTAGGTAGTAGAAGTCATAATTTTCTGCACATGAATGGCTGAACTCAAGGTTTCCCAGCGGAACATTGCCCAAAACATTACACTTCCTCCCCTTGCTTGTTTTCATTCCACGGTGCATTCTGGTACCAACACTTTCCAAGGCAAAAAAAGTACACGTACCCGGCTGTCCACATGGTGCAACAGGGAACAAGATTCATCGGAGCAGACGACCTTCTTCCAATAATTTAAGGTCCAGTTTTCATGCTCGTGTGCCTAGTGTAGACGCTTTCGACGGTGAACTGAGGTTAGCGTGGGCAATCGGAGCGGCCTGCAACAACCAGCACAATTTTCAGCGGGGTTCGATGTACTGCCTGTGACGTGCCTGCTCCGCAGGACGCCCATGAGATAAAGGCAGATAACAGCGAGAGCATATGTCCGCGTAGCTCACTTGGGAGAGCGACTTACACCTGAGTAAGGAGACCCAGGTGTGATGCCCGGCGTGGACAAAGATGATGGAGAAATTTATTTCGTCATATGCTCTTATAGGACCGAATTCACTATCAGTAGAGAGATGTCTGAATTTTAATAGTAGGGCAGTGTATACAGTAGTGAACAAAAGTATTTGGCGAAACACTTTTTCGACCATAATCTTTTTTCTGCTGGACTAAATCGGGTCATTTTGGAATATGATATGCGTTATTCAGTTGTAAATATGACCAGATGGATCGGAAACCTTAACACAGATCAGGTACCGAGCTTAATCGCAAAGATCATACAAATTGACCAACAAAGTAGGTGTGTATTACATTCATTTAATGCAACGATAATAGAAAACAAGTACGAGAAAACGACAAAACCATAACTAATTCTTAGTGGGATAACCACGAGACTTAATGACAGCTGCACAACGGGCCGGCATCGAGGCCACTAGCTTCTCGACGGTGACCTGCGGAATTCGCGCCCATGCTGCAGAAAGCTGGTAGAACTTCTGGGCCCTATTCCGGCAGGTTTTCTTCGCATATCGTCTCTCCAGCTCCTCCCACATGTGCTCGATGGGGTTAAGGTCTGGAGATTGGCTTGGCCAGTCTAGAAGTGTGACCTGTTGCTGCTGGAAGGCTGCCTTTGCTACTGTGGAGGTGTGCTTCGAGTCGTTGTCTTGCTGCATGATCCATCCGGGTGGCATGTTCTGGTTTGCCCATGTGAAGACATCGTTGATGAGCATGTTTATGTAGCTCTGGCCGGTCATTATTCTGTCAATCTTGATGATTGTGTCTATTCCATTGCGAGAGAAGGCGCCGTAAGCCATGAGCGATCTTCCTCCGTGCTTGACGGTCGGCTGAATGACCTGGGGGTTGAATCTCTGGTCACACGGACGTCGTACTTATCGGATGCCATCACTTCGGAACAAGTTGAACTTTCTCTCGTCGGTGTAAAGCACCTTACTCCAGTCCGCAGCGGCCCAGTGTTGATGACGGCGCGCGAACGCGATTTTGCTCGTCGATTCTTGACTGCGATTAGTGGTTTCTTGGCGGGGCGTCTTCCATTCAATCCACCAGCAAAGAGACGACGGGAGATGGTCATTCGGCTGACGTTCAGGTCGTCGCTGTCGCGGAATTCGGTGGCGATGTCTACAGCAGTCAAGGTGGGATCAGCACGAGATCGACGGAGGATGCGTCTATCCTGACGCAACGTAGTGAAACGAGGCCTACGACATCACGGACTGTTCTCGACGTTCCCAGTCTTCTTATAACGTTGCATTATAGCTGAAATGGACTGGTGTCGGATCTTCAGGGCCCTCGGAATGTCGGTGACGCGCATTCCGGATTCCATCATGTTCGCGGCCACCTGGCGAGCTCCAAAAGGGATAACCCCCTTTTTACCCATTTCTGAAAACCCAAGATTGACTTATTATCACACTACACATCACAAAACCCACAAAAATCGCAAGAAAAACATTAATACATGCAACAAACAAATGGGTAATAATTGGCGGCCCTTCAATATGGCCCATTTTGAATGACAAATTCGCTCTGAGCGAAATACAAACTACGCGGCATTATAACCCACGAATCAACACATATCATATCCAAAAATGACCCTATTTGGTCCAGCAGAAAAACAATTATCGTCGAAAAGGTGTTTCGCCAAATACTTTTGTTCGCTACTGTATATAGCGTTTGGAAAAAAAATTTTTTTCGTAAGTAAAAAGCTTAAATGTTTAGAAATAACCTACGTTTAGGAATCAAATTACCAAACTAAGTTCTATAGTCGTGTGTTTCTTATGGTGAATATTCTTAAATTCCCATTGTATTTTGATTTCGGGAAACTTTCCCACCCGTCGAGTAAAAACCCTATGACTAAAAAATAAAGCAGCAGATAAAATGGATATCTCTCTTCTGATTTTGGATTAAAAACTGGATAAGAGGCAACCTGCAGCTATCATCTAGCAGCCACGAGTTAGCTAATGTATTTGTGGGGAATAAAAGTGTTCCCCTTCAGAGGAGTTGTTCATCATCGTTAATTTTAAAATGGCACATGATTAAAAAGAAGGTTGTGGGGAAGATTTCAACCCCAGACTGTTCGATATCCATCCAAGAAACTCCATACAAAACACTTTTTCAATTGAAAGTGACAAGATTCTTGAAGGTGCAAATGTATTATCCTAATGGCCTGGGCTGCCACTTTGCCAAGCACGGTCGTCATTCCCTCTGAACGGCGCTTGGAGTTCACGTTAAGAAAGTAATAGAACTTAATTCCGCAGATGGTGCTTTCCATTCGAATGAGAAATGCTTCACGCTTCACTGCAATGGCGAGACAGAAGAATCACTGGGAAAACATTGTGCAAAACGGAATACCGAGAAAGACTGCAATGAACCAGTTAGGCGTGAACTTAAACAATAGTGAGTTTGAAATATGTATGTTTTGTTTAAAAATAAAGATGTGAAAGTTCAGTTCATTTCCTTTTGGCATGAGGATACATGACGTTTTTAATATTTTATCTGTCAGTTAAAGACATGAAGTTATTTCCTACAGAATGAAGGTTTAGGAAGAGAAAAATAAGTACATTATTTTTTTTTAAGTTCAATTCCCTAATATGATTTTCTGTTCAGATGCCTCTGTAACTGGTTTAAAACATTTCCGAGAAAGTTGCTCTCAACAGTAATAATGGTAATACTATTAAAAAGAAAGATGACACCGAATTTTCGGGTGTAGTAAGCACGTCTTTTGAATCCATTCTGACGCAAATTAAATTTATGACAGCTATTAAAAGTCAATGGAACCGGTATGGAAAACAATAGTATCTGACGTAAGAAAAAGTTTTTCAATCGGGTTTTTAATCCCTCAGATATTGCTGTAAACGGAATCGTGAGCTTACGCCCTCTGGTTGCAGACTTGTGTGTTAAGAAAAACATGAAATTATATGAGAAACATTTCGCACCGGAAACGCTCTCCAACACAGAAATAATTTTTCAAATCGGACTCTTAGAAACAGAGATATCGACAAAAATAAGATGTGACTTTACGTCCCTTGGTGGAAAAACCGTGCATTATTTTAGGAAGAAAGTATTCTCAAAAGGTTTTTCCATATGAGCGGTATCGGTCCAAAAAAAAAAAAAAAAAAATTAGTCGAGTTTTCAGGAGCCTAGATTTTGCTACAAATACATCAGAAGCAGAAATTAACACTTATGCCCCCTGGTGGCCAAACCATTCTTTATCAAACATTAGAAATTATGTGAAAAATATTTTCCATCAGGTCTCGTATGCGATACAGGAAGAATTTTTCATATCGGAGTTTTAGGAGCAGAAATAACGCAGAAAACGGAATTTACCTTTGTTTCCCCTAGCGAAAAGTCTATGATTTATGTGATAATTTTGAATTTATAACAAACATATTTCGCATCGGAAACACTATCCAACAAAGAAGGAATTTTTCAAATCGGACTCCTAGAAGTAGAGATATTGACAAAAATAAGATATACATATACGCCCCTGCCGTAGAAACCATGCATTATTTCAAGAAGAAAACGTTTCTAAAAGGTTTGTCGACATAAGTAGTATCGGTCTACAAACGACGTTTTCTTCAATGGAGAATTTAGAAGCTCATATTTTGCTGCAAATACATCAGAAGCGGAAATTAAGCCTTACGTCTCCTGGTGGTCAAAACATTTTTTACAAAAATTAGAAATATGTGCAAAGGATTTTCCATCAGGAGCTGTGTCCGGTGCAGGAAGAATTTTTCAGCTCGGAGATTTAGAAGCAAAGATATAGGGTGGGAAACAATTTATGCTTACGCCTCCTAACGGAAAGTCTATGAATTACTTGAAAATTTTGAAATCATATGAAAAACATGTGACAAAGAAGGAATTTTTCAAATTGGATTCCTAGAAGTAGAAATATTGACAAAAATAAGATATACATCTACACATTTTCTACGCTCCCTGGCGGAGAAAATGTGGAATACTTTAAGAAGAAATTATTCCGAAAAGGGTTATCGATGTAAGTGGCATCAGTCCACGAAATAATTTTTTCAATCGATATTTTAGAAGCTCAGATTTTATGGGAAATACATCAGAAGCAAAAATTAACACTTACGCCCCCTGGTGGCCAAAGTATTCTTTACCAAAAATTAGAAATTGTATGCAAAATATTTTTTATCAGGTGGTGTATCCGCTGAAGAAAACATTTTTCAAATCGGAGTTTTAGAAGAAGAGTTATCGGGGAAAAGGCAATTTACTTTAACGCCCCCTGGCAGAAATCTATGCGTAATTTGAAAAAGTAACTATATCTAAAATACTCTTCGACATAAATGGAATCGAAAGATAAAAGAACTTTTTCAATCGGATGTTTAGAAGCAAATATGTGGAATAAAACGTATTTTTAAATTCGACTACATCTGCTTTTACGCCCTCTAGCGCCAAAATTGTACATCGCAAAAAAAAAAAAAAAACGAAATAAAGGATCATCATTCGCATATTTCAAGCTTCCCAATGCAAAATAATTTTTCAAATCGGACTAATAGTTGCAGAGATACCGTGGGTATAGACGGACGGACGGACAAACCAGTAACATAAGCACGATCTTTTTTTACAAAAGACGTGCTAATAATGAAGCAATATTATTAAAAATGAAGCGATTCGACAGATTTTTCTGTGATTTCATCAAAAGTATTACAAGTCACACTATTCGAACTATTTCTTCAGTGAGCAAAACGCCAAAGGCAAGATTCCAACTCCTGGTTCGCGAAGTGAGGTATACTGTAGGTATAGTGGCTTTTCTTCTGTTTCGGTTCCCTCCCTTCCTGGGAAACAGCACCCGAAAATTAAAGATAGACGACAACTTCGAGCTTTAAAGATTTTAAGTTTTGATGAAAGTTTCCTTATATAAAATAATTAAACTGTACAAGTAATCCTATTTAATGGCGTAGGAATATATAAACGTATCAAAACGAGTGCACAGATGGCTAAACGATGAACCTTCGTTCAGCCATGTGTCGTCCGCAGCTCACTGATGACAGAGGGAGACTGTCGCGCATTGTTCACGGTGACCGCAGGGCCACAGTGCGACAAATCACCCGCAGCTCCAACAATGGTGATCAGGGCAATGTGTCACAGCACACAGTTCGTCGCAGCCTTCAGCGCATGGGCCATATATGTATAATATATATATATACATATATTCAATGCATGAAATCGCCACCTTATCGAATGAAATCGCCACCTTATCGAATGAAATCGCCACACACACACATATATATATTGCGTATATACATACATATACACTGAAGTGCCAGAAAACTGGTACACCAGTCTAATACTTGGTAGGTCCCCCACGGAAGTGCAGGACTGCAGAAATACGACGGGGCATAGACTCCACTAGCTTCTGGAAATATGATGTAGGCAATGCACACTATACTTCCTGCAGAGCGTTCCACAATTCTGGGGTATTCCGATGTCTCGGATTCCTGTGTTCGATAGCGTGTTGCATGGAATCCTAAATGTGTTCTATCACGCTCAGATCTGGGGACTTGGGTGGAAATGGCCACACCCCAAACTCAGATGAATGCTCCTCTAACCATCATGTGGCGTCCCGACACTTGTGTGGAGATGCATTGCCCTGTTGGAACAGGCCCAACCCATCAGCATGAATGCAGGACATGAACGGGTGTACCTCGTCAGAAAAGATGCGCACATAGCGTTGGCCGGTCACAGACGTTTGTAGACGTACTAGGGGTCTCAGTGAAGTCCAGCTAAACACACCCCATACGATTACGCAAACCCACCAGCCGGTACAGTTCCCTGTTGGCAGGCAGGATCCATGGCTTCATAGGGTTTGCGCCACACAGGAATCCTTCCATCTGCCCGATACAGTTGAAAACGTGACTCGTCAGACCAGGCTACTTGTTTTCAGTGGCCGTGTTGCCGTGCCCAAGCGAGGCACATAGCTCTGTGTCGTGCATTCATCAAGGGGACTCGAGTTGGGCATCGGCTCCCAAAGCCCATATCGTGCAGGGTACGTTGCACAATCCGACGCTGATGCTTTTTGAGGCTCCAGCATTGAATTCAGATGATACCTGAGAGAGCGTTCCACGCCTATTGCGTGAAACGATTCTTGACAGCCGACGATGGCCACGTTCACCCAGTGTCTTTTTACGGCCACACTGTTATCGTAAGTTGGAGGTTTTGCCTGAATTCTTGTAGTCACGGTACACCCTTGCAATGGTCGTCCGTGAAAATCCGAACTTCGTTTCTACCTCCGAAATACTATGGCCCATCTCACGAGTGCCAACTATGACACCCCGTTGAAAATCGCTTAAATCGTTATTACTTGTCATTCTCATGCTGCAAACACCTCTGACAACTGGCAAGGATGTCTATCGCTTTGTATACGCACTGGCGGACGCAACCGAGTACGCTCATAGGGGATGTTGCTATGTATTTTGCATAAATTCGTATATATATATCATCATCATCATCATTGTCAACCATTATCAATCCACTGCTGGACGAAGGTCTCCCCAAGTTTCCTCCACAACGGTCTGTCTTGTGCCAGTCTCCTCCATGTCACTCCCGCATACTTTCGAATTTCATCCACCCATCTTCCATGTGGTCTTCTTCTGGGTCTTTTCCTGTCCCTTGGAATCCAATCTAAAATTTCGGCTGTCCATCGATGGTCTGTTCTTCTGGCAGTATGTCCAGCCCATTGCCATTTCAGGGATTTAACTCTGATCATGATGTCTTCCACTCTTGTCATTTTTCGGATCCACGTGCTCCTCTTCTTATCTCTCCTGGTTACACCAAGCATGCACCTCTCCATGTTACTTTGAGTTGTCTGCAGCCTTTGTATGTCTCTTTTAGCTAAGGTCCACGTCTCTGCACCATACGTAAGCACTGGAAGGATGCATTGATCAAACACTTTTCTTTTAAGACATAATGGCATATTGCTCTTGAAAATTATGCTGTTTCTTCCTAAAAGCTCTCCAGGCAAGTTTTGTCCGCCGATTAATTTCTTCACCAATGTGACCCTCACTTGATATCTGCTGTCCAAGATAAACGTACGTGTCTGTTATCTCCAGCTTTTCTCCATCAATCGATAAATCTTCATTTCTTGTAAAAGCATTGAACATCACTTTTGTCTTCTGAAAGTTCATTCTTAATCCCACTTCTTTACTCTTGTCAGCAAGTTCCTGCATCATACTCTGTAGCCTGATGGGGTAGTTGCAAAAATGACTATGTCATCAGCAAAACGAAGGTGGGTTAGATAATCTCCATATATCTTTATGCCTTTGTTTTCCCAGTTCAGTGATTGAAAGACATATTCCAATGTTGGCATTAAAGAGCTTCGGAGATATGGTGTCACCTTGTCTCACTCCTTTTCCAATTTTTATGTGTGTTGTATTTTCAAATAGCAGAATCTTTGCACTTGCATTTTCATAGATGTTATTAATAATATTAATGTATGCATCTTCAATACCGCAGGATTTCAGAGCCATTGCAACTGCTGATGGTTTCACCGAATCAAAGGCTTTTTCATAATCGATAAAAGCCATGCACAATGGAAGTTCATATTCCTTCGCTCTTTCAATTAGTTCTCTCAGTACGTGGATATGATCTATTGTGCTGTAGCCACTCCTGAATCCAGCTTGTTCTCTCGGTTGAGCCATGTCCAGTGTTACCTTCAAGCGGTGTGAAAGAACTTTAGTGAAGATTTTATAAACCACTGATAGTAGGCTGATAGGTCTGTAGTTCCTGAGATCCTCAATGTCACCTTTTTTATGTAGCAAGATCATTGTAGCGTTGTTCCAATCCTCAGGAATCTTCCCTTCATTAAGGCATCGAGTGAAAATTTGGGCGAGTACTGTTTCGATTTCTCCACTTGCTTCTTGTATGATGTCTACAGTAATTCCATCTTCTCCTGGAGCTTTTCCCTGCTTCATGTTCTTGATTGCATGTGCAACTTCTGCTGGAAGGACTGGAGGAACTCTGGTACTGGTATCTTTCATGATGTCTGGAGTACATGTATCATCCCTTTCATATAATTTGGAGTAGAAATCTTTCACTCTTGTCAAAATTTCGCCTCTATTTTTTGTTACAGAACCATCTTCTTTTCTCAGTGCCATAATCTGTTTTTTTCCCTTACTGAGATGTCCCTCTGCTATCTTTAGGCTTTGGTTGTTTTCAATTGCTTTCCTTACTAGTTCACAGTTGAATTTCCTTACGTCTTCAGTAATACTTTTTCGTACTGTCTTGCATAGCTCTATATATTCCACTTTGGAAGTCACATCTTCTTTAGTTGTCCTCATCTCTCTTCTTTTATATATATATATATATATATCATCATCATCGTCATCATTGTCAACCATTATCAATCCACTGCTGGACGAAGGTCTCCCCAAGTTTCCTCCACAACGGTCTGTCTTGTGCCAGTCACCTCCATGTCACCCCTGCATACTTTCGAATATATATATATATACAACGCATGAAATCGCCACACACACGCACACACACACACACACACACACACACACACACACACACACACACACACACACACACACACACTGCTGGCCACCCAAAATGCAACACCAAGAAGGACACGGGATAGCAAAGCCAGATTTATTGGACAGATAACAGCAGATACAAAGATGAAACCATTGAGCTTACAGGCCCGGGCGGCTTGCGGAACACGCAGGCATCAATAGTTCGTGTGGCTCCCATGGCTGGCAATAACGGCCGCTACGCGCCGCGGCATGGAACGAAAGAGGCTTTGGATGTGGGCTTGCGGTATGTCGGTCCAGGCTGCTTCCACACGTTGCCACAGTCCATCAGGCGTAGCCGGTGGTGGTGCTTGCCGGGCCACTCGGTTGCCGATCAGCGACCAGACGTGTTCGATGGGCGACATATCGGGAGAACAGGCGGGCCACGGCAGCAGTGATACCTGGTGGGCCGTAAAGAAGTGTTGCACCATGCGTGCCACGTGCGGGCGCGCATTGTACTGTTGAAACGTGGCCGCTGGCAGGTCCTGCAGGTAAGGGAGGACTACAGGCTCCGAAACGTCGGAGATGTAGCGGTGGCTGTTGAGTGTACCGGCGATGCGTACAAGAGGGATGCGGGTGTCATATCCAATTGCGCCCCAAACCATAACGCCAGGCGATGGATCGGTATGGCGATGCATAATGCAGGTGTCATGCAGTCTTTCGCCGCGGTGCCGCCACACGCGGATCCGACCTTCGTGGTGTTGCAAGCAGAAGCGGAATTTGACGGAGAAGACAATGTCGTCCTATTCCGTACTCCAGGTGCGGCGTTCAACGGCCCACTGCCGCCGCACTCGCCGGTGGTGTAACTATAACGAAGTAAATTTCTCCGTCATTTTTGGTCTACGCCGGGATTCGAACCCGGATCCCCTCATTCCGGAATAAGTCACTCTACCAATTGAGCTACGCGGACGTTTTATTCTGATTCCTATCTGCCTTTATGTCGTGTGCGTCCTTCTGTCAGGTACGTCACATCTCCTGGTACGTTACATCATCTCCCCCTTATTTTTTTTATTTATTTTTTTTTTTTTTTTGAAGTGCTGGAGAAAGGATTCTCTTATTTTTCCTATCTCGAGGTGTGGAAAGAACATCACACCAATGCGAGATTTTGAATGGTCGGGTCATCCGGATAGTTCGGGCGCCATTATAACGAAGTAAATTTCTCCGTCATTTTTGGTCTACGCCGGGATTCGAACCCGGATCCCCTCATTCCGGAATAAGTCACTCTACCAATTGAGCTACGCGCACGTTTTATTCTGATTCCTATCTGCCTTTATGTCGTATGCGTCCTTCTGGCAGGTACGTCACATCTCCTGGTACGTTACATAACGTCAATGGTAATCGCAGCAATGTGCGCCGTGCGACAAGTCCCCGCTCCTGTAGATGGCGTCGAACGGTACGTGCTGATACAGGTTGTTGCGCAACACACCCTAATTCCTGCGCTAACGTTCGTGATGTTGCGGTGCGAGCCGTCAATGCCCGCCGCACAACATGCCGGTCCTCTCGTTCGGTGGTATGCCGCGGCTGCGGCAATTGCTCACATCGGTCCGTCCGTCCCTTCTGCACCCACCATATCCATACTCGCCTCACTGTGGCTGGATGTCGTCCCACTTGGGCGCCGATGTCTCGGTAAGATAAACCGCTGTCGCGATAAACCACTATTCGTCCTCTGTCGAACTCCGGAACGTGCTGGAATGACTGCCGTATTCTGCGACGAGGCATCAGGAAGCTTCCCACGCACAGGTCCGGCAGCACAACACACTCCCACTATTTTCACCCAGCCTTTTGTGCACCCTTCTTATAGTGCTTCTCGGTGATGTGCCGGGCGCACATGATTTGCATATGCCCTGCAATGTTAATCGTTTGCATGTCCTCTCGAGGGCGACGGATGCTGTGAATATCAGGCCAATCGGATGCATCCTTTTTGGTGTTGCATTTTATGTGGCCAGCACTATATATATATATATATATATATATATAATCATGCAAATTATATGAAAAAGATGATACATGTACTCCATAATTTTCAAGAGCAATATGCCATTATGTCTTAAAAGAAAAGTGTTTGATCAATGCATCCTTCCAGTGCTTTTTTTTTTTCTGATTGGAGGTTTAACGACCACCGTGAGCAACTCAATGGGCTATAAGCAGTCTCCCGTCCCTAATTTAGGGTCACTGGTTCCAGGGAAGGGAGAGAGCCAGTGCCGTAAGACAAACACAACATCCATGCTAGACCGGGATTCGAACCCGGACCCCTTACGGACGAATGATCAGAGGCCAGCGCCTTAGACCACTGCGCCACCGGGGCGGCCCTTCCAGTGCTTACGTATGGTGCAGAGACGTGGACCTTTACTAAAAGAGACATACAAAGGCTGCATACAACTCAAAGACGTATGGAGAGGTGCATGCTTGGTGTAAACAGGAAAGATAAGAAGAGGAACTCGTGGATCCGAAAAATGACAAGAGTGGAAGACATCATGATCAGAGTTAAATCCCTGAAATGGCAATGGGCTGGACATACTGCCAGAAGGACAGACCATCGGTAGACAGCCGAAATTTTAGATTGGATTCCAAGGGACAGGAAAAGACCCAGAAGAAGACCACGGTTGTAACATGTTTTCTTTTAGGTGCGCAAATTTCATTGTCCGTGAGTGCAAAATAAAGTGTTGAATTATTAATCGACAGTGTATAAAATAGGTCACCAACAACAAAATTTTCGTAATATTCCCATTAAATTTAAATTTTTTCAACTACTCGTATACGATATAAATTTTGAAGGTGAGTATCCGTTTTTTGGTGAAAATATGACAAGGATGGTAAGTCAGATAATATCCCCAAACTGGAAAATTTCGTCGTCCTGGAGCAGGAATCGAAACCGTGACTCCCGGATAGCGTCTGAGCATGCTAACCACTACACCAGCCAGAACGACTAAGTCTCAAGTTTCCGATTAATTTGAATATAACCATTTGTATTGTATGGTGGTAATCCCATATTCCATTCATGATTACTCGTATATGAATTTAACGATGACGTTCCTCCTTGTTGTATAAACATGTGCTTACCCGTCGCCGACGGGCTTACATTGGAGTATTGATGTATTCTTTGAGTGACCCGAAATGATAAGGTATCTAGATAACTACACAATGGGTTTAACGACCGCCCTGAGCAACTCCGTGTGCTGTGAGCAGTCGCCCGTCCCTAATTTAGGGCCACTGGTTCCAGGAAAGGGAGAGAGACAAACACAATATCCATTCCTCACCGGGATTCGAACCCGGACGAATGGTCAGAAGCCATCGCTTAGACCAATGTGTTTTATTTAGCCAGTTTGGTTTTAAGAATTCCATTTTTTTATGGTATCATTATATAATCTGTACTAATATGCAAAGAGAGAAACTCTGTGTGTTTGAGGGCCGCGGGTGGCCTGGTGGTCAGCATTCGTGACTGCCATGGAGATAACCTCAGGTTCGATCCTGGGCAGGTACAAACGTTCGAACCACTAAATACCCGCCGTGCGTCGGATGGGTACGTTAAGCCGTCGGACCCCAGGAACTGGCCCCTGGTAATAAATAAGGACGTGTTCCTCCCCTTTCTACCTCGAATCAGTGTCAATTTCCTATCGGGCACTCTAGCCCAAATCTCCTAGCTTCCTATTTCTAAGGGTTGTTTAAGACCTGGGGTCAGACACTCCCTTCCTAAAATCCTCTACATATGATCTAATCTGATCTGTGTGTTTGAGGTAATCTCGATAACTACTGAACCGATTTGGATAATTTTCTCACCGCTGGGAAGCTTATTTCTCTCCGGTAGACATAGGCTATTTCGTTTATTTTTTTATTATTTTTGGCTGTACTACCGAACCAAATCGCTTTCAAGTTGTTTCCGATTTCCCGTGCATCGTTTCGCTTTGTTTACATATAACCTGATCACACCCAACGTGAAGAAAAGTGGTTCACCGTAATATACGGATTTTTTTACTAATCTCAAAAACTACTGAGCCGATTCGAATAATTACAACTACGTAGCTGATAGCAAAGGTATTTATTTTAAGTCCGACCACCGCAGAAAGGCAAATGGCGCTACAAGTACTGAAGCGAGAACAAACGCCAGAATAACGAACGGCGATTATACAAAGAGATGCCATGGTAACATAAAAAAAAAAACCTATGAAAATAAAATTTAGCGATGACAAATCTGAGGGTCGATAGCTTTCATTTAAAAAAACCCCATGAAAATCGCTCTAGTGGGTGACGGTGGCGGATTGCAGAAACAAACGGACTTGTGTTTTAAATACACTGCTGGCCACCCAAAATGCAACACCAAGAAGGAAGCATCCGATTGGCCTGAAATTCGCAGCATGCGTCGCCCGCGAGAGGACCTGCAAACGATTAGCATTGCAGGGCATATGCAAATCATGTGCGCCCGGCACGCAACCGAGAAGCACTATAAGAAGGGTGCACAAAAGGCGGGGTGTAAGTAATGGAAGTGTGTTATGCTGCCGGACCTGTGCGTGGGAAGCTTCCCGATGCCTCGTCGCAGAATACGGCAGTCATTCCAGCAAGTTTCGGAGTTTGACAGAGGACGAATAGTGGCTTATCGCGACAAAGGTTTACCGTACCGAGACATCGGCGCCCGTGTGGGACGACATACAGCCACAATGAAGCGAGTATGGATTTAGTGGGTGCAGGAGGGACGGACGGACCAACGTGAGCGATTGCCGCTGCCGCGGCACACCACCGAACGGGAGGACCGGCATGTTGTGCGGCTGGCATTGACAACTCGCACCGCCACATCACGAACGTTAGCGCAGGAATTAGGGTGTGTTGCGCAACAACCTGTGTCAGCACGTTCGGTTCGACGTCGTCTGCAGGAACGGAGACTTGTCGCACGGCGCCCATTGCTCCGATTACCATTGACGTTACACCACCGGCGAGTGTGGCGGCAGTGGGCCGTTGAACGCAGCACCTGGTCTACGGAATGGCACGACATTGTCTTCTCCGACGAATCCCGCTTCTGCCAGCAACACCACGATGGTCGGATCCGCGTGTGGCGGCACCGCGGCAAGAGACTGTATGTATGACACCTGCATTATGCATCGCCATACCGGTCCGTCGCCTGGCGTTATGGTTTGGGGCGCAATTGGATATGACACCCGCACCCTTCTGGTACGCATCGCCGGTACACTCAACAGCCACCGCTACATCTCTGACGTTTTCTGCACGTGGCACGCATCGTGCAACAATTCTTCACGGCCCACCAGGTGTCACTGCTGCCGTGGCCCACCTGTTCTCCCAATATGTCGCCCATCGAACACGTCTGGTCGCTGATCGGCAACCGAGTGGCCCGGCAAGCACCACCCGCTGCTACGCCGGTTGAACTGTGGCAACGTGTGGAAGCAGCCTGGACCGACATACCCCAAGTGTAGATTCAAATCCTCTTTCGTTCGTTGCCGCGGCGTGTAGTGGCCGTTATTGCCAGCCATGGGGGCCATACGAACTATTGATGGCTGCGTGTTCGGTAAGTAGCACTGGCCTGTAAGCTCAATCGTTTTATCTTTGTATCTGTTGTTATGTGTCCAGTAAATCTGGCTTTGCTATCTCGTGTCCTTCTTGATGTTGCATTTTGGGTGGCCAGCAGTGTATATAGATTTACATAAGAAAGCAGACATTCAAAAGGAAGGTTAAGACGTATACGTCACAAATTATATTTCTGAATTATTGACAGACATATTTCCATTGAACACTTCAACGGTTTTTAACCTTGTTTCAGATGGGCGCGAACATTTGCCCAAATATCACTCCTATTACACGGGGACTCAACAAAAAAATATAAAAAGGTAATTCTGATATTGAAATTCACTGCTTTTCTACTTATCTCTTTCCACGTACAATAATCAAAAATTTTAAAATTCCTGAGATTGAAACCTTAGTGACCTTGCAGAGATACGTCTGAGAGTTTTCTTTCTACATCGTTTAAATCTGAATTCTAACGATTTAGAAAATGTATGTAATTGTCAGCCATTTATGGCCAATCAGCTACAAGTTTCCGGGTATCCTTCGTAAGAGTGCTGTAAAAATAAACATAATATTTTCTTTATCAAAATACTTTTGCGATGATTATAATTTATGCAAAAATAACATATTAGTTCATAAATGAATGCATAAGCAAGGTAATTCCTACTGTCTGTTCCAAATTGTATAGCTGTGTCGTGGAAAGTGTGATGGATGTGTTAGTATTCATTTCGGTGACAAACGAAAAAATATAAACAGCAGACTTTTATATCATCTAATCGAGCCAACTTCTGGATCTTTCGGGAAAGGAGGAAACGGTACTTCAGCTGTCTCGAAAATATTTTTAACTTTTTGTAACACAGTTAATTAGAGAACAAAAAAGTAGATCTATTTCACGTTTTCTTTGAGGAACGAGACACTGAAGGTATAATGGTTTATGCAATACAATCTTCGTGAAAAATCTGCGCTTAACATATAAGGAGAAAACTCTCTAAATCTGTCTGAGCACTGGTTTTTGTCCGAGATGGACTCTGGTTCAAATTCCGGATGGGCAGCGTGTTTGTTCGATGGCTCTGCCCCTTCCCAGGAATCAATAGCTTTCTTTGCTTATCGTTCCCGTTAAGCCCTGAGAAAGAAAAATCCGTCTGAAGTACCTAAATGTAACTTAACAATATGCATTTTATTTTAATGTCAAGGCATAAAACTATGAGTGCCATAAGGATATGAGGTTATTCTTGAACAGACAGATTGATTGTATAATACTTAGAATTATGGCTTAGGAATCAAAAAGGGAAGAACCATTTTTCGGAGCTCTTAAAACACTAAGTTTAGAATGCAGATAATTCCGCGAACACACCTGTAGGAAGCGTACTATCGTGAATATAAATAAAATAGACTGAAAAGACAAATTATTTCGTGCATCCACCTACTAGCGTGTGGCACCACCTTTTACACGCACGACAGCATGCAGATATCGTGGTACGGAGGCAATGAGGTTCCGAAATACAGACTCAGGTATAGCTGACCAACAATTTAAGATTGCTTGGCGTAGAGCAGGCAGAGATGTAGGTGGGGATGGTTGATCACGAATAGCTCGTTCCAATATGTCCCATAAATTCTTTATGGAGTTCATGTCCGGTGAGAGATGGGGCCATGCGAGTGTGGTAAGCTAGCTCACTGCTATGCTCCTGGACCCAGTCGGTCGCTAGCCGGGACCGATGGAGTGGAGCGTTGTCCTGTTGAAAGATTGGAACTTATTTTGGATAGAGGCACGTAATGAAAGGGTGGAGATGATCGGCCAGGAGCTGAACATAGCTGCCACCAGTGACGGAAGACTCAGGAGCTACCAAGGGATCCAGGCCGGGCTACGTGAAAGCTGCCCAAACAGTTACACCGCCTCCACCGGCCTGCAGTACCCCAACTTGGCATGTGGGGTCCATAGCTTTGTGTGGTTTACGCCACACACGCTGCCTGCCATCAGCGCGATACGGTATGAAACGGGATTCGTCAGACTATATGACGCTTTTCCAATCATCCATGCTCCAGTCTCGATGGGCCTTCGCAAACTGCAGCCGAATCATGCGATGATGGGCCGTTAAACATCGGGACACGATGTGGTCGTCGACTGCCCCAGAAGAGTTGTGTCATGTGTCGATGGACTGTCTTTGAGCATAGGCTTGTCAATGCTCCTTCATTAAATTGTAACGTGATTTGCTGCAAACAAGCCTTCCGATTCGTCTGTACGTTGCAGGCCAATCGTCGGCGCGCTCGATCATCCCAATGCACCTTTACAGCCACATTTCATTCGACTGTTAGCGGTTTTGCCGCATTTCATGAACTCCTGGTACACACTTGCTACAGTTTGTTGCGGAATTCCTAACAGTTTTGCCGTTGCGCTGATTGAACATCCAGCCTACCTGGCTCCCACGACTTGACCTCGATCAAACTCACTGAAGTCTCGTCCTCGACCTATGCTGGCTGGCACTTGACGAAATGTATTCCTGTGCGTACCAACCCATTCTATTCATATCTCCAACCGGTTTGCCTGTACACCGCGATTTGCTCCTGCTTTGCATATTTTCACGGAGGGGGGATGTACGTGATAACGTAATAATTTGTCCTTTCAGTGTATATCCGAAGAGCAACACTGCGAAGTTTGAAGAGATATGCGCACATTGCAACTGCGCTGTGGGAGTTCAAAATGGCGATTTGGCTGAAACATTGGTTGCCCGAGATGTAACGTATTATTTGATGTTTGTGAGTAATAAAAGTTTCGCTGGCTGATGTCGATCGAGAGCTATTAAAACCCAAAGCCTGAGTATGGTAGGAATTTTATAACTAAAGAAAATTGAAGTGGGAGTCCAAGAAGCAGCTCCTAAAATAAAGTCTGTGGGTGAAATTTAATGACACTCAATTTTGTTTTCTTCTCTAGGTATAAAAATGTGAGAGCTGAAATGTTTAAAACAATTTTCTGTTACAAACTGAGGTCATTCTTGAACAGGCGACTGATTTTACTTAGAATTATGGCTTAGGAATAAAACGTTCATCCATCAGCTCGTTAACTTCGGAGCAACGCTACAAACCCGTGCAAAAAACTTTTTGAGCGCCCTGCTTACTAATCTAAGCAAAAGTAGCTACCCGTCGCACATGCCAGTCATGTTTTTCATTGTTGCTTCTGGAAACTGCCTGGTCTTTGAACATATTCACTTTTCTTTTCCCATTATTTTCAGCATCGCTGCTGGTAGACAGTTCTTGTCCATCTCGTTTAGGAAAATCGAAGAAAATTCCTCCCTTTCATAGGCAGGCTACTTCTACCAGCTCTTCATATTCAAATCTTCGAGTCACAGGCGTACCGGGGAGGGCGACTAGAGAGCGCAAAAAATCACTGCTTACAATATGATTAAAACTGAAACTTTTGCAACAGTTTCTGATAGAGTTATTTCGCGCCATACTTTGCTAATTCTCCCCTTACCTACTTTGCTTATAATATGTTTCACCAGCTTCGGTAACCTTGGCAGGCTAAAATTCGAATTTCTTTCTTATATATTCAGAATTGAAGGCGCTGTTACATGTACCTTTTAAGATGAGAATGTTCATTCACATTGTTGAAGATTTTGTGCGGCCTATTCGATCATTACTGCGACTACCAACTGCATTCGAGTTGTTTGACGTGATATTGAATTTTCAAATTCTGAAACCGTTGGGAAAAGCTTTAAAAATAGCCACAGTTTGCACAGTCTGACTGTGCCTTACACGTAGTTAGAACATTGGGACGTGACGTTAATTTTTTGGAGGGGGGGGGGAGACTTAACTATCACCATCAGCAACTCGATCGGCTAAAAGCAGTCGCCTGTTCCTAATTTAGGGCCTCTGGTTCCAGGTAAGGAAGAGAGCCAGTGCCATAAGGTAAGCACAACATCCATGCCTCCTCGGGATTCAAACTGCACATATCTCGAAGGAATGTTCAGTTGCTAGCGCTTAGTCTACTGCATCACAGGGGCGACAATTTTGTTTTGTTGAGCAGTGTATATATATATATATATATATATATATATATATATATATATATATATATATATATAAGATATATATATTATACAGGGTGTGTCAAAAGTCACTATGCACCTGACAATACAATACACATATAACAACTACAAGCGTACCTGCTACAATAATACTGGAAATGGCCGCCTCCTGTGTGTATACATGCATCCACGCGTCTGAGCATGTTCTCAAAAACACGTGACATGTCCAACGGGGGAATGTTGCTCATTACTGTGGTGATGGCACACTGCAGTTCCGGCAGAGAACGAGGATTATTCTTGTAAACAGAGTTTTTCAGCATACCTCACAGATACTAATCTGGAGGCGTGAGATCGCGTGAACGTGGCGGCCATATACCTTTGGAGATGATCCTGTTTCCGAACACATCAGTCAACAACGCGATGGAGACATGAACTGTATGGAACGTAGCGGAATCCTGCTGGAAGTAGACATTAACAATTTCTTCATCGGTTATGTACCCGATGAAAGGGTACAGGGTATTGTCACATTACCTTGCCGCGCTTATGGTCCCCTCGAAGAATATGGGGCCAATTATGCGTCTTCGGGATATCGCACACCACACAACAATCTTCTGATTATGTAATGGCATTTCGTGTATCTTATGCAGATGTAAGGTCAGGTGATGCGTAACATCACAGCCTCTCCTTGACAAATGTCAACCCCGCCTTCTCGTGGTGCATCCTGTTCCCACTAAAGGGGCTCTGACGACCGCCAATAGCGGTATAACTATACCATCGGGATCAGAGGAAATGCTATCCCACACTCACCAACCCGCTTGGCCAGCGTGGTGAGTTATGGCCAAACACCTCCAAAATGACTCTACAACTTAAATCTTGGCCCTCAGTCTCCGGCAGCTGGAATGTACCTGGCCAAGGCAGCGGCCAGTGCGACATGAAGGCAGAGGGTGCTAAGAATCCCCGGAGGACCGGACTAGGCTGCCATTTGATGCTGACCTTGGCTACCTATAACGGACGCTCCCTATCTTCTGATTCAAGGCTTCTTGAATTGGAAGAGGAACTACAAAGGATCAAGTGGGACATTGTTGGGCTAAGTGAGGTAAGGAGAAAAGGAGAAGATCTCATTGAACTGAAAAGTGGACATCTCTTCTATTATCGTGGGACAGATACTGGCAGAACTAGTGGTGTTGGATTTATAATAAACAAGAAACTGAAGGATAAAGTGATAGAAGTTGAAAGTTCCTCTGACAGAGCTGCACGACTCGTTATCCAACTATCGAGAAGATACCAGGGTCAGATTATTCAAACTTATGCACCCACCACAAGTCATCCTGAAGAAGAAATTGAAGAATTTTATGAGGAAATTCGTCATCTAAATAATAAAGGTAAGCAGCACTTGAAGATAATTATGGGAGATTTCAATGCAAAAATAGGGCAACGACAACAGAATGAAACTTCAGTAGGTAAATTTGGTCACGGCAACAGAAACCAGCGTGGAAATACTCTCGTTGAGTTTGCAGAGGCAGAAGGATTTTTCATCTTGAACTCCTTTTTCAAGAAAAAGCCACACAGGAAATGGACATGGAGACATCCAATTGGGACGACAAATGAAATTGATTTTATTATGTGTAACAAAAAATTCGTCATCGAAGACTGCAGTGTGCTGAACAAGTTCCAACACAGGTAGTGACCATAGATTGGTGAGATGTAAGATGCACCTCAACACTAAACTGGAACGTGGCAAGCTCATAAGACAAACAAAATGTATTGACATAACCAACCTTAAAAAACACCATAATACTTTCAAGTTGGAACTGAAAAACAGATTCTCTGCTTTAGAAGGTCTAACATCGGAAAAGAAGTGGATATTTCGGAAGTTAACAGAAAAGTAACCAAAGCTCTTATGGAAACAGCAACAAAATTAGCTGGGTCTAAGAACAAGTTGCATGTGAACAAATTATCAGGAAAAACCAAAATGTTGATGCAAAAAAAGAAGAGAGATGAGGACAACTAAAGAAGATGTGACTTCCAAAGTGGAATATATAGAGCTATGCAAGACAACACGAAAAACTATCACTGAAGACGTAAGGAAATTCAACTGTGAGCTAGTGAGGAAAGCAATTGAAAACAACCAAAGCCTTAAGATAGCAAAGGGACATCTCAGTAAGGGAAGAAAACAGATTATGGCTCTGAGAAAAGAAGATGGTTCTATTACAAGAAATAGAGGCGAAATTTTGACAAGAGTGAAAGATTTCTACTCCAAATTATATGAAAGGGATGATACATGTACTCCAGACATCATGAAAGATACCAGTACCAGAGTTCCTCCAGTCCTTCCAGCAGAAGTTGCACATGCAATCAAGAACATGAAGCAGGAAAAAGCTCCAGGAGAAGATGGAATTACTGTAGACATCATACAAGAAGCAAGTGGAGAAATCGAAACAGTACTCGCCCAAATTTTCACTCGATGCCTTAATGAAGGGAAGATTCCTGAGGATTGGAACAATGCTACAATGATCCTGCTACATAAAAAAGGTGACATTGAGGATCTCAGGAACTACAGACCTATCAGCCTCCTATCAGTGGTTTATAAAATCTTCACTAAAGTTCTTTCACACCGCTTGAAGGTAACACTGGACATGGCTCAACCGAGAGAACAAGCTGGATTCAGGAGTGGCTACAGCACAATAGATCATATCCACGTACTGAGAGAACTAATTGAAAGAGCGAGGGAATATGAACTTCCATTGTGCATGGCTTTTATCGATTATGAAAAAGCCTTTGATTCGGTGAAACCATCAGCAGTTACCACGGCTCTGAAATCCTGCGGTATTGAAGATGCATACATTAATATTCTTAATAACATTTATGAAAATGCAAGTGCAAAGATTCGGCTGTTTGAAAATACAACACACATAAAAATTGGAAAGGGAGTGAGACAAGGTGACACCATATCTCCGAAACTCTTTAATGCCACATTGGAAAATGTCTTTCAATCACTGAACTGGGAAAACAAAGGGATAAAGATTAATGGAGATTATCTAACCCACCTTCTGTTTTGCTGATGACATAGTCATTTTTGCAACTACCCCATCAGAGCTGCAGAGTATGATCCAGGAACTTGCTGACAAGAGTAAAGAAGTGGGATTAAAAATGAACTTTCAGAAGACAAAAGTGATGTTCAATGCTTTTACAAGAAATGAAGATTTATCGATTGATGGAGAAAAACTGGAGATAACAGATACGTACGTTTATCTTGGACAGCAGATATCAAGTGAGGGTCACATTGATGAAGAAATTAATCGGCGTACAAAACTTGCCTGGAGAGCTTTTTGGAAGAAACAGCATAATTTTCAAGAGCAATATGCCATTATGTCTTAAAAGAAAAGTGTTTGATCAATGCATCCTTCCAGTGCTTACGTATGGTGCAGAGACGTGGACCTTAACTAAAAGAGACATACAAAGGCTGCAGACAACTCAAAGAAGTATGGAGAGGTGCATGCTTGGTATAACCAAGAGAGATAAGAAGAGGAACTCGTGGATCCGAAAAATGACGAGAGTGGAAGACATCATGATCAGAGTTAAATCCCTGAAATGGCAATGGGCTGGACATACTGCCAGATGAACAGCCGAAATTTTAGATTGGATTCCAAGGGACAGGAAAAGACCCAGAAAAAGACCACATGGGAGATGGGTGGATGAAATTCGTAAATATGCGGGAGTGACATGGAGGAGACTGGCACAAGACAGACCGTTGTGGAGGAAACTTGGGGAGACCTTCATCCAGCAGTGGATTGATAATGGTTGACAATGATGATGATGATGATGCAGATTATTGGAAGACCATATGCGACTGTTTTTGTTGTTTGCATATCCCGATAAGTGAAACAGCGCCTCATCGGAGAAAAACGTGACATCCAGAATATCATATCCGTTGTCATGAACGAAGTCCATGGACCATCTGCAATATTCCACACGCTTATCGTAGTATCTGTCCTTCAGTTAGTGCACTGCTCTGATTTTGTACGCGTAACCTGCAGTCACGTCTCCAGTGCCCTACGAGTACTGCTGTACGACACACCTACTTGTCGTGCCGATTTTCGAACCAATTTTCTTTGGACTTTTAGTGATGCAAATAGAAGTATCCTCCATATTTTCTTCTGTTAATAATCGCGGCTTACCGCTTCTCGGATCACCTCACACTGATCCTGTTTTACGAAACCGTTCAATTCACCACCTCACTGCATTAGGATGGGGTGCTTAAGTATCGGGAAAATTTTCTCTGTACTTACGTTTCACTTCGTCCGTATATTCACCTCCACTACGGAAAACATGTTCAATCACAAACACTCGACCCTCAAGCGACAACACCATGTTCAACAGGCCACTGTGACCCCCACTACTGACTGATTCAATCACGGCCAGAGTGCAGGATGCGCGTAACCCTGCCCCAAATAAAAGAAAATTCTCCATTCACAATATTGCATGTACGTACGCGGTAATTACACTTTATACACTGGCGGAAAGTGAAAAAAGAACACCAAGAAGGAGACGTCTGATACCAACGAAATTTATACAGCATAATAACGGAATACAGAGGATAACGTGATCAAAACATTATGGCAAAATACAGCTGTATTGGCTGGTAAACTGAAAAATAACACTTCCATGTAACACGGTTAGTACGAGGTTGAACCGCAGTGAACTGCGTCACACTGTGCAATTCTGGCATGGAGTCTATCGTACAGATGTTGGATGTAAGTTTGGGGTATTGAGTTCCAAGCATCCTCAACCTGGACGCGTAAATCAGGGATAGTCGTGGCTGGCCGAGGAGACCGGATAAGTCGTTGTCCCAAAAAATCCCACACGTGCTCAATGGGGGACAAATCAGGTGAACGTACAGGCCATGGAAGTTGTCTCACACCCTGAAGTGCATGTTGCGTTGCACGTGCCGTGTGTGGGCGTGCGTTATCTTGCTAGAAAACACCACGATGGACCGACCTTACAAATAGCACAACAACGGGCTGAATGATGTTGTTGATGTAGGAGGTGCTGGTTAACGTACCCGGTACAAACACTAGTTGTGTACGGGAGTGATAGCTGATCGCTCCCCACATCAGGAGACCAGGTGTAGGCCCTGTGTTTCGCTGGCGGATGCAAGAAGGGTGGAGACGCTCCCCCTGTGCGTCTGCGAGCACGCATATGTCCATCGGAGGCTCCCAAGCAGAATCTGCTTTCATCGCTGAACACGACAGATCGCCATTGCGTTCTCCAGTGCAGACGTTGGCGACACCACTGCAGCCGTTCTTGACGGTGGGCTGGAGTCAGAGGTACACATGCCAGAGGCACACGTGCACGTAGTCCTGCATCCAATAGTTGGTTGCGGATTGTTCGCACAGTCACCTCAGGTGCAACGGCAGCTCGTATTTGCGTCGCAGTGGATGTTCTGCTTGACAACGCCGTTCTTCTTATGCGTCGATTGGTTCGCTCATCAGTCCGTCTGTGACTCCCGGTTCCACGTCTTCTCGTGTGGGAATGTTCCTCGGACCATCTACGCCACTATCGTACCACCACCGATACTTCGCCGTCCAATTCGCTCCGCAATACGACGAGACGACCACCCGGCCTCGCGGAGTCCGACTAGACGACCTCGCTCAAAGTCCGATAACTGCTGAAACCGTACACGTCTTCCATGTCCAGGCATTGCAGCTTCTCCAGGGTCTTCGCACGTGTCCGTACGCCGACGACTGATTATATTCACTACGCCATACACCTTAAATATCACCGACGGTAATTTACATATTATGCCGTGCTGTGGCGTAAGCGCTAACTGGTTGGTCCAGAAATTAACATCACACCTACGTAAACTCGACCCTATTAACATATGAAAATTTCATGATCGTCCGCCAATTCCTTCTTGGTGTTCTTTTTTCACTTTCTGCCAGTGTAGATAGATTTCTTCTTATAATAGTTCTTATCACAGTACGTCAGGTGCACAGGGACTTTTGGCTCATCCTGTATGTGTGTGTGTGTGTGTGTGTGTGTAAGATACATGTACAAAGAGACGTGGAGGCGCAATATTTTGTGGTTTGCCCCGGGTGCGCAGAACTACCTAGTTACGCCCCTGCGTTGAGTTGATCTTACGTTGCTACGTTGCAGCTTATCTGTTTCTGGGCATAAATTTGCATATGAAGTGTTAAATTTGAATCAAAGAGATTCAAACAAAGTTAAGATTTTTAATGATAAGAAAATATATATAGTAATTTAAATTCCAGGATTGATTGATAAATAACGTAATATCTGTTTAAATACCGAATTTAAAAAAATCGAAGATATTGATTAAATTGTTGTTTTAGTCCTTCTTAATATTATCGGGAATTTCTTCAAACCCGGGCTTCCTTTCAATACTATTGCAATTTCCTTTCCCACTATGTACAAAAAAAAAAAAAAAAATGGTTGTCTCCAACTTCGGTTACTGGAATTTACTTGGACAATCAATGCCATGAAATTTATTACTCCATCTCAGGAAGTGTGTTTACATCATTGACCAAAAATAAAAAAAAAAAATCATAATTTTTAGTATTTTACGGTCTTAGACTCTCGCAGAGAAAAACAAAGAAATTACAAGCTACTCTAGCTCAACATTATAGGATTTCATTTGTTGAAGTACGTAGGTCTGCTTGTTATTTTTGACAGACATCATTTACTTTTCAAACAAGCGGAGCTAGTCAAAAGTTGATGCACGTCACTGCTTCATCATCAAATAGCAAGTTTCTGTCGCCGACTCCTGAATTTTTCCCCTGAATTGTAAGCATGGATCATTGTTTAATTTCCTTAGATTTGGTTACCTTCTAAGCAAGAAAAAATATTTGGGTTGTCGGAAAAGTCATGACGATTTTGGAACCCGATGGCGATTGGTCGGTTTTGGAAATACTAGAGGCATGCACAGTTCTGTTATCGGTATGGCATTCGACAGGGGCCATTTCTAGCAGCAGTCTAAAAGGAATAGTGAGCGATTTGGTTGATTTGCGGAGATTTGACATCAAGTTGAAGATGGAAGACCAAACTGTGCATTTTCGCCATATTTTACTGTTTTACTTCCGTAAAAGGGAAGAACGCGTGTCAAGCTTGTGAAAAGTTGCGTAAAGTGTACGGTGATATTGCTGTACAAGAACGTCAGTGCCAGCGGTGGTTCGCAAAATTCCGTGCTGGTGATTTTGACCTCAACGATGCTCCTCAGTCCGGGAGGCCAACCGAGGTTGATGACGACCAAATCAAGGCATTGATCGAATCAAAGCCAGACACATTGCACATCCATCATTCAAGCGTTCACGACCACCTGAAGAAGCTGGGATACGTAAGCAAGCTTGATGTGTGGGTTCCTCATGAACTCAAAGAAGCTCAATTGACGGCGCGTATAAACATCTGCGATATGCTCATTAAACGTGAGGAAAAACGATCCTTTTTTGAAGCGACTGATAACTGGTGACGAAAAGTGGATTGTGTACAACAATGTGGTGCGCAAACGATCAGGGTGCTGACGTGCTGCTTCGCCTCAAACGACATCCAAAGCAGACATATATCAGCGGAAGGTTCTGGTCTCAGTGTGGTGGGATTTTAAAGGTGTCATGTTTTTCGAGCTCCTACCACGGAACCAAACAATCAATTCGAATGTGTACTGTCGGAAGTTGGACATTTTGAACGAATCCATCATCCCGAAACGTCCAGAGTTCGTTCATCGTAAAGGTGTTGTGTTCCATCACGACAACGTGAGACCACATACAAGTTTAATCACCCGCCAAAAATTATTGGAGCTTGGGTGGGATGTGTTGCCACACCCAGCATACTCGCCTGACCTTGCGCCGTCAGAGTTCCACTTGTTTCGCTCTCTTCAACAGTCCTTGCGTGGTATAACGTTCAATTCAGATGAGGCTGTAAATCAGCACCTTGTTTGGTTTTTTGCTACGAAAGACAGGTCCTTCTATGAACGAGGAATTCTGAAGCTCAATGACAGATGGCAAAAGGTTATCGAACAAAACGGGCATTATATCATTGATTGATCTTTGTTCTTTCTACCAATAAATGACCTTTGCAAAACATGGCTAAAATACGCTATGATTTTTTCGACAACCCAATAGCTCTGAGCCTCAAAGCGCATCATCAACAACTGAAATAATGAGTCAATTGCGTCTACACTTCGGCATACGAAGCACTTGCACCAATTCAGAGTTATTTCTCTCTCACACTTTACTTCAATTAACTTTTACGCATCAACACTATCCCCAAAGGTGATCGTCTTCATTAGTAGCTCACGGTCGCTTAGCAGTAGGACATGAATTTTCAACAGATGGCACGTACACTCATCGTCAAAAAAAAAAACCAGTTGTAACCAGAAGAAAGCAACAGACAGGAAAGAAACTTGGTGGGTAGGCTTGACATCGTGAGATATGCAAATGATTCAAGTATCACGCTCGGCCGCGCATGTGACGCCAGCAAAGAGGGGTCGTAGCGCTGTTCCTGGCCTGCTATATAAGGTCGTCCAGGGGCGCATGCGTGCCATTCTGACACACGCTGTTGTGTTGGTTGCACCCTTTGCAAGTGAAGTATGCCTCGGATGAAAGTTCGGAAGCAATTCGAGCAGTTGGAGGAGTTGGGGTGCGGCCGCATCGTCGGGCTGCGGGAAGCGGGATGGTCTTATCTCCGTATTGCGCGTCATACCGGACGTGCGGATATCATCATAGCACGCTGTTGGCGGCAGTGGCATCAATAGGAAGGGTCTGGGAGACCTAAACGAACACACGGAGAGAGATGACCGACGGGTTGTCCGACATGCGCGGAGTGACCCAACAGCCAGGATTGCAGATATTCAGAGAGCAGTGGTGCCCTCCATGCAGCGTCCGATTAGTGCCAGCAGTATTGGCAGATGGCTGCACGACGTAGGGCTACACGCATGCAGACCGTTACGATGACTGCCCTTAACACCACTGCATCGTCGCCAAAGACTGCAATGGTGTCGTGCCAGACTGTCAAGAAGCCACGCAGAATGGCAGCGAGTGACATTCAGTGATGAGCCACGCTTTTGTCTTGTAGGAGACGACCAACTAAACCGTGTGTGGAGGCACGTTGGTCAGCGCCAAGATGAACGGTTTGTTGTCGAGCGTCACACGTCCAGAAGGCCTGGTGTCATGGTTTAAGGTGAAATTGCCTACTATGCCCAATCACCTTTGGTGTTCATTACAGGTACTTTGACAGCCCAAATGTTACGTTAATGAGGTACTACAACCAGTGGACTTACCTTTTCTGAACGTTTACTCCGGTAAGATTTTCCAACAGGACAACGCTCGTCCGCATACTGCTGCTGTCTGGAGAACTTGCCTTCAAGGCACTGACACTCTGCCATAGCCACCCGCATGAAAAAATAGAATAAAGATTAAATGCTGCATTTGTCCGACAGTTCAACACGGTCCCGATCATTTTTAATCAGGGAATAAATGTTCGATGTTTTTAACCCCCCCCCAAAGGGAGTAAATGTTCGATGTTAAAAACATCAAACATTCATTCCCTTTAACCCAAACCGACACCGTACGGTGTCGGTATTGGGTTAAAAACCCAAAACAAAAGCAGTAGATGACGAGTGGTTTTTAACAAAAGCAGTAGATGACGAGTGGTTTTTAACAAAAGCAGTAAATGACGAGTGGTTTTTAACAAAAGCAGTAGATGATGAGTGGTTTTTAACAAAAGCAGTAGATGACGAGTAGATTTTAGCAAAAGCAGTATATAGATGACGAGTTTGGTATCAGTTTTGGGTTAAAGTGAATATATGTTCGATGTTTTTAACCCCAAAAAGAGAATAAATGCTCGATGTTAAAAACATCGAACATTTATTCCCTGATTAAAAATGATCGGGACCATTATGAACTGTCGGACAAATGCGGCATTTATTCTATTACAATGAAATCAGTCGATCATTAAGACAAGGACCTCATACATAGCGGCTCAACCATACGGAGATTACAAACAAGAATTAAGGAACACCAGTGTAGTGTAAAATATGGCTCGTCATCTACTGCTTTAGCCAGGCTTACTCCAGCTGGTACATATTACCTATCTTGGACAGACGTCTCCATTCTATCTACCTCTACAACGAGGGAAACAGTACTCCTTACGGGGAGTCTCTACATTGTACATCGAGTGAACACATGTTGCAATGATGAAGTACCCAGCTATATTTCCCAGGCCTGGAAAACTTTACTTTCCTCGATTCCAGTTCTTACTTCTAACATTGCAGATTACGACCATCATTAATGGAACTCTACAGGCCTCTATTTTCTCATATTACGTTACAGTAAATGAACTTTCTTGAATTTCTTTCCTCATTGAGAACGTTTGGCAACCGTACCCATGTACAAATGTGTTTCTGGAACTCCAGTTTGGTCTTTCATCTGACGATGTTTTCGCCGCGAGCACGAAAGTACTCATGTGATTTTAACTATGTATGTATTAGGTGTGCAACTTAATTCTAGGCCCCTAACAGCAAGCGATCAAAGAACGTCGGCAAATGCAAATGCGATAATGGCTGATTGCAGCGCCATCCAACAGCTTACTTGGCAACCGTAACAGCTCACAGCTGTAGTGACAGAAGAGACGAAAGTTGACGGTGAAAGCAATGTCGTTCGAGATGCAACATTAGAGGCACTGCTTCCTGTTCGCGTTTCAGCTGAAAAAAGTGCCGCGAAAACCCAGCAAATGATCTGTGCTGCTTTGGGTGAGGCTGCTGTGACCTACAGTACGTGGAAGAAGTGGTTCCAGTGGTTAAGCAGGGAAATTTCAATCTCCGTTATGTAGAACGTCCGGGACAGCCACAGAAAGTTGACGATGAGGAACTGGAACAACTGTTGGACGCGGATGCCGGTCGCACACAGTCAAAACTCGCACAGGAACTCGGAGTAACACGGTAAGCCATTGCAAAGCGCCTGCACAAGTTTGGACGGATTCACAAGGAGGGCCGTTGGGTGCCCCACCAACTTACAGCTGCGAACAAGTCTAGGCGCTACGATATTGCTGTGTCATTGCTCTCCAGATTCAAGAAGAAGGATTTCCTCCACAAGATTTTGACCTGTGATGAGAAGTGGATCCTCTACGGTAATCCTAAGCGGCGCAAATCGTGGGATTGTCCAGGTCAGCCTACCACCAGTACCGCCAAACCGAATATCCATAACAGGAAGTTGTTGCTGGCTGTGAATATGGTGATATCAGCGCGGTGTCGTACACTATGAGTTGCTCAAACCTGGTGAAACGGTCAATGCTGAGCGTTATTGTCAGCAAGTCATTCGTGCGAGTGACGCAATGGAGGTGAAAAGGCCATACACCGGCAAGGGCAGAAGGTCGGTCCTGTTGCTTTAGGATAACGCGCGTCCTCACACCGCGACTTTAAACACGATCACCGACCTGGGATGGGAGATTTTGTCCCACCCGGCGTATTCTCCAGACTTCGCCCCGTCGGATTATCACCTCTTTCGCTCCCTGCAACATTACCTGGGTGATACGCACTTCACTTCTGTCGAGGAGGTCCGCACAAGTATTGATGACTTTATCAACTCGAAACAGCCCTCGTTTTTCCGCAGTGGCATTTGGCAGCTCCCTGACCGATGACTCAAATGTATCCAACACGACGGGGATTATTTCTCTGATTAGGTACGTATTCGATTTGCTATAATTTGCTGTCAACGTGTCGTGCCTGTGGCCGAGAATTAAGTTGCACACCTAATACAGTATATATATTTTAGCTTTTGTGTGTTTTTAGTTAATAAAGTTTTCTTGTAATTGGAATCATTCAGCAAGTTTGAACATCGTGCATTAACAGCAAATTTCTTCCCCTAAGGGGTCGACAATTTCTAGAGGGTCAAACGGGTCGGGTCAAGGTGTTCGTGACCCTATTTCGACCCTGTTGTATTTCCGTTTTACTTTTGAAAAGGTAAAAAAAAAAAATTTTTTTTTCAAAGAGAAATGCTCGTTGCGGAATTTTATGTCCGATACTGGTGCCTGCGGACAGCAAAATGATTTGTCATGTAATACGAAGGAAGAATGTTCTCAGAAGGGAAAGTGTTCTTTCCTTCTGAGGGGCAACGATGACAACAACATCCACATTTTGGAAACTTTCAAATCATCCTATTGAAAATTGGTGTTGCTGTGAAACATATTCTGAAGCTTGCTATGTTATAAAGAAAACAGCAAAAACTGAAATTAAACATACAACAAGTTTCTTAATTCAAATATTTTGACTGTAGCACCATCAAAATTAAGTGGAACAGACTTAATATTACTATGGAGGGACTTTTTGATTTTCGAAGATTTCATGAAAGAAATACGGGATTACGCCATATAATACCAATTTTGAAGATGACAATCCGATTTTTGGCGTAAATGTGACAAGGATGGTAAGTCAGATAATATCCGAAAATTTGAAAATTTTGATCGGACTCGAACCCGCGTCTCTCAGAAAACGCCCGGGTATGCTAACCACTACACCACCCAGAACGACCAAGTTTCAAGTTTCCGATCAATTTGAATATAGCCATCACAGGATTCGCTAGTCGAAGCAACCGGCATTCATGTTTAGCGAATCTGGAGGTTAAGAATCATATCCCGTGTTTGCCCGGAGAAGCAGATAAATCATGAAAGAAATACGGGATTACGCCATATAATACAAATTTTGCAGATGACAAACCGATTTTTTTTTTTTTTTTTTTTTTTTTTGATTGGAGGTTTAACGACCACCGTGAGCAACTCAATGGGCTATAAGCAGTCGCCCGTCCCTAATTTAGGGTCACTGGTTCCAGGGAAGGGAAAGAGCCAGTGCCGTAAGACAAACACAACATCCATGCCTGACCGGGATTCGAACCCGGACCCCTGACGGACGAATGATCAGAGGCCAACGCCTTAGACCACTGCGCCACCGGGGCGGCACCGATTTTTGGCGTAAATGTGACAAGGATGGTAAGTCAGATAATATCCGAAAACTTGAAAATTTTCATCGTCCTGGAGAAGGACTCGAACCCGCATCTCCCAGAAAACGCCAGGGTATGCTAACCACTACACCACCTAGAACGACCAAGTTTCAAGTTTCCGATCAATTTGAATATAGCCATCACAGGATTCTTCCATGATTTATTCTTTCATGATTTATCTACTTCTCCGGGCAAACACGGGATATGATTCTTAACCTCCAGATTAGCTAAACATGAATGCCGGTTGCTTTGACTAGCGAATCCTGTGATGGCTATATTCATATTGATCGGAAACTTGAAACTCGGTCATCCTGGGTGGTGTAGTGGTTAGCATGCCGGGGCGTTTTCTGGGAGACACGTGGGTTCGAGTCCCGCTCCAGGACGATGAAAATTTTCAAGTTTTCGGATATTATCTGACTTACTATTCTTACAGATTTGTTTGAAAACCTGTGTAGAACAGTTTTGTAATGTCTTGCAAATGAAGAGCTACATTTTGATACTTTCTGTAAGTAAGTGAGTAAATCATACGTTCCTATAATACATTTGTTTGTTTTCCATAACCTTAGATATCCGCTACGGAGAGACTTTCTGAACACCCTATGTATACATTATATAGTTCAAAGCAGATTTATCCGGGTGGGATCCGGATCCAAAATGTTTGACACGTTTCCAACTCTGCTGGCCATTAGAATTTGTCCTTTGCCAAAATCGCTTAAGTCCGCTGTCTTTCTCATCTGTAGAAAAAGAATAACACTGATTAACAGAGATTAGTATCAGATGATATTTATACCGTTTCATAACCTACATACGCGCCATCGTTTATCTACATTTGCTTCGATTTGCATAAACACGCGGTGGTCATAATGTTTTGTCTCTTCGATGTAAGCTCATAATATTGCGAATAAAATAGAAGTTTAAATCTCGTTTAATCTCATACTGTTGCAGAAAATATAGAAATTTCATCTCATACAAATGCGAATAACGCACTTGAAGATTATTCATTAGTTCGTCTTTTTTCTGAAAGAAATAATATGAAGAATGGTTTCTTTTTTCGAGCAACCAACTAGTGATAGTGTTTTAGTTAGTTTATTACTAATGGTGTCCTGCTCTTTTTTTATTCGATATTATTACACTTTTTTTTTATTTTGTTGCTTTTAGGTGATTAGGCTGTTTTCCAGCGATGCATTTAAAACCACGGCCCATTAATCAAAACGCTCCGTTGCAGCAAAATCACTGAATTACAATCGTTGGTGGGCTCAGACACAAAGAGCAGGAAAGTTTGTTTTGTTGCCACTTCTGAGAAAATGAAAATCCCTGTGACGAGTTCAGCCACCAGAAGTAGCGAAACGATTTGCTGGACATCAAGTGCTAAACCCATCCGTCAAATGTCAGTCATTTCTACATTTGTTATTCCGTTTTCTTCGTAGTGTTCGTTTTTCCTTCTCTTCGTGAACGCAGTTTTCGAGGAAATACTGAAGGCCTGAATTTTTAATTTATTCGGAGTTTTTAGCGGTGTGTATACCGCTGGAAATGCTTAATTATGCGTAAAATGTATATTATTATGAATGTGTAATGCAGGGCATTAGGAAGATCCTATGGGTCCAAATCTCTCTTGTCGTAAGGTTTAGTTTAGATCATAAAGTCATAATGACTATTGCGTGTGTACACAACAATAATAAAAAACAGCGTTTTTGTTTTGTTTATTTAAAATTTAAAAGAAGTGAGGAAAATTTACTCAACAACGACAGTACTATCTGTTATGGATAACGTTAAGGAAAAGATTTAACAATAATTCCCTAAGATAATACATCTCAATCTTTTCCCAATACACTTGAACATTTGACATAGTTACTCGAATAGAGGAAAATATGTATGGATTTTTTACATCAGTCATATTAGTGATGGCATAAGCCATTCATTCTCGGGACTTCTTTTTTTTTTTTTTTTTTTTTGATTGGAGGTTTAACGACCACCGTGAGCAACTCAATGGGCTATAAGCAGTCGCCCGTCCCTAATTTAGGGTCACTGGTTCCAGGGAAGGGAGAGAGCCAGTGCCATAAGACAAACACAACATCCATGCCTGACCAGGATTCGAACCCGGACCCCTTACGGACGAATGATCAGAGGCCAGCGCCTTAGACCACTGCGCCACCGAGGCGGCTCTCGGGACTTCGTTTTTAATATAAGGTTTCAATGACCACCATGAGCAACTCGATGGGCTATAAAGCAAACTTCCGTCCCTAATTTAGTGCCTCTGGTTTTCTGAAAGGTAAAGAGCCAGTGTCGTATGACAAACACAACATCCATACCTCCCGGGATTCGAACCCCGACCCATTTCGGACAAACGGTCAGAAGCCAGCGCTTAGACCACTGCGCCACAGGGAAATACGTAAAAGAATACATTGCGCAAAGAATCATTTACGTAAAGTTATCATTTGCTTAAAAGAATCATTCAAAGGAATGATCCAATTTCAAGGTTGTCACTTCGCTGTAGAGCTGAGTTTGGGCTCAATTTTTGGAGCCCGAGCCCGCCCAAAATTTTATATTGCAAGATAGAGCCCCAGCCTGAAAGCGCCCGAAAACTGGCAAACCTGTTAAGCCATTAATAAAAAAATCTCCTTTTCCACACTTCCACTCTCTCCTTCTGCAATTAACCAATGTATTTCTCAAATGGGGAGTAGGGAAGGGACCTCTGTCTATTTTTACAGTGTAACTGTACGATTTTCTTTGACCGTTCGTTTCCACCTGAAGTGCTTTGGGCGACTGGACATTCAAAATGATCGGCCGGTGCTGCAATTGTATGTTGTTCAAATAATGCTAATATTATCGTGCCATAATCCAATATCTATAGTTCTTGAAAAAGCTTTTTCTTCTCTGCAGAAACATGGCATTTTCTACCAAAGCCCGGAATAAATAGCCATCTCGAATGCTCGCTCCCCAACGAGAACCAGTTGCCGAAGAATTCTCCTTACCAACTATAAAGTGTTTCATTTGCTAAATCATATAAAATCACATTTATATATATAAAAAAAAAATCTGTCGCTATCTCTCTCTTTAAGAGCTCAAGCCCGCCGGAGCCCGAGCCGCAGAATATATTCTACAGCCTGGGCCCGAACCGCAGAATATATTCTTCAGCCTGGGCCCGGGCTCTGCTTCAGGCTTTCGGGCTCGGGCTCAGCACGTCTCAGTTCTGCTTCGCTCACTAAATAGTAAATCATTCGTAGCGGGGATCTCGTGTTTACGACCGAAGTGCCTTCAAGAGGTCTGGTTCACTTCGTCGATAACTCATTTCGTCGACAGGTACATTTCGTCGACACTATACAGTATATGCAAATAATCGATTCTTAAAAAACTGAAAAAAAGTTCAGAACCACCAAATTTGGTATACTATCTCATGGTACTCTAACTTAGATCGTAGACGGTTTTTGGAAGAGGTCAGGCTCGGGGTAAAGGCGGCCCCATACGAAATTTTCGTAAAATCTACAGTTTTAAATTTAGAACCACCAAATTTGCTATACTATCTCATTGTACTCTTACACCAACTTAGACCGTACGTTGGGGCCCAGGGTCAAGGAAGGCCCATACAACATTTTCGTAAAATCTACAGTTTTAAATTTAGAACCACCAAATTTGCTATACTATCTCATGGTACTCTAACTTAGACCGTACACGGTTTTTGGAAGGGGTCGAGGCCCGGGGTAAAGGGAGCCTCATGCAAAATTTTCTCAAAAATTTCCATTTTTTACTTAAGAATTGCAACACAATTCTGCACTCCAATACCTTATCTGCGAGCTAATTTAGAGTACCATGAGATAGTAAACCAAATTTGGTGGTTCTAAATTGAAAACTGTAGATTTTACGAAAATGTATGGGGCTCCCTTGACCCAGACCTCTTCTAAAAACCCGTGTACGGTCTAAGTTAGAGTATAATGAGATAGTATAAAAAATTTGGTGGTTCTAAATTTAAACTAAAAACTGTAGATTTTACGAAAATGTTGTATGGAGCCCCCTCGACCCCGGGCCCGACACCTTCCAAAAACCGTGTACGGTCTAAGTTAGAGTATAATGAGATAGTATAAAAAATTTGGTGGTTCTAAATTTAAACTAAAAACTGTAGATTTTACGAAAATGTTGTATGGAGCCCCCTTGACCCCGGGCCCGACCCCTTCCAAAAACCGTGTACGGTCTAAGTTAGAGTATAATGAGATAGTATAAAAAATTTGGTGGTTCTAAATTTAAACTAAAAACTGTAGATTTTACGAAAATGTAGTATGGAGCCCCCTTGACCCCAGGGCCCGACCCCTTCCAAAAACCGTGTACGGTCTAAGTTAGATTATAATGAGATAGTATAAAAAATTTGGTGGTTCTAAATTTAAACTAAAAACTGTAGATTTTACGAAATTGTTGTATGAAGTCCCATTGACCCCGGGCCCGACCCCTTCCAAAAACCGTGTACGGTCTAAGTTAGATTATAATGAGATAGTATAAAAAATTTGGTGGTTCTAAATTTAAACTGAAAACTGTAGATTTTACGAAAATGTTGACGAATCGACTGTTTGCATATAAAGTGTCAACGAAATGTACCTGTCGACGAAATGAGTTGTCGACAAAATGTACCTGTTGACGAAATGAGTTGTCGACGAAATGTATCTGTCGACGAAATGTACCTGTCGACGAAATGAGCTGTCGACAAAATGTTCCTGTCGACGAAATGAGTTGTCGACGAAATGTACCTGTCGACGAAATGAGTTGTCGACGAAATGTACCTGTCGACGAAATGAGTTGTCGACAAAATGTACCTGTCGACGAAATGAGTTGTCGACGAAGTGGCGTAGACGAAATGAACGAGACCGCTTTCAAGGACATAGCGGAAATTGGTCACCTGTTCAAAAGAGAGTGAGCTCTTCAACCATTCACCAATCACGACGAACGATTTGCCAAGAGCCAACTAGTGGCGAACGATTCAGGCACACCATTAAATGAATGCCATTCACGTATTATTTCAGTTCTTAGGTTACACCATTATTTCCTAGCTGATAGCTTACTCACATACCGGTTGACAGAAATTCTCGACATCACTTTGCTTATTGGGAAATTGTTTTCGAATACATTGGGGCGGAAGAAAATTAAACGCTCTGCGGCTTCAGTGTGTGCCGCAATAATAGCGGATTGATTTATCATTCACAGCGGTGAAAGCGAATGATTCAGGGTGAAGTGTCATTCACTGTGAACGAATCGTTCACGAATGATCTATCACAAAGGCATATATCTGATCTATCTTTTGGCATAACAAAAAACATTGAGGATATGTTGCAAATGTGAATCTAAAATAAATAAATAAATAAAACTTTTAAGATTTTAAGTTAGTGAATCAAATGTCGGCCGCCCCAGTGGCGTAGTGGTCTGAGCGTTGACTTCTGACCATTCGTCCAAGATAGGTCTGGGTTCGAATCACGGGAGAGGCATTGGATGTTATGTTTGTCCTTCGGCACTGACTCTCTCCCTTCCCTGGAACTAGTGGCCCTAAATTACTGTATTGAGTGTGACGTGCCTGCCCAGCAGGACGCACACGACATAAAGGCAGATAGCAGCGACAACGAACGTCCGCGTAGCCTAATTGGTAGAGTGACTTATTCCGGAACGAGAGGACCCGGGTTCGATCCCCGGCGTGGACAGATATGACGGAGAAATTTACTTCGTTATTATGGGGCCGAACTTTCCGGATGACCCGGCCGTTCAAAATCGCGCAATGGTGTGATGTTCTTTCCACACCGCGAGATACGAAAAATAAGAGAATTCCTTCTCCAGCGATTCGAAAAATAAATGTGTGTGACGTTGCATTCCACACACCAGATTGACTGGGAGTTCTCAAGTGCACGTTCTTCAGCGGCTGGCTGCCTATGGCGATTCATGGTCACGGCTGACCCGTGGGCCATGCCCCCGGCCCTCTTTCGGGGAGGGGGGTGTTACGTGCCTGTCCAGAAGGACGCACAGGACATAAAGGCAGATAGCAGCGACAACGAACGTCCGCGTAGCTCAATTGGTAGAGTGACTTATTCCGGAATGAGGGCACCCGGGTTCGAGCCCCGGCGTGGATAAAAAGGACGGAGAAATTTACTTCGTTATATGAGTTATGGCTATGGCCCCAAGTGCCTGTAGCCCATCGAGTTGCTCACGATGGTCGTTAAACACCGAAACAAATTTAAAAAACCATTTGTGCAACCAGTAACCAGTAATTCACGCACGTGTCTGTTCATATCTTGCGTCAGCAACGCCATTGTCCCCTAGCGGCGCAATTTTAAACTAAATAGTTTTTCCCGCTCCATCATTTCCCCCATGCCCTCATCAACTGCTTCCTAAGTTTTCGTCGCGATATCTAAATTTCTCGCTTTTCTACACTCGACAACAGGGATGCCTATTTTATAACTACCCGGTATATTGCGCTCGATAAGTATTTGACACGCTGCCAAGAACTAAAACAAGAAAGATGACGCCGAATTTTCGGGTGTAATGAGCACGTCTTTTGAATCCTCTCTGATGCGAATTAAATTTACCAAAGTCATTCAGGAAAAAATCACAACCGGATTTCTACAACCGATAAAACATTCAGAAATAGAACCAGCTACTCACTTCCACCAGCGGCTAACAGAATGTTGGGAAAACTAACAAATGGCGCACAAAACGTTTTTTTATAGAAGAAAGAAGGTATCCGAGACAAACAGATTTTTAAATCGAGCACTTAAAAGAAGAAATATAGAAGGAAACATGATATAACTCTGCGCCTTCTAGCGGAAGAATTTTGCATAATGGGAAAGTTGAAAAATAGGCGAAAAATATTCTTCATTGAAAAAGCTATGCTAAGGAAAAATAACTATTCAGATACGTCTCCGGGAAGTGGAGATAGCGAGAAAAGGGTATTGACTTTTTACACCCCTAGCGGGAAACATGTGCATTATTTAAAGAGGGTAAGGCTCCATAGAAGCGAAGATACAGCTGCAAACAGAAACTTACAAAAGCTCCACCTAGCGACAGATCAGTGAGCCACAAAACTCCTCAAATACTGACATTAAAGTGTTCCACAAGGTTAATGGCAGCCAGTGCTGAAAGAATTTTTTAAATCGCGCATTTAGAAACAGAGATATTAAGAAACACAGCTTAAAAGTTGGCGTACCCTAGCGGCGAAATCGGCGTTATTTTGGGAAGAAAATAAACACAAAGAGTTTTCATAGTTAGTAATATCTGACTGAAAAATAATTTTTTTAATCGGGTTTTTAGTTCTGCAGATATTGCTGTAAATCGAAACGTGAACTTACGCTCTCTAGTGGCAAACTTGTGCGTTAAGAAATTTTTTGAATTATATGAGAAATATTTCACAGCACAATCTTGAATTATTGTACAAAATGGTTTGGCTACTAGGGGGCGTAAGCGTACATTTCGGTTTCTGATACATTTGCAGCAATATCTGCACTTCTGAAAACTCAAATTACACTCACGGACGATGAAATTTGCGCCCCTAGAAGAAAACATGTGCGACGTGCCTGCACCGCAGGACGCACATGAGATAAAGGCAGATAGCAATGAGAGCACATGTCTGCGTAACTCAGTTGGGAGAGCGACTTACTACGGAGTAAGGGGACCCGAATTCGACGTCCGGCGTGGACAAACCTGTGTTTCCACACATGCTACAACCGCGAAACTTTGCAAAAAGCAAGAGTGCGTGGTGGTATGCAAATGATCCACGTTTGGTACGAGTGCGTATGACCGCACTCCCTATGGTTGCGCTGCAAGCACAAACCGGCAGCCTTATAAACCCGCGTGTAGTCGATGCCTCATGAAAGCGAAAAGAACCGGCCGACACACAGGTAAGAGTACAGAGTGACAAGAATGCCGGGTAGACGCCAGAGACGTCGATTTACGCAATTTACGGCCTTTGAGAGAGGCCTGATCATCGGGCTGAAAACCGCAGGGTGGTCAGCTCGCCGTATAGCCCGCTACGTGGATCGTTCTGACCATACCGTCCGACTGTATTGGAAGCAGTGGACACGTGACGACACTGCCACCCAGCGGTGTGGCTCCGGACAGCTCAGGAGGACCACCGGTACAGAGGATCGACGGATCGTGCGCCAGGCACGAACGGATCCCATTGGGATCCGGTCCACTATATAGGCAGATGTAGCGGCTCCTGTGTGCCCACGAACCATTTCCCGACGCCTCCTTGAAGCGAATCTGCGATCCCAGCGGCCCTTACATGTCCTGCCATTAACATTGGAACATCACCGGCTCTGTGTGCAGTGGTGCCAGGCCTGAGCAAAGTGGAACGCCCCAGACTGGCGACGTGTGATGTTTAGCGATGAGTGACGCTTCGTTTTGGGGACAGGTGATCATCGTGTGCGGGTGTGGAGGTCCCGGGTCAACGGCACAATCCTCCCACACTTCAAGCATTACTGTCTGGGATTCCATTGCTTACGATAGCCGATCAACTCCAGTAGTGCCACGTGGATCATTGACGGGCCAGCGGTATGTGGATGAGATCCTACGGCTCCATGTGCTCCCATTCCTGGCCGGGATATCCAGGTGCGCTATACCAGCAGGATAACGCGCGCCCGCAGACGGCTCGGTTTGCCCAGGACTGTCTACGTCATATACAGACACTTACATATCTTGCCGCTCCCCGGACATGTCCGCTATCGAGCATGTGTGGGACCAGTTGAAACGCTGGCTGCCGCTTTTCCGAACTATCCGGGATTTGGAGTACACCGTCTAACACGTGTGGGCAAGCATGCCGCAGGACAATATCAGGCGTCTGTTCGCCTCCATGCCGGACCGTATTCCAGCATGTATCGCCGCAAGAGGCGGTGCGACGCGCTATTGAAGATGACCTGACTGTGTGCCACAGATCCCTCTGTAATTGTCCTGCAGCTCTGTCTTTGCCATATTGTATCATTCATCTGTATCATTAGGTCCGTAAAATTTCAGTTCAATCCGATGCTTCCTTCTTGGTGCGCAAATTTCATTGTCCGTGAGTGTAAAAATTTCGGTCGGGGTCAGAGATCACTCACCATGTCAAGCTTTTTGAGGATACCTTGTGCTGAAAATAGAGCATAATTTTTCCACCAGTGAGTGGGAATATATTTCTTATTTTTATCTATATTTCAGCTTCTAACAATTGGATTTGAAATTTTTTTTTCTGTCTTAGAGCGGTTTGAGTGCGAAAATGTTCTGCATATAATTTAAAATTTTTCTTGACGCAATAGTGTGTCGCTAAGAGAGCACGATTTCACGTTTCCGTTTGCAGCATATTTGCAGCCACATCTGCTCGTGTAAAAAACCCGTTGAAAAAATCTTTTTTCAGTCATATACTGCTAACTAACAAAACTTTTTATGTACGCTTACTGTCAAAATTAGGGCACAATTTCCTTTCCAGGGCCGCAAATATCTTATCGGGTTTTGTTAATACATCTGCTTTTAAAAGTCCGATTTAAAACATTCTTTGAATGCCGTATGCTATTTACTTGGTAGAACGTTTTGTCTCTACTCGTGTGGCAATGGCGGATTTAGAGTTACCGGGCCCTGTGTGCACAGCATCGATTTTGGGAGCCCCCTCACTTTGATGGATCCTTAAAAAGTAAACTTTCCTGTTGTCGCATACTCCTTCCCCTC
The DNA here is from genome assembly GCA_039090855.1 of Macrothele yani. NCBI lineage: Eukaryota > Metazoa > Arthropoda > Arachnida > Araneae > Macrothelidae > Macrothele > Macrothele yani. The sequence goes on from CM077026.1 coordinate 52,448,089, forward strand.
CGCTCGTTTTTACTCTTTCCTTCTAATGTAGAAGAAAGTATTTGTAATCGCAAAAAAATTAGACTTCCAGATTTCAACAGAAATACGCATTTTTAACTCCCTCGAGTATGATTTGACTATTTTCACGGCAGTATCTGTGTGTGTGTGTGGTTTGTCGTCGTTATATTGGGTTGTCGGAAAAGTCATGTCGTATTTTGGCACCCGATGGCGGTTGGTCGGTTTGGGAAGTACTAGAGGCATGCGCAGCTCTGTTATCGCTATAGCATTCGACAGGTGCCATTTCTAGGTGCAATCTAAAAGGAATAGTGAGCGATTTGGTTAATTTGCGGAGATTTGACATCAAGTTGAAGATGGAAGACCAAACTGTGCATTTTCGCCATATTTTACTGTTTTACTTCCCTAAAGGGAAGAACGCGCGTCAAGCTTGTGAAAAGTTGCGTAAAGTGTACGGTGATAATGCTCTAAAAGAACGTCAGTGCCAGCGGTGGTTCGCAAAATTCCGTGCTGGTGATTTTGACCTCAACGATTCTCCTCAGTCTGGGAGGCCAACCGAGGTTGATGACAACCAAATCAAGGCATTTATCCAGTCAAAGCCAGACACATTGCACATCCATCATTCAAGCGTTCAGGACCATCTGAAAAAGCTGGGATACGTAAGCAAGCTTGATGTGTGGGTTCCTCATGAACTCAAAGAAGCTGAATTGACGGCGCGTATAAACATCTGCGATATGCTCATTAAACGTGAGGAAAACTATCCTTTTTTGAAGCGTCTGATAACTAGTGACGAAAAATGGATTGTGTACAACAATGTGGTGCGCAAACGGTTTTGGTCCCGACGTGCTGCTTCGCCTCAAACGACATCCACATCCAAAGCAGACATTCATCAGCGGAAGGTTCTGGTCTCAGTGTGGTGGGATTTTAAAGGTGTCGTGTTTTCCGAGCTCCTACCACGGAAGCAAACAATCAATTCGAATGTGTACTGTCGGAAATTGGACAGTTTGATCTAATCCATCATCCCGAAACGTCCAAGGCTCGTTCATCGTAAAAGTGTTGTGTTCCATCACGACAACGCGAGACCACACACAAGTTTGATCACCCGCCAAAAATTATTGGAAATTGGGTGGGATGTGGCAACACATCCAGCATACTCGTCTGACCTTGCGCCGTCAGAGTTCCGCTTGTTTCGCTCTCTTCAACAGTCCTTGCGTGGTATAACGTTCAATTCAGATGAGGCTGTAAATCAGCACCTTGTACAGTTCTTCGCCACAAAAGACAGGTCCTCTATGAACATGGCATTCTGCAGCTCAATGAAAGATGGCAGAAGCTTATCGAACAAAACGGGCATTATATCATTGATTGATCTTTGTTCTTTCTATCAATAAATGACTTTTTGCAAAACATGGCTACTAAAATACGTCATGACTTTTCCGACAACCCAATAATTCAAAAACAATTACAACTATCATGACGAACTTTCATGCTTAGGAGTTTTGTGATATCCTGATGGGGGAAAATGGCTTAAGTTTAAAAGCGAAACACCTTTGTTGAGGAAGAAAAGTCGAAATTTTTATAAATATGGTCACTGAACTACAAATACGTAAACATGTAACGTAAGGTTAGTTTATGGCACTGCTTTAATTAAAATTTATGCTACATGCAGTGTGAAATCTGCTGCCGCATATCATCAGACTCTATCCAACTGACAGTTCTCTTAACGAGAGCTCGAACATGGATGAAATCCATTAGCGTGTTTCGTACCACCAGATTTTCAAATACCATTTTACTCGTACGATAGCATCCTTGTGATGCCTTTTATACTAAACGTAGTGAAAGAAAAATAAATTTTATGGGAATGATGAGTGCAGTCATATTAAACACCGAATTAAAGAGCAAAATGTTCATTACATTCTAAGAAATTTGGCCAGAAGTAACACTCCAATTTCTAAGCTCAGTTGCAGTGTACTATTAAGTAATATAAGTATTACCCTCAAAACGTTTTATAGTAAGCTTGCATTTGAACTAGTAAAGTTTATAACGAAGTAAATTTCTCCGTCATTTCTGTCCACGCCAGGATTCGAACCCGGAACCCCTCATTCCGGAATAAGTTGCTCTACCAATTGAGCTACGCGGACATTTTATTCTGATTCCTACCTGCCTTTATGTCGTGTGCGTCCTTCTGGCAGGTACGTCACATCTCCTGGTACGTTACATCATCTTCCCCTTATATATATATATATATATATTTTTTTTTTTTTCGAAGTGCTGGAGAAGGGATTCTCTTATTTTTCCTATCTCGCGGTGTGGAAATAACATCACACCATTGCGAGACGTTGAACGGTCGGGTCATCCGGATAGTTCGGGCGCCATTATAACGAAGTAAATTTCTCCGTCATTTCTGTCCACGCCAGGATTCGAACCCGGATCCCCTCATTCCGGAATAAGTTACGCGGACATTTTATTCTGATTCCTACCTGCCTTTATGTCGTGTGCGTCCTTCTGGCAGGTACGTCACATCTCCTGGTACGTTACAAGTTATACTTACAGATGACGTACTTCTAGTTCGAGAGGAATCATGCTCCCGTAGCCCAGAAAAACAAATTTATCCCTCGCTGCATGACTATCTTTTTTTAGAAGCAAATCTATATCTATACTAATATCTGTACATATAAAACTGAAAGCCCTCACTGACTCATCACCGAATCTCAGAAACTACTGAACTTAGAACTTTCATATTTGACAGGAATGTTATTTTTACAACACAGAGGTGCACTAGAAAAGGAGTTTTCCCTACGATAACTTTAAGTGGGTCGAAATGTTTTTTTTAAATAACCCAGCTTTGATAACGCTAGGACGTTTGACAATGATCGAGCCATTGTTGCCCAGCAACTGAAGCCCCGCCGTAAGTTTTGAATAACTTCAGTTGACCTGTTCAGAATATATTTTGTTCTAAATTTATTTGTTCTGCATTTATTTAAAAAAACCTTAAAAATCACGTAAAAAGCGCTATATCATAATATACTTTGCATTTAAACATTTATTGTAGTTTGACATATCGAATGTCAAGGTTTTTTGATTTGTTCTAAATTTACTTAACAAAAAAAAAAACCTTTTAAAAATAACACGTAAAAAAGCGCTATATCATAATAAGCTTTGCATTTAAGCATTTATATTATCGTTTGACATATCGAATGTCAAGGTTTTTTGAGTCAAAATCAAATTACCAACATTCGTTTTCACCGAAGAAACGGTGACCTCATATAAATGTCTTTTTTTTTTTTGAGTCAAAATCAAGTTACCTATATTCGTTTTCATCGAAGCAATGGTGACGTGATATAAGTGGTAAGGTGACTGCAATAAATATAAATATGAGGGTAGATTTTCATAGTCATTGAAATTTGAAAAAAAACGTTTCTCCCTTGAGATATTAGCAAATGGCAATACAATTTTTCTCACGCTTATTAGTTTATTAATTTATGGTACAAATTATATTATGGTATGCTATGAAATCCTGTATTATAGAAATATTTTTTAATATCATCACGTTCGAAGAACAGATATTTAGCTAGTATAAATATAAAGAGAGAAAGTTTCTTTGTGTGTTTGAGGTAATCTGAAACAATACTGAACCGATTTGGATAATTCTTTCACCGTTGGGAAGCTTATTTCTTTCCGGTGGGCATAGGCTATTTCGTTTATTTTTATTATTTTTCATTTTTTTAATTATTTTTTATTATTTTTGGCAGTACTATCGAATCATATTGCTTTCAAGTAGTTCCCGATTATCCGTGTATCGTTCCGCTTTGTTTACATACACCCTGATCACACCCAACGTGAAAGAAAGTAGTTCGCGATAATTTATGAAATTTTTTTTACTAATGCGGAATAGTAGTGGAACGCTCCATTTACGAACAAATATGAGAGATCATTTAGGAGGCGGAGATACCCAATTTTCTTCTCAGTTTAGTACATGTCGGTGATGGCAAAGTACCTAATCTGAACGGTTTGAACCCAGTACATAGTAAACTGGCAGGCATTGTAAGATCTATTAATGAATTACTAGACAAAATTTATCCAAATGTAGAAAATTTGCTCCAAAGAAGTCACAACTGGATGTGTGAACAAGCTATCGTGTCTCCAAGAATGCATCTGTTGATGAAATAAACGATGCTATTTTGCATAAACTTCCCGCCGAATACAGAATTTACACATAGATCGATACTGTCGTTAACTTTTAAGATACAGTGCATTATCCACATAAACTTTAAAAAATTTTAAATCCCTCAAGACTTCCACCGCATTGTCTAAAATTGAAAGTTGGCATTCCTATTATATTATTACGGAACCTGAATCCTCCAAACCTACGCAATGGTACACGATTATAGCTCAAGGCGCTGCGTAATAATATTGTTGAAGCCAAAGACATCGCTCTTCGCACGTTTTAGTAACACACAGCAACCGAAAAATTGTTCATCGGTCACCTCCGGGAAATTCAATCCCGGATCTCTCGATATCCAGCCGATCGCGTTAGCCTTACACCACGGTGGCCAACAATCCACGGCGCTAAATGTGTTTTTCTGTCAGTTTCTGACATCATAAATCCGTAAGATGGACTCAGCTACTGAGACGTCTCCATCTGGTGGGCATTAACGGCACTGGCTATATATTAATTATAGCTGTTAGTTCAAAATATACTTTATTGGCAAAAACATAGGGAATACAGGCGTACCACATATGGCAAAATAAACAACAAAACAATGAGCGATACTGATGAAATTTTACAGGTGAATGTGATACGACAGTCAACTAAGGATGACAAAATGTTAAAATCGTTAAGAAGGAACAATATATGCTTGAGGAAGATGATGCACAAGCAAAAGTAATGATTAATTAATAAAGCATGTGATGACGTGCAGAGTGAAAGCAGAGCACAAAACAACAGGTAAATATATTTACAAGAACATGGCTGTACAACGCAGTGCACAAAAAGAAGGGAACATGTAAAACACAACAAAAGCATATACTACGATAAAGGTACAGAAGTTCCCACAATCCAGGAAACCACACGATATATGACAAAAACATGATAAGTATTACAGAACATAGTGGAAACTTGGGCGAACTCCCCAAGTGAAACACAAGGATACACAAAATACAAACAGCAAGCCGTGCAGTATTGCATCGGTCCAAAAAACAACGACATGGGACGAGGAAAAAATGCATGACGTCAAAGAATGTGAAAATGCAAGACAGAAATAAGGTATAAATTAAAAGATGCAACACAATGCAGCAAGAAAAAACAGAAAGAACAAAGTATCGCAGGGCAATACCTCTCGTATTGCTCCTAGAGAACAAATACACGGTGCGCAACTCAATGAAGGTACAGGCAGCAAAAGCAGACACATGAGTGAAGAATAAGTATTAAGGACAGGTGCAACGAAGAAATAAATACAACACGGTACATGCACACGAATTACACAAAAATTGCAGAAAACCCCTACAATACAAATCATAAGCAGTTACATGACAAACACTTAGTAGACGCTGTGACGAAGCACCAGGAAGAGAGAAACAAAATCTCGACTGATGCATTCAGATCTTCGAAGCTGGAAAAAAACAAAAATTCAGAAAGAAAGATGAATGGAAGATCCAGTGATTTCGAACCAACCGGTCCCCTGCGCCCAGGTAGACAGGAAAGAGGCTTGAGATTGAGGGGTGGAAGCAGCGAAGTTCTCCAGGCGTAGTCGAGACACGATGCGATTCCTAAAAATCGACCGTAAGGCCGCGCCAGCAGAGAGGATACTAGGTGTGGTAGCAGGAGAGCCGAGAGATTGATGATAAAGAAAAACGACATGTTTCACAAGTACGAAGAGATAGGCACAGGCATCCGGCAAAATAGCCGGGGGATGTTTGGTAAGCAATAGCCACTCGTACGCTTGAAAAGGGATGTCTCTGGAGCAAATGGTGCCTACAAGACGAAAGGCAGTATTGAGAAGTGGAAGGAGAACGGGACAGTGACAGTAGACATGAGGAACATCACCTTCAACACCACAAAAGCAGCAGAGAGAAGTAGAAGAAATAGACATGTGAAAGAGAGAAGAAGGAACAGGAAGGCGGCGGTGAAGAAACCGCCAGTGGATGTTTCGCTCTAACGGGGTAGAAAGGGGAGAGAAAGAGGCAGACCAGATAGGCAGCAGAAGAGAAGGAGAAGCATCAGGAAGATCATGCGGAGAAGTGAGGGGCGCACGAAATATCGCATAGATAGAGGCAGTGGAAAAAGAAGAAATGGGAGCAACAGAGTCCCGAAAGGGAAGGAAGAAAGGAAGAGAGAGGCTCGGTCCAGAGACAGAAATAAGGCCAGTGTCAGAAACCAGAAGTGGGAAGAGGGTACGGAGAGCGGAGCGAAGAAGGTCTTACTCCTCTTCCAAGTTGGAAGAAGGGTCAGGGAAAAGAGAAGAGAGGGGTTTCCAGGTCAAATCGGAAGTTAATAAAGCTTCGACAGTGAGAATTCCTGAGCGGAACCAAGAGGGGAAAAGAAAGTATGGTTGATCGGGTGGATGAATCAGAGTGGAAAAGAAAAGAGGTTCTGCAAGCAGGTCCAGGGTGGTAGAGGGAGGAGCGCGGAGTAGCGGGAGAGAATGAAATACCGCTAGAGCGTCGATAAGAAGTGGTGGGAGGCGTTTAGAAGTAGAAGGAGATGAATCCATCCGAAGAAAAAGGACGAAAGTGAAGGATGGATCATGAAGAGAAATAAGAGTATTCAGGGTAGAAGAAAGTGCAGGGGAGGGCGAAAGGAGAAGACGAATGAAGAAGACGATTCGGTGAGCTCGATAATATGTTCTGACATCCGGGAAGTGAAGACCACCAAATGATGTTGGCAGAGAAAGCGTTGCAGCAGAAATCCAATGTCTAGATGACCATATCACTGAAGTGAAAATACTATTGATGGCAGAGAAATGATGCGATTTAAACACACAGGAATCCCAAGGATAGAAGCATTGTGAGAGAAGATATCGATGAACAATTTGAGCACGTTGAAAGTAAGAGGAAAAGGAAAACGTAAATCGCCAAAAACCAGCCGTGCGATGAAGTCGTGGGCGAAGAGCTTGCCAAGTGACGTTGCTTGTGGTAAAGGAGTGTCCAAAATGAGCTCCAAGAAATTTTTGGGTCGAGGAGGACCACACTGCTCCCCACGGCGAGTCAGTGCGGCCTCTCCAAGAACCACACCACAGGCCAGCACTTTTCTGAATATTCAGGGCAGCACCAGAGAGAGCAGCATACTGTTCATAAGTGGCAAGAAGAGTATCAAATTGGTCATCGCGGCGAAGACAAAAGGTAACATCATCTGCGTAAGCAGAGACAAGAAAACGGTGATGCCGAGTACTAGAGACAATCGGTCCCACCGCAGGTAAGAGAGACGCCCGACTTGCAATCAAAAAGGGCTCAAAGGCGAGAGCAAAGTGTTGTCCTGATAATGGACAACCTTGTCTGATGCCAGATCGAAAAGGAATCGGGGCCGTCAAAAATGTGGCCGTTCGAACGTGCAAATGGGCGCCCCGGTAGAGGCTAAGGATGAGAGAAACAAAAGCGGGAGGAAAACCATAGTGAGTTAATACGGCAGAAAGGTAAGCGTGAGAGACGTTATCAAAAGCGGATTTCTGGTCAAGATTAAACAAAGCTAAGGGTTCGGAATGTTTTAGTGCAAGAAAGGAAAGGTTATGAAGAAAGGAGATATTGTTAGAAATAGAACGACCAGGCACGGTATATGTCTGGTCGGGGGATATGAGGAACGGAAGAACAGAATTTAGGCGGCGAGAAAGGAGTTTAGTGAAGAATTTGTAGTCCAGGTTGAGAATAGAGATGGGGCGCCAATTCGACAAGTCCAGAAGGTCACCCTTCTTCGGCAGGAGGATGACATGTGCAACTGTAAATTCCGGCGGAAGCGCAGGAGAAGAAAGAGCACACGAATAAGCGGCAGAGAGAAAAGGCAGGAGTGACGGAAGAAAGGCCCGATAGAACGAGAGCGGGAGGCCATCAGGTCCCGGGGAAGAGTGAAGATTGAGGGAGGCAAAAGCCTCTCTCAATTCAGGCAAAGAAAAATCAGCAATGAGAGGGGCGCAGAGAGAAGACGGGACCTGAGGGAGAGAAGAAAGAAAAGAGGAGGAAGGAAAAGAAGAACCCTGCGCAACAGCTCGGAACTTCTCCTGAAAGAAGTGACGGACATGAGAGCAGATGAGAGTTGTATTGCCAGTAACAGTGCCATCAGGCAATCGGAGATGTCTGATGGAAGATGACGTGCGTCGCATGGATTCCATCTTCGAAAGGACTTCGAAAGAATGCCTCGATGGTGAAATACGTAGGAGCCGAAGACGACGGACTGCTTGCTGAGCAAACGGTTTGAGGCAGGCATGAAGTTCATCACGGACGGAGGCGTAGTGCGGGTCAGACATTGGCGTCGCGGAGAGGAGTCCTCGTAGGTTATTCACCTCCATCGAGCGAGTGGTGGAAATAGTAAAGGAGAGTTGACGAACGAGCAAGAGAAGATCCCGTTTGACATCAAGCCACAAACGCAAGGCGCTTGGGGTCGTTGTGAGCAGCAGCTTACGATCAGAAAGGAACTTCTCAACTTCCTCACAAAAGGAACGGTCTTGCAAGAGAGTGTCATCACACGTCCAATGACGACGCGTAGATGAAGGTGCAGGAGAGACGCAAATTGATAGTGAAACGGCAGAATGGTCGGAAGAAACAGTAGGTGAATGTCGAGCAGCAGTGATAGCAGGGAGTAAGGAAGCAGAAACATATATTCGGTCCAACCGCGCAGCAGTAGAACCGAACGTCGGCGGATTACACCACGTAAAGGAAATGGAATCAGGATTTAGCCGTCTGAAGGAATCGACAAGATGAAAATCATCAAGGAGCTGAGTCAGCTGTGAAACTAAATTCATGCGGTATTCGCCAAAAGACGAATTTCTGTCAAGAGAAGGCTGCAGCGTGCAGTTAAAATCCCCCCAAGAACGAAATAATCCCCGGGAGGAATCGCTGCAATCGCTGCACGAATATTACTGAAAAGATGAGCAACATATATTTCATCAGTGGGAATATATACATTAAAGATATGAAAAGTAACATTATGCACACAAAAGGTAAAACACTGAAGAAAATCAAGGTGTAAATTTGTCACAGAAATAGAAGTCAGCTGAGTCAAAAACCGCTGGCGCACACCTACAGCTATACCACCATACCGCGAGAGGCGATACGAGTGGTAAAAGGTGTACGGCCAGCGTCTCCATAGGTGAGTGGGAGTGTCAGCAGAGCAGTGAGTTTCCTGGAGAAGGAGAACATCTCCACCAGCGGCAGAAATGTCCTCATAAACGAGGGAGTTCAACACTGGTGTCGCAAACCCGCGACAATTCAAGGAAGTCACAGTGAAAGTGCCATGTCTCTAGTGGCAGTGACAATCTTTTCCAAATGGGAACGGAAATTGTTGTACCGCCGTTGGATGCACTTCTGAGTGGCAGCATCCTCGGCAGATGGACTCTTGATAGTATTGTAAAGAGTTAACAGTTGTGCCAGTTGATTCTCAACTGCTGGGTAGCGACCTTCAAATCGGTTGACATAGGTGGGTAAATTAGGAAGAAGAGTCTTGGCACAAGCAAAGTCGTGCAATTCGTTATAAGGGAGAGGAGTGTCCGGAAACACATTCATGTGTAGGCGTGCGGAAAATTCCTCAAGAGGCAGGAGGTAGATAACTGGCTTGGAAGACTTGACAGGGCGACCCGAAGCAGGTGATCCAGCAGGCTTAGTCGGAGAGGTGTGAGTAGAGTGGCCAGATTGTCTCCGTCGTTTCGTAGAGCCGCGAGGAGGTTTGGCATCCCTTTTGTCAGAACGGGTCCGGAGATAGCCCTCCGTCCCATCACTCATCGCTTGGTCGCTGACGCTTTGATAGGCTGTGTCATCAGCGGTCGAGGTCTCGGTATCAGACTGGTCAGTCGCAACGGACTCAGCAACTGCTGTAAGGTCCGCAGGAACACGAAAAGATGCTGAAGATTGTAAAACTGGGTAGTGTTCCTCGGAGAGAGAAGGTGGGACAACAATTGGCGTAGAGGTTGCTACCGAAGGTAGGTTGTTCGCAGGAACCACCGTCGGTAACGGAGCGCTACTAGGATCTTGATGAGAAGGCGTCGGATCTTGATAGACGGGCGAAACAGACTTTGGTGGAGCAACTGGACACTGCTTATAGTAGTGACCAACCTGATGACATTGACCACAATGGAATTCCGTCAGGAAGTTTATTTGCCTGACCTGATCTTCGCACCGAACAGTGAAGTGTGTTGGAAGCCGTTCGATTGCTTCTTGTGATGGAAATATGACCCTCGCAACACGGCGAGCACCTTGGATCGACGCATGTCGTGGATCACGTAACGGGTCGTTTCAGGCAGCAAGATGCGTTTGTATGCCTCCAACTACCCGACCAACCGAAGATAAGACAGCATACAGCATGAGATCTGTCACCTCCAACGGGACCGGGTAGAAAGAAACGTTAATGGGTCTTTGGCCCACTGGTTCTGCAGAAAGATGTCTATCACCAATGGTGAGACCAGATGTTAGGAGAGATTTCGCCATTTCAGCCGTGGCCAGATAAACAACTACAAGTCGTCCTCTACGATACATTTGCGGAATAGATTCAGATGGGAACCGCTGTGCAATGGCATCTGCATATACTCGCAAAGGAGTGTCCGGAAGGGCTTCGAAATGAACGCCTTTTGCAAGATTCTCAGTAAAAGCTGTGCCAGCTGAAGAGCTGGCTGGGATATTAAGCACGATATTATTGCCAGCTTGGGAAATGAAAGATTTCAGCTTTTCAGCTCCAACATAATTATTCTTGGATGCTGGACGAGAGACTTTGAAGGCTGCAACAGAAGAAAACGAAGGTAATGACACGTTGGGCTCGGCAGTGCTAGAAGAGGCTGCATTTCCAGTGATGTCCATTGCGTCATCATCGATAGTGGAAACCGGGAGATGTGACGTAGCTGGAGAAGGCAAATTGGCAACGCCACGAGCGGACGCTTGCGTGGCAACACCCCCATCTAGGGCATCAGAAAAGGAAGAGAGATTAGGGCTATCACTATCCCTACCGGAAGTCGCCATCTTTAATGGCAGCGCCCAGTAGCGAGCTTGGCCAGCTCGGCCAAACGTAAATAAGATGAAATACAACAAAATAGGCACTCACCGCGCTCGAAACGAAGCAAACTGAAAGACGATACCTTTATACTTAAGGTGAACGTGAAATTAAGGAGCGAAGAGTCCAAGAACACACCCAAATCAGAAGAAAATCGCGGAGCAACAACACGCTGCGCAGTTAAATCCAAAGGGCGAGATCCAAAGTGAAAATCCTCCAAAGACATTGCTCTTTCCACGTTTTAGCAACACACAGCAACAGAAAAATTGTTATTTGGTCACATCCGGGGAATCGAATCCCGGATCCCTCGATATCCAGCCGAGCGGTAGCCTTACACTACGGTGGCCAACAATGATGTCAGAAGCTGACAGAAAAACACACATAGCGCCGTGGATTATTGACCACCGTGGTGTAACGCGCTCGGCTGGATATCGGGAGATCCGGGATTCAATTCCCCCAGCGGTGGCCTAATAACAATTTTTCGGTGGGTGTGTGTTGCTAAAACGTGGAAAGAGCGATGTATTTGTTTATTCACTGACGCCACGTATTTGGAGGATTTTCAATTATTGAAGCCATTATACTAACTGGGCCAGCAGCTGGACAAAAGGCACATATACCCAGGATCTCGATGATTCCGACGGACTTACCTTTCACGTATAAAATATTACAGTTTCCTATTAAACTATCCTTCGCTATAACGATCAATAAACCCCACGGCGAAACTTACAAACATGCGGGATTGGATTTGCGTCAAGAATGTTTCTCGCATGGACAGTTATACATCGGCTTATAGAGAACGGGCAGTTCAGGCAAACAATTTATTTTGATAACGAGACAAAGAATGTTGTATATGCAGAGGCATTACGAATTATTTTCAAAAATAAAATAAAAATTATTTACTTAAATTTATGTAAAAATTAATTATAACTTTATTTCACAAGAAAAATTAACTGACGACCATTTAAATTTTCGTCCAGTTTCCTCTATCGGTTGCTACGAAATTCAACTACAGTTCTTATGGACGGATCGGATCAGAGGCATCATCATAGCCCAAGTTTTCAGTGATATCTTCCACGCGAGCGGAGCCTTGGGCACAGCTTGTAAAAAATAAAATGAAAAATAGTTATTTTTGAGGCCCTTCAGCATTGAGGAGCCCCGCATTTGGGCTTCATTGGCTTCCCTGTAAATCCGCTCCTATCGTGTGTTTTTGTAGTGGTGTTAGAGTGTATTTTTGTTTGACGCTGTATCTCCACTTCTGACAATCTTTTTGAAAAAAAAAATCTTTTCTTTTTTACTGTATGTCGTTCGTTACAGTAAAGATGGGGAATGTTATATTTTTAAAATAGTGCACAGTTTACCAGCTAGGGAGCAGAAATATCCAAAACTTTTTCTCGCTGAATCTGCTTCCAAGAGACGTTTTTGAATTTTTTTTAATATAGCTTTTGCTGTGAAGATGGAGACGTCTCAGTAGCTGAGCCCATCTTATGGATTTACGATGTCAGAAGGTGACAGAAAAGCACATAGCGCCGTTGATTGTTGGCCACCGTAGCGTAAGGTTAACGCTCTCGGCTAGATATCGAGAGATCTGGGATTCGGATCCCCACCGGTGACCGGATAACAATTTTTCGGTTTCTATGTGTTGAAAAAATGTGGAAAAAGCGATGTCTTTGTTCATTCACTGACGCCACGTATTTGGAGGATTTTGACGTCATCTTTCTTGTTTGTAATGGTTTCCATTGACTATGAATAATTTTGAAGTATTTTATTCGTGGCGAAAAGGATGCAAAGACGTGCTCATTACAACCGAAGATTCAGTGTCATTTCTTGTTTGTAATGGATTCCACTGCCTATGAATAATTTTGAAATATTTTATTTCTGTCGGAAATAATTCCAAAGACGTGCTCACTACAACCGAAGATTCGGTGTCATTTTTGTTGTTTTTCTTAATATGTCTGAGGTTGTGGTGAACCTCAGAGCAACAACAAGTGATGTTATTTAATACACAATACGTAAAAAAAAACAAAAAACAAAAAGAACTGCTGTTTGAATGAGTCATTGAAGTTCACATTTGAAACGTGCTGTGGTTGACTCTGTATTTCCTTGCAATCGGACAAGGAAATCATCTGAGAAACGAGAAGGAACTTTTACGCACGCCGTAGTTTTTGATTGATCATGGCAGCCTTGTATTATTCACTGATGGAATGCTGACTTCCAATATATGAATTACGTCATGAAAATGAACTGATACTAGAAAAAGTGAAACGCAACGAACATTTCCTATATTCAAGAAAACTGAGTTCAGCTGTATTGATGCATAGCTTGGCGAAAGAAGTATTTAAAAAGACAAGAAAAATAGTATAAACAGAAACACAAAGACTTTCATTTTCCTTTCGTTTTCTCTCTCACACTCTCTCTTTTTTCTTTCATAAGGAAAGACTGATTTAAAACACATTCACATACTCTTACTTGACGACGCTTCATCTTACATGACATATTTTTCAACATCACTATTCCGATGGCACTGAATGGTAACTCTAAACGTTCTTTGAAATTTTAATTTCTTTTCACCATTTCCTATTCGCACTCTTCCTGTTACGATAAATACTACATATTAGAAATATTCCTTTATGATTTCATAAGCCATATTACATATTCTTCGATATGATTAATTTGTATTCTCCTCAGTATTCGGTTAAAAGTAGGTGCTTACTGCAACGACACAGAACGAGCTCTTGTCCCTGAACGAGAAAATATACATTTGAGTAATTTCGTTTGTTACCAAATATTTGCACTAAAGTGGTTTGTTTTGCCAATAAGAAACGGAAGTAAAGAGCATGCCATAAGCCCGATCACTAGTACTATATGAAAGTCCTGATCTTGCCATTGCGCAGTGCATTTATACGTTCGTCAGAAGAATCCATTTTCATGGTATGTATTAAAAATATGCTCACAGGATACAGTAGAAGATATTTTGCAGAGGTACTGTCTCTGGTTTCATATTGTCCGAATTATTGCATACAGGGTTCGACACTGTAGATATCCGATTTGTGGACGAATTGGTATGTTTATCGGCATACGGGGACGTGGATGTCAGATAAACACATCATTCGATTTTAAAGAAAACCCCGTATTACTTTGGAGAGGTATGTTAGAGCAAATTGGAAAATTATAATACTAAGTTATACGTTTCAGGCGCTTTAGATGCTTTCTAATAAGAAAACATATATTTCTTCGGAATAAACATATTTCTGATCTTATTATAAATTCTATCAACAACTGTACACGCATTTTTGTTTGTTAGGAGTTTAACGATCACCGTGAGCAACTCCATTGGCTATAAGTAGTCACCTGTCCCTAATTTCCTGGGAAGGGAGAGAGCGAGTGCCATAAGGCAAACACAACATCCATGTCTACCCACAGTTGTCGCAGAGGGACTGGCGCTGACAGTTACATATTGCCACGATGGATCTGTACTCGTTGACAGGCAGTAGCGTAAAGAGCGGGAATTATAAATACAACTGGACAGAATGTGGATTCTAATGTGAACGTAAAGAGCAGGACTTGCAAATACAATTGGACAGAATGTGGGTTCTAACGCGGACATAAAGAGCAGCAATTGCAAATACAACTGGACAGAATATGGCTTCTAATGTGGACGTAAAGAGCAGGAATTGCAAATACAACTGGGCAGAATGTGGGTTCTAATGTGGACGTAAAGAGCAGGACCTGCAAATACAATTGAGCAGAATGTGGGTTCTAATTTGGACATAAAGAGCAGGGATTGCAAATACAGCTGGACAGAATGTGGGTTCTAATGTGGACATAAAGAGTAGGAATTGCAAATACAACTGGACAGAATGTGGGTTCTAATGTGGACATAAAGAGTAGGAATTGCAAATACAACTGGACAGAATGTGGGTTCTA
This sequence comes from Macrothele yani, assembly GCA_039090855.1. NCBI lineage: Eukaryota > Metazoa > Arthropoda > Arachnida > Araneae > Macrothelidae > Macrothele > Macrothele yani. Next base: position 52,463,189 of record CM077026.1, read on the forward strand.
ATGTGGACGTCCCGTCATGACTTATACCATCGGTAGGGCTGCGTTCTAAGGCTAAATGCGTCAGATGTTTTTGAGTGCAAGCCACTATCGGCTCAGCTGGACTGGTGTCGATGCAAAAATACCTGGCAACTGGATGACAAAACGCTGTGTTCACCGACGAGTCGTGATCCGTCGAAGGACCTGACTTTCGTCTCATCCACGTCTGGAAACTTTCAGAGTGGATTCCTCATTATTACTAGTGCGTCACATTATTTACCAAGAGGGTGTCTCCGTCTGGGATGTCTACCGTTACAACAACATGTCGCCTCGGTTGCTTCTATCCGTAACACAAACTGTGCCATATCGGCGATACCTCGAGGAAATTCAATTTTTTTTGTTTTTGGTTGAAGGTTTAACTATCACCGTGAGCAACTCAATGGGCTATAAGCAGTCGCCCGTCCCTAATTTAGGGCCACTAGTTCCAGGAAAGGGAGAGAGCCAGCGCCGTAAGACAAACACAACATCCATGCCTCCCCGGGATTCGAACCCGGACCCTTCTCGGACGAATGATCATAAGTCATCGCTTAGACCACTGCGCCACCAGGACGGCCGAAATTTTATTGCTAGCTGCACTCTAAATTCAGGCGAGATATCGCGAATGCTATCTTACTGGAGGATAACGCTTTCCTACATGCCGCTGCCACCACTAGGAATTGTATAAGACATCTAAATATTTCTATAGATTGTGAGATTCCCGGATTCTCACCTACTGAGCATGAATATGACAATATCATCATTTGTTATTCGCTAGCTATTCTTCGACCGGCTTGGAACATAGCTGTGACACAGCGCGAGATTCTTCAGGATACATCCGTATAGCTTAACGCAGGAAAGTGTTGCTGACTGTATCGCAAACATTGGGCTCGTTGGAAAGTATTACACTCTCCACTGTTTCGTTCAAAAGATTTATAGCCCCGAGAGGAACATTAATTAATTTCTCATCCATCTGATCATCTGTGTCTGTACTGTTAATCATCCGATGTCAATCTCATTTTCTGGGTGGGATGATTTCAGTTCTGGCAATGCATTTTCAGCCCGTTCTAATGGATGGATATCCATAGATGATTTTCAAATCCTCCTCCGTGTTCCTGATTTGTACAGGGTGTCCACAATGTCTTGTTACCCCCCCGTCCTCCTGTAATAAGAAATGTAAGTGAGCTATGTATCTGTTGTATGATGTATATGTTGAGTTATATGTTGAGGCATCCTTAAACATCCAGTGGATCCGTTTGCGCTCCGTCATTCTCGTGACAGAGAATAATTTTACGCCATGTTCTGTGGGACATTTTCCGAAGCAGTTGCGGGATGATATGAGAGAAAGCGCGTCTCACTGCTTGTTTAAGTTCATCAGTGGTTTGGTAGCGCTGCTGTGCAACCAACATCTTTTATGAAACCCCAAAGGGCATTATCACATGTTGAGAGATCTGGGCTTCGAGGTAGCCATTCAAGTAGAGCGGGCAGCACTGCCGAACCTCGGCCGATCCAACGATCCCGAAGGACCTCACCAAGGTATTCCCGAACAGCGATTGCATAATGGGCGGTTGCCCCATCCTGTTGGAACCATACGTCATTCAGAATGCCAAGATTTCCAAGTTGTGGCACAAACCAGCTTTGCAGCATGTCCAGATAAGTTGTCTGATTCACTGGACCATCAAAGAAGTACGGTCCAAACAGATGTCGACTATTCATTGCAGCCCATATCATGACATGCGGAGGATGATGTTCCAATTCTTCGACATAATGTGGGTTTTCCTTGGACCAGAACACAACGCAGAAGAGTCTGTTTTGGACGGGCCTCTTTGTCGAATCGTTGTTGGAAATCGGCACGCACGTCACGCATTGTCTTCCCTGTGTGTGGACGTGCGTGTACCCAGACACTGACAACAATCCGCTGTTCCAGGGTGCATTCGCTGGTATCACACATGGTTCCGGTACTTAATCTGTAAATAAACATAATACAAACCATAACTCAATATATACATCATACAACAGATACATAGCTCACTTACATTTCTTATTACAGGGGAGTGAGGGTAATATGACATTGTGGACACCCTGTATGACATACAGTGCAGAATCAAAACATTATTACCAGCGCGTCTTTATGCAAGTCGACGCAAATGGTTGTAAACGACGGAGCATGTGAAGGTCATAATACGGTATAAATAACACCTGATAGCTCTGATGAGCTCTGTTAATCAGTGTTATTCTTGTTCTTCAAATGCAAAGGCAGCAGATTTAAGCGAGTTCGACAAAGGTCAAATTGCAATGGTCAGGCTACTGGGTAACAGCATTTTCGATACGGCAAGGCTTTTGCTCATGGTCAACCGTGGTAAGTACTTTCAAAAAGTGGTCCGAGGAGTTAAAAATTACGAACCGTCGTCAAGGTGTGGGCCGACCACACCTCATCAATGCGAGGGGTGAACAAAGGCTATCCCGTATGGTACGAACCAACAGAAGGGATATTGTGGCGTAGCTCGCTAGTAATTTGAATACTGGTGACGGGAGTAATGTGTCACAACACACACTAAATCGAAGCCTACTGAAGATGGGGATGCGTAGCCGCTGGCCTCTCCGAGTGCTCATGCTAACATCAGTTCACCGTCGAAAGTGCCTACAATATGCACGCGAACATCAAAACTGGAACTTAATGATTGGAAGAAGGTCGTCTGGTCTGATGCATCTCATTTCCTGTTGCACTATGTGGACGGCCTGTTACGTGTGCATCGTTTACCTGGATAAGGCCGGAATGTTCCGTAGGACGAAAATAAGCCGGTGAAGGAAGTGTAATGCTTTGAGCAATATTTATTTGGGAAACCCTGGGCCCATCCATTCATGTGCAGGAAAAGATAACGTTTACCATCTATACCTAAGCATAATTGCTGACCAGGTATAACTTCTCATGGTAATGGTATTCTTCTCTAGTAATACCCTTTTTCACAAGATAATGCGCCATGCCACACTGTCCGGATATTTCAAGAATGGTTTGTGGAACACGAGGAAGTCTTCCAGGTAATGATGCCCTGACCCCCAACTTTCCCAGACACCAATTCAATCGAGCACCTATGGTTTTTGTTAAAACAGCAAATCCGATCTGTGATGGCTCAACCACGTTACTTACAAGAGTTAAAGGAGGATCTGTTGGCAACGTGTTAGTTCCACATACCACGAGATACCTTCAGAAATCATGTCGTGTCCTTGTCTCTCCGGGTAAGAGCTACTTTGGCTGTACGAGGAGGACCGACATCATATTAGGCAGGTGGTCATAATGTTTCAGCTCTTCGGCGAATGTTCAACGAAATAATCAAGGAAGTTATCTATGATCATTATTTGCTTAGCTGATCACTTAAACTACAGCTATCAAAAGTTTGAAATCCTGCAAGCCCTAAATTTTCATGTCTTTACTTGTAACTCGTGGCTGGTTCGTTTAGCGGACAGTTATCAACAAGTGCAAAGAGTCTTAATTTTTCAAATGATGTCTTGTCATGAAGAAAGAACAAAAATTCGAGGAATCACATGAAAAAGAAAGTTTGTGACCATCCAGGAAAAGGGTGGGGAACCTGCAGCCTTAAGGCCGCATGTGGCCTTCTAGGCCATTAAGTGCGGTCTTTTGAGTAACCAAATTTTGCAGAACAAATCTTTTTATTTTTATTAATATGCTTTCGTTCATCTTTTATTATTTTTATTTGAATCTTAAAATGATCTTATCTAAAATACCAAACAGTAAAAGAAGATTCAACGAAATAATGCTCCTCCACTGAGGGCCACAATTAAAACATTAGTAAATCATAAGGACTATTTTGACACCTTGCTACGCTCACGATTTCGCTCTAATACCTACCTAGCGGATCAACTGAAACTGTGGACCTTCATGTTGCAACAAAATATTCAAATACTTTCCAATCAAAGCAGTCACAACATAGTCATTAAAAGATTAGTTAACTTTAGAATTAACATTTTTTTTTCATTTTTTGAAGTTAAGAAAGTTTGTGACCATCCAGGAAAAGGGTGGGATTTTAATAAAATACATAATAGATGGATTTTAATACATAGTAGATGGATTTTAATAAAATAATGTACGTTTTGAAATATATCTAATTGAAGTTTCTCGAATGTGGTCTTATTAGATTAAAACTAATTTAATGCGGCCCTCCAACATGATAAGGTTCCCCCACCTCTGATCCAGAACTATTAATTGGATTTAATAAAACATTAGGCACCACACATTTTTTTTTCCGCTAACACAAAGAGCTAAAGGGCGCCTAGGCTTTTTAGTTTCATTCCTGCTTTGTTAACTTCTTTTGTTTAAATAGAATGAAGAGATAGATCTCAGAAGGAAGTTCCGTTCCTTTTTTGTAAACTGGGCTGATCTCCAGTCCAGTGGTTTGGTAAGCAGCGTTCCATAAATCAGGACAAATTTGTGTCGGTTCTCGTCATATTTATCTTCGCTCATTTAGTATGACGTGATTACTTGTTACTCTTTGGGATTTTCCATCATCATGGTATAGTTTAACAAAGTCATCCATACATAGCATGTAATTTACTTTTTGATTCCAGGTCTCGAAATAATTGGAATATTACATGACACAGGAAACTACCTTTTTTTGAACTCGTAGTTGCATAAATATGCAGTGATGCGTCGCTTCGTTTTTGCCCCATTGATACGTTCCTTTTCAGATCTGTCGATTTTTCAACTTATCCAAGAAAGAATGTAAGCAGACTTTCAGATAAGAAGTTTACCCTTGAGCTACCCAAATTTCCTGTTTGCGCTTTCCAAACACCAGGTTTTACTCTTCCAATGACTTCCAGCCTTTTCTGATCAGTGTAAAAATTTCTCAAACCAACATTTGCTAAAATGAGCAAAATACACTTATAATGAAATATAGTTTGTCAGCAAAAGTCGTTTAAAAATCTGATAACGCTTGAACACAAAACACAGACATTCTAAAAGAGACATTTCACACGACAGACTCTCAGGTCTTGAGTCCAATTCTACACAATTCGCACAATTCCACGTTTTGTCGTGCAATTTCCACGTTTTGTCTTAAAGCGACTGAAAAAAAAAACATTAACATTTCCCAATCGTGTTTGCCGACCAGGTGGTCGAGTGGTCAGAGGTGCGGGCCTCTGGCCAATCATTCGAGTTGGTTCCGGACGAGGAAGGCTCACCGTGGGCATTAAACTCCGGAACAATGGTAGCATCAAAGTCGTCGTCATCATTTCTTTTTTGTCGCGGAGAAAAATCTGTTTTGGTAGGAGATGGAGAAGGGAAGGTCTCACTGAGAACATAAGTAAATTTTGCCGCTACACAAGATTTCGTGGAAATACTTCTCTCTCTTTTGTTTGTCAAAGTAGCTTTATATAAGTTGAATATTCATGTAGTGTTAGTTTTAGGACAAGGATATGCATGCTTTTGTTGGCGAGGTCGTCAACTTGTTGGTGCGGACGCTAGTTTGTTGGTGCTGTTGCTGATATTGTTATATGTTTCTTTAACGTTAGATGCCGATCGAATGGACTCCAGGAAACTGAAGATTGCAGGTTCTCTATCTCAGTGGAAAAGAGAAAGAACAAACGAATTAAGTCGCACGAACATTTTTTGTTTTCTGAATAGAGGAAAATATTAATGTGTCAATATACTTGTTACTTCCAGCTGATAGTGGTTGATATAAGAATTTGTTTATTTTCCGCGTTAATTTCGCGCCATTTTTCTTCCTATTTACATTCCGGAAGAAGTGCCTTCTCCAACCAAACTTTTAACTTCAAAAATTGTGTTCTCTGCTCTTTGACGAGAATTAGTTCATTATCTAATTTTTGAGGTAAGAAGCTCGTTAATTGGCTCTCTTTGCATGGGACAAGGAATTTGTTTCACATCCTGAAGAAAATTTTCTCCTCAAGCGGCCATCTTCAATTAAAGTCGTAAGTGAACGACAAGATTTATCTGTTAAGTGACCGATAAATCTTGCCGCTACTTCGATGCCTCTGCATGTAGTATGTAACACGAAAGCTTGTCCCTTCTCTCTGATGGGGGGGGGGGCAGGGAGATGTGATCGTTTCGTACCTCTGTTGATGCTTGAGGATCTGCGAGAAGATCCGCACTTCCAATTAGGTAGTACTTTTAAGTACTATTTCTGAAGCCAAAATGCTCTTTCTAAGTTGTGCAATTCAAGTCACTGCTTCATGATATCAAGTTATATTTAAACATATTCATTCAACACCTTCTCAGGTCTTCTTTCTATGAAAGTGGTAGACAGGAAGATCAAGTGGATACTAAGTCATCAATATAACCGAAGGCGCTGCAACTAGGAAACGATGAAATTCGTAAATAAAAAGTAAAAAAAGTAAGAGCAAACGTATGTCTCTAAATATCAAGATCATCCGCAAACGCTACCGCAAATGTTACTAATAAAATAGTATCATGCTTTATGAAGTAATTTTCTTGAAAAACATCGTTTCTAAGTATTAAGCTCCAAGGCATCATTTAGTGCTTTACACTATAAAAAGACACATGAAATTGCCCTCAATAATAAAAAAAACAACATAACTACAGGCGAAAAAAATAGATCTCCTTTAAAGAGAATCAGACCTGATTAACCATCATGATCGAATTAAAAAAAGACCATGATTTAAGTCTGAGTTCTTGTTTTACTCGATAGTTTGATTTAGTGTGCGTAACTGTTACATTCATTTCAAAATATTCACGAAAGAATTTTAAACTTTGCCTAACTTCACATTGAGAGGGTAATGTACACACCTCAGAGGTGATGCACATGACAAAACGACAAGTTGCAGCAATGAGCTTTCATCGGGGTAGTTCAAGCGGTAGAATATCGGACTCCGGAGAAGGAAGATGTGGGTTTAGAATAGGGTTGGAAACGGGTCAAAAATTTTGTACCCGGACACGACCCGGACGTCAGATAATGGGATACGACCCGGATCTGTAACTGATCCGAACCCAACCCGGACAAATATGTTTTGAACTATAATATATATACAGTCAAACCCCTATTTAACGGACTGTGATTTAATGAATTACGCGATTTTACGTACATTTTTTATGGCGCGGGTGGAATCTCATTGAAATTAATGCTTAGTGTTTCTCGATTTAACGAACACATTTCCTCAATTTAGCGAACATTTGTAATTTTTTTAAACCACCAAACTACTCAGGTAATTTTTTAACATACGCTGGTTAACATGCCCAGATAGCATTTCCTTGCAATATAACGTAGGCCCAACACCGAGCCACCCACGTTTAGGAATAGAAGGTGGTGGCTCAGTGTTGGGTCCAGGCTAAATTGCAAGGTTGTGTTACCTGAGTATGTTAACCAGCATTATCACAACCACGGTGGTGGACAACCGGTATATTGTCCTACAGGCGAGAAAAGACAGACGGGAGACAGCGGGAGAAATCGCAAGGCACATGCAACAGACAACTGAACGTTCGTTATCGCGTTTTACCGTAGCCAGCAGGCTGCAAAAAGGTGGTCTATTTGCACGATGATCAGTACGGTGTGTGCCATTAACGCCTGCTCATCGGAGACGGCGGTTTCTGTGGTGCCAGGAACACAAGAACTGAACACATCAGCAATGGGGTCGAGTTCTCTTTACGGATGAGAGCTGACTTAGTCTGACGAGCGATTCTGGACGTATACACATCTGTAGAGAGCACGGAACACGCAATCACACCTCCAACATCATCGAAAGAGACCGGTTTGGAGGTGGCACAGTTTTCGTTTGGGGCCGTATCATGCTTGGTAGCCGTACTGACCTCCCCATCTTCCAAGGAGGTTCAGTCACTGGTGTCCGCTATTGTACCGAAGTTCTCTTGCCTCACGCGCGTCTGTTTAGAGGTGCTGTGGGTCCTGAGTTCCTCTTCATGGACGACAACGCTACACCTCATCGTACGCTACACCTCACAGCTCTGCAACAGCCACTGTACAGTGGCTGTTGCAGAGCTGTTGGAGAGTGAAGATATTCAACGCATGGATTGGCCCGCAAGGTCTCCGGACCTAAATACAATCGAACACGTGTGGGAACATCTCGGGAGACGCTTGGCAGCATGTCACTTGCCGCCAGCAACGATTCCGCAGCTGCGATTGGCGCTACAAGAGGAATGGGCCGCGATGCCTCAACAGCTCCTTGACAACCTCGTCCTCAGCATGGACAGACGTTGTAAATCCTGCAACGCAGTCAGGGGTGATCATATCTCCTACTAAAGACTGGATTTTTCTTGGCAGCCGCCTGTCACATGGACGTTTCTGTCTTCTGTCCAGTTGTGCTCGAAGATACCTTTTCAATAAAGTGCCTTTGTATCCTTTGGATTCCTTGTTTGGACGGTTTTGCTCACTTGTCCCATATTCTTACATCTTGGGGATCTTATGGTATGATTTGAGTCGATGTGGAGCAGTTCTGCACGACGTTACATTCGAAAAACCGTCTCGTCATTAATTTTTGCGTGCCAGTGTATAAAGTACACCGTCTCTGTACGAACAAATGAATAAGAAAATCAAAGAACTAATAAAAATAAAAGCCGTGAAACTTCCAATACATTAGTTTAACCTAAAGATATACATTAGTACTTTCGGGCCACTTTGGTCTCATCTTCAGATGTGAAGTGAACATTTGAACAGTGCTGCTATTTATACAAACCAGGGCAGTATAGGTAAACATAGTATATGTGTATTACGTCAGCGATGTTTAAGTACTAATGTGTATCGTTAGATTAAACTAATGGATGAAAGTTTTACTGCATTTAATGTTATTAGATCTTTGATTTTGTTATTCATTTGCTCGCACAGAGACGGTGTCCTTTATACTAATTCATCAAGAATGTACGAGTGAGTGGTTTTATATTGAAATCATTATTTAAGAAGCTAAGTGCTCGAAAAAAATGAACTATCGTATTTTTCTCAAAATTTTAAAGTTCGCTTACATGCTACATACTGAAATCTAATATCTCCGAATTATGTATTTAATATGCAAAGTAAATGTGTACGTATTATAACATTTTTGATAATGAATGTCGTAATTAAAAGTACTATATATAATTTAAATTTCACTGGAAGAAAGAGAACTTATCTGCTTACGTATTCCGTTATAAACACTAGCTTAATTCGAATACTGCATTCCAAAGGCTTACTGGATTTAGCGAATTACGCGATTTTACGTACAAGACTGTTGGTCCCTTGAAGTTCGTTAAATCGAGGTTTGACTGCATATACACTATCTACCAACAAGTAATTGGACACATGTGAGAGCAAAGGAAAAAGAAGTTTATTCACCTTCAATAGTTGGTGGAGCCTCCACGAGCGGCGATTACAGCTGCGACCCTCCGGGGCATACTCTCAACCAGGCGTTGTACGACGGCTCGCGGTATTTTCTTCCACTCGGCTTGGAGAAAACAGGTCAGTTCCTTCACCGATTTCGGACGGGGGCACCCCTTAAATCGACGTTCCAACTCGTCCCAGAGGTGCTCGATAGGGTTAAGGTCCGGGTTCTGCGCAGGCCAGTCCATTCGTTTAACCCCATTGTCACCATACCAAGCCATGGTGGACCTCGCATCATTACAGGTGGCATTGTCATCCTGAAAGTAACATGGGTCCACCCCGTAAAACTGCCACAACGTGGGAAGCGCATGGTCATCCAAAATGGTGCAGTAGGTCTCGGCGTTGAGTCTACCAGGAATTGCGACCAAGGGTCCCGTGCCATACCAGGAGAAACACCCCCATAGCATAATTCCACCGCCGCCGAACTTCACAGTTGCCACAATACATTCCGGCAGGAGACGTTCTCCAGGCAGACGCCAAACCCAGCCCCTACCATCCGAACGGTAGAGGGTGAACTTTGATTAGTCGCTCCAGAGAACCTGTTTCCACTGTTCAACGGTCCACTGTCGACGTTCTTTGCTCCACGTTAGCCGAGCAGCACTATTGGACTTGGTGATCAAAGGATTGTGGGCGGCAGCACGTCCATGATAACCGAGCAGATGGGCTTCCTTACGGATGGTATTCATCGAAAGAACACTTCCGGATGCCTGTTGAAACTCCTCGCGGATGTGGCCCATCGATTTGGTGCGGTTCTTCCGAATTTCTCTGGCCAGCACCCGTCGGTCTCAAACTCCCAGTTTTGTGGGTCTGCCGGGTCGGGGCACATTCCGACAGTCACCTCTCATCTTCCACTTGCCAATCACGTAGGCCACTGTCGATTTTGGGTACTTCAACTCCCTCGATATGTCACGTATGGATCGGCCATTTCTGTGATACCCGACGATTACACTTTTCTCGAAATCAGAGAGCTCCGAACTGCGTGGCATCTTGCATGCGACTGGTTGCGTTGTTGTTTCCCACACGATATTTAACGGCGGCGGCCGTGACGTGTATCAGGACCGCCGATATCGTCGATTGCAGGGGTGTCCAATTACTTGTTGGTAGATAATGTTTATACAAGGCGTTCAAAAAGTCTCTCGGCAGTGGGCATCTTAGGTTATACGAAAATCAAACAAATGTATTATGGGAGCCTATAATTTACTCATTTACAGGAAATGTTGAAACTGTCGTCCATTTGCGAGACATAACCTAACTATTTTACATATGTTTTCAAACACATCTGCGACAGTCTAAAAGTCCCTCCGCAGTAATGCTAAAGCTGTTCCATCTAATTTTGATGGTGCTACAGTCAAAAATTTTTGAATTAAAGAACTTGTATGTTTAGTTTCAGTTTTTGCTCTTTTCTTGGTAACATATAAGGCTTCAGAATATGGTTCACAGCAAAACCAATTTTCACAAGTTTATGATGAGTTGAAAGTTTCTAAAAATGTGGATGTTGTTTCATCATTGCTCCTCAGAAGGAAGGGATACTTTCCCTTCTGAGGACACTCTTCCATCGTATTGCATGACAAATCACTTTTGTCACAAGTATCGAGCACAAAACTCCACAGTGCGCATTTTAGTTTAAAAAAAAATTGTTCGCTTTTCAAAAGTGAAACGGAAATAAAACTGGGTCGAAATCGGGTAAAGAACACCTTGATCAGATCCGTTTAACCCGCGACCCGTTTCCATCTCTGGTTCAGAACCAATCACCAGAAAATTTGGGCTTTTACGCTATATTGGCTGCCGAACGTAAAATGAATTCCCCTGGCCATGAGGTTCGAGAAAATGTGAGATGCTTCTTCCACACATTGACTGGAATTAATGAGAATTGCTTCTTCTGCGCTTCGAAAAATGTGTGTTACTTCTTCCACACGTCATCTGGAATGAATGAAAATTGCTTCTTCTGCGCTTCGAATGTGTGATGCTTCTTTCACACATTGACTGGAATTAATGAGAATTGCTTCTCTTGCGCTTCGGAAAATGTGTGATGTTTCTTCCACTCATTAACTGGAATTAATGATAATTGCTTCTTCTGCGCTTCGAATAAATGTGTGACGCTTCTCCCACACAAATTGACTGGAATTAATGAGAATTACTTCTTCTGCGCTTCGAAAAATGTGTGATGCTTCTTCCACATATTGACTGGAATTAATAAAAATTGCTTTTTCTGCGCTTCGAAAAATGTGTGATGCTTCTTTTACACATATTGACTGTAATTAAGGAGAATTGCTTCTTCTGCGCTTCGAAACATGTGTGGTGCTTCTTTTACAGCTCCTTCAAATATGGTTAGTTGGCTGACCCGAAATAATCTGCAATTTCGGGCCCCCGCCTTTCTCGGGGGGGGGGATATGCGACGTACCTACCTTAGAGGTGACGCACATGTCAAAATGACACGTTGCAGCGATAAATATTTGTCGGTGTGGTTCGAGAAATAGAAAATCGGAGAAGAATTTGGGTTCGAATCCCATCATCGGAAAATTTTACTGAACATTTTCTTCTCTTCACTTAACCTTTAGGTAGAAAGGTTCAGTAAAGAGAAGAAAATTTTCAAATCATGTGTTGAGCTTGCTGAGAACAACTATGCCTTATAAATTTGTAGAAAAGAAACTAATACAGACATCTGACGTGGAACAGGAACATCAAACAAAGGTCTTCGCTCTTTCCACGTTTATAAGTGAGTCACGGAAAAATTCTCATTGGCCCCCACCGTGGAAGCGTATCCAGCGCGTAACTGGAAGACCCTGGGTTCGATTCCCGGTGGGGGCCAATGAGAATTTTTCCGTGACTCACTTATAAACGTGGAAAGAGCGAAGACCTTTGTTTGATGTTCCTGGTCCAAATCAGATGTCTGTAATTAAATATTCATTCGCCTTCTAATTATTTCTTCAGTTGCTGCTTACCATCTTTGGTGAATCCAAAGCATTGTGCGGGGCTCCAAGAAGCAACCTGCCAAATTGGCTCGGCAGTTAGCGTGTGTAAGTCTGGAGAAATTCGAGGCCGCTGTGGTGTAGTGGAAGATCCGGCGCGTAACTGGAAGACCCTGGGTTCGATTCCTGGTGGTGGCCAATGAGAATTTTTCCGTGACTCACTTATAAACGTGGAAAGAGCGAAGACCTTTGTTTGATGTAGAAAAGAAACTAAATTCTGATGTGTTTGGTAAAAGAGCACAGCATTACTTCCTTATAAATTTACAGATTAGACCTTTCATATACAGTATGTCTGCGAGTTAAAACAACAACAACAACAAAAAAATAAGGCTACAAATGCGGAAATTCCAGACTGAGGGCATTCAAAATGAAAAACGCCAACTCCCGTGGCGCAGTTATCTAAGCGATGGCTTCTGATCATTCTTACGACCAGATGGGTTCGGGTTCGAATCTCGGTGAGGCTTACTGCGTGTGTTCAGTCAGGAAGTCAGGAATGTTGTGTTTGTCTTACGACGCTTGCTCTCTCCCTCCCCTGGAATCAGTGGCCCTAAATTAGGTAGGGACGGGCGACTGCTTATAGCCCACTGAGTTGCTCCCGGTGGTCGTTAAACCTCCAATAAAAAAAAACAAAAAAAATAAAAATACTTGTGGATTTCCATAAGTATTTTCTGAAATCTTGCCTTGTAGATTAACTGATACCTAATGCAACTACGTTAATTGAATACTATTCCTGATAGAGAAATGTGGTCAGATTTTTTATTTAAGTGATTAGCTTTCATGTAAACTGTTGAGAGAACTTGAATTTCCTTTCATTTTTTAAGAAAAATAAAATAAAAAACAAGGTAAACACAGCAATCAGAATATCAGAAGAATGAGAAAATAAATTTAGTCTTAACTGTGAGAAAACAGACCGGAATCTGCTAGAAGTAATACGAATAATAACACCATAGAGAAAAAACACGTGTGAAATTTCAGTTATAAAAAATACTGCCCAGCTGTCATTTATTAGAGCTCGCGTATAACTTAGCAGTCACTGCTTATGACCAAAAATAGCATCATAATGTTCTTTGATGACTTACTTCGCAAAAGAAATCTTCGTATCTTCATCCATCCATGGAGAATGGGCCAAGTGAATCACCTTTTTCATTAAGTCCTTAAAAGTCTAAAAGCGAAGGAAATAATCCACTGTGTGTTAAAAAATAGAAAATTTCAAAGATGCAAAAAATACCGTGAAAAGAACCCCGCAGAAATGTGTGGTTAAAGTGGTGAGAACGGAGCTTTCGGAAAGAAAATAAAGATATTTAATTGGATGTTGGGATGTTTGTTGGAAACGAGGTTGTCGTAAACAGCAGTTTGATTTATGCGATAGAGAAGCTGAGTGCTATTGTTATCTGCTGAGACCGGCGAATGTCAGAAAGCCAGGTACTTGCAATTTAAACATCATCTCTCTTTTTCACTGCTGGGAAGAGAAAGAAAGATTCATTCATCCCTTACTCTTCTTCATCCTTTTTCAAGGCGTCGAGGGTTTTTTTTTTGGCAGGATTACATGTTTTTGATCTTGAAGGCGAGCTAACTAAACCCGCCCGAATTAAATTAAGAAGTGTTGTCAGACGCATTGCTGACTGGACTTCACGAAATAGAGTTCGTTTACCTTATCCCACGACGATGCTTTAGCAATGTTTATCGAAGCACAATCGCCAATATACAGGTGAGAATGAAAACAAACAAACTGGAAAGCACACTGCTGTATTGTTCACATATAAAATTACCTCTGTTAAAAATCGGGAATATCTTATGTCGCCGATGTTAAATCGCACGAATGTATAAAACAAAATGCTAAATCCATTTTGATGTGAGATCACTAAGATACAAAAACTGTGACGGACTGCAGAGGTGAAGCACATGCCAAGGCAGCAAAGTTGCAACGATAAATTCCGTCGGTGTACCTTAATTGGGAAAACATTCGGCTCCGTAGCAGACGGATGTGGGGCTCGATCGTCATCACCGGCAAATTTGTGTCTTCAAAAAACCTTAAGATTTACTTTAATGATGATTAACTTTGCTCAAATATCTTATTCTTGCAAATCTTCAAGATTCTAAATTTCTGGGAAAACCATAGATAAGAAAGGCATCTTGTTTTTGAGTGAAACATAGTATTATTTTAATCATGAAGCGTTATAGTGGAACAGTTATTTATTATGATATCCAGTGTCATTCTTCTCTGTTCTTCGAAATTCATTTCTAACTCATTTTTTGAGACGCCAGAAAAACAATGGTTCACTCACTTGCGGTTTAACTTTCCGCTTGTGACTTCCCACGAGTATAAGAATTCTTCATTGCTCTCCATAAGTTTTAGGTCACTTATATACTAAATGCTTAACAGTAACATTTAAAAAACCCGGATTGATCACAGAGATCTGTACAGCACGAAAAAGAAGTTACAGAATATCCACTGAACTCCTTTGTTAAAGTGGATATTCTGTAAGTTTTATTTCTTGCTACACATATCTCTATTTTTAGATGTTACCTAACTGTTACTGTTAAGCACTTAGCGTTTGTATACACTGAGTGATCACTGAATTATGACCACCCACCTAATGCGTGGTGGGTCCTCGTATCGCCCTCAATACAGCAGCCATCAAACGTGGCATCGATTCAACATACACTGAGTGATCACTAAATTATGACCACCTACCTAATTCATCGTAGGTCTTCCTTTCGCTTTCAGTACAACAGTTATCCTATATGGCATCGATTCAACATACACTGAGTGATCATTAAATTATGACCACCTACCTAATGCTTCGTAGGTCCTCCTTTCGCCCTCTGTACAACAGCTATCCTATATGGCATCGATTCAAGACATACACTGAGTGATCACTGAATTATAACTACCTACCTAATGCTTCGTAGGTCTTCCTTTCACCCTCAGAACAACAATTATCCTATATGGCATCGATTCAACATACACTGAGTGATCATTAAATTATGACCACCTACCTAATGCTTCGTAGGTCCTCCTTTCGCCCTCTGTACAACAGCTATCCTATATGGCATCGATTCAAGACACACTGAGTGATCACTGAATTATAACTACCTACCTAATGCTTCGTAGGTCTTCCTTTCACTATCAGAACAACAATTATCTGACGTGGCATCGATTCAAGACACACTGAGTGATCACTGAATTATGACCACCTACCTAATGCTTCGTAGGCCCTCCTTCCGCTATCAGCACAACAGCTATCCTATATGGCATCGATTTAAGACACACTGAGAGATCACTGCATTATGACCACCTATCTAATATTTCGTAGGTCCTCATTTCGCCCTCAGTACAACAGTTATCCTATATGGCATCGATTCAACGCATACACTGAGTGATCACTGAATTATGACCAGCTACCGAATGCTTCGTAGGTCCTCCTTTCGCCCTCTGTACAACAGCTATCCTATATGGCATCGATTCAACACACACTGAGTGATCACTGAATTATGACCACCTGCCTAATACTTAGTAGATCCTACATGTCATCGATTCAACACACACTGAGTGATAACTGAATTATGACTAACTACCTAATGCTTCGTAGGTCCTCCTTTCGCCCTCAGTACAAAACAGCTATCCTATATGGCATTGATTTAACACACACTGATTGATCACTGGATTATGACCACCTACCTAATAACTCGTAGGTCCTCCTTTCGCCCTCAGTACAACAGCCATCTTAAATGGCATCGATTCAATACACACTGAGTGATCACTGAATTATGACCACCTACCTAATGCTTCGTAGGTCCTCCTTTCGCCCTATGTACAACAGCTATCCTATATGGCATCGATTCGGCACACACTCAGTGATCACTGAATTATGACCAACCACCTAATGCTTCGTAGGTCCTCCTTTTGCCGTCAGTACAATGGTTATCCTACATGGCAATGATTCAATAAGATGCCGGAAGCAGTTGGGACGTATGGACAACCAAGCTGTGTATAATGTAGTTTTCAATGCAGGTATAGAGGTGATTGGTGTATCCGTACGCCAGTGTCCCACAAGTGTTGTATGGGATTGATATCGGGGGAGCTTGGAGGCCAATCGGTATGATGGGACCCTGACCTGTGTTCCTCAAAGCATTCATGCACAACATTGGATCTGTGGCTCTGCCCATTACCATCTTGGATGACACCGTCGACATTCGGCAGAAAGTAAAACATTGCTGGGTGCACAGAGCCAGCAATTCCCGATGGTAGGCACCAGTCATACGTTTTTCCACATGCAGCAGGGGTCCAAGTTCCTGCCAGGTAAACATGCCCCACACACACAGCCGCCTCCACCGGCTTGTAATGTGGAGACTATGCAGGATGTATAGAATGCCTTACATTGTTTGCGCCAAATATGTACACCACCATCCATGGAGTGGGGTAAGCAACGCAACACGTCAGACCATCACACTCTTTTCCAGTCATCCGGTGTCCAACTTGAATGATCTTTGTACCAGGCAAGTCTTTTGCGCCGATGAACCGTGGTTAGGAAAGGATGTTCTCGAAGTCGTCTGCTATTATAGCCCATACGAGCTAGCGTGCGACTCATGGTCATGACACATTCTGTTCCGGGTTGACCACTGTTGTACTGTGTAATCAGTTAACTGTTGTTGTCTGTTGGACTGTACGAGTTGTCAGACCCGGCACTCGCCTCCCACATCAACGTACCGCTATGCTGCGCAATTTTGCCTCCGGGTCTTCGTTTGACCATTTTCACGCCTGTACTGACACACTTTTACAGCGGCTTGCGAACAACCCACCAGTTCAGCCGTTTGGGCAATCGATGCTCCCACAATATAACCTTTCTCAAAATCTGGTGCCGCCCCGGTGGCGCAGTGGTCTAAGCGATGGCCTCTGGTCATTCGTCCGAAAGGGGTCCGGGTTCGAATCCCGGTGAGGCATGGATGTTGTGTTTGTCTTACGGCACTGGCTCTCTCCCTACCCTGGAACCAGTGACCCTAAATTAGGGAAGGGCGACTGCTTATAGCCCATTGAGTTGTTTACGGTGGTCGTTAAACCTCCAATCAAAAAAAAAATCTGGTTAATCCTTCCGTTTACCCACCAAGCTCTGAATTTTACTAACTGTTCCACTCACACCTTATATATGCTACCTCAGTCGACTAATCGCGCCCTACCGGAAATTACGAGTTTAACGAGTCGCCTTTTTGATACGGGTGAAAAATTCAGTGACCACTCGGTGTATGTTGTCTTTTGACTTAAAACTCGACTTTTCAGGAACCACAGCATAGTTTAGACACAAACAGAATTCCTCTTTGAGCAACTAAAACAACCTCGTAGACTGAATCACTTATTCTACGTAAAAGCCATCAAGGTAACCTACGGTTCTACTCAGGCAGTATATCGCCTAACGTACACACACACCCTTTATACTGGATATGGCTTTTTATTACTTCTGACCCTCTGTCAGCCGCTGCCAAGAGGTATAAGGAGACTCGGAGGTTTTGATGAGCCGTTCAGAAAGAAATATAATGAAGAAGTAGCATCACTTACATACCAACAAAAAATTCCAAAAGGAAAGCAAATTTGGAAATTTACGTATGTCATAGATAAACTCATATCAAGGAAATAGCCTTCCAGGATAGAGAAACAACACCAACATGAATTTCCAATGAAAAAGCATTGCATGAAACTAAAGTTGCAGACGTCTTCGCATGTTGTATAATACCAGGGTATTCCGAAAGTGAAGCCTCTTGGTAATAACTTTTTTAATAGAACAGATAAAAAGCTCAAAATATATTTAATAAGTGAATTAAACATTTCTCTATGTAAAGTTCTGTTCGAAATAATCTCCTCCACGGGAGACACACTTACGTTTATTTGAACCCGATAAAGGCATCCTGTTTGGAAACGTCCAGAGTGTATTAACTGACTCACTTTTTTACGCTTTCCAACCGTAGGTTGAAGAAGCGTATATGCTCCAGTTTTTCCGTCCGTCTGTCCGTCCGTCTGTCTGTCGGCACGATAACTCGCGTAAAAATGGTTCGATTTCGATGAAATTTTAGTATGTGGTAGGTGACCACCTGGGGACGAACCCTATTGAAAATGGACGAAATAGGGTCAAAGGTCTGAACATAGGATCGGGATCCATTCCATCGTCCTTATCCCATACTATTAAAGGAGCACTTCTTGTATGTATGCAAATTTTTTTTTTGAAAACGGCTTTAAGGATTTTGATGAAAGTCGTTAACTTACCGTTTTCTGGCACTAAAAATAGATTTAGCTTGATCTCGACTTTAGGAAAATTTGTTTAGTGGGTTACATAACCACCCCGAATAATCACGTTTTAGTGTCATGGCGTCGCCCCACTAATGTTACCCATGCTTAGAAATCTTATGACGTCACTATCTCGCGATTGAGATGCTGGCGCGCGGTCACGCCATCTGTCTCATTACGTCATGCGTTGTGTGTGTATCCTATTAAAGTTTTGTAACGTCACACTCTTGCGAGCAGGTGGTCGGTCGCGATTCCCATCTGCCTCATTACGTCACGCGTTGTGAGCGTATGCCCGTCCACATGATAACTCGCGTAAAAATCGTTCGATTTTAATGAAATTTTAGTATGTGGTAGGGGAACACCTGGGAAGGAACCCTATTGAAATTGACCGAAATGGGGTCAAAGGTCAGGACATAGGAGCGGGATCCATTGCACTGCTTTTATGCGTCATAACTAACGTAAAAAGGTTCGATTTTGATGAAATTGTAGTATGTGGTAGGGGAACACCTGGGAAGGGAACCCTATTGAAAGTGAACGAAATGGGGTTAAAGGTCAGGACATTGGAGCGGGATCCATTGCACTGCTTTTATGCGTCATAACTAACGTAAAAAGGTTGGATTTCGATTAAATTGTAGAATGTGGTAGGGAACTACCTGGGAACAAACCCTATTGAAAATAGGCGAAATGGGGTCAAACGACAGGACATAGGAGCGGAATCACTTACATCCCCATTATGCGTCATAACTTACGTAAAAATGCTTCGATGTGGATGAAATGCTAGTATGTTGTAGGGGCCTGCCTGGGGACGAATCCTATTGAAAATGGGCCAAATGAGGTCAAAGGTTAAGGCACAGGAGCGGGATCTTAGCTCTTTTGCATTATAACCTACGTAAAAATGCTTCGATTGTGACAAAACTTCATGGTGTTATTTCAGAGGTATAGTGAACCGGTTCTGTTGAATATAATCGAAATTGGATCAAAGGTCTGGGCACAGGACCAATATTTATTCCACAGCCATTATCCTCATAACTTGAGTGATAACCTGAGTAATGATTTCTGGTATGTTGAAATCGTATTTATAATCAGTGCATTGCATGCTTTTACTAACTTGTTTAAAGTAGCTTTGATATCTTCTGTGTCATCAAACCTGTGTTCCCTGATATTGTTCTTCATCAGGTCGGAGAGATAAACTCTGAGTTACGCCCTCGTTTGGCCTTTTGTCACAACGTTGGAAAACAACTGTGGTTTATTGAACATCTTCAGCAACTCGTTGCAAATCATCACTCTCTGTTGGTACAAATCAATTGTTAGCTAAAGAGAGGCCCACTTGGAACTTAACGATCACCGTGAGCAACTCGATGGGCTATAAGAAGGGTACTAATTTTATCGCGGGAAAAAAAAGGCAAAATTTGCGGAGCGGTCGCGTGGTAAATTATGAAATTTCGCGAAAAGTTCGCGCCCGATGGTATACACTAACATTTAAAAAAAGCCTACCAAGTTACGAAGCAGTAATATAAATGACTAATACGTAACTAAATAAGCGTTATAACTTTATAAGTTTTTAAAATTGATACTTACATTTATAAACCATTCAAATTCTGGCAATGTTATCAACGCCGTTGCACGAGATCAAGATTTCCATTTAAGTGGACGGCATTTTGATACATTGTATTGCACATACAGATATTTTTTTCTTTAATGCTGTGTCTGTTGTCCTGTAACACGTTTTTAAATTTAGAAAAGGACTGTTTTGCATCAACACTATTTGTGGGTACTGACAGACAACGGATGTCGACCTAATGTAACTGAGGAAAACGACCTTTTTTTCGTATTCCAGAAGTCTAGCAAACCTTCGCTTACACGAAATTCTTTTACACTCGCTTTATATGAACGAAATTCACATTTTTGTTGATCCTCATTTTCGAACACAGGAATGTTGCTGAAAACAAGCAAATCTTCTTCGTCGTCTAAAGGGTCCAAGGACTTAAATTGATCGGGATCAAACACACTACATGCTTTGAAGAAATTTGCGGCAGGCTGAAAAAATCGATGCTTTTTATCTTCAAAAGAATAATGCTTGACTTTTTCATAACCAATGGATAGAGCTCTTTTTACAGCGACGGGATCGTAGTCTTGACTCTTGCTAAGAAGACTGTTGGATATGTCCGACATTTCAGTATATACGTATTTTGTGCGTGGAAATTAGCTGTTTTTCAAATAAAGTGAGCTGTCCGGAAATGTACAGCGCACAAACCTCAACTGCTTTAGATTTTCTTTTAAATCCCTATCTTGACAATACCTAATGATTTTATCCACAATACAGTTGTGTTGTCTTTTTTTTTCAAAAAGTTCTGCGTAGTCTTCTAAATGTTTGCAGTGAAAATTCACAGCCTTAAACCAACTGTTCCACCTAGCCTACACAGGTACTGGTGGTAAGCAAGGTATTTTGCCCTTCTCTTGCAAAAATAGTGGAAAACGTCCTTTACGAAAGGGACAAGCTGTAAAGGCACGTTTAACAGCAACTACTAAAGAGTTAACATTTTCAAATTTATTCTGCCAAATTTTGCCAAACGTATTTAAAAGATACGCATTGCAGGTGACGTGAACACTATTCAAAAATACGGCTTTTAGGCTCTTTCCCAACGCATTGGACATGTAAGACGCATTGTCTGTCACAAAAGCGGTTACACACTGAGTGGCCACTTTATTATGACCACCTGACAGTTTTAAGCAAATGAGCTATGGCTGCACGCTGTTGCCGCCAGAGGGCGAAGCTAGTGTAAAAAGGGAAACCTCAGAAGTGATTTTTGGGTGACGAGATGGGTAAAAAATGCGATTTGACGGACTTTCAACGTGGGATGATTGTAAGAGCTCGGAGCCATGGAGCGAGTATCACCGAAACCACCGCATTCGTGAAATGTTCCAGGGCAGCTGTTGTTAAAGTGTGTAAAGATTAGACTAAAAAACTGGGTCTCTACGTGCAACGTGTGGTCGTCATCGACTAGTGACTGCTCGGGCGGAACGGAGAGTGTCCAGACTGGTAACAGACAACAGAAGGGCAACAGTGCAGCAAATTACAGACCATCTTAATCAAGGACCCCCTCAAATGATCTCTGCACGCACTGTTCGCCGTACACTGCATCGGATGGGATATGGCAGCCGAAGGCCTGTTCGAACACCATTGCTGTCTGCAGTTACGAAGAGAAAACGTCTCCAGTTCGCACAGGAGCACAAGGATTGGACAGTCGATAAATTGGAAACAAATTATGTGGTCCGATGAATCACGTTTTCAGTTGCACCATGCCGATAACCGAGTGAGAATTTAGCGGAAACAGCACGAAAGCATGGACCCCAAATGCATTACTACAACCCTTCAAGCTGGTGGAGGCAACGCTATGGTTTGGGAAATGTTTTCCTGGCATGCTTTGGGCCCTTTAATTCGTGTTGATCAATTTCTGACTGGCACATCATATCTAAACATCGTTGCGGACCAAGTGCATCCAGTCATGTGAATGGTTTATCCCAGTGGCGATGGCTAGTTTCAACAAGATAATGCGTCCTGCCATAGGGCTCGTATTGTACAGGATTGGTTTCAGGAACATGCCGGAGAGTTTACTTTGCTTAGGTGTCCCCCACAATATCCAGATCTCAACCCCATTGAGAATTTGTGGGATGAAGTTGAACGAGCCATCAGACAGCTGGATCCACAACCCTGCAATCTCACACTCCTGGAAAGTGCTATTCATCAAGCATAGTCTAAGATTCCACAAACCACCTATCAACATCTCGTGGAGTCCATGCCACGAAGAATCGACGCAGTATTAAAGGCAATGGGTGGCTCAACGAAGTACTGAGGGGTTGATCATAATAAAGTGGCCACTTAGTGTATTAGCAAAATGTATTTCATATTTATTAGCGCACTGAAGTATTGCTTCTTTGACTGCTTTAAAATCTACGGATTCGAAAGGGATTCACTCAAAGAAGATTGCATACAAAGAGGTTCCAGCATTGCAGCTTTCAACATTCAGTTCAACTGATGGAACAACAAGAATATTCAAAATGTATCTATCTTCTGACTCAGTTGTTCCGTCTGCTACGATGCTTACACCGGATACTGATTTAAAAAAATCTTTCACTTGTTGTTTCTGAATATCATATATTTTCGGCGAATATCATTTCCGCATCCAATTTGCATTTGGAATAACACCATTATCTTGCAACGCGTTTTCCAAGTAATTTTTAATGCAGGGTTATCCAGTTTGGAAAGTGGGATGTTAGCTGCACAAACGGCATCAGCTAATTTCGAAAGTTCCATTGAGCGATGCTGTTCTTGTGCAGTTCTTTTCTCAATTAACTCATCAACACATTTCTGCATTATTTTTGGTTGACTGTTCAGAAACACCTTTTTTTATGCAGCTTGCTTGCTAAATGCTTCTCACACTGTTCTTTCTTGAAAAAGCCACCGGTATGTAACAACACGAACAGAACAATAGATTTTTGTTCACATGAAACATTCCTTTGCTGTATTGCTTGCATCTTTCAGATGCACTCATTTTACTCACGTGGCTCATTCTTAAAATAAAAAAACAAAATCTAGAAACTTCATAAACTACTCACACGGAAGCACAAATTTTCTAATCTAAGCGTCTGCGAAATACTCTTTTCTGTGAGCTGCTTTCCCAGCTAAAATTACTAACACAATTGACGATACCCAGATTATGGTTTACTAGTCCGGCTAGTCGCAAAGGTCATTCAATAGTAGCAGGGAGGAAATCACGAAAAACCACGTGTGCACTCCTCAGCAGAGTGCATGTGACCTTGAATTACCCGTCAAGTTTGTTCGAAAAGAGTATTTCCGTAACGAACAATCTTGAGAGGTAACTCAAGGTTTAAAGTTCTGGTTTGGACTTTGGAGTAGAATTACTTTGCGTTATATTTTTTGCATAGATTTTAATGAAGGTAGCATTGAAATTATTTAAATTTGGAAAATAATCTAAAAATTCTAATCGAAATTAGGCAAAAATAGAAAAAAAATATCTGAAATTCGCGGATATATTGCATATTCGCGAAATTACAGAAACGCTCCTCAAATTCACTAAAAAAATCGCGGAAATTCGCGCCGCGACTGAATTACTGCCCAAGCTATAAGTAATCCCTCATCCGTAATTTAGGGACACTGGTTCCAGGAAAGGGAGAGAGCCAGCCCCGTTAGACAAACACAACGTTCATATCTCGTCGGAATTCAAACGTGGACCCATCTCGGACAAACGGTCACAAGCCAGCGTTTAGAACACTGTGCCACCGGGGCGACACATTTTTTTGGCAGTCTAAATCTTTTATATCCGTATTCAGCACTGTGAAAACAGTTCAGATGGTCAGTAATTTCTCTGACGGTTATGCGTCTGTTCGCTCGAATAAATGAATATATAAAATCAGTGTTTGATCAATGTGTCCTTCCAGTGCTTACGTATGGTGCAGAGACGTGAACCTTAACTAAAAGAGACATAGAAAGACTGCAGACAACTCAAAGAAGCATGGACAGGTGCATGCTTGGTGTAACCAGGAGAGATAAGAAGAGGAACTCGTGGATCCGAAAAATGACAAGAGTGGAAGATATCATGAGCCGAGTAAAATCCCTGAAAGGGCAATGGGCTGGACATATTGCCAGAAGGACAGACCATCGATGGACAGCGGAAATTTTAAACTGGATTCCAAGGGACAGGAAAAGACCTAGAAGAAGGCCACACGGGAGATGGGTGGATGAAATTTTTGAAAGCATGCAGGAGTAACGTGGCGGACACTGGCACAAGACAGACCGTTGTGGAAGAGGCTTGGAGAGACCTTCGTCCAGTAGTGGATTGATAATGGTTGACAATGATGATGATGGTGACGATATATAATCAGCAAATCTCCAACAACGGCTCGATGAATTTCTACAAGTCTCTTTCACAAGTCTCTCTCTTGAGCAATTCTCTTCCATGTCATTCCTGCATGCTTTCGAGCGTGATCTTCCTGTTTCTCAGATGGTCTGTAACGTACCAGGAGATGTGACGTACCTGCTAATAGGACACACACGACATAAAGGCAGATAGGAATCATAATAAAACGTCCGCGTAGCTTAATTGGGAGAGTGACTTATTCCGGAATGAGGGGATCCGGGTTCGAATCCTGGCGTGGACAGAAATGACGGAGAAATTTACTTCGTTATAGGTCTTTTCCTTGTTCCTTGGTCTAATATTTCCGTTGTCCAACTGTAGTTAATTCTTGTAGATATGTCCAGCTCATTGTCCCTTAAATATCTTTATTTTCATCATGACTCTCCTCATTTTCCATACCCACGAGTATCTTTTTCTATCTTTCTTGGTTACACTAAACATGCTCTTCACCTTAATTATTAGAGTTGTCCTCAGCCTCTGTACGTCTGTTTTAGTTAAGGTCCATGTGTGTGATCCATAAATAAGAACTGGAAGGATGCATTAGCAAATACTTTTCGTTTAAGGCATAATGGTGAATTGCCCTTGAAAATTGTACCTTTTTTCTTCCGAGTGCACTCCAGCCAAGTTTTATACGCTTATTAATTTCTTTTACGAAGTGATCACAGGTTGACATTTGTTGTAAACTCCAGTTACTTCTAAATTTTCCCGTCAACATCTAAATCTACAGTTTCTGTTAAAAGCATTGTGCATCAATTTTGTTTTTATCAAGTTCATTTTTAATCCCTTCTTTGTTTGCTTGGGATTTAATGGCCCTCATGAACAATTCCATGCTGGGCTATAAGCAGTCAACCGTCCCAAATTTAGGGCCACTGGTTCAAGGAAAGGGAGAGAGACAGTATCGTTGGACAAAAACAACATCCATGCCTTACTGGGATTTCAACCCGAACACATCTCGGACGAGAGGTTTTAAGCTGCGCTTAGACCGCTGCTCCAC
Source organism: Macrothele yani (assembly GCA_039090855.1). Taxonomy (NCBI): domain Eukaryota; kingdom Metazoa; phylum Arthropoda; class Arachnida; order Araneae; family Macrothelidae; genus Macrothele; species Macrothele yani. Next base: position 52,488,730 of record CM077026.1, read on the forward strand.
AGGGGCGGCCCAGTTCTTTACTCTTGTTAGCAAGTTTCAAATCAAATTCTGCAACTCTGAGAGTGTACTTGCAATAATGACTTGGCCTCAGTGAAACAAAGATGTGTTAAATTAGCGCTATTAATAATAATAATCCCCTTGCCTTTCCAGCTCAGTGATTCAAAGACATTTTGCAATGTGGAGCTTGGAAAGTATGTTGGTATCGTTTTTCACTACCTTTCTAATTTTTATACCGGCTGTGTCCTCGAACAGGCGAACATTTGCACTAGCATTTTCATGGATGTTATCAAAAATATAAATGTATAGATCTTCAATTACTTAATGTGTTATTTCATAATTACCTACTAAGAGCTTCAACAATCGAGATTTCGAAATAATTTTTTTATTGAAGGTTTAACGACAACCGTGAGCTACTCGATGGGCAATAAACAGTCTCACGTTCTGTAGCGCACGTCTATTCCTAATTGTTTCTAACTAGCTAAACACTACATGTGCCAAATGTCAAGTTCACCAAAAATGAAATAAGCGTTCACTCTAAATAATGTCAAGGGTTGATACTTACTAATCTTTTATTTCTGTTCAACTTCAAGAAAACATGGTATATTCCAACGTCGTTAATCCACCACTAGTAATCAATCAATAGTATAACACTCACACCTTTACAACATAGTTATGCAGACGTCAATAACAATATAACTTCACAAACGTAATACGCTCAGCAAAGGTTCAACATCTCCACACACAAGCAACTACGTCGCAAAATGTACACTATATTGACAAAAGTCATCGGACACCCTTCAAAAGCAAATGAACTGATCCGCTGCGTTGTTAAGATCCGCGGTACAGCTGCAAACGGTATAAAAACAAGCCTGCAACTGACCGCGATCATATCGCACTGTGAGATTGAGTGAAAATGTCGCTGAACATTTTCAAAAAAGTGATCATTTAGGGGAATGGTTGATACTAAACCTTTTTAAATAATTGCCTGCTAAAAGGGATATAACAATGACGACGAACGTAAGAAAGGAGAGAGAAGATGTTTGAGTAACTTCTTTCTACCCAGTGGCATGATGTCTCTATCAGGGATAATAGCCGTTCGTCATCATGCCTTGGGTCACGCAGCAGAGAATAAAGAACAAGAATCGAACGCCTATCGCCAGTGAAAGGTTTATTGTCGGTACTGCTGGGGCGAGACGGAGAAACGGAATTGTTTTGTCATAGCTTCTATGAAACAGGGTCGAACTGTGAACACTTCTGTTCAGGGATCACAGAAAATTTGGGGCAACATTTGCTTCAGGTACATCAGCCACTTAAAAGGATAACCCGGAGAAAGGCTACCTAAATAAGTACTTATCTATTCATGTATCTTGGTCTGTTGAGAACACGGTTGTCGCAATTGTTTCTACAGGTAATTTCGGAGTAGGGAGCCTCAACTACCTTGAAGGCGACTTGGAGTAGAGTTCTGCACGGGACTTAATTTGGAAAACCCAGAAAGTACGTCCAAGGCCCGGCCCGTTTTAAATTTTTTAATTAAAACCCGGCTCGACCCGTGTATTTCTCCTGTTTCGATGGACCGGGCCGGCCCGTAAAATTTCAACAATTACTAAAACTCGAATTTGACACCTGGTGCACTCGGTCATTCGACTCCTGAAGAGTTTTCGTTTTCTTAATTGCTACACGTATTCTATTACAATAAACGTTAATTCAGTATATTTCTGTGATTCTGCATAAGTCACGTGACGTCTGAGGAGGGTGGGTGGGGGTGGGGGGGGGGGCTTGTATACAAAAAAATATTGCATGTAAACGACAATTTCCATGCCTTTCAAATTATTTGGGTTTTCAAATTATCATTGCCTACCGCCGGACTCGGAATATTCTTGGGGATAAGGAAGAAAGTAGGTGGGTTAATTCGAAAGTACGAAATATCCAGAATTATGAGTCCGATCGTTCTGCTTTACATTGTCTACAAGCACATATTCTCCGGAAGCGATATTTTCGCGAAAATCTTTCGCTTTCTTAAACTCCATAATAAGTACAGAAGAGTATTTATTAGTAACACTGAACTGAACATATGATAAGGAAAACAACGACAGACTGCCCAGCTAGCCAGTGCCACAGAAGTTTTGAAAAAGGCTATACTGGAATACAAAAGGGTTCATCTGCCATCTGCTGACTCCCTGAGAGTACAAATGGGAAAAAATACGACACAGATTTAAACACAGAAGTAAGTTTCTCGCAGCCCATTTATTCCGTGCCATTTAAGGCAACTTAAAAGCTTTTCACACATATAGAAAACAAAGTGCCGCCGACCAGAACAATAAAAGATCGTCTGCGAGCGGGTGGCTCGGTTTATAAATGCTGTAGTTAATAGCCTGCCCTGAAGCATGGGAGGAGGGTGAAAGTTAGAGGGAGAAGGGACCACATTCACATTGAAAAACTAAGGGAGCTGAGCTGACCCACTCCAATTGTTTTGTACGAGGGGATGATGTCGTAAAACTTCTATTTTTTCCAACAGCGGAAATTATTCAATCTTATCCTGCTCCTGTATGTTGTGAGATATCCAAACGAGAAAGACACCGTACAGCGATTGTTTTGCTCATAAAAAACTTCTGCTCGGCCCATGCCTGGTTTATATTAAATATTGAAAGCCCAGGCCCGTGCAGACCTCTAACTTGGAGTGGCATTATTCGTAGCTATAACGGAGTAAATTTCTCCGTCATTTTTATCCGCGCCAGGATTCGAACCCGGGTCCCCTCATTCCGGAATAAGTTGCTCTACCAATTGAGCTACGCGGACGTTTTATTCTGATTCCTATCTACCTTTATGTCGTGTGCGTCCTTCTGGCAGGTACGTCACATCTCCTGGTACGTTACATAGCTACAAAGAGCCTGTAATCGTTAGAAGGACTAACTGGAAAGGAAACCGAAAGGAGCCGACGTTTGTACTGTTACCAGCGTCATATGTAATTCAGAATGGTAACATGTTTTTGCCAGACAAAGAAATGTGTCTCTTCTGTCTTCGTCTTATCTCACGCCGATTATTATCAGGGTGTTCGTTTCGCGGTGTCACCTGGCTGGCGCGAGCTTGCGTTCGTTACGGAATTTCGACCAGTTAAAGGGGAAGTATTTGAGAGTACTAGAAACTAGAATGCGAAATAAGCTTGTATGGGGCGAAAGCAATCCTCGTGGAACATCATAAACAGTTAAGTTTGTTAAAACAGTATTTTTTCATCATTTCTTTCAAAGATAAGCTCAGTCGCAGTGGCTTTTATCTTTTCGATGCTAGATTAAACTGGGTTAGAGGAATCTTAGGATCGATCATATTTATTTGTTCCTATAGTAATAACGGGAAGGCCTAACAACAATCCAATCCTTTTCTTTGATTCTCTAAATTCTTGAAAACACTTGAAACCCATTTAACTCAACTTGACGAATTGCATTGATATTTTTTAAACGGGGTAGTTCTTTCCTTTCTCTCTCTGATGACCACCTTACGGAAAGGTTGCTTTACTTAAAAAAATGAAAAATTCGGTAGTTCGCTTTTCCCAGTAGACATGTTGAAACCGTTCATTTCGAAAGATCATGCTGAAGCTGTTTATATAATCTAAAGATTAGTTAACCTTGTGACGTATACTCTAATTCAAGCTTTCTTTTGGATTCCTGTATTCTTAAATAAATTTGGTTTCTTCTCCTTACACATTTTCTAAATCTAACGCCACAAAGTCCCGCTCGACGAATTTGAGTTTGGTAACACCTGACAACAGGTCAAAGTACATAGTCATATACGTAGTCAGAATCAAGAGATTAGAGCTGTTGTGTTCAACAGTATTCAAGCAATGTTAGGTAATCTGAAGCCTATGTCATCAAGCAATCTTAGTGTGTTGCTATCAGGCAATCTTAGTGCGATGCTGTCAGGCAATCTTAGTGTGATGCTATCAGGCAATCTTAGTGTGATGCTATCAGGCAATCTTTTAAGTGAAGGTTTTGTGTGATTAGAGTTACGTGATTGTTGTAAATAAGTTAGGTTCACATATAGAGAGATCGATTTATATGTGGATTGCGTTTTACGCTGTACGAAGTCTAAAGCAATCTGCATGCAGTTCAGTACAGAAGATGTCCACACATTTTTAGAACGTTTTTGATAAGAAATTACAGAAAATAAAAGAAATTCAAAGACTTGAAACTGACAACAGCATGTTAGATGAACACGAAAGAAACATCTGCTGGAGTTAAATATCTGTGGATAGAATGTTCTGTTTCTGCTCTTTAAGAAGAGAAATATTCATATTCTGTAATTAAAAAATGCTGTGAACATCATGGAATTAGCATTTGTAAATGCAAAATAAGAAATATTATTAATAATAGAGGGGGAAATAGTCAAGTATTGCTTTCAACAGGTAAAAGAACGCCAAAACGAGTACCCAAAGAAGGTATGCGCTTTTACAACTGTTTCAAAAGTAAGTGCTTTGGTCTTAAAGGAAAAATCATCGACCCAAAGACCAATTACTAAGTCATTCAAAATTTCTACAATATATCAACTGTAAACAAGGTAATAAACAAATCTGAATCTGAAAAAACAACAACAGCAAAAAAACAACAACAAAAAAACCCCAACAATCATAATGTTCACCGCCTTTTACCTAGGCACGTGGCTGAGCGCAGAACACGGTGTAGACTTCTTTCTGAAAATCACTTAGCCGGAGACAGATGAAAATTTATTGTGACTATTAATGAAGCATGGATCTACCTAAACGACTGTAACAAAAACAGGTTAATTTACTGTCGCAAAAGAGCGGAAAAAGACTTACAAACTTAGTTCCAAGAATCCAAAGAAAGTTTCAGTAAAGAATTCATTATTATTGCTGGTTTCTCGTACAATGGAAATTAAAGTTAAGAAAAGTTGAAAAGAATGTTAAAATGAGTTCTATATATTACCAAAATAAGGTTTTAACTCCTATACTTAAAGAGCAAATACCATTCCTTTATCTACAGAGCCTTCAAAAAGTGGAACTCCGTCAGGATAAGACCACAAGTCATACATCCAAATCTATCACTCTATTTCTTTAAAAAAAATTAAAATAAGAGACGGGTATCAAGTCTATACCTTTTGCTGGATCGTGGATGGCCTAGTGGTCAACGTCGTGACAGCCATGGAGAAGACCCAGGTTCGATCCCATGCAGGTTCGAACGCTCGAACCACTAAATATCAGCCGTGCATCGGATGGGCACGTTAAACCGTCGGGCCCCGGGTACTGCCCCCCGGTAATAAGTAAGGGCGTCTTTCTCCCCCTTTTTACCTCGCTTCCGTGCCACTTTGCTATCGGGCACTCTAGCCCAAATCTCCTAGTTGCCTATTTCTAAGGGTTCTTTAAGACCTGAGGTCAGACACTCCCTTCCTAAATTCCTCTACATATGATCTGATCTATACCTTTCGCTAATATTGCTTCAAAGTCCCCTGATGTGTCATCAATGTACTGTTGTGCATTTGGACTGCTAAAAAGAGCGCTTTCTAAACTCAGACCTAAAGCAATGGTTGAACTATGAAAAGAAGTGGAAGAGCAGTGGAATAAAATACCACTACCAATTTTAAGAAATGCTCTGTTAAATTAAAAATCTAGATGTAGGCTCATAGCGTAGAGAAAGGGCTATCAGATGGAACATTTAAGGAAGAAATTATTTTATTTTAAACTTTAATTATATTGCTGGAAAATCGCTCTAAAAAATGTGTGATCACCGTCTGTAAAGTAGGTTGGTAAGTGCTTTTAAGAAACTGACAGAATCCCAAAAATAACTTAATTGTCGTTGCGTCTTTCCGTCACTACTGAATAAGATCGCGACAAATAAATGTGGTCTGCCTTAAGATTCTCTTTAACCGGTGGAGTTGTATTCTTTGGTGGGTTTATTGCGTCGTACTTGTTTCTGTTACGACGTCTTGTTGTGAATAGACGTGCTTCTGAATATACGTAGTAAAGAAGTGGAGTTTGTTCATAAGTACAGCTTTGTTACTAAACACTGGTCATTATCTTGGTGTGCATAATGAGAGAATGTATACCTATTTAAGACTTTCAGTGACAATTAGCATTGATCTTACCCGGAGTAAACGAAAAGTTAATTCGACGTTAAGTTAAGCTTGAGATAGAGGTCTGCACGTGACCTCTAACTCGATCTCTAATTTAGAAAACCCAGCCTGGCTCAGAAGTTCCGGTTTTTCGGCCCGGCCTGACCCGTCTCAGACCTTCATCAAGCCTTCTCTGTCAATTATTTTATAAATAACGTAAGGTTTCCTCTAGAGCAAGGTCTTCAACCGGTGACCTGAGGAGCGCTTTCTAATGGCCTGCAAGAAGTTGCCCTCAAAGGAAATCCTGCAGTATTGTCTGTTGAAAATGCAACACCGAGAAACAGCTGAGATATTGAAGTGAGATTTACAAGGTAAATTACTTATGACACAAGACGTGACTGATCAGAAGTACGGACCTATAAGTGATGTAGAACACATAAAGCTCAGTACCTTGTGTACAAACCACAAGCGGAAATAACTGCTCGTATACGACGTGGCAGTGGACTGGAAGAAGTTCCGAATGTCGCACTGCGGAAGGTCATTCCATGCTGTCTCAATTCTTACCCAGAGTTCATCTTGGGTTAGTGGTTGCGGAGTTTGACGAGCCAGGCGTCCAGCGACCGTATTCCACACTTGCTCAATGGGCAGTAAGTCAGGCAAACGCGCTGTCCTAGTAAGTCGTGGCACATGTCGGGCATCCAGGAGCTGTAAGATGATGAAAAATCTATCCTGTACCGCCAACTGACACTACAGGGCTTAACAGAGGTCACTATTTTGAGACTCTGCCTCAACCGCACTCCTACCAATACTGAACCCCAAGCCCGGGGACCCAGAAGCATGCGTGAGCCAGCCATAATCCGTGGGAACGCGAAAATGGAACACACGCAGTCCCATCCCTCTCATTAAAATCTAAATTCCCGGGCAATGCCATATCGATCTTTTTCGATGCCAAGTGACATTTTAGGTTTTGCAACTGTTAAAATGGTTTTAAATGCCATATATACACTATCTACCAACAAGTAATTGAACACCCTTGCAATCGACGATATCTGCGGTCCTGATACACGTCACGGTCCCCGCCGTTAAATATCGTGTGGGAAACAACAACGCAACCGGTCGTATGCAAGATGCCACGCAGTTCTGAGCTCTCTCATTACTCTCTGATTTCGGTGTAATAGTCGGGTATCACAGAAATGGCCGATCCATACGTGACATATCCAGGGAGTTGAAGTACCCAAAATCGACAGTGGCCTACGTGATTGGCAAGAGGAAGATGAGAGGTGACTGTCGAAATGTGCCCCGACCCGGCAGACCTACAAAACTGGGAGTTAGAGACCGACGGGTGCTGGCCAGAGAAATTCGGAAGAACCGCACCAAATCAATGGGCCACATCCGCAAGGAGTTTCAACAGGCATTCAGGAGTGTTTTTGATGAATACGATCCGTAAGGAAGCTCATCTGCTCGGTTATCATGGACGTGCTGCCGCCCACAAGCCTTTAATCATTAAGTCCAATAGCGCTGCTCGGCTACCGTGGTGCAAAGAACGTCGACAGTGGACCGTTGAACAGTGGAAACAGGTTCTCTGGAGCGACGAATCAAGGTTCGCCCTCTACCGTTCGAATGGCAGGGTGTGGGTTTGACGTCTGCCTGGAGAACGCCTCCTGCCGGAATGTATTGTGCCAACTGTGAAGTTCGGCGGCGGCGGGATTATGCTATGGGGGTGTTTCTCCTGGTATGGCACGGGATCCTTGGCCGCAATTTCTGGTACACTCAACGCCGAGACCTACTGCACCATTTTGGATGACCATGCGCTTCCTACGTTGTGGCAGTTTTACGGGGTGGACCCATTTTACTTTTAGGATGACAATGCCACCTGTCATGTTGCGAGGTCCACCATGGCTTGGTATGGTGACAATGGGGTTAATCGAATGGAGTGGCATGCGCAGAGCCCGGACCTTAACCCTATCGAGCACCTCTGGGACGAGTTGGAGCGTCGACGTAAGCGGTGCCTCCACCGTCCGAAATCGGTGAAGGAACTGACCTGTCTAAATAGCGCTAGCCGTCGTACAACGCCTGGTTGAGAGTAAGCCCCGGAGGGTCGCAGCTGTAATCGCCGCTCGTGGAGGCTCCACCAACTATTGAAGGTGAATAAACTTCGTTTTCCTTTTCTATCACAGGTGTCCAATTACTTGTTGGTAGATAGTGTATATGGTATGACGAAGTAAACTTTTCCATCATTTTTCACACCAGGGCCTGTATTCGAACCCACATCTGTCGGCTCAGGAGCTCCGAGTGCTATCCACTATACTACACTGGCATGTACTTTCACTGCTATCTGCCTTTATCTCATGTGCGTCTTGCAGGGCAGGCACATCACATCTCCCCCTCCTCCTAAAGAGGGAGGGGGCATGGCCCACGGGCCGCCCCGGTGGCGCAGTGGTCTAAGGCGCTGGCCTCTGATCATTCGTCCGTAAGGGGGTCCGGGTTCGAATCCCGTCAGGCATGGATGTTGTGTTTGTCTTACGGCACTGGCTCTCTCCCTTCACTGGAACCAGTGACCCTAAATTAGGGACGGGCGACTGCTTATAGCCTATTGAGTTGCTCACGGTGGTCGTTAAACCTAAAAAAAAAAAAAAAAAAAAAAAAAAAATGGCCCACGGGTCAGCCAGGACCATTTGTCGCTGTAGGCAGTCATCCGATGAAGAACGTTCATTTGAGAAATCCCAGACAATTTAGTTTGTGGAACGTAACATCACTCTGATTTATTTTTTCGAAGCACCAAAGAAATGATTCTCATTTTCCCTGTCTCGCGGTGTGGAAACAACATCACACCATTGCGAGAAACTTAACTGTCAAGTCACCCTGGAAGTTCGGGCGCCAATATGACGAAGTAAATTTCTCCATCGTTTTTCATAACAGGGGCTGAATTCGAATCCACATCTCTCAGCTCCGGAGCTCCGAGTGCTATCCACTATAATACACTGGCATATGCTCTCATAGATTTATCTCAGTCTTTATCTCAGGTGCGTCCTGCGGGGCAGGCACGTCACAGTGGTAACATATTGTGGATTTACACTATTGCTGTCATTCGGCGTAGTACCTATGTACACTGAAGTGCCAGAAGAAATGGTACAAACGACCTTATGCAAAATACATAGCAAAGTGACCTATGCGCGTATTCGGTTGCGTCCGTCAGTGCGTATATAAAGCGATAGATATCCTTGCCAGCTGTCAGAGCTGTTTTCGGCATGAGAATGACAAGTAATAACGATTTAAGCGATTTTCAAGGCGGTGTCATAGTTGGCGCTCGGGAGTAATTCGGAGGTAGAAACAAAGTTCGGATTTTCACGGATGACCATTGCAAGGGTGTACCATGACTACAAGAATTCCGGCAAAACCTCCAACCTGCGATACCAGTGTGGCCGTAAAAAGATTTTGGGTGAATGTGACCATCGTCGGCTGTCAAGAATCGTTTCACGCAATAGGCGTGCAACACTCTCGCACTTATCATCGGAATTCAATGCTGGAGCCTCAACAAGCATCAGCGCCGGGACTGTGCAACGTACCCTGCACGATATGGGCTTTGGGAGCAGACACCCAACTTGAATCCCCTTGATGGGTGCACGACACAGAGCTATGAGCCTCGCTTGGGCACGGCAACACCGTCACTTGACACTTGATGACTGGAGACAAGTAGCCTGGTCTGACGAGTCGCGTTTACAACTGTATCAGGCAGATGGAAGGATTCGTGTGTGACGCAAACCCCATGAAGCCATGGATCCCGCCTGTCAATAGGGAACTGTACTGGCTGGTGAGGGGTCTGTAATGGTATGGGGTGTGTTTATCTAGACTTCACTGGGACCCCTGGTACGTCTACAAACGTCTGTGACCGGCCAACGCTATATGCGCACACTTTCTGACGAGGTACACCCGTTCATGTCCTGCATTCATGCTGATGGGCTGGGTCTGTTCCAACAGGACAATGCACTTCCACACAAGTGTCGAGACGCCACACTATGGTTAGAGGAGCATTCATGTGAGTTTGGGGTGTTGCCAATCTCACCCAAGTAACAAGATCCGAACGTGACAGAACAGATTTGGGATGCAATGCAACGCGTTATCGAACACAGGAATCCGAGACCTCGGAATACACCCGAATTGTGGAACGCTCTGCAGGAAGTATGGTGTGCATTGCCTACAGTATATTTCAAGAAGCTGGTGGAGTCCATGCCCCGTCGTATTTCTACAGTCGTGCGCTCCCGTGGGGGACCTACCAAGTATTAGACTGGTGTACCAGTTTTTCTGGCACTTCAGTGTAGGTGCTAGGTGAAAATATCGTGACCCTTATGCCAAAGACACGTAGGTGCAAAATTGATGTTTTGAGAAAACGATATTTAAAGTTCCAATTTTGAATGACTTTTAACGAGAGAAATTAAGTTTAAATCTAAATTTAAGCTATTTGGAACTTGAAAAATAATTCGTGCTTTTGCTATACGACAAAATATCGACTAAACAACATGTAAAATTCAGTTAAGTAGAAACAGCCAACAATGCACAGACGTGCCTTTGGCATAAGGTCGACGATAGTGCCCCGTAACGAGTTCTCTCCTGAAAAGTGCACCGCGAACTAAAAAGGTTTGGGAACCACTGCTCTAGAGAAACAAAGCTACTGTACTGAAAGGAGCGATCTTAGTAGTAAAGGGAATATAAAACAGACAGACGTGCCATTTCTCGTAGGAATTCTTCCCAAAGATAAGATTTAGACCGGTCTAAATACTTCTATTACAAATGTAAATACTTTATCCCAACAAATACTTCGAACATTATCATTTCCGTTGCAGCAATGAATCGTGCCAGAAGCTAATTTGGGGTTTGGTTAGGCGAAGCTGAAAACTGTTTGTGTCTGTAAACATTTCTCGAAAACGTGTTTTAATCGTTAAAGCCAAAAATGTGAAAACGGAATTTGATTTCAACTTTTAAAGAAATAAAATATCCCATTTCAGACTCTCATCTGACAGCCCAGCTTGTCAGCTGTAATTAATCAACGCATCCAGTGGCGGATGAGATCTTTCGTTTTACCCAATGACCTTTGCCATCTAATTATTTAACAAGTTAGTATGCATCTTTTTTTTTTTTGGCGAAATTGTTTTCTTTAACCCAATAGCGAAATGCTGAACCTTCCACTACAGGACTGACCCCGGCCCCGGCACATGCCTGTGAAGACCTTTTAGCTTGAGTATTCTACAGCGAAGTTAAACCCCGTAAACCCCGTAATGAGCTTTAAACTTCTAGTGTAGCAGTAAAGCTAACTTAACATTTAAGTTCAAATTCAAAAAATAAAAGTTCTACACTCATCTTCAAAAAAATAGTTGCACCCAGAAGGAAGCAACCAACAGGAATGAAACTTGGTGGGTAGGTTTGACATCGTGAGACATGCAAATGATTCAAGTATCACGCTCGGCCGCGCATGTGACGCAAACAAGGAGGGGTCGTAGCGCTGAGCCTGACTGGATATATAAGGTCGTCCCGTTGCGCGTACTTGCCATTCTGACTCGTGCTGTTGCGTTGTTTGTATCCTTTGTAAGTGAAGTATGCCTCAGAGAATCGTTCGGAAGCAATACGAGCAGTTGGAGGAGTTCGAGAGGAGCTGCGTCGTCTGGCTCCGGGAAGCGGGTTGGTATTATCACCGTATTACGCGCCATACCGGTAGTGCGGACATCACCATGTTGGAGGCAGTGGATAGAATAAGGCACATGGCAGCTACAGGAGAGGTCTGGGAGATCAAGACGAACCACGGAGAGAGAGAGAGAGAGAGAGAGAGAGAGAGAGAGAGAGAGAGAGAGAGAGAGAGAGAGAGAGAGGGCCGACGGGTTGTCCGACATGCGCAGAGTGACCCAACAGCCACGATTGCGGATATACAGCGAGCAGCTCCTCCATGCATCGTCCGATGAGTGCCAGCACCATTGGCAGACAGATGTACGACGTAGGACTACACGCACTCACACCGTTACGACGTCTGCATCGTCGCCAAAGACTGCAATGGCGTCGTGCCAGACTGTCAGGGAGCCACTCAGAATGGCAGCAGGTGATCTTCAGTGACGAGTCCCGCTTTTATCTTTGAGGAGACGACTACCGAATTCCTGTGTGGAGGCACCGTGGTCAGCGCGACGGTGAACGGGTTGTTGTCAAGCGTCACACGTCCAGAAGGCCTGGTGCCATGGTGTGGGGTGCAATTGCCATGATGCCAGATCCCCTTCGGTGTTCATTTCAGGCACTTTGACAGCCCAACGTTACGTTAATGAGGTCCTGCGACCAGTGGTCTTACCTTTTCTGAACGCTCACTCCGGTGCGATTTTCCAACAGGACAACACTCATCCGCATACTGCTTCTGTCCCGAGAGCTTGCCTTCAAGGAATTGACACTCTAGGTCTGGCGATGCCATAATCAGCCGCGTCGCCAGACTTGTCGCCGATTGAAAATGTGTGGGATGCTATTTGACGCGCTCTCAACAGTCCACCCCACCGCACAATCTGCAGGAACTGCGTGAGAAGATTCAAGCTGCATGGGATGGCTAATCGCAGGACACTATTAGGAACCTGTGCAACTCCATGCCGAGACATCTCGCATGCTGTGTAAGCAAGCATGGCGGTCCGACGCCATACTAAGAGACACTACTTATTGGAGTGTACCTCAATAAATTATTGCCCATGTCAGTCTCAATGTTTAATCATTCATTGTTTCTGGTAACCTTTACCTTCCTCCCGAATAGCATTGCAATCCGACACGTTCCTTCTGGGTGCAACTATTTTTTTGATGATGAGTGTATTTAAACAGCAAATATTTTACCTAAAATTTTATTTCATCCAAATGAAACGAACGTTTCACCGGAGGGTCAGTTTATCGAGATTGTATTTTACGTTTATGAAGATAACCGAATTTTTGTTTTATCGTTTAAGGCGCGGCGCTATCAATAAGCGTCGGAAGCATTTGATAGCAGCTTATGCAATTAAATGCCTCCCATTTTGTCTGCTTCTAAACGAGTTGATTTTAGTTACAGTTCATATATTCTCGATATTGTGGAAATCCGTTAAAACAGAGAACGAGTAGCTGTGCCAGTTCCCCCCGCGGAAGTTCGCGTCCCTACACTGTAATTATGCAAGGGAGTCGAAATTTACTCTCTTGAAATTATAATTGCGAAAGAATTCAACATACAGTAATTCATGCAACAAGGTTTCGTCAATATCCGATTGTGCCCGTCGGATTGTTTTGGGACGTGGGGAGCATTAACTTCACCACTCACTCGACTGCTACTTCAACACAGGTTGGAAGTCCCTAAATCACGTTGCATCTATTGCAACAATTCGCAACAGCAAGGTGTCGCCTTCAGCGACAAATCCTTGCTTCAGTAATGTTGCATTGTCCACACGAGTCTGTTTCTGTGCGGGAGTCTACTCGTTCTTCAAAATACGCAATGCTAATGTTGTCTCCTCATCAACTACGTTTGCGTCAGTTTTAGTGTGGGACTGGAGGAAGTTGCACGTGGCCACATTATTTTCCTCATGGCGTTGTGGATTGACGAGCAGGGCCGGATTCATGGGCGCGGGGCTCTGTGCAGTCGCACAGGGCCCCGCGCCCTCGTTTGTATGATGTTTTTTAATTTTTCGTAATTTTCTTTTCTTGTATTAAAAATAAATGACACTTAACGATGTAAAAATGGCATTTTTAAAAATTTTATGTCATTACACTTTAATGCCTTAGAATTCAAGTATCTTGGGTCCATCGGGATGATTCACCGTATCACCCAGAAAGAATTTGCATTAAAGATATCATGTATATAATTACCCAGATCTCTCTGGAACGCTGACGTTACAGCTACGTCTGCATTCTGTCGCAATCACACGTGGTCAGTTTGGTTTTTCGCGTGCGTGGGCGGTGAATCTCTGGCAGATGGTTCATCAGTAAAAAAGTTAAAAACGTATCTTTGCGAATTTTGTAACGAAACTGGCTGAAATTTTAATTATAACAATATAACTGACAGATCGATTTGTAACGTATACTCTAGCTTCAGTTTCTTTTTGATTTTACTATCTCTTGTTATTTTATTTTCCTATGCAAATTATCTTCTCACTTAACGAGATGTTGTTTCTCCCGCTGAATGATATGTGGCAACGAGTGTAAGTCATGACGTGGTCCTTGATAAAGCCAAGGCTCAGTATTCTCGACACTTTCTACATTCAGTTGTTTTATTTTATTTTTTATCTTTTCTCCTTTTACTCACACCGGTAGATACATAACCTTTTCTATGTTGTACTTGGTATGAGTCAAAAATATATATATTTTTTTTTTGCTTAGGTCTCTTCTTAATAGAATGTGAATTCTGAATTTTCATAACTGCTGCGTTGCGCGTTTTGATCTTCAGGTTATTTTGCAACTTTCGTTTTAAATTCAAAAGTTTTTCCTTAGTTTTCAGCTTTGCTCTTCAGTATATATATATATATATATATATATATATATATATATATATATATTCTATAAAGAAGATACCTAAGCAAAAAAATACATATATAATTTTGACTCACACCTAGTACAACATAGAAAAGGTTATGTATCTACCTGTGTGAGTAGAAGGAGAAAAGATAAAAAAATAAAATAAAACAACTGAATGTAGAAGGTGTCGAGAATACTGAGCCTTGGCTTTATCAAGGACCAGCAAAAACTCTGCATTTTCTCACTTCCACAAAGACCTAGTTGGAAATGGGTTTCTGCAAGGCCATAGATGCAAGTAACATTCCCACCTAAAATAGTTTAAAAAATATATATATGTCATGTCCTCCGTAGAGTTGCATGACCTAGCACTAGTTAACAATTTCGCTTGCATCCATTAACCTTCCTGGCCCGACCCATGCTCTTCATCTGTTACTATTAAACAGAGAGAAGAAGATTAAAGAGAACTCAAGCTGTGAGAGTGACATAATAATTAGAAATGATTTTTAGCCATAACGAAATGCCAAGTTCGTTTGAGAGAGAATTTAAACCTGAAAATCAATGCAAAAAGAAATCCAAATTTTTACATTGCAATTAAAAAAGGAAATATTAATTTTTAACGAACAGATTTTTGAAAGAAAACTTGAGTCTAAAACCCCCTACTCTACAACTTATGACAGCACGAAAACGAGAATAAGTTAAAGATAATAATTAACTAAAGAAAACTTTGTGAAAGTTATATACCTTAAACAGTTAGTTGCAATATGTACAAAGTATTTCAGCAGTGCTTTAAGTGTATAATTAATTAGTTATTAAGAACTTAACTACTTTGAAAAAACAGCGCATAGAAAAGGAACAAGCTTAGCCATCTTCTGTTCCTAGGTACCCCAAAAGACGCTCAAAGTTACAAAGAAAAGAAAGAGTTAAAACCCGCAAAAATGTTAACAGACAAACCAATGCCTAAAAGCTGAAAAGCTAAAAAACAACAGAGAAAAAGTACATGAAGTACAAACATTGAACTTATAAAACCTAGAACCCAAAAACAAGGAAGAGAGCTTACCTCTTGTGTGACAAAAACTTTTCTCCTCACAAGAGAAGAACAAGGCTGACCTCTTCCGCCACTCCCTAGTCGCTGGGGGCAGTGAGGGTGGGGCTGATGGCCTCCTCATACAGCAAGAAACCAACGCGCTGAGATTTTAACCAGAGAAAAAAATATATAAACTTAAGACTGTGGATCTGTATGATCAGAAAGAGCAGAATTAACTCTCCAGAATACATGAGAAATATTATAAAATACACGAGCAGTGTATTTAATAATCTTTGCATGTATTAAATCACCTTAGTGAGCTTCTATAGATTAATCAGAATCTTATTAATTTTAATGTTGGTTTTACTATTTTTAGTATAGCTATCCTAGTGATGAATAACTAGTTTTCTTTTTTATTTGTTTTTATTTTCTTTTATAAACAGATTTTTAAGCTTTTTTTGTGATTTTGTTTATATTATTTAATTTTTTGTTTTAATAGGACTGTCATATCCATAGCACTAAGGTTCCTTTAGGTAGTTAATAGGCATCCTCTAGCCAACTTCCTTACGGCTTTGATTGGTCAGAATCATATTATTAACTGTGTAGAAAATTAAAGCAGATCTGCCAACCTTACTCTATTATTCAGAATAATTTTTCTTAAAGTTCTTTTGATGAAAGAAGAAGGAATTTCGTTCTCTAGAAAACTTTCTAATAGTATATTAATGTGGTAATTGAAGTCCAAATTGTTGCTGCAAATTCTTGAAATTCTTAGCACCTGAGAAATTAGTACATTCTCAATTACTTTGGTTGAAATGTTATTATTCCAGTGTAGATATTTAATTACTTTGAAAGGAAAATTAACTCTTTTATCAAAGAGGCTAATAGATGGGTTACCTCTGTTGAGCTTAATGCTTAAGTCTAGGAACTCAAGTTCCTGATTACTGTGGTTGGTTTTACATAAGTTAAGAGAGCTAGGATAGATATTATCAAAATCACTCTCTATAACTTCTGAATTATTGATACACAGCAGATCATCAATATATCTAAAAGTGTAAAGGTAGTTATCTGAGCAGGTGGGGTGATTTTTAATGAATTTATATTCCTTAATGAACAGGAATAGATTAGCGATATTCGTGGACGTTGATGTTCCCATGGGAATACCGTTCACTTAAAAGTGAGTACGTTTACTTAATTCATTTTATTGTCAGACCTCTGTCTGGCCGTTAAGTCTATTTCATTGAGTGTTTGCGTTAAGTTCAGGGTATATTGTGTTTACCGCTTTAATAAGGAGCCTTCAAGGTACTAATGTATTAAAACCGAAGTTATATTACTGATATTCAAGATAATGAGGAACGCTGAGTAAAAATAAATTCCATATTCTTGGAATTTATTGCATGTGCGTGTCTTACCTAAACAAACTCTAGCACTTTGAAGATTAAGCACACTTTAGCTACGTCAAGTAACCTTTCAATAACCCTAACGTGACTTAACGTAAGCTTTCCTGCACTACACGTCCAGCCGGAGAATTTTATTCATTATAGATTGCACCTGACGACGAGTGACAGCGAATTGATAAATTGCAACATAACTCCGATTCGGGATTATCAGGACACTAGACCACTCTCACTGGTTCCCAGAGACAAGCAAGCCGCGGACCAGTAATATTTTACAAATTGCTTCGCGGACCGACCGGCACGCAGTTACTTTTATGTACAAGGACGTTTGTGCAAACCTGTTTTTACTGGTAAAATTCGGAAATCTCTACCATTTCTCACATTTTCCTCCGGAGCGGCAGAAATCTCGTGACGGACCGGTGGTGTTTGGAAAACACTGCACTAGACTGCTATTGTAGTCACATCATTTGAGCTACAAAGCTCAAAGCTCCCACTAAAACAAATTACAATGAACTGTAGAACGTGGCCAGCAAAAGAATCTTTCTTCACGTGTCTTTTGAACCTCAATGTTTCAACCATGAATAATAGAAAAATGACATTTCCCATGATCCTATCTTATTTGTTTAAAGGATAGCTATTTTTTCTTATTTTGGATAAATTACATTAACTTTTGCCATCAGCACGCATTTCGACGAAGTACGGGAATTATATTTTGTCGCTTGAATTCAATCAACTTCAATTTAACAGCTTATTATAACTCATGATTAAATGATAATATTCCTTAGTACCACCATGCTTCATTAAGCTTCATGAGCAAATGAAAAAATGTGGTATCTCTACCTGACCCCGCTTTTCTTTCAAAAACGTTCCAACGTCCAAGCTCATTTAGTAGATGTAGAACTCGCTGGGAAAAGACCCCCGCATTTTCGTTTTGCACTGGGCCCTGCAAATTATGCAGCTGGCCCTGTTGACGAGGGTTAGAAATGGCACATGCAGACGCCTCGGGTGCTATGACGTGTGAAGATCAGCGGTTGTACATCAAGATTTGAACTTTAGGTGGCGAAAATTCAACAGAAATTCACAGTGTTTTGCGTGAACTTTGTGGTGATCAAACAGATGAACAGAGAGTACAGTTTCTTACTGGGCTACTCGCTTTCGTGAGGGACATTTAATCATAAACAAGTTAGTAAAATCATGCAATGCATTGATTATAATACGCTTTCCAACATACCAGAAATCATTACTGAAGTTATCACTCAAGTTATGAGAATAATGGCTGTGGAATAAATCTCGGTCCTGTGCCCTGACCTTTGATTCCATTTCGATGATATTCAACAGAACCGGTTTGGTATACCGTCGAAATAACATGATAAAGTTTAGTCGCAATCGAAGCATTTTTACGTAAGTTATGATGCATAAGGGCTATGGAATAGATCCCGCTCCTGTGTCCTAACCTTTGACCCCATGTCGCCCATTTTCAATAGAATTCGTCCCCAGGCAAGACCCTACAACATACTAACATTTCATCCAAATCGAACCATTTTTACGTAAGTTATGACGCATAATGGTGATGGAAGTAATTCCGCTTCTATGTCCTGACCTTTGACCCCATTCCGCCCATTTTCAATAAGGTTTGTCGCCAGGTTGTTTTCTACCACATACTGAAATTTCATCGAAATCGAACCGTTTTTACGTTAGTTATGACGCATAATAGCAGTGGAATGGATCCCGCTCCTATGTACTGACATTTGACCCCATTTCATTCACTTTAAATAGGGTACCTTCCCAGGTGATCCCCTACCAGATACTAAAAATTCATCGAAATCGAACGATTGTTACGCGAGTTATTGTGCGGACGGACACAATCACACAACGCGTGACGTAATGAGGCAGATGGGAATAGGGACCATCTGCTCGCAAGAGTATGACGTCATAAAACTTTAATAGGATCCACACACAACGCGTGATGTAATGAGACAGATGGCGTGACCACGCGCCAACATTCTCAAACGCGGCGAGATTGTGACGTCATTAGATTTCTAAGCATTGATAACATTAATGGAATAATGGAACAACGCCATCACTATAAACATTATAATTCGGGGTGGTTATTTAACCCACTGAACGAATTCTACTAAAGTCGAGATCAAGCTAAATCCATTTCTAGTATCAGAAAACGGTAGGTTAACGACTTTCATCAAAATTCTTAGAGCTGTTTTCAAAATAAAATGTATACAAACATAGAAGAATTGCTACTTTAAGGTGGACGTCAAGTAATTTTGCTTCCTATACTTCCAATGGAAAAACTTCTGTACACATTTTCTTCACAATTAATGCGTTCCGAAGGATGAAAATTTGAACATCGATTAAAATATCTTCATTTTATAACTTGCAGAACTTAATATTTTCTAAAGCATAACCATAATTATGCAATTCAACATTTGTTTGTCTACTGACGTCATGAAAACACAGGTCGCGCCATCTTTTTTCTGGACAATTAATGCGTTCACAAGGATGAAAATTTGAACATTGATTAAAATAGCTTCATTTCATAACTTGGAATACTTAATATTTACTAAACCATAACCGTAATTATGCAATCCAACATTTTTTTGCCCACTTACGTCATCAAAGTACAGGTCGCGCCATCTTTTCTCTGGTTTCAACACAACCAAAGGAAAAGTTATTGATTTTTAATATGATTATGGTTATGTTTTAGAACATATTAAGTTTTCCAAGTTATAATATGAAGTTATTTTAATCGATGTTCAAATTTTCATCCTTGGGAACACATTAATTGTGAAGGAAATGTGTACAAAACTTTTTCCATTGGAAGTGTAGGAAGCAAAATTACTTGACGTCTACCTTAATAATATGGGATAGGGGCAATGGAAAGGATCGCAATTCTATGTCCTGACCTTTGACCACATTTCGTCGATTTTCAATAGGGTTCGTCCCCAGTTGGTCCCCTACTACATACTGAAATTTCATCGAAATCGAACCATTTTTACGCAAGTTATGACGCATAAGGGCAATGGAATGCATCCCGATCTTATGTCTTGACCTTTGACCCCACTTCACCCATTTTGAATAGGGTTTGTCCCCAGGTGGTCTCCTACCACATAGTAAACTTTCATTGAAATCGAACCATATTGTCCTGTCGAGAAGTTTCATGTTCGTAAATCTTGAGGAACCTGATCACTTCGTAACATTGGCTAATTGAATAATGTATAATTTCAGTGTATGAGTGTGGTGTATATATTGCATTTGGCGGATAATGTCAATAATTTCACGAGTATACTTACACATACAAGTAATTTTGTGCTTTACATACAAGTAATTTTGTGTTTTACATACAAGCAATTTTGGATTTCACACACTACTTTTTACAAATAATTTCTTAAGTGTACTTCATTCCATTGTGTCATACATAAATAATTTTGTGTTTACATATCATCTCAAGTGTATTTTTCATGTGCTACATTCAAGCAAATTTGATAATTTAAAAATGAAGTTAGGAAAGTGTTAATTTTGACATCCGAACATGCTTGTGGAATGTAAAATTTGTAAAAACATACAGTTTTGTAAGAAGTGTAAATTCTCTCCTCTCCTCAGTTGGAATAATTTAGTGCTAGAGAGCGCTGTTTATTTAAGGTTAGGCTATTGCTTATTTTCTAGTACGGTATAAAGTCAGTGTTAGATGAGATTAGTACTTCGGTGATAACTAATTGAGTTAAGAAAGTGATAATAATCAGTTCAATTTTTTTAAATTAATTTTCTCAGATTAGGTAATAGGTTAGAGTTTTGAATCGTCGCAGAGATAAATTTTCTTCGTTCCGTGAAATTTTTGGCTTGTAAAAATTCTCCATGTAATTCTTTGGTTGATGCGAGTGGTGGACAGCTGCGTTTCGAAACATTTGTTTTTCTCGTCGAGTGGTAGCCATGTTGTGGCGGAAGTCAGCTCACCGGAGGTAGGTGGCGCTGCAGGTTTGTTTGCATTCATTGGTTTCTTGACATCGTGAAACATGTGTGGTAGTGAATAGAAGTGAATTTTCTGGTATTGTGTGTTTCGACTTACGTTGCTCGTCTTTTTTTTTCGTAGGGGGTATGTATTGTCCTGTCGAGAATTTTCATGTTCGTAAATCTTGGGGAACCTGATCACTTCGCTGGGATTTACGAAAAATAAAAAAAATAATAGAAAATAAATAAATAAAAAACACAGAATGAAAATACTTCGACAGTCCACGTTTCAAAATTGTGTTTGGAAGAGGCAGTGAGATAAGGGAATAAATGGCCATATTTATTTACTTCACAGCCCTGACCAAGCAAACAAAATTTCTTAAAAGAAAGGGGAGTAATAAGCATTAAACTTCTTTTTTTTCTTTTGGCCTGATTCATTTTTTTTCTCTCTTTAGTAAGTAAAAAAAGAAAAAAAGGGCGAGCAGAAGACAGCATCAACCCCTTTTTTTGCCGACAAAATTATTCGCAGTTAATCACGGAATGAGGAAAAGGCGTTTCTGAAAAAAAAGTTGTGAGAAAAGGAAATCTTTCAGATCGGCCATTTTAGAGGTTCTGTAGTTGTCACCCAAAATGTGTTGCAGAAATGCTCTCTTAGTGGCCAGCAATGTTCTATTTCGGGAGCAAAGTCACAGCATTATGCAGGAGGTTACTTGGTCCCTACGTGTGAAGGTCAGGGGTCACTCTCCAGGCGTGGGAGAGAAATTCCGTTGGAAAGCTGTTAGCCAATGAGGGGTCAGCGGTTTCAAGCACCCCAGAGTTTTTTCCGTTGAGAGAGAACACTTTGTTTCTGGTTCGCTGCGCTAGCTGGTCGGCAGTTGACAGCGGAAAAATAAATTTTCTCCTCGCCTTTTTGGCGGGGAGAGGAAAATGCCATGGGGTCTGTTGGCCCTGTGTGACCTGGATTCAGCAGTGACCCTAAAATTGGCTTGCTAAAATTATGATTTTCAAGGATCTCATTGGCGGAATTATCCACTAGCGGACGACGGCAGTGTTGTTTTCTGCCAGCAAGTAAGCCTCAAGATGGCGGAGAAGGATCAGACCCGATCTCCTACTTCCAAGTCCAACTCTTGTGGTGTTGCTGCCTCCATATTTTAAAGCTGGGTTGCGCCCAGGCCTCGGGGAAAAGGCCATGACTATCATGGACGGCCTGGGGAATGACATCGCTTTCGACTTCTGAATCGTCGAGCTGGGCCCCTACTGATTACCACAAGTGATCACCAGTATGGTTCAAAATTGCCCGTTTCCTGTTCCGATGGCCAGGTACGCGGTGTCAGAGAAAATTTTTTGTTGGAATTGAAGGAAAAGAAAAATCTTCCGGGACCGTGATGTTCTCTCAAGAAGAGACTTAAATATGGTGCTGTGAATTCGCCATGTTACCATCGGTAGGCAGGGTGCCCAGAAGTGTTGCTGCCCCAGTCCTTAAGGTAAATTTCTCTTGGCATATTTTTTTTGTATTATGTTGGGGTTTCTTTAAAATTATGAAACGAATGGGTTTTAAAATGGGGCTGTCGAGAAAAAATATGTTGCAAAGAAAGAGATATGTTAGGGTTACTCTAAAATATTTAACATGTGAGTTTTTGACAGTGGTTTCAGTTATAATCTATGCTCAGGTTTCAGTTATAATCTATGCTTGGGTCAGTAAAACTATAATAATAAAAATGTAAATGTTTTTCCATTCTAGTTTTTTTTATGATAGTGTTATGCGGTGTAAATTTTGTTTGTTTGTTTGTTTGTTTGGAGGTTTAACCACCACCGTGAGCAACTCAATGGGCTATAAGCAGTCGCCCGTCCCTAATTTAGGGTCACTGGTTCCAGGAAAGGGAGAGAGCCAGTGCCGAAAGACAAACACAACACCCATGCCTCACCGGGATTCGAACCCGGACCCCTTCGGACGAATGATCAGATGCCATCGCTTAGACTATTGCGCCACCGGGGTGGCGTAAATTTTTACATGTGTGAGAAATATCTGAAATCCAAATTGTGTTATAATCTATCATGAAAAAGCAACTCCTCAAACCAGTTATTATTATTATTGAAATTTAACTCTGTGTGCTTGGTAAATTTTAATATTGTATAAATTGTATTTGGTAGTAGTAAGTATAAAGTAAGAGTCTGATAGTAAATTCTCTTTGTTTTAAAGGCAGGTTATGGTGATTTTCTAGTTTGGCAAGAAAGGGGTGTAAAATTGTTTGTACCATTTAAATAGTTAGTGTGACTAGGGACCATATCAGCAGATGGATCTGGAAAATTAATTTTCATGAGTGGGAGACATTAAAAAGGGAATGCACGCTGACTAGGTTAATAAAGTGTTGTACTGTACATTACCCTTGTATAACGTTGGAATTCTTTAGGAGGAGGTGATTTCTGGAAATGGATAGATTTGCGATAGGTGTTGAATTTTTCTGGAAATAAGTGGTGCTGTGGTATAGTGATTTTCTGGGAGATGAGTGAGTACAGTGTGTTCCTGGGAAATAAAGATAAGTGATTTTCTGGGAAAGAAGTGTGTTCCTGGGAAAATGAAGATATGAAGTGTGTTCCTGGGAAAAATAGGATAAGAAGTAATTTTCTGGTATAAAAGGTGATGTATTGAATTTTTGGAGATGAGGATGCTGATGTAGTTTTCTGGAAAATAGAGAATTAGATATTTTGGGGCAAGAGAACTCTGGTGGGATGCTTTTCCCTATGCGGATACGCCTCGATTCTGAAAGGGTGCATGAAAACAGATTGAGAGATTTGTTTTCTGCCCGAGTAAGCTCGTTGGCTCATAGGAGGTGGTATCTATCAGAGAGTGAAGTGATGTTGTCCCAGAATCAGAGTGAAGAACCAATACAGGGTGATAGTCACACATAGTTTACCATTTCGGTGCATAGGTCGAATTGAATTCACGACCCAATCTTACCTTCAGCCTCAATAATACTTCCTCCCAGTGAGAATTTTGTTTTTAAGTGAAATTTAGTAATTTGACTGAGATGTTTTGCCTACACGTTACCTCAGTGGCTTACTACATGAGTTAGTAAAAATTACTACAAGCTTACATGGTACTAGTTAGAATTTTTCGATTAAGTTGTTGATAAATTGCTGATGAGAATTAGTGGTGTAAATTTTAAATTGTTGTGAACAGTGGGAGTGCAGATAAGTATGAATTTGTGTCCAGGAGTGTTGAGAATTAGTGTTTGCCTTTTGTTTACATAGTGGGATTTTGTGTACTCAGAGCAAGTTTGAATAGTGAAGTATTTTGAATTTTTCCAGATGATAGGGTGAATTTTAAGTATATTTGTCAGCATTATGGTGTAATGATAGCTTTTGAGATGATTGAGTAAGGTATTTAGTACAGTGTGTTTAGTAGAGTGATTTTGTATCAAGTAATGCTAGAATGTTGAGTATATTAAGTTTTAATGCAAATTTTCCTGGTAGTGTAGGATTGTTTACGGAAGTAACTTTTGGTTATTTATAATTTTTTTTTCAGTTATTGCAATTTTAAAATTAATGTTGGTTAAGGAAACTGGTTTGAAGGGTGTGTTCGAAAGGAAATGAAATCTGTATTGTGTATACAATAATCTATAAATTTATGAAGAGAGGGAGAGGTTGCACTTCAGCTGTCCAAACTCATCCACAGTGTTTATGTTATGTTCCCTAAGTCAAGAGTATTTAAGTGTTTTTGCAAATCTTGATTTTCTGGCAAAAATATGTGTTCTTCCTTTTAGGGTTTATATAAATACAACAAGTGAGTGTCATCTGATTTGTTTGCTTTTATAAGGCCTGGTTGCCAAAAGTGGAATTGACAAAAAAATGTTAAAAGCTGATTGTGTTCGAAAACAAAAACACATGGTTGTCTGGGTAATTATCCGACTTCTTGAAACACTTTTTTATTGTGTTTGTTGTTGTTTTTGGTTAAGTTTTAAAATAAATAGAGGGCAAGTGGTCTTTCAAAAACCTAAACCTTAGTGCAGTGAAGTTTTAGATATTTTCAGTTTAAATTTTCATCACATGGTTCAACTGCATCCCCCTCAGCAATGACTGAGGTGGGAAAGTAATCTTATGTTATTGTGGTAAAATCAATGTTTTTGTCCTAACTATCTAATTTGATCATCGCCACTTCCAAAAGGTTATTTACATGTGTACATTGTATACCATTAAATTTTAGTGTTTACAAATTTGGTACACATGCGAACAATAGTTACCTTTCTTCCACTTTCAGGTGTATCTACTCGTCTAACGCAAAAAACGCAAACAATACAATAGTAACTTTTCGGAGTTCCCAAATTCAGTGGTGCATTTTATTTTTCTATTTTGTTTCATGGCCTTATTCAAAATTTCAGTTTTGTTTCAAAATGCATCCACCCATCTCCCAAATTAAAGTTTTCTATAATTTACTTAGAAGTTTCAATATTAGCATAAAACTAGTCTTTTGTTAAATACCCCAAAAATTTCAATATAACAATATTTACGCAAGTTATGACGCATAAGGGCAATGGAATGATCCCGCTCCTACGTCGTTACCTTTAACCCCATTTGTCCCATTTTCAATAGGGTTTGTCCCTAGGTGGTCCCCTACCACATAGTAAAGTTTCATTGAATCGAACCATATTTACGCAAGTTATGACGCATAAAGGCAATGGAATGATTCCGCTCCTACGTCGTGACCTTTGACCCCATTTGTCCCATTTTCAATAGGGTTCGTCCCTAGGTGTTGCCCTACCACATACTAAAATTTCATCGAAATCGAACAATTTTTACGCCAGTTATCGTGCGGACGGACAAAGCTGGAACATATACGCTTCTTCAACCTACGGTTGGAAAGCGTAAAAAAACGACCCAAAGTCAGGGAGGCCGGAAACGGCAACGTATGAGAGAAGTGTGAACCTTGTCACGGATTGTGTCAAAAAAGACTGTCGAGCAACATGCGAGGAAATTGTAGAAGCTGCAGAAGTTTCAGCAGCATCAGTATTCCGTATTTTAAAGAGCAATTTACAGAAAGAAAATTTTTCGCCAAATGGGTCTGTCACGACTAGACAGCTACACAGAAACAGACTAGTGTGAACAGACTTATCTGAACATTGCTGAAGCAAAGATTTGTCACTGAAGACGAGACGCCTTCCTGTTACGAATCGTTGCTATTGATGAAACGAGACGCCTTCCTGTTACGAATCGTTGCCATTGATGAAACGAGGCGCCTTCCTGTTACGAATCGTTGTTATTGATGAAACAAGACGCCTTCCTGTTACGAATCGTTGCTATTGATGAAACGAGACGCCTTCCTGTTACGAATCGTTGCTATTGATTAAACGAGACGCCTTCCTGTTAAGAATCGTTGCTATTGATGAAACGAGACACCTTCCTATTACGAATCGTTGCTATTGATGAAACGAGACTTCGAACCTGAGTTGAAGTCGCAGTCGAGTGAGTGGAGAAGCTCATGCTCTGCGCTACCCGAAAAAATCCGACGGGCACAATCGAAGGTCAAGCAAATGATGACCATCGCGTGTGATCACCTTGGGGTTACCATGACAGATAGAGTACCATGTGGAACAAATGTCACAGAAGCATTATTACCATGACTTCCAGCAAAACTTGCGCAGAAAAATACATAGCAACCGACCTGATTTGCTCAGAAATGAGTCTCTCATTTTGCACGACAATGCAAGACCACACGTGGGAAAGGTGGTGACAGCTTTTCTGGAGAAATACAAGTGGGAAATGTTACCTCACGCACCCTATAGCCCAAACATGAGTCCACCAGACTTTGGCTTGTTTCTCAAGCTCAAACAACCCATGCCCGGACAGCGAGTTTCCTCCTTGGGGGACCTTTCTGCCGCAGTTACCCAGAGCGTCCAACAGCTGAAAAAAAGAGGGAACCTGACTAGAATTGTGGACCTTCCAAAACGTTGAAACTCCGTCATTCAGAAGCAGTGAGACTACATAGAAGGACTATAGAGAGACATCGCCTAAGACACTTCCGGTATGTATAAAAATTTTTTTTATATTACATATGAAACGACTTATTGTTTTACATATACCAAAAGAAAATAACTGTTATGACATAATTAATAATGCTGATTTCTTATTTATGAAATACAGCAAACAATTTCCTGTTTAACCCTCTAGGTGGCAGGAACTTTGGAAAACGCAATGTGAAATTTTGTCGACATGTACACTGAGTGGCCACTTTATAATGACCACCTAACAGTTTTAAGCAAATGAGCTATGGCTGCACGTTGTTGCCGCCAGAAGGCGAGGCTAGTATAAACAGGGAAAGCTTAGTGCTTGCGACAGTAGTAGAAGTGATTTTTGGGTGACGAGATGAGTAAAAAATGCGATTTGACGGACTTTCAACGTGGGACTATTGTGGGAGCTCGGAGCCATGGAAGGAGTATCACCGAAATCGCCGCATTCGTGAAAGGTTCCAGAGCAGCTGTTGTTAAAGTGTTTAAAGACTGGACTGTCAACCAAAAAACTAGGTCTCTACGTGCAACGTGTGGTCGTCATCGACTAGTGACTGCTCGGGCGGAACGGAGAGTGTCCAGATTGGTAACAGACAAAAGAAGGGCAACAGTGCAGCAAATTACAGACCATCTTAATCAGGGATCCCCTCAAATGATCTATGCACGCACTGTTCGCCGTACGCTGCATCGGATGCGATATGGCAGCCGAAGGCCTGTTCGAACACCTTCGCTGTCTGCAGTTAAGAAGAGAAAACGTCTCCAGTTCGCACAGGAGCACAAGGATTGGACAGTCGATAATTGGAAACAAATTATCAGGTCGAATGAATCAGGTTTTCAGTTGCACCATGCCGATGGCCGAGTGAGAATTTGGCGGAAACAGCACGAAAGCATGGACCCCAAATGCAGTGCTACAACCCTTCAAGCTGGTGTAGGCAACGTTATGGTTTGGAGAATGTTTTCCTGGCATGCTTTGTGCCCTTTAATTCGTTTCTGACTGGCACATCATATCTAAACATCGTTGCGGACCAAGTGCATCCTGTCATGTGGATGGTTTATCCCAATGGCGGTGGCTACTTTCAACAAGATAATGCGTCCTGCCATAGTGATCGTATTGTACAGGATTGGTTTCAGGAACATGCCGGTGAGTTTACTTTGCTTAGGTGGCCCCCACAATCTCCAGATCTCAACCCCATAGAGAATTTGTGGGATGAAGTTGAACGAGCCATCAGACAGCTGGATCCACAACCCTGCAATCTCACACTCCTGGAAAGTGGTATTCATCAAGCATGGTCTCAGATTCCACAAACCACCTATCAACATCTCGTGGATTCCATGCCACGAACAATCGGCACAGTATTAAAGGCAAAAGGTGGTCCAACGAAGTGCTGAGGGGGTGGTCATAATAAAGTGGCCACTCAGTGTATAACAGGAGACTCCCATAAAACCGTCCTGTCTTTCTGTAGAATTCGTCGTAGTTAAGATGCGCATATATACGTTCTCGCCACTATGAGCCCGGAAATGTTTTCGACGGAATATTACGTTCTCGCCTCTTTTGAACAGGTTTCCGATGAGCATATTATTACGTCGTCGCCGCTTAGGCACAGAAATCTCCGAACGTATATATACGTGCTTGCCACCCGGAGGGTTAATAAATATGCTGTGGAAAGAGCATTTCTCGAAAATCATGATCAAATTTTCTTGTTGATAGCAAGTTATGTAGTCCGTATCCAGAACAAAAGCAGTGATGGTGGATAAAATCTTAGTTTACGTTCCAGATTCAATGTGTCACTAAATCCTGTTACAGAGATTGAATTGGTGATAAAACACTGTTAGGTGATAATTTTGCAGAAAGGAAAGTCCCCTATCTGAGATATTTGAGCTCAGAATAATGATTTTGGGTATCGAGGCTACACTGCACGGCATAAATAATGCCACATCATGATGGAATGCACGCAATGAGACGAAACTTACCACACATGTAGAAAAGTAGAAGGGAAAGAAGTGATTTAATGTCTGGGGGATTACATAAATGCGTTGGAAGAGAAGATTATTTAATGTGGCATAAGTAAGTAGTGCGAAGGACTTTCATGCTGGGTTATACATTCGGCAACACGGCACGACTTCATGTCCCAGGCTGGTGTTGTGAGGTGTCGATGTCCATACGCAGTTGATTTGTGTCCACAAGTTATCGACATTGTGCGGGACCCATAGCATAATGTTTCTAGTCAGTCTCCGACAGATAACATGGTGCCACTAAATATTCTGCGGGTGATCACCAGGCAAAATAACTGCGAAAAACAATAACAATATGCATAGGTAGAAATGAAAAAAAAAAAAAAAAAAAAAAAAAAGAAAGAACTGACCACCTTATATTTTTTCATCCTAAAAAAATTTCTAATGTAGGTACTTCAGCAATTACAATGATGACTAGGATCAAGAACACTCTGGCACTCTGAACCTTGAATTTTGCCACCATTTTCAAGCTGAAATACAAAGAAAAGTTTAAACAAATTGTAAAAAGCGCAACCAATGCCAGGATTTATGGAACTACATTATATTTAACAACAATAAAGGACACAAGGGATCTCTAGGGAAAAAATTACGGTCACAGGAGAAATCTTCCCTCTGTCCTACTTCCGTCTACGGAAAATGTTTCTCCATTTCCAATCTCAAATACTAACATTCATGTAATTAAATGATGATTAAACAATTATACAGTGCTGGGAAAACTACAGCGGGGGGAAGGGGAGAGGTTACTACGGAAGAAATCTTCGCTCCCTTTAGCTTCCGTTGTCGAAAGTTTTTTCTCCCATTTTATGGTTATGGGAGAAATTTCCGGTCCGTCCAGTTTTCGGTTTTGGAAGAATTCCCTCCACTTCCAATCATAAATACCAGCATTTTTCTAATAAAATGATATTTAATGGCCATACGGGGCAGAGGAAACATCGCCAAGTAAAGAATTACAAGGCTCCATCTAGCTTTTGTTTTCGAAAATCGTTGCCTCCATTTTCAAACTGAAACACAAATATTTATGCAATAAAATGATATTTAACAACAATTCCGCATAATTCTCTCTTGGAACATTGAGGAACCATCGCGAGAAAAAAATTACGTTTAAGAGAAAAATCTTCACTCCGTCTAACCTCCGTTTTCGGAAATTTTGAAAGAGGGAAAACTTGCATCCACGATCGGGAGACTGCAACAGGATTTGATAGGGTTCCGGGAATATCGTTTTTGCCTGCAGGACCATAATTAACTCTGTGACGTACGTCGGCCGTCGCTGCGAATCTGTTACGGTAATACGGGGTTCATGCAGAGGCGTTAAATCGTTTGTCAATGACGTCTCACACGTTCTTTATTGGGGAGAAGTCTGGAGATCTCACTTTTCCTGGGCAGCACCTGGACATCTTGTATGCACGGTCTGCTGATGTTGACAGTGTGCGGGCGGGCGTTATCTTGTCGAAACCGGGCATCAGGGATGCCAAGGAGATTCGACAGGAAAATGGGCAACAGGCTGCAGCACCTACGCTCACGGATGGCTGCTGTATCAGCTCGGTGACGTGACCACGTGGTATCCATACTCTGAATTGGCAATCGCCATCGCTGAATACATGTTTCTATTAGTTCCCCACACATGTCTCATACGGCACCACTGCAATGTTTTAATGGTTCTACGATAAAATTTTCTAGTATTCCGCTAATAGAATAAATCTCTCTTCCAGACGCACAGAACTTGTTTAGAATTCAATCCCATGACCTAGAAATTTTACATCGGAGACAAAATTTTAAGATTTTCTGAAAAATATATGTTTTAATTTAGATTGCGAAAAATCTGAGCATGAATATATGACAACAGTGATAAGGAAATGAAGTATTAACAGTTGAGTGGAGAAACATTTACTGCGGAGAGGTGAGAGAAATCGTTTCGCCAAGTTGAAGACTACGAAATTCGTAGTGGAGTGTGAAAAACGCAACTTCACGCTTAATTTTTTGTCACGAACCATTGGACAAGAGATGACCAGGCCACCCGGTTCTGGGAAACAACGGTGAAAATTTCTGATGCAAGAAAAGGTTCGTCATCCTCTCTTCCATTCATGAAAATGGATAATTTGTGATCATCCAACTGGACCACCTAGGAAAGCAGAGCGGAGATATTGGTAGAAATCCTCCGTACTTAACAACTTTGTTTCCTGTTGCGTTTGGTTCTTGAAATTTATTCGGGTAATTAAATGAAACGGTTAGAGCTATAAAAAATACTGTATCACGAGCATTCTGACAGTCACGGGGTTAAATGTCACTCAGGAACGCGATGCAGTTGGATTCCCACGCAGTAATAATCCTCAAAGCGGATCAGTTCGCTTGCAGGAGAAGCTTTCTTTTGTAGCAAAACATTTAGTTAGGGCAAGCTGCTCTCTTGGAACGAAGCTTAATGATCCGATTACCTACACGGCTAAACTTCATCTCTTTGTAAACGAATGAAACAAAGGCTTTCGCAAATAAAAATCATGCGTGGGATTTTGATTTATTGCACCAGAAAACTGATTTTCACTTAAAACTGAAAATACATCTTTCCTTCACGGCTACAGTAATATGATATTTCTTTTTTTGTGCCGTTTCATCAGACATTTGTGTGGTAAATACTTCTATTTTTCGACACAAAGCGTTCATTTACTTTTTCTGTCGGATCTGCCAATTTCTATAATGTCGAGGTTGGGAAAGATAAGCGTTTTTATGGTACTCTTCCGGGTTCGAAGTATTCATTTCTCGATGTGGATCTTTTTGAACTTCCGCAAGGGAAAATTCGATTCAGTGAGCTGCACGAGAGAAACTGTTATAATCACTGGAGAAAGAAAAATAAATTACTGTGCCTAACGTCCCGACAACGTAAACATGGGCTCCCATAGCTTAATTTTCAGGAGGGGGCAAACAGAGATTGTGACTAAGGACATGCAAATTTTCACTTGTCTCCTTGTTCTCTAACCATTTTTACCCCACTCTCAACACATAAATTTAATAGGAAACTAAAAGACCTGCGACGTACTGCAGAGGTGAAGAATATGTCCAGACAGTAGAGCTGCAGATATAAATTCCGCCGGTGTATATCAACTGGGAAAGCAATCGGTTCCGGAGCAAAATGATGTAGATTTGATCCGACACCGGCAAATTTGTGTTTCCAGATTAGCGCGTGATTGTGGAAATGGATCTACTTGCATTTGGGTTCTTCGAAAAAAACACATCATCCGGATTTAATGAGAATTCTTTCTTCGCTTCAAAAATATGTGGTGCTTCTTTTACATATCGTCCGGAATTAGTAAGAATTCCTTCTTCTACAAAGAGCTACTTCAAGCATGGTTTGTGGCTGGCCAGAAACCTGCGATTTCGTGACCCCGTCTTTCTCATGGAGAGGGGATATACAGGGGTTGAACAGAATAACGCGAACACCTAGGAAAAGAAGGTTTTACGTGTCTAATAAGGTGTGGGACCACCTTTGGCATTCAAAACCGCCTGAATCCTCCTTGGAATGGACGCATACAAATCCTGTATGGTGATTAGTGGGATGTTATACCATTCTTCATGCAGAAACTGTCCAGGTCCTTGAGAGATGCAGAAGGAAGATAACGGGATCTCACTCTGTTTCCCAACATAGACCACCCAGACTCGATGATGTTTAAGTCTGGTGATTGGGAAGGCCAAGGATGGTATGTAAGTTCGTCCTCATGTTCCTCAAACCATGATTGGGCATTCCGCGCTCTGTAAATTGGGGCGTTATTATCTTGATACATGGTATCCCCTGCATGAAACAATACCTGAGCCATTGGATGGACTTGGTCGGCCAAAATGGTTTCACACGCCCCTCCAGTCATCCATCCTTTCAAGATGATCAGGGGATCTTCAAAAAACCACAATATGACCGCCCAGAGCATGACAGAACCACCACTATGCTGAACTATTTGCACAAGACAGTCTAGGTTGTACGCTTCTGACGGTGTTCTCCCCACGTAAACACGTCCTGCGGTGGGGAATAGTGTGAATGTGGATTCATCTGACCACATTACATGCTTTCATGCATCAGCCATCCACGTTATATGCTCCTGGAACCACTGCCGTAGCCGTTGCGCATTCACTCGGTCACTAGAGGTTTTGCAATAGCAGCTCTGTCATGAATATCTTGTTTATTGCAGTTTCCTGCGCACTGTTTTCGTTGATACTAGGGTGTGGAGATGCAGATTGAGCTCCGCACAAATTTTCGGTGCCGTGGTCTTCTTATTACGGGTAACAATCCTCTTTAATGCTCTCATGTCTCTATTATTCAGGGCCGTTTTCCGGCCGCTCTTGTGTTTCGCAGACGAGGCTTTGCCACGAACACGGTATGCTGTCATGACCCAGACACAGTAACTCTCGATATCCCCACTACGCTGGCGACTGTTATGACAGAGGCACTAATTAGCTGACCACCAACTATTATCCCTCTTTCGAAGTCCGTTATGCTCATTTCATCGTCACCCTGAAAGAAACTTTGCAGCAAGACACTTTAAATGCACTTAAACAGGACCTTGAGGTTCTAGACAAAGCTATTACAATGAAAAAGTGGTGGATATCTTTGCATATTGCGACGTACGCAGCTCCATTAAGGCTGTCTTTAAATGAGTGTTAGGCTTCATCTTCTGCAATAGATGGCGCAAAATATCACTCCTTGGGCGTATGTTTTACGTCTTGAGGGATTGTCCCAGAAGATGGCGTCAGCGAATGACTGAAGACCTTACCATATTCAGAATGGAAGCGGTCTCTCGTTAGCCCCACAATGAAAAGACAAAATACGCACTGTTACGTTTTGACCAATGACAGTGTTTGGGGGGTGGGGCTTAGTAGTTAGGCGTAGTCCCTGTCTCAAATTCAAGTGTTTTCTCGTAATGTACACATTTTCTCTTCAAAAAATGAACGCACAGTAGACTTTAAGATGATCTATAGAAGACAAGATTCCAATCTCACTTCAGTGCCCACTCTTTGATTTCTATTTGGCCTAGATAATTAAAAAAAATCAGACAGAAATGAGAGATTTCGTTTCTCGCACACAGAAACATTGCAAAGCTAACTTCTGGCGCCATCTAGCGCCAAATTGGAACACTTTCGAGTCAGATAAATTGAATTTTAAAAAATTCTAACACATTTTTTGGAAAAATAACTGCGACACCTATTAGCTATGGGTCATTTTTACTTGTGCTCAAAATTTCAAACTCTACAAAGTAATAATTTTTGAGAAAATGTGTACAAAAGTATTTGCATGACAGATATAGGACAGAATTTCTGTTACACTCATTCAAAGACAGCCTTAAAAGTCAGGTCTCTGAGCCTGGTGTTCACATTACTCTGTCCAACCCCTGTATGTTATGTAATGCAGAGGTGAAGTACATGTCAAGACAGCAGAGTTGTAGCCATAAATTCCGTCGGTGTAGCTTAATTGGGAAAGCATTCGTCTCCGGACCAGAAGGATGCTAATTTGTTCCACGTCACCGTCAAATTCGGGCCTTCACAGACCTCAGAACTACGTAATAAAGATAGACAAAATGTTAGGACAATAAGGAAATTTCTTTGACGTTCTTTTCATCTTTTTGGCCACTTGTACCACAAGCGCCGCGAAGCCCCAGAGATCACTCAATTGGTCACAAAAAATGAAAAAAATACCCTCAAGACAAATTTCCGGGAAACATTTTCGAGTGATCTTTGTCCAGCAGTGAATAGCTGCTGCAGATAATGATGTATTTATTCCATTTTTTCGCCTTAGCTGTTCTCCAACATGCAATGGGGAATTTTATTATAACATTTAAATTTCCGCTTTTCTACTGGAAATTTTCAACTTTTTTTTCCAAGTTTTACTGCATACACAAACACATCCAGAAGTTCTATAGAAAAATTTAGCAATTCGAATTAGTGTTATCGCGAAAATCACTGTAGTTATAGAATTAAAAACGTTTATTCACAATTAAAGGTTTATTTAACATCGCCTACGTAGTCGATGTTAAATAAACATTTAATTGTGAATAAACGTTACTAATTTATTCTACAATATCTCAGCATCAGAAAATGTCGTCTCTTGCTCCTTATATGGTCTCCTATGAACGCAGACGGCATCTCTGCGTGAACTTATAGGCGTGGTTGTATTGAAATGATCAACCCGGAAAGTTCCATTCTCTTCCCATGAAAATAAAAAATAAAAGTTGGCGCTGTTATAGTGTTTATGTGCTTTATCTCAAATTTACCTCATAAAAATTGAGTTTTTTCAGCGTTCTGCATTATGACTAGAGTCTGCATTATATGCAACTGCATATTTTAGACAATCTTGACGTTTTGCATACACTGAGTGGCCACTTTATTGTGACCACCCCCTCAGTACTTCGTTGGGCCACCTTTTGCCTTTAATACTGCGTCGATTGTTCGTGGCATGGACTCCACGAGATGTTGATAGGTGGTTTGTGGAATCTGAGACCATGCTTGATGAGTAGCACTTTCCAGGAGTGTGAGATTGCAGGGTTATGGATCCAGCTGTCTGATGGCTCGTTCAACTTCATCCCACAAATTCTCTATGGGGTTGAGTTCTGAAGATTGTGTGAGCCACCAAAGCAAAGTAAACTCACCGGCATGTTCCTGAAACCAATCCTGTACAATACGATCACTATGGTAGGACGCATTATCTTATTGAAAGTAGTGATCGCCATTGGGATAAACCATCCACATGAGAGGATGCACTTGGTCCGCAACGATGTTTAGATATGATGTGCCAGTCAGAAATTGATCAACACGAATTAAAGGGCCCAAAGTATTCCAGGAAAACATTCCCCAAACCATAACGTTGCCTCCACCAGTTTGAAGGGTTGTAGCAATGCATTTAGGGTCCATACTTTCGTGCTGTTTCCGCCTAATTCTCACTCGGCCATCATCATGGTGCAACTGAAAATGTGATTCATCGGACCACATAATTTGTTTCCAATTATCGACTGTCCAATCTTTGTGCTCCTGTGTGCACTGGAGACGCTTTCTCTTGTTAACTGCAGACAGCAAAGGTGTTCGAACAGGCCTTCGGCTGCCATATACTATTCGATGCAGTGTACGGCGAACAGTGCGTGCAGAGATCATTTGAGGGAATCCTTGATTAAGATGGTCTGTAATTTGCTGCACTGTTGCCCTTCTGTTGTCTGTTACAAGTCTTGACACTCTCCATTCCGCCCGAACAGTCACTAGTCGATGACGACCACACGTTTCACGTAGAGACCCAGTTTCTTGACCGACAGTCCAGTCTTTAAACACTTTAACAACAGCTGCTCTGGAATATTTCACGAATGCGGCGGTTTCGGTGATACTCGCTCCATGGCTTCGAGCTCCTACAATCATCCCACGTTAAAAGTCCGTCAAATCGCATTTTTTACCCATCTCGTCACCAAAAAATCACTTCTACTACTGTCGCAAGCACTAAGCTTTCCCTTTTTATACTAGCCTCGCGATCTGGCGGCAACAGCGTGCAGCCATAGCTCATTTGCTTAAAACTGTCAGGTGGTCATACTAAAGTGGCCACTCAGTGTATAAATGAACAAAACTCGCAAATTATCTTAAAAATGCATATTTCAAGCAAAATGTTTGGCACTCGTTTACTTCAGAGGCTTCATATAATTTACCCGAGTTTCTTCGTAAACCGTATATTTTCCAGCTCTTTGGCATTTAAATTTGTCAAAACGAAATTTGAAAATTGGTACCTGCCCATTTCAATGCTTCACCAGATGTCATTTACAATAACAGCACGTGAAGTTTTTTTCACGGCACAACTATCGTCTGCTACATGGAACTTTCGGTTAGAAACTGAATAAGTGGAGGATCGGTAATAGTCTCAGCTCCATGCACTTGCTTGTATTACAGCCAAAGGGAATAGTATTCAAATCACAAATGTCACATGGCACAGGAAAACGGCTAATGATGCTCCAAGTTGTATGTTAATTTAGGTTATATTTTCTGGTTCCGTGGGTTTTCTGCTCGATTTTAAGAACATATCGTTCTATGACATACTGATGTAAAAAGGTATGATCATCCATGACTTAAAAAGCACTGATCATATCTTAGAGAGGTCTATTTTTAAGATTTACAATAAGGTTTCTTGTGAAATTCGACAAGTATCGGTCACAACTGAACTTGGAAATGCGTCAATGAAAAAAAAAAGACAAACGTGGTGATTTTACTGCACTACTGCAGGAAACTGGATACAGAACTATCTTCCTGAAAACGAAACACTACAAATATTACCTAATAACGCCAGTAAACGCGGAGAGAACATTTTCTGCTATAAAAATGGTTTTAGATGACAAACGACAGAACCGAACAGCTAAATGCTTAGAAAAACATACACAGACGAGCCATTGCATGATGACCACACCCAGCCTAGAGAAATGAGCGCGCCTGGAGACAGAACGGTGGCGCAGGTGAAGTTCACAGAACAGTATATATACAACACGAGGACCGGCTTACGGCTAGCTGAGTGTTCCGAGTCAGAATAGGAAAATCTGCCGATTTATCGGAGTTTGATAAAAAAAAAACAAATTATGATGCCACAGCGCCTTAGAACTACGATCTCGGAAACGGCGCGGCTTGTGGGTTGTTCACGTGTCTCTGTAGCGAGTACGTATCAAAAGTGGTGCACAGATGGCCCAAACGATGAACCGTCGTCCGCAGCTCATTGATGCAGAGGGTCGCGCATTGTTCACAGCGACCGTAGGGCCACAGTGCGACAAATCACCCGCAGCTACAACATTGATGATCAGGGCAATATGTCGCAGCACACACTTTATCGCAGCCTTCTGCGCAAAGGCCTGCGTAGTCGAAGACCCAGCCGGTTCCCCATGCTCACTGCACAGCATCGCCAACAACGAATGAAATGGGCCCAAGATCATCGAGACTGGACCGTGGATGATTGAAAAAAAAGTGGCCTGGTCTGACGAATCAAGATTCCTGGTGCATCACGTAGACGGCCGAGCGGGGATACGCCGATTACCAACGGAGGCTATGGTACCTGGATTCACTGTTGGGCGGAAACAGGCTGGCGGCGGTAGTGTTATGCTGTGGGCGACATTTTCGTGGAAGACTTTAGGCCCCATTATCCCAATAGCACAATCCCTGACAGCTGTCAGGTATCTGAACATCGTTGCGGACCAAGTTCACTCATTCATGACAACTGTGTTCCCTGCTGGTGATGGCTATTACCAACAGGAATTATCCTGCGCCATGCCACACTCACAGAATCGTCAAGGAGTGGTTCGAGGAACACACTGCTATTTTTCTGCTAATGCCCTGGCCTCCAAATTCACCTGATATGAACCCAATCGAACATTTGTGGTTCTACTTGGAAAAGCGAGTTCGTGTTAAGTCACCACTACCCCAAAATGTACAGGAACTGGAGGACCTGCTGTTGACATTATGGTACCAGATACCCCAGGATACCTATCGCCACCTCATCGAATCGATGCATCGCCGAGTGGCCGCTGTTTTGCTGGCTAAAATGGATCCTACAGCTTATTAGGTAGGTGGTCATAATGTAAGGACTCATCGGTGTATTGTCCATTGCAACAAATGTTATTGCGTGTGGAACCATATCATCATTCAAAAAACTTTTTGTTAATTAATTATATCAGCTATTATACAGGGTGTTCCGCTTAGACGTTTAATAAAAGGAATCATCATACATTCTAAATTTACCAGAATTTATTAGCGACACGTATTGTGCCAGATACACAAACTGAGAAATATTTCAACATGTCTAATAAACTTCAACAGCAGCTCCACTGGTATCGTGTAAAACGTCAAACCTATATTCTATCTCACCCCACGTGTTGAGAAACATTTGTCGTGCCACGTTGTTGGTTGCATCACAAAATTCTGTCCCGTAAGTCTTCCAGACTGCGCATCGGTGCAGCGTGCACATGGGTCTTAACAACCCCCCACAGGAAAAATTCAGATGGAGTTAGGTCTGGTAATCTGGGGGGGGGCATGCAACGAGCGTTAATCTTCTCCCAATCCATCCTGTAGTGAAGTGGTCATCCAAGAATGTGCGGACATTATTGGCAAAGTGCGGGGGGGGGAGCCCCATCTTGTTGGAAAATTGCTCCTTCAGGCAGCTGAGGCACAGCGTGTTCCTGTAACATGTCCAGGTAACTTAGTCCAGTTACCGTGGCCTCCGCAAAAAATAAAGAGATCGTTGATTTTGTCCTTCCTGATCCCAACAACAAACATTGCACTTTGGAGAATTCCGTTCGTGTTTATGAATAATGTACGGATTTTCGGACCCCCAGATGCGACAGTTATGTCTGTTTACTTTTCCAGACACGTGGAATGTTGACTCGGAATGTATTGTCGACATCAATTTTGGCCAAAATTGCCTTCCCAGATAATTTCCATGACGTCCTGTCATGGGGCTTAACTTGTTGTGCAGCTGAATCTTACGCATATAAACGCAAACTTTTACAGTGTACTCGATACACTGTCGTTTGTGGGATGCTTAGCTGCATGCTAGTCTCTCAGATGGATTTCCTCGAGCTTCTCAGAAATGACTTTCGAATACTTTCACCGTTTTCTTCAGACACTGTACGCTAAGCATGTTTACTAGTCATCGGCAACAAAATTCTCGTTTCTCTGATTTGTTTGCCCGTTTCATAACAGGCACGTAAATCGGGACGTCTGCCGTCGCGAAAACGGCGATGTACAAGCGTCACGGCCTTCAATTTTTGTAAACATACAAATCACCTTCTGCTTGGCGACTGACGCAGAAGCTATCTACTTTTGCCGCAATGCAACAAAAGTAGATAGCTTCTGCGCATGCGCTGTGCCGCCGAATTCGTCTGTTTTATAAATTTCACAGCTTCTCATTACAACAGCGCTCGTCTTCCGCCATTCAAATTAATATTGGTTTGGAAAGAAAGTAATGCCTGCAAATGCTAGTAAAGTGTTAATTTCCGCACAATTAGGCACCAATCAGTTCAAAATATAGTCGCCGTTGTTTGCCACGACCAGCACCCATCATTCTGCTATTGGATTCCGTCCCTGTAGAATTGTGGCGGCTTAGGCGCAAAGAACTGAGTATGTGCGCGTTCGACATCGTCCCGTTTGGTGAACCACCGTCCGACCAGGAAATACTGCAACGATCGGAAAATGCAGTATTCGCCTGGGGGCAATGTCCGGAGAATAGGTTGGGTGCGGCAGCAGACCCTAGCCCAGGTCGCTGATGCTGTGACAGGTCACCCGTGCTACGTGAGGTCTCCCTCCATCCTGCTGTAGGAAGGCGCTTTTGCTGTTGAGCAGTGCGGGTCTTTTCGACGTGAGCAATGCGTGCAGATCGTTGAACTAACGGAACCACACATCGGCGTTGATAGTGGTGTTGTTCGTCAGCAGCTCAAAAACACGAAACCCCGCATATCCCACTAAACAGACAGCAGACCTCACGTGGGTGTGTAAGCCGGCTTCGGGGGTTGGTATGGGCTTCTGTTTGGGTACAACCACTATCTCCGGGCTCTGACATTGTCATACAAAGCCCATTTCTCATCACCTGTCACAATGTGTTCCAAGAACAGTTCAACTTGGTCACGTGCAAGCAGGGAAACCCATGCACTGATGCGATTTGCTTTCTGCTCAACTGTGAGTTGATGGGGTACCTAAACTTCCCTCTCGTGCACCTACCCAAGTTGAGACAGATGCGTGGAAATGCTCG
The DNA here is from genome assembly GCA_039090855.1 of Macrothele yani. NCBI lineage: Eukaryota > Metazoa > Arthropoda > Arachnida > Araneae > Macrothelidae > Macrothele > Macrothele yani. The sequence continues at coordinate 52,529,392 of CM077026.1, forward strand.
TGTGGGTAGTCCCCAGCTCTTCGGCCAACTTTCGCGTGGTCACTTGTGGGTCGGTCTCCAGTAAGGTCTTCAGCATGTTCATATCCACTGTTGTGGGTTTTTCAGCTTTGGGACGGTCTCACAGGTCAAAATATTTCTCTCACGAAACCGTCGAACTAACGACAGCAGTGACGATGTGATATGGTATTGGGGTACACACTGGTAATGTTCTTTACAGCACTTGTAGCGGTGCTACCGCGACGAAACTCATACAAGGGCGGATGTGGTCCTTTGTCTACTTCCATATTGGCTGGCGCTTGCACTCTTCGCTTTCTGATCACTAACTGCACTGACTTAAGCCTGCTACCTGTTGATGTCATGCCGGTGTGCTGAGCCAGCACAATGGCCAATGAGCTCCGTACCCGGGGATTCGATTTCGGGTACCTCATAATCGGACATTACTTTCTTTCCAACTCAACACTTTACGAATTTTTATTTTATTATACGTTTAAGCGGAGCACCCAGTATTTAAGAGTAATGTATTAATTTGTGTCTGATTAATCAGTTCTTACAAAAAAAAAAAGTCGTTTTTGCGCGTATTTCATCAAAAGTATTCGGATACCACAATGTTTTGGGGAAAATGGCTTTATTATCGCAATTAGTAGTTTGTAGGTCCACCTTTTGCTTATGCGGCAACACGTCGAGACAAACTATCAGCGAATTTCCGGTAGGTCTCGACGAGAATGGCTCGCCATGCGTCCAGCAAAGCTGCTGCCAGAGTGGAGAGCGGAGAAGGTCGTTGTGGTTGATTTCGTGACTGTTGCTCCAGAATCTGAGCAGGCCAGAAGTGGGATTAAGATCAGGACTCTGGCCTATAAGTCTAATGGAGTGCATATAACAGGTTGGTGTTTCAATTGTGAGCAAAGTTACGGACGTGATGGGTAAAACCAAGGACTTATCTGAGTTTGCATTAAATACATTAAGAACTTACACTGAGTGCCCACTGAATTACGACAACACATGTGCAAAGTGAGTTACAACTTATACTGGGATAACCAAAAGGATGGCGTGGCCTGTAGGCTAAAGAGATGTACATAAGAGGTTGGCCGTTCAGTTGAGAGCGAAGTTACGGACGTGATGGGTAACAGCAAGAATTTATATGAGTTGACATTGAAACGCACTAAGTGAATTCAGTGAGCACACCAGTGCTCACGGAATTACGACCACACCTATGCCAAGTGAGTTGCAATCTATACTGGAGAAACGAGGAGGCGGGCATGACCTGTAGGCTAACGGACTGTATCTAAGTGGTTGGTGGTTCAGTTGAAAGCAAAGTTACGGACGTGATGGGTAAAACAAAGGATTTATCTGAATTTACATTAAAATACATTAAGAACTTACACTGAGTGCTCACTGAATTACGACTACACCTATACAAATTCCCATACTGGGATAATGAGAAGGAGGGCGTAACTTGTAGGATGAAGGGGAGTATATAAGACGTTGGTGGTTCAGTTAAGAGTGAAGTCACGGACGTGATGGGTGAAACTAAATATTTATTTGAGTTTACATCAAAACACAATAAGAACTTACACTGAGTGCCCACTAAATTACGACCACACCTATGCAAATTGAGTTACACCATACTCTGTGTGACGTGCCTGCCCAGCAGGACACACACGACATAAAGGCAGATAGCAGCAACAACGAACGTCAGCGTAGCTCAATTGGTAGAGTGACTTATTCCGGAATGAGGGGACCCGAATTCCAGCCCCGGCGTGGACAAAAATGACTGAGAAATTTACTTCGTTATAATGGCGCCCGAACTTTCCGGATGACCAGGCCGTCCAAAATCTCGCAATGGTGTGATGTTCTTTCCACACCGCGAGAGAGAAAAATAAGAGAATCCCTTCTCCAGCGTTTCGAAAAATAAATGTGTGTGACGTTGTATTCCACACACCAGATTGACTGGTAGTTCTCAAGTGCACGTTCCACAGCGGTTGGCTGCCTACGACGATTCATGGTCACGGCTGACCCGTGGCTATGCCCCCGGCCCTCTTTCGAGGGGGGAGATGTGACGTGCCTGCCCAGCACGACGCACACGACATAAAGGCAGATAGCAGCAACCACGAACGTCCGCGTAGCTCAATTGGTAGAGTGACTTCGTTATAACTGTTGTAACGAGAAGGATGACCTGGCCTCTAGGCTAAAGGGGTGCATATAAGGGGTTGACTGTTCAGTTAAGAACAAAGTTACGGATGTGATGAGCGAAAACCAAGAATTTATCGCAGTTTACGAAACGACGAAATGTGGGAGCACTGAGTATTGGTGCGTGCATTTCGGAAACGGTGGCTCTTGTGGGTTGTTCGAGGCCCTCCGTGGTACAAGGAGTGCTGCCAAAATGGCAAAATATTAAACCGGTGACACAACTGTAAGTGACGGCAAAAGTTGGATTCCAGAAGTGGACGACGGGTGTGTCACCTTTTTACAGGACAACAGGCGCTGCACGGTTTCGCATCTGATACAAAACGGCTGAACCAGAAACAATAGCCCGTGTTACTATGCGTCACACGCAGGAATGGATGGGCTAGAATAACAAACATTCTGTACTCCACCCTCTTCCAAAAACAGTCCATCGACCGAAATGAACCTTTGGATGCCAGCAGCATAGAAATTGGACGATTAACAGGTATGCTTATCCTATGTGTACTCCCTTCTGCCGATGGTCGAGTACGTATTTGACGTCACCAGCATGAGGTTATCGATTCCTCATGCATGGCATCAACTATCCAGGTCGGGATAGGTGTGGTGTGATATGGGCATGTTTAAATGGAGGGAACTGTGGGACCAACATATGGACGTCAGCTACTACCATGGATTGTTTGAGGACCATGCATACCTCATAGTGTCATACCTCCACCCAGAGGGGGATGTGTTCTTCCATTAAGTTAATGCCCCATGTCCGCTTCGTGCAGGAATGGTTCCACAAACTCAATGCAGGTATGAGACATCTCCAGTGGTCTCCAAAGTCGCCCGATCTGAACCCACCCGAACATCCGTGGGTTGTTGTGGAACGCCAGGTGGGGCAGTTGGACACACCATCCCGCTCCATACAGTGAGCTGCAATCCAAAGAGCTTGGCTGCAGATCTCCACCCAGCCGTATAGATATCTAGTGTGGTCGGTGTCACTCCCGGTATCGTCATACTCCGGGCAAAAGTGAGCCCTCGAACTATTCGGTAGATGGTCGTAATTCAGGGAACATTTGTTTCTGAAAGCGTATAGTGTGGAAACATATGTATAGTGTAGTGTAGTACGTCTTTTTTAGTGGTTTGATGTTTCATAATCATATAACTTAAACTGAGTAAAGTATGAGAAAATGCAGTGAATGTAGCCCCTGTAACTTGTGGCCTAAAACCTCCGTTATCTTGATTATTTTAGAAAAGCCAGTGGGACTGCTTCTACGTATTTCCCCTCCCCCTTTTAATTCTTCTTGACTTCTTTTTAGGGTCAAACAGCATTGTATCAAACCTAAACAATTAATGACGAGGAACTGTACACCAACTATAATTAAAATAGCATAACTATACTAGCAATCTGAATTTATTGGGGTAAAATAAAAATTCATGTTTTCAAGCTTTCGGTACGTAGCAAACTGAATAATAGAGCACTTCAACAATTAGAACACGGTGACTTGTCTAGACACTAAATTATTAGATGCAAATATTTCATTCAAAGGAATGAGCTGTCATGTTGGTTTGGCACGCGGTACCGTGGAAGAAAAGCAGCATTATTTGAAGACCTGATTCCAAAATTGTGGCAATTTCTAGAGAGACGCTATCAATGGAAGCCAGTCGCACTGTTGGCAATGCTCTCTAAGGTTTCGCGAATGGGAGTAAATTTAGAGGTAGAGTAGGAAGTTAATTTCTTTGTATAATCCCACATGGAATCAGCGGACTTGACTTCTCTAGATAGGGCAGTGACTACTTTTCCGTTCCTTGTGTCTTTTATAAGTTCGTTGATTCTAATTCTAAGGGAACGTTTGGTCATTCCATTGTAGCCATCCGGATAATGTAGAGAAATAGCATAAACACCCGTCTCGCTGAAAAGAGGGGAGGGGGATGCTATCGGTATTTTTCTGCAGCACAGTATATAACAAGAAAGAGGACACAAAATTTTCTGGTGTAATGAGCACGTCTTTTCAATCCGTTCTGATCTGAATGAAATTTACCTAAGCGGTTCAGAATAAATGGAACCGGTATGGAAAACAGTAGTATCTGACCGAACAAAAAAAAATTCAATGGGGTTTTTAATCTCGCAGATATTGCTGTAAACGGAAACGTCAACGCCAACTTACCCCCTATGGTGGCAGACTTGTGCGCTAAGAAAAATTGAATTTATATCAGAAATATTTCGCAGCGGAAACGCTCTCCAACAAAGAAAGAATTTTTCAAATCGGGCTTTTAGAAGCAGAGATATCGTCAAATATAAGATATGTATATAGCCCCTCCTCCGCCAGCGGAAAACGCATGCATTATTTTAAAAAGAAAGTATTTTCAAAAGGTTTTTTGATATGAGCGGTATCTGTCCACGAAAGAATTTTTTCAGTCAAGTTTTCAGGAGATCAGATTTTACTGCAAATACATCAGACGCAGAAATTAACTCTTACGCCCCCTGGTGGCCAAATCATTCCTTATTAAATATTAAAAATTATATGCTGAGAATTTCCTATCAGGAGCTGTATCCGTTGCAGAAATAATGTTTCAAATCGGAGTTTTAGAAGTACAGATATTGAGGGAAACGCAATTTACCTTTACGCCCCCTAGATGAAAGTCTATGCATTACCTGAAAATTTTGAACTTATATGAGAAACATTTTACACCGGATACGCTATCTAACAAAGAAGGAATTTTTCAAATCCGACTTTTAGAGGCAGAGATATTGACAGAAATAAGATAGACATCTACGCCCTCTGGATGAGAAACCATGCATTATTTTGAGATGAAAATATTATCAAATGTTTATGGACAGGTGCGGTATCGGTTCACGAAAGAATGTCTTCAATCGGACTTTTAGAAGCTGAGATTCCGCTGCAAATACCTACAAAACAGGAATTTAACGCTTACGCCCCTGGTGGCCAAACCATATTTTATAAAAAATTAGAAATAACAATAAAAGAATTACCACCAGGAGCTGTATATGGTGCTGGAAGAATTTTTTCAAATCGGACTTTTAGAAGCAGATATATCGGAAAAAGCGTAATTTACCTTTATTCCCCTAGCGGAAAGTCAATTAATTATTTTAAAATTTTAAAATTATATTAGAAACATGTCGCACCGGAAACTCTGCCCAACAAAGAAGAATTTTTTTAAATCGGATCATTAGAAGCAGAGATATTGACAAAAACAAGATATACATCTACGTTCTCTGGCGGAGAACCCTTACATTATTTTAAGAAGAAAATATTCCGGAAAGGTTTATCTAATTCTAAGGGAACGTTTGGTCATTCCGATGTAGCCATCCGGATAATGTAGAGAAAAATATAATATGAAAAAAAAAACCGTATCGGTCTACGAAGAATTTTATCAATCGAGATTTTAGAAGCTCAGATTTTGCTGCAAACACATTAGAAGCAGAAATCAACACTTACGCCCCTTGCTGGCCAAACCATTTTATACCAAAAATTAGAAATTATATGCAAAATATTTCTCATCACGAGCTGTATCCCTTGAATAAAGCATTTTTCGAATCGGAGTTTTAGAAGTTGAGATATCTGGGGAAAGGCAATTTACTTTTACGTCCCTTAGCGGAGAATATATGCGAAACTTGGAAAAGTACCTATGCCTAAAATAATCTTCTTGAATGGAATCAAAAAGTAAAATAATTTTTTAAATTGGATGTTTAGAAGTAAATATATGGATTAGAATGTGTTTTGAATTCGATCATCTGCATTTACGCCCTCTAGCGGCGAAATTTTGCATCGCAAAAAAAAAAAACGAAATAAAAGATCATCATTCGCACATTTCAAGCTTCGTAATGCAAAAATAATTTTTCAGATCGAACTATCAGTTGCAGAGATAACGTGTCCACAGACGGACGGACGGACTGACAAACCAATAACATAAGCACGATCTTTTTTTACAAAAGACGTGCTAAAAATACCGGAGACCTTATGCCGAAATCGAAATGCATCCTCTTGAGGGCGTTCCTGAGTTGACAGGAAACATTTGGTTTGTGGGGAGTAGAGCCTAGGTACCGTAAGTTGCAGCATAGAAAATTAATACGACCGATTCTTTTTTTTTTTTTCGATAAAAATATGCATCTGGTTCGAAGTTTATCCTGCCTATGTGCCCAATTTGATAAAATTTTGCAGTTTGAATTGTCTAGAACGAAAATCGGAGGAGACGGCGAAATCTTTTCTAATTCGAGACGGCGAAGGCTTTTCTAATACAGAAAGCTGTCTGATTACAAGACAGCTTTCTTGTAATCCGCCCAGCTGATCACAAGAAAGCTGTCTTGTAATCAGCTGGGCGGAATTTCTTTGAAAAAACCATCGGGTTGATGTGCGAAGGCTTGGAAACAGGTGCTTTTCACCAGCCCCCCACCACGGAATTTTTAAATTCTTTAGACACTGTTCGTTTGTACCACGTATGAACCAGAATGAACTCGGTTTTTTTCGTTTGAACCGCAATAGTTTTGGAGATATTTAAAAAACAAAGTGTGTGTGTGGGGGGGGGGGGGGGGGGGGGGTGAAATGTTACTCCCAAAATACGGAAATTTCGAATTCCAGCATAGCCATTCGTTAATAAATCGTATGAACTATTTACATATAAATATAGGAGGCCGACCATTTCACCAGCCCCCCCCCCCACCATGGAAATTCAAAATTTCAAAATAGCCATTTGTTAGTAAATCGTATGAAACGGAATGAACTCCATTTTTATCGTTTGAACCGCAATAGTTTTTGAGATATTTAAAAAATAATGTTGCAGGCCTACCATTTCACCCCCCCTCATCATGGAAATTCAAAATTCCGAAATAGCCATTCGTTAGTAAATCGTATGAACAGGAATGAACCTCATTTTTTACGCTTTCCAGCCGTAGGTTGAAGAAGCGTATATGCTCCAGCTTTTTTCGCCCGTCTGACCGTCCGTCTGTCTGTCGGCACGATAACTCACGTAAAAATGGTTCGATTTCGATAAAATTTTAGTATGTGGTAGGGGACCACTAGGGGACGAACCCTATTGAAAATAAATGAAATGGGGTCAAAGGTCAGGACATAGAAGCGGGATCCATTCCATTGCTTTGTGCATCATAACTTGCGTAAAAATGGTTCGATTTCAATGAAATTTAAGTATGTGGTAAGGAACCCCCTGTGAACGAATCCTGTTGAAAATGGACGAAATGGGGTCAAAGGTCAGGACATAGGAGCGGGATCCATTCCATTGCCTTTATGCATCATAACTTGCGTAAAAATGGTTCGATTTCAATGAAATTTAAGTATGTGGTAAGCAACCACCTGGGAACGAACCCTGTTGAAAATGGGCAGAATGGGATCAAAGGTCAGGACATAAAAGCGAGATCCATTTCATTGCCTTTATGAGTCATAACATGCGTAAATATGATTCGATTTCGATGTAATTTTAGTATTGGGTAGGGAGCCACTGGGGACGAACCCTATTGAAAATGGGCGAAATGGGGTCAAAGGTCAGGACACTGGAGTGGGATCCATTAAATTGCCCTTGCGCTTCATAGCATCATAACTTACCTAAAAATGTTTCGATTGCGACAAAACGTTATCATGTTGTTCCGGAGGTATAGTGAAGCGGTTTTGTTGAATATCAACGAAATGGGGTCAAAGGTCATTGCACAAAAGCAAGATTTATTCCACAGCCATTATTCTCATAACTTGCGTAAAACTGCTTCTATTGCGACAAAACTTTAGTATGTTATTCTTGAGGTATACTGAACCGGTTCTGTTGAATATCATCGAAATGGGGTCAAAGGTCAGGACACAGGAACGAGATTTATTCCAGAGCCATTATCCTCATAACTTGAGTAATAATTTCTGGTATGTTGGAAAGCGTATTATAATCAATGCATTGCATGATTTTACTAACTTGTTATCGTTTGAACCGCAATAGTTTTTGAAAAATTTAATAAATAATAGAATTTACATATACGCACAGAGACCGACCATTTCACCAGCCCCTCCCCCCACACCAGGGAAATTCAAAATTACATAATAGCCATTCGTTAGTAAATCGTATGAACTGAAAAGAACTCCATTTTCATCGTTTGCACCGCAATAGTTTTTGAGATATTTAGAAAAGAATGTTACAGGCCTACCATTTCACCCACCCCCTTCACCATGGAAATTCCAAAATAGCCATTCATTAGTAAATCGTATGAACCGGAATGAACTCCATTTTTGTCGTTTGAACCGCAATAGTTTTTGAGATATTTAAAAAATAATATTGAGAATTTGCATATATACAGAGAGACCGACCATTTCACCAGCCCCACCACCATGGAAATTCAAAATTTCAAAATAGCCATTCGTTAGCAAATCGTATGAACCGAAAAGAACTCCGTTTTCATCGTTTGAACCGCAATAGTTTTTGAGATATTTAAAAAAGATTGTTACAGGCCTACCATCCCCCCCACCATGGAAATTCAAAATTTCAAAATAGCCATTCGTTAATTAATCGTATGAACCGAAAAGAACTCCATTTTCATCGTTTGAACCGCAATAGTTTTTCATATTTAAAAATGATTGTTACAGGCCTACAATCCCCCCAACCATGGAAATTCAAAATTTCAAAATAGCCATTCGCTAGTAAATCGTATGAACTGAAAAGAACTCCGTTTTCATCGTTTGAACCGTAATAGTTTTTGAGATATTTAAAAAAGAATGTTACAGGCCTACCATTTCACCCCACCCCCCTTCACCATGGAAATTCCAAATTCCAAAATAGCCATTCATTAGTAAATCGTATGAACCGGAATGAACTCCATTTTTATCGTTTGAACCACAATAGTTTTTGACATATTTAAAAAATAATATTGAGAATTTGCATATATACAGAGAGACCGACCATTTCACCAGCCCCCCCCCCCAGCATGGAAATTCAAAATTTCAAAATAGCCATTCGTTAGCAAATCATATGAACCGAAAAGAACTCCATTTTCACTGTTTGAACCGCAGTAGTTTTTGAGGTATTTAAAAAAGAATGTCACAGGCCTACACCATTTACCCCCCCCCTCATCATGGAAATTTAAAATTCCGAAATAGCCATTCGTTAGTAAATCGTATGAACCGAAAAGAACTCCATTTTTATTGTTTGAACCGCAATAGTTTTTGAGGTATTTAAAAAAAAAAGGGATTCAGAAAATATGGAGCCGACAATTCCCCCCCCCATAGAATTTCAAAATTTCAAAATAGCCATTCGTTAGTAAATCGCATGATCCGAGGAGAACTCCATTTTCACCGTTTGAACAGCAATTGCTTTTCAGATATTAAAAATAATATTGAGAAATTACATATACAGAGACCGACCATTTCACCAGCCCCCCACCGCCCACTCCCGCCATGGAAATTCAAAATTTCAAAATAGCCATTCGTTAGTAAATCGTATGAACCGAGAATTCCATTTTCATCGTTTGAACCGCAATAGTTTTTGAGATATATATAAAAAATATTTTTGAGACTTTACATATACAGACAGAGACCGACCATTACACCAGCCCCCCCACGGAAATTCAAAATTTCTAAATCGTATGAACCGGAATGAACTCCATTTTTATCGTTTGAACCGTAAGAGTTTTTGAGATATTTAGGAAAAAGGATGAAGAAAATTCGGAGCCGACCATTTCCCCAGCCACCCGCCACCATTCAAATTCAAAATTCCAAAAATATCCATTCGTTAGTAAATCGTATGAAGCGGAATGAACTGCATTTTTATCGTTTGAACCGCAATAGTTTTTGAGATAGTAAAAAAAAAAGGATTGAGAAAATTCGGGGCTGGCCATTTCACCCCCACCCCCATGGAAATTCAAAATTTCAAAATAGTCATTCGTTAGTAAATCGTATGAACCGAGAAGAACTCCATTTTTATCTTTTGCTTTTGAACCCCAATAGTTTTTGAGATGTTTAAAAATGAAATGTCCCACGATTTCAGCTGCCCCCCCCCCCCGGACATTTCCTGTTTCAGAATAGCTATTCGTTAGCATCGTGTGAACCGGAAGGAGCTACATCATTATCGTTCGAATCTGCATAATTTTTGAGATATTTGTATAAAGGGTAATGTAGGATAATGAAGAAGTAATTTATTTTCAAAAAGTCTTGCATTCGTTCCTGTCATTATCTTAAAGATCTCTCCGTTTCTAGCTTTGAACCGCAGCAGTAGAAAAGACATTACAAAAAGAAAGTGACGGTTTCAACATCTCTTCAATGTGTCTCAAGGACCAGTACACAAGAGAACAGGAAAATGCATGGCATAGTAAAACAGCAAAAAATCTCGGAACGGAAACTAACGACGCAAGGCAGTCTGTAGTAAACATACAGTACAATGCATCACAGAAAGAAACGGAGCATGGCAGAGGCACAAAGCAGTCTGTTACATTACAATCGTGCGAGGTAGTAGGTGGCAGATACAACACGAGTCGAAGCACACAGGGAACAGTCACTGAGCAGAGGAACGGCTGAGCCAGCAAATAGAGAAAGCACCATACCTGGAACCAGGGAACAACATGATGAGTAGAAAACCGAGGAACTATTCCTTCTTCCTTTTAAGGAAAAACGAAATTATTGGTGCGAAATTATTGCTGTCCATCTGTGTTTATTGAGCGCCATCCTCCGACAAAAAGAGAAATAATGGTATTAATGCCACTTTGAAAAGAAACACGACATTAAGGAAAAACTATTACTTTCTTTAAAATTGGCATTTTCTGTCTAACAGTGGCATAGCAGTTAGACATGCTATACAAAACATAGCAGGGTAGGAAGCAACACATGGCACTCCGAGAAAATCGGGCAGGGGGCATGGTTGAACCACAGAAAAACAGAAGCAGAACGAACGGTGCGAGGCAGTTGGTGATGGTCATGTAAAGCGGACGCAGGCATGACATCGTAAGACAAAACACACAGAAAAAGGTCACAAAGCAGAATGATGAGAAAAGAAAAACGAGGCACGAGAGAAAACGCTTCACAAAGAGGAGAACGAAACAACAAGGGCTGAAAGAGGTAGGGAGAAACATAGCTAAGAAAGCACAACAGAAATCAATCATCAAACAAAACCACACAGGAGCTAATCAGGTGGACACCGAAGAAGGAGACGATGTTGAGCATGACAAATGAAGTCGTCAAAACAACCATAGTAACGTTCAATTTCCGTGTAAGAGCCTGAAAGGTAAAAAAAATGCAAAGTAAAAAGCGCTGAGATTGTCAACCAGAGATGAGTAAACTGCCGGATCGTTGGAAGCAATAAAGTGATTAAGTGGAGCATCGTGAGAAGAGTCAAAGAACAATGGGAAAGCGGCATTTAGAGAAAGAGTCTGCGTAAACTCGAGAAAAACCTGAAGGCGAGCAACAAGATCAGGCACAACAGAGGGACTGTCAAGAAGGCGAGTAAAAGTCACGGCAGCAGGATTAGGAGCGGAGCCTGGCGAAGAACGATGAGGAGGAGACATAACCACAGCGGAACGCTTAGCGCGAGTCCTGCGATTAGACCGATGACGACGCTTCTTATTAGGAGCCATACCAGTAAGGAAATGTTGACGAAGAGGACGAAACGACGTAGAAGGAACAACAGGCGGCGTCTCGGGAATCTGGCGAGGTGAATAGGGTACAAAGTCGGATGACATATGTAAGGAGGTAACTGCAGGAACAACAGAAGCCGGGGAGGGTGTGGTTTCAAACGAATCTAGAAGAGGTGCTGTGCGAAAGAGCGGGGACCGATCATGGCGATCAGAAGGGGAAACAAAGGCAACGACACTAGAGGCATCAGAAGAGCCCCGAGAAGGTGAAAAGGGCGGAGAGCACACCGGAGTACTGGAACCGGTGGAGGAAAGATGAGCGTCTGAGGGTGGCGAAGCTGACGTACCCAGCGGCGATGGTGGAGCAGAAATTCCCGGGATCGGGATAGACGAGGTGACTTGCGAAAACAAAGAAGGCAGCACCTGAACAGGCGGAGAAGGTGTGGCAACAGGATGTGACAAAGCGCAAACATCAGACGATGAAAAAGAAAGAAATACAGACGAAGGCACCGAAACAGGAGCAGTAGATCCAGATGTACACACAACAGACGATGCTGGCGAGGAAGGAAAAAGACAAACGGAGGCGGATAACGAAGATGGAGATGGAGACTAAGAAGGTGTGAACGGATCAGGCGAAGGCGTGGTGACTGGAAGCGAAGAAAGAGGTTCTGTGACGGGAACTTGAGCAGCCGTTGAGGAAGACTAGGAAGAAATGAGGGAGCACTGCGAGAGATGGTGACCAGGCTGTTTACATGAGATGCAATGATAGGCAGTGAATACGTTGATTTCGACGTTGTGATGACAACAAATCACCTGAAAAGTAGTGGAGCAGTAAGAAACAGAGTCTGTGTCAGGGAAAAAACTAAGTCTTGGCGGCGGAAGCCAAAAGAAGGACGATCACCTTGATCAACATGGGCGGCGAGGATCTTGCAGATATCACCAAAAACGCGGCTACACCGAGAAGGAAAAGCATGTAAAAACTCATCGGAAACGTCCGGAGGTACAGGATACAAATTAAGAAGAACGGGAGAATGTGCAAGGGGGATAGGGACCAAGCTATGATCTCCAACGGAAAGGCTAGTCGATAGGACTTGAGAAACAAACTCAGGTGAAAAAAAATATACAAGAACGGACTTAGGATTTCTGGCGAAATGTGTAATTGCACCGGAAGGGAGAAACGACAATGCGGACATACACTGTATAGACGTGCAACTTGACATTGGGTAAGGCGTCGAACTTGACACTTTAACTAAGAGTTGAAAGCATTGTACGTGTGCAATAAGCGTGGAACCTTGACGTGAAATATAGGAGTCCAAGGCTGTCGCGAGGAAAGTCGGAGACGTTGAACACGGATCTGTAGCAGGATGAGGAGAAGAGCAGTTCATGGACGCATCCAACACACTTGAAGGACAAGTAATCAAAGCAGCACGTAGTGACGTTAGAGGGAAATCGAATTCAGAAGCAGATGCACAGGCCATGGACAATGTGTAGAAATGCACGGCGAAGGGCACACAGATCCACTATAACAAGGTGGAGCACCAGGAAGGCGATCAGCATACCGAAGAAGGCAGCGCAGAGAACCACTGTCAATGGGTGGAGCACCAGGAAGGTAATCGACACACCGGTGAAGGCAGCGCAGAGAACTATTAACGATGATTGGAGCGCAAACACGGAAGGCATACGTAGACACAGCAGCAGGAAGGCTACTACATGCAGCAGACAGTTTTAGAGCATAAAGTCAAGGCGAGTCACGATGGGCAGATTGTAAACAGGCCCAACGAGATGAATTATAAAGGAATATCGGCAAAATATGCGCGTACCAACTCGAAAGAATGACTAGGAAGAGAGCGCAGACATTCCTGCACGAGAGAAACAGAAATTAATCGGGCGGTGGGCGCTAGATACAGACAGAGCACAAAATGCAGAGCTCGAAAGGGCGTGGCCAGCAGAGCAACGTGACGGGATGCTGTGTGAGTCAAATATCGTACAAAGACAATTGTTTGGATGGGACCATTTCAAGAATGTTTGTTTTAAATTTAAGAGTGCTTCTGCTTTGACTTCCTTTCGACCGAAGCGTGTTAAAGTGGAAAAGTTTCCTGCACGTTCTTTGAAAACTAAAGGATGTACTTATACCTTCACTATATACATGTATCTGTCTGTATACGTTTATCTGTGTAAAAACTAAGTCTGATTTAATATCAGCCTCTTTTTGCTTTGGGAAGCTAGAACAGTGAGAACGATGATCCTAGCATTTTAATCTTTATCTGATCCATAATTTCGCCGCCAAGAACGAAATGCAAATTCCACCGATTTCAAAATATATTTTGCTTCATATCGTTGCTCAAAAATCAGATTGAAACACTTTCGACGCCTATTAAATGTACGATTTTTACGTACAGCTTATTGTATCTTAATTTTACCGAATTTTTCTGTTACGACGAGCAAATACGCACATTACTGTTTGTGAAAATTGCAACGCCAAAAAAGAATCGCACTATTCAAAAGAAATTTATATCACAGATTCCTCATGTTGCAGGAGATAACTGATTTATTTTTAGATCTATAGAAGATTTTGTCCATTCAAATCTCAGTACTATTTGTTCAGTTGCTGCCTACCAAAGATGGTAGGCAGCAACTGAACAAATCCCTAGTATGCGAATGAATAATTAATACACACAATTGACGTAGATTAGGAACATCAAACAGAAGGCATCGCTCTTTCCACGGTTTTAAGTGAGTCACGGAAAAATTATCATCGGCGGCCAACGAAATCGAACCCAGGGTCTTCCAGTTACTCGCCGGACATGCTACCACTGCACCAGTTGCTTCTTACCATCTTTGGGGAATCCCCACCATTGTGCGAGTCTCCAAGAAGCAACCAGCCATGTGGTTTGGCAATTAAAAACATGTGAGTCTGGAGAATTCGAGGCCGCTGTGATGCAGTAGTAGCATGTGCAGCGCGTAACTGGAATACCCTGGGTTCAATTCCCGGTGGCGGCCGATGATAATTTTTCCGTGACTCACTTAAAAACGTGGAAAGAAAAATGACTTTTGTTTGATGTTCCTAATCCACGTCGATTGTGTGTATTAATGCAGGACAATTACAGAGGCATCTGTGGCACGCAGTCCGGTCATCTTCAATAGCGCGTCGCACCGCTTCGTGCGGTGATACATGTTGCAATATGGTCCAGCATAGAGGCGAACAGACGCCTGATGTCCTGCTGAAGAGGGCCCACACTTGTTGGACGGTGTGCTCCAAATTCCGGATAGTGCGGCACAGAGTCAACCGGCGTTTCAACTGGTCCCACACATGCTCGATAGGGGACATGTTCGGGGAGGAGGCAGGCCATGGAACTGTATGGACATGACATAGGCAGTCCTGGAAAACCCGAGCCGTGTGCGGGATGGCATTATCCTGCTGGTATAGCGCACCTAGAATTCCGGCCAGGAGTGGGAGCACATGGGGCCGTATGATCTCATCCACATACCGCTGGCCCGACAATGATCCACGCACCACTACTAGAGCTGATCGGCTATCGTAGGCAATAGACCATAAAGGCTCCCTAGACCATAATGCCTGCAGTGGGGTAGGTGGGACGCTCGATAGCAAGGTTGGAATTGTGCCGTTGACCCCGGGACCTCAACACCCGTACACGATGATCATCTGTCCCCAAAATGAACCGACACTAATCGCTGAACACCACACGACGCCAGTCTGTGGCGTTCCACGTCGCTCTCGCCTGGCACCATTGCAAACGGAGCCGGCGATGTTCCGGTGTTAATGGCAGAACACGTAAGAGGCGCTGGGATCGCAGATTCGTTTCTGCGAGGCTTCAGGAAATGGCTCGTTGGCACACAAAAGCCGCTACATTTGCCTGTAGAGTGAACAGGGTTCCCGTGGGATCCATTCGTGCCTGCCGCACGATCTGTTGATCCTCTCTACGGGTGGTCCTCCTGGTTCGTTCGGAGACACCCGCCGTGTGGCAGTACCGTCACGTGTCCACTGCTCCCAACACAGTCGGACGGTATGGTCAGAACGATCCACGTGGTGGGTTATACGGCGCCGACCAACCTGCTGTTTTCAGCCCGATGATCAGGCCTCTCTCAAAGTCCGTAAGTTGCGTACATCAACGTCTCTGGTGTCTACCCGGCATTCTTGTCACTCTGTACTCTTGTTTGCGCCGGCCGGTGCTTTTCTCTTTCATGGGGCATCGACTACACGCGGGTTTATAAGGCTGCCGGTTCGTGCTAGCAGCGCCGCCACTGGGTGTGCGGTTATGCGCACTCGCACCAAACGCACCCTAGCTATTTGCAAAGTTTCGCGGTTGCAGCATGTTTTCTTCTAGGTGTGCAAATTTCTTGTCCACGAGTGTACAAGAAGCAAGTGGAAAAATTGAAACTTCACTCGCTCAAGTTTTCACCAGCTGTCTCAACGAAGGTAAGATTCCTGAGCATTGGGATAATGCTAAAATGATCCTGCTACTTAAAAAAGGTGACGTTGAGGATCTCAGGACCTACAGGCTCATCTGCCTCCTATCAGTTGTTTATAAAATTTTCACTTAGGTTCTTTCCGATCGCATGAAGGTAAAACTGGACATGGCTCAAGCAAGAGAAGAAGCTGAATTCAGGAGTGGCTACAGCACTGAAGATCATGTCCATGTACTTAGAGAACTAACTGAAAGAACAAGAGAATATGAACTCCCTTTATGCAAGGCTTTTTTGATTATAAAAAGGCCTTCGATTCCTTTAAACCATCAGCAGTTACAACTGCTTTGAAATCCTGCGGTATTGCAGATGCATACATTAGCATTATTAATAGTATCTATGAAAATGCAACTGCAAAAGTTTGGATATTTGAGGATGCAGCACGAATAAAAATTGGAAAGCTAGTGTGACAAAGAGAAATCATATCTCCCAAACTCTTTAATCCCACATTGCAAAATATTTTTTAATCACTGAACTGGGACAAAGAGAAAAAGATTTATGCAGATAATACAAATCACGTTCGTTTTGCTGATGACGTTGTCATTTTTGCAACTACGACTTCTGAACCGCAGAATACGATCCAAGAACTTGCTGACAAGAGTAAAGAAGTGGAATTAAAAATGAACTTTCAGAAGGCAAAAGTGACGTATATTGCTTTTACAAGAAACGAAGATTTATTTATTGGAGGTAAAAAGCCTGAGACAACCGATACCTACATTTATCTTGGGCAGCAGATATGAAGTAAGGGTCACATTGATGAAGAAATTAATCGGCGTGTAAAACTTGGATGGATAATTTTTGGAAGAAACAGTACAATGTTTACGAAAGGTATGCCATTATGTCTTAAATGATAAGGGTTTAATCAGTTCATCCTGCCAGTGCTTACGTATGGAGCAGAGACATGGACCTTAACTAAACAAGTTAGTAAAATCATGCAATGGACTGAATATGATACGCTTTTCAACATACCAGAAATAATTACTCAAGTTATGAGAATAATGGCTGTGGAATAAATCTCGGTCCTGTGCCCTGACCTTTGATCCCATTTCGATGATATTCAACAGAACCGGTTCGGTATACCTCCGAAATAACATGATAACGTTTTGTCGCAATCGAAGCATTTTTACGTAAGTTATGATGCATAAGGGCTATGGAATAGATCCCGCTCCTGTGTCATAACCTTTGACCCCATTTTATCCATTTTCCATAGGGTTTGTCCCCAGGCGGTCCCCTACCACATACTAAAATTTCATCAAAATCGAACAATTTTTACGTGAGTTATCATGCCGACAGACGGACGGAAACAGCTGAATCATATACGCTTCTTCAACCTACGGTTGGAAAGCGTGAAACAGACAAAGACTGCAGACAACGCAAAAAGCCCTGGAGAGAATCATGCTTGGTGTAAACAGGAAAGATAAGCAGAGGAACTCATGGATAAGGAAAACGACAGGAGTTGACGACATCATGACCACAATGAAATCAATGAAATGATAAGGGCATGACATGTTACTAGAAGAACGGACCACCAACGGAAAACCGAAATTTTAGAATGAATTTCGAGGGACAGGAAAAGACCCAGAAGAAGACCCTATGGGAGATTGATGGATGAAATTCGAAAGCATGCCGGTGTGTCATCGAGGAGACACGCTCAAGACAGACAATTGTGGAAGAAACTTGGGGAGACCTTCATCCAGTAGTGGATTCATAACAGTTGACAATGATGATGATACACACATATATATATATAGATATATATATATATATCATCATCATTGTCAACCATTATCAATCCACTGCTGGACAAAGGTCTCCCAAGTTTCCTCCACAACGGTCTGTCTTGTGCCAGTCTCCTCCATGTCACTCCCGCATACTTTCAAATTTCATCCACCCATCTTCCATGTGGTCTTCTTCTGGGTCTTTTCCTGTCCCGTGGAATCCAACTAAAATTTCGGCTGTCCATCGATGGTCTGTTCTTCTGGCAGTATGTCCAGCCCATTGCCATTTCAGGGATTTAACTCTGATCATGAAGTCTTCCACTCTTGTCATTTTTCGGATCCAGGTGTTCCTCTTCTTATCTCTCCTGGTTACACCAAGCATGCACGTCTCCATACTACTTTGAGTTGTCTGCAGCCTTTGTATGTCTCTTTTAGCTAAGGTCCACGTCTCTGAACCATACGTAAGCACTGGAAGGATGCATTGATCAAACACTTTTCTTTTAAGACATAATGGCATATTGCTCTTGAAAATTATGCTGTTTCTTCCAAAAGCTCTCCAGGCAAGTTTTGTACGCCGATTAATTTCTTCACCCATGTGACCCTCACTTGATATCTGCTGTCCAAGATAAATGTACGTGTATGTTATCTCCAGCTTTTCTCCATCAATCGATAAATCTTCATTTCTTGTAAAAGCATTGAACATCACTTTTGTCTTCTGAAAGTTCATTTTTAATCCCACTTCTTTACTCTTGTCAGCAAGTTCCTGCATCATACTCTGTAGCTCTGATGAGGTAGCTGCAAAAATGACTATGTCATCAGCAAAACGAAGGTGGGTTAGATAATCTCCATTAATCTTTATGCCTTTGTTTTCCCAGTTCAGTGATTGAAAGACATTTTCCAATGTGGCATTGAAGAGCTTCCGAGATATGGTGTCACCTTGTTTCACTCCTTTTCCAATTTTTATGTGTGTTGTATTTTCAAATAGCAGAATCTTTGCACTGGCATTTTCATAGATGTTATTAATAATATTAATGTATGCATCTTCAATACCGCAGGATTTCAGAGCCATTGCAACTGCTGATGGTTTCACCGAATCAAAGGCTTTTTTATAATCGATAAAAGCCATGCACAATGAAAGTTCATATTCCCTCGCTCTTTCAATTAGTTCTCTCAGTACGTGGATATGATCTATTGTGCTGTAGCCACTCCTGAATCCAGCTTGTTCTCTCGGTTGAGCCATGTCCGGTGTTACCTTCAAGCGGTGTGAAAGAACTTTAGTGAAGATTTTATAAACCACTGATAGGAGGCTGATAGGTCTGTAGTTCCTGAGATCCTCAATGTCACCTTTTTTATGTAGCAAGATCATTGTAGCGTTGTTCCAATCCTCATGAATTTTCCCTTCATTAAGGCATCGAGTGAAAATTTGGGCGAGTACTGTTTCGATTTCTCCACTTGCTTCTTGTATGATGTCTACAGTAATTCCATCTTCTCCTGAAGCTTTTCCCCGCTTCATGTTCTTGATTGCATGTGCAACTTCTGCTGGAAGGACTGGAAGAACTCTGGTACCTTTCATGATGCCTGGAGTACATGTATCATCCATTTCACATAATTTGGAGTAGAAATCTTTCACTCTTGTCAAAATTTCGCCTCTATTTCTTGTTACAGAACCATCTTCTTTTCTCAGTGCCATAATCTGTTTTTTTCCTTACTGAGATGTCCTTTTGCTATCTTTAGGCTTTGGTTGTTTTCAATTGCTTTTTTACTAGTTCACAGTTGAATTTCCTTACGTCTTCAGTGATACTTTTTCGTACTGTCTTGCATAGCTCTATATATTCCACTTTGGAAGTCACATCTTCTTTAGTTGTCCTCATCACTCTTCTTTTTTGCATCAACATTTTGGTTTTTCCTGATAATTTGTTCACATGCATTTTGTTCTTAGACCCAGCTAATTTTGTTGCTGTTTCCATGAGAGCTTTGGTTACTTTTCTGTTAACTTCAGAAATATCCACTTCTTCCGATGTTAGGCCTTCTAAAGCAGAGAATCTGTTCTTCAGTTCCAATTTGAAGGTATTATGGTGTTTTTAAGGTTGGTTATGTCAATACATTTTGTTTGTCTTATGAGCTTGCTACGTTCGAGTTTAGTGTTGAGGTGCATCTTACATCTCACCAATCTATGGTCACTGCCTGTGTTGAACATGTTTAGCACACTGCAGTCTTCTATGACGAATTTTTTGTTACACATAATAAAATCAATTTCACTTGTCGTCCCATTTGGATGTCTCCATGTCCATTTCCTGTGTGGCTTTTTCTTGAAAAAGGAGTTCAAGATGAAAAACCCTTCTGCCTCTGCAAACTCTACGAGAGTATTTCCACGCTGGTTTCTGTTGCCGTGACCGAATTTACCTACTGAAGTTTCATTCTGTTGCCGTTGCCCTATTTTTGCATTGAAATCTCCCACAATTACCTTCAAGTGCTGCTTACCTTTATTATTTAGATGACGAATTTCCTCATAAAATTCTTCAATTTCTTCTTCAGCATGACTTGTGGTGGGTGCATAAGTTTAAATAATCTGAGCCTGGTATCTTCTCGAGAGTTGGATAACGAGTCGTGCAGCTCTGTCAGAGGAACTTTCAACTTCTACAACTTTATCCTTCAGTTTCTTGTTTATTATAAATCCAACACCACTAGTTCTGCCAGTATCTGTCCCATGATAGTAGAAGAGATGTCCACTTTTCAGTTCAATGAGATCTTCTCCTTTTCTCCTTACCTCACTTAGCCCGACGATGTCCCACTTGATCCTTTGTAGTTCCTCTTCCAATTCAAGAAGCCTCAGAAGATAGGGAGCGTCCGTTATACGTAGCCAAGGTCAGCATCAGATGGCAGCCTAGTCCGGTCCTCCGGGGATTCTTAGCACCCTCTGCCTTCATGTCGCACTGGCCGCTGCCTTGGCCAGGTACATTCCAGCCTATATATATATATATATATATATATATATATATATCATCATCATCATCATCATTGTCAACCATTATCAATCCACTGCTGGACGAAGGTCTCCCCAAGTTTCCTCCACAACGGTCTGTCTTGTGCCAGTCTCCTCCATGTAACTCCCGCATACTTTCGAATTTCATCCACCCATCTCCCATGTGGTCTTCTTCTGGGTCTTTTCCTGTCCCTTGGAGTCCAATCGATGGTCTGTCTTTCTGGCAGTATGTCCAGCCCATTGCCATTTCAGAGATTTAACTCTGAGCATGATGTCTTTCACTCTTGTCATTTTTCAGATCCACGAGTTCCTCTTCTTATCTCTCCTGGTTACACCAAGCATGCACCTCTCCATGCTGCTTTGAGTTGTCTGCAGCCTTTGTATGTCTCTTTTAGTTCAGGTCCACGTCTCTGCTCCATACGTAAGCACTGGAAGAATGCATTGATCAAACACTTTTTTTTAAGACATAATGGCATATTTCTCTTGAAAATTATGCTGTTTCTTCCAAAAGCTCTCCAGGCAAGTTTTGCACGCCGATTAATTTCTTTTTCTTTTTTTTTTTTTTTTTGATTGGAGGTTTAACGACCACCGTGAGCAACTCAATGGGCTATAAGCAGTCCCCCGTCCCTAATTTAGGGTCACTGGTTCCAGGGAAGGGAGAGAGCCAGTGCCGTAAGACAAACACAACATCCATGCCTGACCGGGATTCGAACCCGGACCCCTTACGGACGAATGATCAGACGCCAACGCCTTAGACCACTGCGCCACCGGGGCGGCCCGATTAATTTCTTCATCAATGTGACCCTCACTTGATATCTGCTCTCCAAGATAAACGTACGTGTCTGTTATCTCCAGCTTTTCTCCATCAATCGATAAATCTTCATTTCTTGTAAAAGCATTGAACATCACTTTTGTCTTCTGAAAGTTCATTTTTAATCCCACTTCTTTACTCTTGTCAGTAAGTTCCTGGATCATACTCTGCAGCTCTGATGGGGTAGTTGCAAAAATGACTACGTCATCAGCAAAACGAAGGTGGGTTAGATAATCTCCATTAATCTTTATTCCTTTGTTTTCCCAGTTCAGTCATTGAAAGACATTTTCCAATGTGGCATTGAAGAGCTTCCGAGATATGGTGTCACCTTGTCTCACTCCCTTTCCAATTTTTATGTGTGTTGTATTTTCAAACAGCCGAATCTTTGCACTTGCATTTTCATAGATGTTATTAATAATATTAATGTATGCATCTTCAATACCGCAGGATTTCAGAGCCATTGTAACTGCTGATGGTTTCACCGAATCAAAGGCTTTTTCATAAGCGATAAAAGCCATGCACAATGGAAGTTCATATTCTCTCGCTCTTTCAATTAGTTCTCTCAATACGTGGATATGATCTATCGTGCTGTAGCTACTCCTGAATCCAGCTTGTTCTCTCGGTTGAGCCATGTCCAGTGTTACCTTCAAACGGTGTGAAAGAACTTTAGTGAAGATTTTATAAACCACTGATAGGAGGCTGATAGGTCTGTAGTTCCTGAGATCCTCAATGTCACCTTTTTTATGTAGCAAGATCATTGTAGCGTTGTTCCAATCCTCAGGAATCTTCCCTTCATTAAGGCATCGAGTGAAAATTTGGGCGAGTACTGTTTCGATTTCTCCACTTGCTTCTTGTATGATCTCTACAGTAATTCCATCTTCTCCTGGAGCTTACCTGTGTTGAACTTTTAGTTTTTAATTTCTTCATCAATCACTACCTGTGTTGAACTTTTTAGCACACTGCAGTCTTCTATGACGAATTTTTTGTTACACATAATAAAATCAATTTCACTTGTCGTCCCATTTGGATGTCTCCATGTCCATTTCCTGTGTGGCTTTTTCTTGAAAAAGGAGTTCAAGATGAAAAACCCTTCTGCCTCTGCAAACTCTACGAGAGTATTTCCACGCTGGTTTCTGTTGCCGTGACCGAATTTACCTACTGAAGTTTCATTCTGTTGCCGTTGCCCTATTTTTGCATTGCAATCTCCCACAATTATCTTCAAGTGCTGCTTACCTTTATTATTTAGATGACGAATTTCCTCATAAAATTCTTCAATTTCTTCTTCAGCATGGCTTGTGGTGGGTGCATAAGTTTGAATAATCTGAGCCTTGTATCTTCTCGAAAGTTGGATAACGAGTCGTGCAGCTCTGTCTTAGGAACTTAAAACTTCTACAACTTTATCCTTCAGTTTCTTGTTTATTTTAAATCCAACACCACTAGTTCTGACAGTATCTGTCCCACGATAGTAGAAGAGATGTCCACTTTTCAGTTCAATGAGATCTTCTCCTTTTCTAATTACCTCACTTAGCCCGACGATGTCCCACTTGATCCTTTGTAGTTCCTCTTCCAATTCAAGAAACCTTGAATCAGAAGATAGGGAGCGTCCATTATACGTAGCCAAGGTCAGCATCAGATGGCATCCTAGTCCGGTCCTCCGGAAATTCATAGCACCCTCTGCCTTCATGTCGCACTGGCCGCTGCCTTAGCTAGGTACATTCTAGCTGCCAGAGACTGAGGGCCAAGATTTAAGTTGTGGAATCATTTTGGAGGGGTTTGGCCATAACTCCCCACGCTGGCCTAGCGGGTTGGTGAGTGTGGGATAGCATTTCCTCTAATCCCTTTTGGTATCGTTATACCGCTATAGGCGGTCGTCAGAGCCCCTTTAGTGGGAACAGGATGCACCACGAGAAGGCGGGGTTGACATTTGTCAAAGAGAGGTTGTGATGTTACGCATCACCTGCCCTTATATATAAACGAACGAAGAGTTACATCTGCAATTGTGGTAGAATTAACACGCATCCTATTGCTTGGAAGGACGACGCATACCGTCTGCGAAGAAGAAATTTAGTTCCTCCTTGAACCATTTGGATCTGTCAACATGAAAGTCACATGTTGACCGATCCCGGCTATAGGCTGGGTGGTGCAGAACCTCTCACTCTTTCCGTGCTAACGCATCCTGCATAATGTGTGCAACAGAATCACACCACACGAAAGCATGCTAAGTCACCCATTCTTGATGGCTTTATGCAGCTTGTCCACTGTGTCGATATAGTGGTTGGCATTGCTGTTCACGTGAGGCTCTTTAAAGTCCACCAACAAAAGCCCTTCATGGTCAAAAAATGCGGTCAGCATAACTTCCCCGGCGGAGTCCTTCTGACTTGAATTTTATGTGTTTTGGTGATCCGGGATGTTTCCATTGCATGCTCGCTGGGTTGCTGGATGGCTCAAAGTGGTGGCACCGCGATTCGTCACCTGCCACTATGCGCGATATAAATGCATCACCCTCTGCTTTGTAACGCAGCAAGTGGTTCAAACTCCAACCCATACATTCTTCCTTATGGTGGTCAGTCAGCATTCGCGGAATTAATTGTAAACACTTTTTCCGATATTGCAGTGTCTTCGTAACCACAGTTTGAACTGTACCAAATGTCATAGCAAATGTCCTGCGTTTGCAAACGTCAGCCCCGACGATGGTTTTACATGCATTTCTTTCTCGGTGTGGGCGCATTGTTGGTGTTATTCGCACGCTCCTCGCCGATCAAGGTGATCGTCCTTATTTAGGCTTTCGACGCCAAGACTTAGTTCTCTTCCCGGATATGGACTCCATTACTTCCTACCGCACTGCTTTCCAGGTGCTTTGTGTTCACCACAACGTCGTTATGAACGTGTTCACTGCGTATCATTGTTTCTCATGTAAAACGCCTGGTTATCATCGCTCGCAGTGTCCGCTCACCTCTTCTTGTTCTTCCTCAACGGCTGCTCAAGTGCCCATTACAGAACCCCCTTCTTCACTTCCGGTCACCACGCCTGCGCTTGTTTCGCATCCACCTTCTTAGTTTCCATCTCGATTGTCGTTGCCTTCCTCTGTAGGTCTTTTTCCTTCTCCACTAGCGTCGCTTGCTGTGGATACATCTGGATCTACTGCTCCTGCTTCGGGGCCTTCGTCTGTCTTGTTTTCTTCGTCGTCTGTTGTCTGTGCTTTGTCACATCCCGTTGCCGACCTTTCTTCGTCGTCTGTTGTCTGTGCTTTGTCACATCCCGTTGCCGACCTTTCTCCGCCTTGGTAGGCCTGTAACATTATTTTTTAAATATCTCAAAAACTATTGCGGTTCAAACGATCAAAATGGAGTTCTTTTCGGTTCATACGATTTGCTAACGAATGGCTATTTTGAAATTTTGAATTTCCATGGGGGGAAGGGGGAGGGGGGTGCTGGTGAAATGGTCGTCCTCCTATATTTATATGTAGATTCTCAATATTATTTGTTAAATATCTCAAAAACTATTGCGGTTCAAACGATGAAAATGGAGTTCATTCCGGTTCATACGATTTATTAACGAATGGCTATGTTGAAATTTGAAATTTCTTTTTTGGGGGGTACCATTTCACCAGTCCCCCGACTTTGTTTTTTAAATAACTCAAAAACTATTGCTGTTCAAACGAAAAAAATTGAGTTCATTCCGGTTCATACGTGGTACAAACGAATGGTGCAAAAAAAAAAAAAATATTCCGTGTTGGGGGGCTATCGTTTCACCAGCCCCTCCCCCCCTCTTTGTTTTTTAAATCTCTAAAACTAATGCGGTTCAAACGAAAAAAACGGAGTTCATTCCGGTTCATACGTGTTACAAACGAATGGTGTCTGAAAAAAAAATTAAAAAATTCCGTTGGCTGGTGAAATGCACCTCTTGGAAACTCTGATTTTTATTTTGCGCCAATAAATTCGGATTACTAGTATATTTATAAATGTACTACTCTACCGTAACTGTTGCTTGCTGTTTGCTTCATTGCGAATGTTAGGCCTTCTTGAACTGGAGCAGCTTTTGAAAAAATTGGAATTTCTCGCTGATCTATCGGCTCATGTAAAGGATGTTCCTAGCTGGGATGATTTTAGCATATCTCTGACTTTTCCCAGTTAATATTGGAGTGTGAGCAGTAAGACCCCTGATGTACATATTTTTTTCTCACTTCATGACGATTGTGCGAAAGTCTGAAAATAAAACTGTAAAGTGCTGATAACTGCTCGGCAGTTCGTCTGTCTCCTTATCTTTTCTTTTATTTACTTTCAAGAAGTGATAAAACATAGACACATCAGCAAGCTTTTGCTTGCAAATGGTATAAATCGCTGGATGTGTCCATTTACTCTTTTTGTTTAGTTATTAACAACAATTTTATCATCAGAAAAAAGCTCTCAGATTGTAACCAAAGAATCATTATGAATGCTCTGATTGTAAAAGCACCCGCTGCAATTATGTATGATTCATTGCATAAGAACTCTTCAATCATTTTCAATCACTCTTAATGTCTGCTGCTACCTAAGGTCATGGAAGATCGGTTTCATACCTTTATTTTTTCGTATTTGGGTTTTAGGTGTTGCTTAATTTTAATGTTACAGTAAATCAGGGCCGTAGCTAGGATAAATTCTAGGGAGGCTAATGGTAATGCAGGAGAATCTTGTAAAATTTCTGTTACTTCCTTTCATTAATTTTAACCTGACATAGCATTATTTATTGAAACATCAATAAACACAGAAACACTGTTTAAAGAATATATTAAAATACATTAAAACCTCGTTAACGAATACTCCCGAATAGTGGACACCTCCACTTAGCGAACAGTTTTGTGATCCCGAGTCCCGAAGTATATACGGTTCTATATATTTACCTCCAAACTGCGGACTCTCCGAATAACGGACAGTGATCTCGGTCATAAAACAGTAAAAAAACATGAATGTTTAAGGGAAAAAAAAATCTGCTTTATGCCTCAAAGATTTTGCTTAGCTTATTTGGACGTAAATAGGGTACTGTTGTCCTCTAAATCTCCTTTACAAAAACTATTACTCTGTGGTTTCAATATGGTCAATGTTTTCTTAGAAGTGGGCAAAACAGTGCCATATCCTATTGCATTGTCCTATGCAATGAGTTACGCACGCGCGCGCGTTGCTCACACACAAACACAATAAACATTAAGATACGGAAAGTTTTTTTTTTTCTTTCTTTTGTTTTTTTTTCTTTCTGTTGGCTTTTTAAGACTCCACTTCGAGGGGCAAACGGAGTTATAAGCAGTAGAAATAAACACACATGGAAGGCACTCTTCCCTTAATGGTTTTATTTAAATATGTCTAGAACATCGTGGAGGTGTTATTTGTCTTGAGGCATGCAAACTGGCCAGGTTAATTACCTCAGGACTAAGGAACAAATGAAAATCCACTAATACTCGTAATATTTCATTATGTTTTAATCCCTCTTACATGTTTATTACTCATAATTTCATATGTCGTGTATTACATTTTACTGTTGCTATTACTATCGATATAACTTATAGCTGTAAAACTGCTTCTTTAGGTTTTGACTGATGAAAATGTACTTCGTCCTTTAGCTTTGGTTGGACAGCAGTGTATATATACCGAGGATGTTCACAGATATTTAGAACGATTTTCCAGCAACATTGCTTAAAAAAAGATTATTTCTTTCCTAATCTTTTATCTGATAGCCTGTTCTCTGGACTATGAACCTACATCTAAATTTACAAGATAACGGGGCATTTCTTTAAATTGGTAGGCCGCCCCGGTGGCACAGTGGTCTAAGCGATGGCTTCTGATCGTTCGTCCGAAAGCGGTCCGGGTTCGAATCCCGGTAAGGCATGGATGTTGTGTTTGTCTTACGACACTGGCTCTCTCCCTTCCCTGGAACCAGTGACCCTAAATTAGGGACGGGGAACTGCTTACAGCCCAATGCGTTGTTCACGGTAGTCGTTAAACCTCCATTCAAAAAAAATAAAAATTGGTAGTAGTATTTTATTCCACTCCTCTTCCATTGCTTTACCATAGTCCAATCATTGCTTTTGGCCTGCGTTTAGAAAAGGCTGTTTTTAGCACTCCGAATACACATTAATCCATTGGTGACACATCTGGGGACTTTGAAGGAATGTGAGTAAAAGGTATCGATTGATAACAATTCCTTTTTTTTCATTTTTTTCGAGTGGGGCATTTCAATTTATGCCTGGTAGCCTTATCCTGATGGGGTTCTACTCTTTGAAGGCTCTGTGGATAAAGAAACGGTATTTCCTCTTTAAATATAGGAATTAAAACATTATTATGGTAATATGTAGCACTGATGTTAACATTCCTGTCAACTTTTCTGAACTTTAATTTCCCATTGTACGACAAACCAGCAGTAATCGTGTATCCTTTACTGAAACGTTCTTTGGATTCTTGGAACAAAGTGTGTAGGTCTTTTTTCTGCTCTTTTGCGAGAGTAAATCGATCTTTGCTTGTTACAGTCGTTTAGGTAGATTCATGCTTCATCAACAGTCGCAATAAATTTCTATCTGTCTCCTGCTAAGTGATTTCCATAAAGAAGTCTACACCGTGTCCTGCGCTCAGCCACGTGCCTAGGTAAAAGGCGGTGAACATTATGTTTTTTGGTATTTTTCTTATTTAAATCTTAGTTTATTACATTGTTTACAGTTGATGCAGAAATGACGAACAGATTCACGGGATCACTTGGGGTTTGATTAACCGTCAATTTTCAATAGTCTGTTGAAGTATCTGGTTTTAAAGTTGTGTAGCGAGATCGGATATTGTGGATAGCATATCGCACGAATTTTGCTTATTGTGTCACTGGATATTTCTTCTTCTTTTCACCATTTTGTGCACCAACTATTATATATTGTGTTACCATAAGAAACCGGGTACTTAATTCATTGTACAGGTGATTGTACGATGCCTGTGTAACAGTCTGTGAAATTCTTAAGAAAGCTATATTAGCTATCAAGAGTAAATTTTATATACAGAAATTTTGTGAAACAATATTACAAAACAATACATTGCCCCTTCTCTTAAAAACATTTAAAAGTTATTGTCAGGTAAAACAAGTTAGTAAAATCATGCAATGCGTTGATTATGATACGCTTTCCAACATACCAGAAACCATTACTCAAGTTATTACTCAAGTTATGAGGGTAATGGCTGTGGAATAAATATCGCTCCTGTGCCCTGACCTTTGACCCCATTTCGATGATATTAAACATAATTGGTTCAGTGTAACTCCGGAACAACATACTGAAGTTTTGTCGCAATAGAAACATTTTTAGTCAAGTTATGAGGATAAAGGCTGTGGAATTAATTTCACTCCTGGGGCCTGACCTTTGACCTTATTTCAATAATATTCAACAGAATTGGTTTAGTGTACTTCCGAAACAACATGATAAAGTTTTGTTTCAATCGAAGCATTTTTACGAAAGTTATGACGCATAAGGGCGATGGAATGGATCCCGCTCCTATGTGCTGACCTCTGACCCCATTTCTTCCAATTTCAATAGGGTTCGTCCCCAGGTTGTCACCTACCACATATTAAAATTTCATCGAAATTGAACC
This sequence comes from Macrothele yani, assembly GCA_039090855.1. Lineage (NCBI taxonomy): Eukaryota > Metazoa > Arthropoda > Arachnida > Araneae > Macrothelidae > Macrothele > Macrothele yani. Next base: position 52,558,715 of record CM077026.1, read on the forward strand.
ATTTTTGCGCGAGTTATCGTGCGGACAGACAGACAGACGGACAAAGCTGGAACATGTACGCTTCTTAAACCTACGGTTGGAAAGCGTAAAAAAGTTCTCAATTTTCAAATCATTCCGATGCTTCGAGAAAACAAGAATAAAAAATACGTAATTTGTAGTAGGACTTCCTACAGAAAAAATAAAATTATTACAAATGTATTTTAAAAAATAATAAGCTCCAATAGAAAATCGAATGACTAAATCACTCGCTTTAATGAAAAAAAAAAAAAAAACATCATCGCCCAATTAGTTTTGCGTTGAACGTGAGGCAGATTTCCGTGATTTCAGAGACTTTTTTAAATAAACGGAAAATCTGTGAAAATACGGAAGTTAAAAAAAACAAGTTAGTAAAATTATGCAATGCATTGATTATGATACGCTTTCCAACATGCCAGAAAACATTACTCAAGTTATGAGGATAATGGCTGTGGAATAAATCTCGCTCCCGTGTCCTGACCTTTGACCCCATTTCGATGATATTCAACAGAACCGGTTCAGAATACCTCAGGAATAACATACTAAACTTTTGTCGCAATAGAAGCATTTTTACATAAGTTTTGAGAATAATAGCTGTGAAATAAATCTTGTTTCTGTGCCGTGACCTTTGACCCCCATTTCGTTGATATTCAACAGAACCGGTTCACTGCACCTCCGGAACAACGTGATAAAGTGTTGTCGCAATCGAAGCATTTTTACGTAAGTTATGATGCATAAGGGCAATGGAATTAATTCCGCTACTACTCCTGACCTTTGATCCCATTTCGCCCATTTTCAATACAGTTTCTCCCCAAGTGGTATACTAAAATTTCATCGAAATCGAAGCATTTTTACGCAAGTTATGACGCACAAGGTCAATGGAATGGATCCCACTCCTGTGTCCTGATCTTTGATCCCGTTTCGCCCATTTTCAATAGGGTTTGTCCCCAGGTAGTTCCCTACCACATACTAAAATTCCATCGAAATCGAATCATTTTTACGCAAGTTATGACGCATAAAGGCAATGGAATAAATCCCGCTCTTTTGTCCTGCCTGACCTTTGACTCCATTTCGCCCATTTTCAATATGGTTCGTCCCAAGGAGGTTTCCTACCACATACTAAAATTTCATCGAAATCGAACAATTTTTACGCAAGTTATGACGCATAAGAGCAATTAAATGGATCCCACTCCTATGTCCTGACCTTTGATCCCATTTCGTCCATTTTCATTGGAGGTCATCCCCAGGTGGTCCTCTACCACATACTAAAATTGCATCGAAATCGAACCATTTTTACGGGAGTTATCGTGCGGACGGACAGACAGACAGACGGACAAAGCTGGTACATATACGCTTCTTCAAATTACGGTTCGAAAGCGTAAAAAACGGCCACTTCTCAAAACACAAATTTCGTTAAAAGGCAACACGTAATGGCAACTTTGCTGCACGTTATTTTCAGAAATTTTCCGTGAATTCACACCAATTATGTTTGACAGTACATCCTCCTGCATTTGCGTAAGGGAAAACACAAAGAACAGTCGATTGGCAACAAAAGTGCGTAAAATATGCAACTTATAGCGCAGGTACATAGAGCTCTACTAGAAAACAAGGCACTTAAATTAGGCTCCGAACAAAAAAACAGCCCACAGACAGACTGACACATTTTCTGTTTCTGCTTCTATAACACCCAATGTTAAGAGCTAATGTGGGCTGGTAAAAATGTTTCTTGGGCAAGCGAGTTTGACTTGCGGCGTTCCTAACACACGGCCATAACTACTAGAGGGCTGGAGGGCTCACCCCCCCCTGCAAAGCTAGCAAGCCACCCTCGAAAATGGACGCTGATGTAAATTCTCTGAACTTTCATTTTTGGTGGTTTACGAAAATCACTCTTGCATTTCATTATAAGCATAAAAACCTTACTTATTCACGTACTGAGCTTTTTTTAAAAAGCAAAATTGTATTCAAGCAGCACAAACGATGGGTATATAATTGAAAAGAAATTACTTCTCGGAGCGAATCAGTTGGAACAATGATTTTCAACCACACAGGAATAGAGCCTTTTCGTGTTAAGCCCCCCCCCCCTCTTCTTTTTTCAAAGAAACGTAAAATATGGAAGAAAATTGCAAAAAAAAAAAAAAAGAAAGAAAGAAAAGAAAAGAAAAACAGAGGCCGAGGTGGATGCGTATTTGTGCAGAAAGCTAAACCACTGTTTGTCACATGGTATATAAATATGATATTCCAGCTGCTGTTAAGAAACTTCCATGTAAAGTTATTTGCCTGCAAAGAAGTATTGTTGACCGAAGTGATGTGGGATTAGCTAAAGGTGTATCCCCCTGGACGTTGGAAAATACAGCTAAAGGGAAATTCTTGCGTATCATAGAGAGAGCGAGAGATAGATAGATAGATAGATAGATAGATAGATAGATAGATAGAGAGAGAGAGAGAGAGAGAGAGAGAGAGAGAAGCGGCGTTCTACTTTGATTCATTGCTTTGAAGTCAGTAGGAATGCTTTCATGGGTACATATACGGGGGATAAAAGGAGTTTGTTGGGATGAATATGAGTGCTCTTGGTTTTTGTTGAGAACGGAGAGGGTTTGGCTGTTGACCACGGTAAGAAGAGACCATAAACGCCAAGGATCATCAAAGGAGAATGCGTGATTAAGGATGGAGAAAGACTGGAACCGAAGAGGAGGTGTAGGAAAAGTAAAAACAAAAGATACCAATACCTCCTCAATATTATTGCGCGGATCTACGGAAAGGGACCAGCATAATAAATTAAAAAAATAAATTTCATCCATCAATAAGGAATCTGCAACTCAACCATAATCAAGTAAATTCAAAGAATGTGATTTTTATTTTATTTCAAAGAGGTTAGGTCTTTTAACCCCCCTGATTTTCATATTTTGTATTTTTTGACGGTTTGTTTTCACGTTTTGGCATAGAGAAATAATTCAAAATGAAGAAAATTAACAAAGAAAAACTTGGGTCTGTATTAACACAGAAAAACCTGCGTCTGTATTCGTAGAAAACGTTAGTTTGTAGTTGAACTCCGAGCCATCCCTTTACCCCCGCCCCCTCTGGTCTAGGAGCTAGCTACGGACCTGCCCTAACAACCCTAGATGTAAGTTTTCAAATGCAACCCCGGTGACGCAGTGGTCTAAGCGATGACCTCTGATCGTTTGTCTGAAAGGGGTATGGGTTCGAATCCCGGTGACGCATGGATGTTGTGTTAGTCTTACGGCACTGGCTTTTTCCCTTCCCTGGAACCAGTGACCCTAAATTAGGGACGGACGACTGTTTATAGCCTACTCAGTAGCTCACGGTGGTCGTTAAACCTCCCACCAAAGAAAAAAAAATCGAATAAATTTGAAACTTTTCAGTGCCGTTCTTAACCGTATTTCGTTTCCAGTCTAGTTATGGATGTTGCATGAAATTAAAGATGTATTTATCTGACTCAAGTAACACGCACTGAAGTAACATCAGTAGGGCTACGCAACACAAAAGATAAAGAGTCTGATTACAAAAACAATTTATTGTGCAATTTCTGCATATAACAAACTAGCACTGCGGAGAATGTCCATACCTCTGGATTTCAATACCCGGTAACATCCCCTCTGTATCAAAGAACGTCTTGAGGCATACCTGCATTGACATTATTGATGAGTGTCTTGGGCAGCTCGTCCCATATTACAGGCAACACCTTACGGAGGTCAGCCAGTGTACTGGCGTATGGAATGTAGTTATCCAGACGTCGCTGTACAACGTCCCAAATGTTCTCAATAGTATTAAGGTCAGGAGACCTTGGAGGCAGATGTAACGATTCAATCCCCTGTTTTTCCAGCTCCTGAAGCACGCTCCAGACAAAGTGACTGGTTACACTGTCATCGAGAGAACGGAATGCATGTCCAATAGCAGCGTGAAACAGTGTCACAATGTGCACAATGATATCTTTTTGGTGCACTGAGGCATTCATGTTACCTTCACAAAAATACAAGGAAGTACCATTAATTTTTGGCCATTAAAACACGCTCCTGCCCATACCAGAACTGAATACCTCTGGCAAGGGTGGACGGTCTGTATGTAGTGTGGTTGCATTAGTGTGCCTTATCTCCTCCACATGTGTCCTCGTCGAGTATCAGGATGAAGAACGAAACGGGATTCGTCTGTGAAAAGTACATGGTGCCACTCTGTATTCCATGACATGTACTGTTGGACCCATGTACATCTTTAACGACGGTGTGCTGATGTCAATGCTATATATCACAGCGGCCTCCCTGCTCTGAGTTCGTACTTGTGAAGACGGCTTCGTGCAGTTTGAGTACGTCCTGTGACACCACAAGCAGCTCAAAATGATTCCCGGAGTTGGCTACTGATAATACTACGCCTTCTCCGAGCGCTTACTGTAAAGTAGCGATCTTACCTCCTGGTAGTATCATCGGGCGACAACTCCTGTGTAGCTTTGCAACAGTTCTATGTCATAGAAATCTTGTGTGTAGCCAACTTACTACACTTTGCGGAACTCCTGAAGCAGCAACCACGTAGGTCTGCCGTACGTGCCAGCATCCTTATTTCTGTTGTTAAAACTTAAACGTCCTTTGTACTGCTACGTGCCTTTATGTCGTGTGCGTCCTGCTGGCAGACACGTCACATCTTCCCCCCCGAAAGAGGGTCGGGGGCATGGCCCACGGGTCAGCCGTGACCATGAATCGTTGCAGGAAGCCATCCGCTGTAGAACGTGCACTTGAGAACTCCCAGTCAATCTGGTGTGTGGAATGCAACGTCACACATTTTTATTTTTTGAAGCGCTGGGGAAGGGATTCTCTGATTTTTCCTATCTCGCGGTGTGGAAAGAACATCACACCATTGCGAGATTTTGAACGGCTGGGTCATCCGGAATGTCCGGGTGCCATTATAACGAAGTAAATTTCTCCGTCATTTTTGTCCATGCCGGGGCTCGAACCCGGGCCCCTCATTCCGGAATAAGTCACTCTACCAACTGAGCTACGCGGACGTTCGTTCTTACTGCTATCTGCCTTTATGTCGTGTGCGTCCTGCTGGCAGGCACGCCACAATCGTTTCAGGTTTTATCCCACACTGCAGACAATACATTCAGCAATCTTCCAGACCAAGCCCTGAAAAGACCCGTTTTCCACTTCTCGCAGGGTATTTTATCGGAGCTGGCACTCTACGTGCCGTGTTGTCATGATGCTAATTTACATATGACGTAGCCACGCTGACGACCGATCTCCAGCAGTCGCTAAATTTGCATTTCAACACGTTTTCCCTTCGAAACCGCAACATCTCTAACTTTTTGTGGCCAGTGTATTGACTGAGATAGATAATTTAGTAGGTATTTAATGTAAAGAAACACAAGTTATATTCACACACACACACGACACGAGAAAACAAAACGTTAATCTAGAAATAACAGTTGACCACAAGTGTAACAGCTCTGAAGAAAGACAAAAATCTTGCGAGGCAGGTGAATTGCATTTAAGAACAGGTAAATAATCTTTAACGGTAGGCATACTTCCCCCTGTTTTATGGCCGAAATTAACATTCCGGATGGCAAGCACGCATATATACGTCATGAAAGAAATACGGGATTACACCATATAATAAAAATTTTGAAGATGACAATCCGATTTATTGGTGTAAATGTGACAAGGATGGTAAGTCAGATAAAATCCGAAAGCTTGAAAATTTCATCATCCTGGAGCGGGACTCGAATCCGCGTCTCCCAGATAGTGCCCGGGTATGCTAACCCCATACACTACTCAGAACTACCAAGTCTCAAGTTTCCGATTAATTTGAATATAACCATCACAGGATTCACTAGTCGAAGCAACCGGCATTCATGTTTAGCGAATATGGAGGTTAAGAATCCTATCCCGTGATTGTCCTGAGAAGCAGATAAATCATGAAAGAAATACGGGATTACACCATATAACATAAATTTTGAAGTTGATAATCCGATTTCTGGAGTAAATGGTTCGAGTCCCGCTCCAGGTCGATGAAATTTTCAAGTTTTCGCATTTTACCTGACTTGCCATCTATGTCACATTTTCACCCAAAATCGGATTGGCATCTCCAAAATTTGTACGCATATATACGTTTGAAGATTTCTGTGCCCAAAGCGGCGACGACGCAATAATAAGTTCATCGAAAACATGTTCAAATGCCGAAAGAACGCAACATTGCGTCGAAAAAGTTTTCGGGTGAGAACGCATATTTGCGCATCTTAACGAAGACGAATATTACAGAAAGGGGAGTCTTCCATTACACACGTGAGAACATTTTCAGCATTGCCCATTCCAAAGCTCCTGCCACCTGGAGGGTTAAGGTAGGATAGAAATTGCAATGTTAATTGAAATTGTCTCCTCGTTTTACTGCTCCTAATGGCCCCAGTACGAAGCACAGTGTGTAAAGGCGGTTTGAGAAAAGGCGATGTGCACCTTTATGAACTTTGGTACTTTCCAGGGGTGGAGATCTTAGGCGATGCATGGTTCGTGTATCCTCACGGGAGCATTTTATTCGGAACACACCGCGAGCGTAGAGACGAATTCGGCAACTCAGCATGTATTTCCAAGCCGAGAGTGCCAATCATTTCCAGATTCAACCGAACAATTTATCGTACAGTTTCACCCACACGTTCAGACGTAGCTTCCTATGTTCCATGAGACTTTTTTCTGCGTATTAGAAACGAGGTAACATTAGTTTAAATCTAGGGGTTAGGATGTAGATGAGGGCAGCTGGACTAAGTCGTCACAGCCAGAGATTCCTGGGGGTAGAGATGTGACCTTACCTGTAGCGAGACACCTGCGTCAGGCGCATATTTGGATCATCTCAGCCAACTGGGATCGATCTCGGAACCTTTCAGCCAGAGGGCGGTTGCTCTAACCGCTAGGCCACGCGCGACCCCGGCATCAATCATTGCCCGTCCATTTTCTCGAAGTAGAGCGTATCCTAAAGGATTCAGTTGCTTTGTTGGTGAGCTGTCCAATCGGGTGTTCGAAGGCCCGGATTTATAAAAAGGCAATTGCTCCGGGCCCCCTAGCCAAAGAGGCCCCCTTTGCACAAAAAAGTAATAACTGAAATAATATTTATTAAAGTAAAGAAAATATAATTGTGACGAACAATTTTTAACAATGACCTGCTTTTCAAGTTTCACTACTAACGCTGCTATTATATCTGAAATATCGGGGATGTTAGCTCTGTTGTTATCGAAGACGTGCAGTGTACGGTGAGCAATTACGTCACCGTACACTGCAAAAAAGAAAATACAGTTACAACTATATTTTCTTCAAGGCAACTACAGGTATGTCAAGAAAGAGAAACCAACGTTATGATGAGAATACAACTTCAGTCTCAGAGGAAGTTGTCCTTTTTTCAAGAGTAAAACTTAGATGCGGTACTCTCAGTTTCATTTTAGATCACTTGTTTGCTACCCTAAGAAAACGCAGGGTAGTGTGCCAATCAGTATATGACAAGTTTAAATTCATAGTTAACTTACGCAGTCTTCCTGATGGGGAGATAAGAACTAAATCTGAAAAACTTATCACTGCTTACCCCCATGATTTCAGTAATGTGCTCATAGAGGAAATTGTCAGTTTCCAGCCTTCACCAAGCTCAGGTTACGTCTCACTCTAGCATGATGGTCCCTAATAGTTCAAGAGAGAGATCGTTCAGTAAATGGGCACTGATAAAGAATTATTTCAGAAACACGATGACCCATGAAAGACTAAGTGGTCTGTGGCAGATATGGTTACGGATCACGGGTCAACGGGTCGACAATTTCTTGCGGGTCCAACGGATCGAGTCAAGGCGTTCCTGACCCGATTTTATTCCCGTTTTATTTTTGAAAAGAGAAAAATATATTCCAAAGAAAAATGCGCGTTGTGGAATTCTGTAGTCGATACTGGTGCCCACGGAGTGAATAATAATTTGCCATGCAAAAGTATTGTTGTCTCTTTCTTAAAGCAACGAAGATTTCCACCGACCGACGTCAGACACACCGACACTATAGCGTAAGAAGATACTTCCTTTGTGTTCTTTTACAGTGCGATTGTCCAGGGCAAGGTACAGGCAAACGCCATTCGACTGCTTCTCAGCTGATTCACTCTCTTTGTGTGAAGTTCACTGTATGACTAAGAGTTACTTTTCACATCGCATTTTTTACGTTGAGCATTCAGAGAATTTCGATTGATGTGCTAACATCCCGTTCTCATGACATGTCATGTCGAAATTAACTCCATATTTGTTAATATGGATGGATTTAATATTAAGGAGGTTGAGGAAGGCGTCGAGGCCAACAAATACGTGCTTGTTGAAAACCACAAGGGGAAGAGTGAATGCTGGAAATTGTTTCGTCTCATTAAGGAACCGGTGAATAATTCTGTGTTGTTTGGTCTTGCTTGTTGTTCAAAATGTGCAAAGGGTGTAATTACAAAGAAAGATGTCGATGGTGTAATAAAAGATTACGGAACAAAAAAATCTGACGGACCATATGAAAGTATGCGCACCTCCATCAAAGCGTGGAAAGAGTGAACAATCTAAATACATTTAAAAAAATACATTTGTGTAATCGTAAATAATGATTCCCATTTGTAATATACTCCATGGTCACGGTCATAGTCAGCGATTACTTCTGGATTACGCAAAATAGTGGAACTAAAAGTGGCAGTAAAATTTAGCAAGTAACAAAATTTTATTATTAAAAAAGGATTTCTGTTATTAAATATCAAGCAATTATTAGGATGAATATTACGTTTATATGTATATATACATAAATTGAGTTTCGAATTTATAGTTCAAAGCAGATTTGTCCGGGTTCGAAATTTTTGACCCGCTTTCAATTCTGCTCTGTGGCTACTGGATGTAGAGAGCAGTGTTCTAAAGGTGACACAGTTGAGGAATTCATTAAACATTTTTCAGAAGTGTGGCTACTGAAATGTAGAGAGTATATATACATACAAACGTAATATTCTCCTCGTTCGAAATCCAACCTCTTTCTCTGAGTTTTCTTATTTTCCCATGTGGTGTTTCTTTTTGTGCATCCTCTTGCAGCGTTGTGAGAAATACTTGCAGTACCCCTTCTAATCGCTCCCCTGGGCAAGATAGCGGCCTGACAGTTTGACGTCTCTTCTGACAGTTAATAGGGTGGGGCCTGGGTATAAAAAATTCGAGTCCCAATGCCAGGATTCGCACGTGGGAATTGAGAGAACGAAGTGCCATTTGGAAACACTGAGTTCTGGTGAGTACAGGTGCGGACAGTTCGCCGCTCGCGGGTTGTAATGATTTGTATTTTCCAGGTATATACATAATTTACTTATATTTACACGGAAAGAATCAGTTGAAGTTCTCCAATTTGCTATATTTTAGCTTTCTATATAATACACTATCTGCAGTCATATCGATGATATGAAGGTAAATATCAGGATCTATGTAAAGGAGGGTTTATGAGATTTTTTTGTGAAATCATAACTCAATTATTTGAGCCCACCCGATATTTTTCAAAAGTTGGCGCCTCTATCCATTTATAAACTTTAAAATAAATTTTATACCTTGCAATCGTCTTATTTTAGCTGAATTTTCACACGGATTTTTAAAATCGCTTTTGCAAACAGCAAACCCGAATCTTTTCTTCCTTTGCCTAAACATTGCTATTCTAAAATTTGGTCTAGTCTTCTGTGAAAAAGGATTCGTTGTCGATTTGCTTTCTATCTTCTCGCGATTGCTTCTAAAATGCCATGAAACAACATTTGTGTAATTGTAGTCTCTTCTAAAGGAACGCGAAGGTTATGAAAGGAACAGTATTCTTGGCCCACACTCATCCTATCGAAGCCTTCAGCACAAATATATACGGAAGAAAGAAATATTCTTAAAATGTTCTGAAACCACCAGCATTCCTGTCCCTTAAAAGTAAATATGAATATTTTATATTATAAGCCGAAAGCTTTGTTTTCACTTAACCCCATGCTAACGAAAACATATTTTAAACAAAGAAAATCTATTTAAATACTCCTGAATCAAATTTACTGTTGTTTTCTTTTTCATTTAGTCTTTAAAATATTTTTTATTGATTTGGGTAGTCCGCTATGTAAAACAAATAAAAATACAATTATTATACAAACAGCTAATTAGGTAAAGCAGAATGTGCGTTAACAATAATAAGAACAATAACTATGATTTTATAGTAATAATAATTGCGACGCAGTTGTTTTTTTCTGATGACATATCCCCCCTCCTTCCGATAAAGATAACTGATAGCAAAAAATCGTATGGAAATAGGAGAAGTTTTCTGAAAGTCAACGCAATTCTGTACCAATTTACATTTTTTTATGATTATTCATATTCATTCTTCTTGATTGATCGTGTATGAACTTTAAGTAAAACCACGAAACCCTGACTGCAAAATTCTTCCTCTAATAAATTGCAAAGTAACTTTGGAAGAACATCGTAGTGAGGATCAACTCTTTTGCAGATGGTTCAGAAACATTATAGTTGATTGTTTTATGCCAAGGGGCACTTCTAGTTTGAATTCTGTTCCCCAGATGGCGCTAGATTGTCAGAGAAATACGAGCACAAAGTAGTAAACAAGCCAGTGTCTGGTAAGAGGTCTCGTCTCGCCAAATAAATTACCGGGAAGTGGAACGACACACACACTGGCGCGTTGCACCCGATCTGCAGCTCCGCGGCACTCAGCTGTCTCGCCGGTTACGGCACGATGATGTAACCGCGCATTTATTGTTTTCGTGCTTCTTCCGTCGCTTTTACATCCTTTAGCACTGCTCCCCTAGCTTTCACCCGATATTTAGAGCATCGCTCCACTGACCTTTCTCGTTCGAAACTCTTTTTCTTTGTTGATCATTTTCATTCGTTGCCCGGTTTAGTTTTTTATCAAAACATTGTTTTATCACTGATAAGTAAAATTCAAATTTTTATGATTTTTCTATCCTGTCCAAAATCTAAAAGCAGTCACAGTGTCGTATTCCGAGGTCACAGAGCATTTTTTTTTTTAATTTTTGAAAGCGAAGGTTAGAGGTAGTTAGAACATCAATTACAGCCAGTGATAAGTAAGGAGTTTCGATAAATACATTAATGATAAATATTAAAGTCTTGATGCGCGTTTCTTGCCGTGACATATGCGCCGGGAGAGTAAAAAAAGCAGGCGTCCGCACACCGAAAAATTTCTGAAAAATAGCATAAGACCGAAGAAAAAAGGAAAAGAGAACGAAAATGTACCAAATGTTAATTCCAATAAATAAATGAAAAAAATTGAAATAAAATTACATTTCAAATATCCTTCTGTTCTCAAATTCAAAAGCGTTGAGTAATGTATTTAATATATCTTACTTATAAATTATAATAGGGATGCAAGGTCAGGTGATGCGCAAAATATCCCAGCCTCTCCTTGACAAATGTCAACCCCGCCTTCTCGTGGGGCATCCTGTTCCCACTGAATAGCGGTACTACTACACCACAGGGATTAAAGGAAATGCTATCCCACACTCACCAACCCGCTTGGCCAGCGTGGTGAGTTATGGCCAACACTCCCAAAGATGCTTACACAATTTCAAACTCGGCCCTCAGTCCCCAGCAGCTGGAATGTACCTGGCCAAGACAGTGGCCAGTGCGACATTAAGGAAGAGGGTGCTAAGATTACATGGACCTTAACTAAAAAAGATATACAAAGTTTGCAGGCAACTTAAGGAGGCAAGGAGAGATGCATGCTTGGTATAACCAGGAAAGATAAGAAGAGGAACTGGCGGATAAGGAAAATGACAGGAGTGGACATCATGACTAGAGTGAAATTACTGAAATAGCAATGGGCTGGACATGTTGCCAGAAGAACAGACCACCGATGGACAACTGAAATTTTGGACTGGATTCCAAGGGACAGAAAAAGACCCAGAAGAAGAACCCACGGGAGATGGATAGAAGAAATTCAAAAGCATGCCGAAATGACATGGAGGAGACAGGCTCAAGACAGACAATTGTGGAAGAAATTTCGGGAGACCTTCATCCTGCAGTGGATTGGTAAATGGTTGACAATGATGATGATGACCTATAAATTAGGCCTACTTCTTTTTAGGATCGATGCTGCCACAATGATGATGATAATAATAATAATAATAATAATAATAATAATAATAATAATAATAATAATAATAATAAATAGAAACAATAATTAAAGAAGAAAATTGATCGTACTTATTCATGTTATTAAATCATAAACTTAGTATCAAATAAGCCCATATCATTTATAATTTATATAAACGGTATACTAAGTTTCAAAACTCCTACATCACTAAGAAATACTTATAACCAGAAATATTAAACAAATAGTAGGTTCCTCCATCACCATCTTACAGTCAGCAAAAAGGGAAGTTTGCAACGACCATTAAGGACACATTAACATCGATAATGAGCTAAACGTCAGGGGTGATTCTCAGAAGCTTCAAGTATTGTGTGGAAGAAGAGTTTTTACAAGTAAGAAGTTCATAACACCAAAAATCAGCAACCATTTAACTATACCTCAGGATAAGCCAGAAGGGAAAGGGTCTCAGAGTGTACGTAATGCGTTTACAACTTTTCAGGTGTCACTAGTAGTTTCGTTCAGAGCAAGGGGAACAGGGAAAAGTCGGAAAGATCAGTTCTAAGAATGTCGACACATAACGATTCGAGAGGGAGTAGTGCTCGGGAGAGGTTTTTGAAACTCCTGCAAATTGAAGGGGGCAGCAAAAATGGTTAGCCACGGGAAACAGAGAAACAGGAACGATCGACAATTAGAAACAGAGTGAGTTCAGTAAAAGAACAATTAAAGAACTGAGATAATCTTAGGACAACATTTGATTTCTTACAGTCAGCAGTAATTTAAATATACCTCCGCTATGGTAGCATGCAAAATCAACATTAAGGAGTTTTCAACCTTTTCGGCGTCATTAACTGTTTCATTTTGAGCAAGGAGAACGCGTAAAGGTCAGAATAAAAGAATGTGGGAGTGGATGCATTACACTATATAACGAAGTAAATTTCTCCGTCATTTTTATTCGCGCCGGGGCTCGAACCCGGATCCCCTCATTCCGGAATAAGTCACTCTACCAATTGAGCTACACGGACGTTTTATTCCGATTCCTATCTGCCTTTATGTCGTGTGCGTCCTTCTGGAAGGTACGTCACATCTCCTGGTACGTTACATCATCTTCCCTTCATTTATTTTTTTTTTATTTTTTTTTTTTTTGAAGTGCTGGCGAAGGGATTCTCTTATTTTTCCTATCTCGCGGTGTGGAAATAACATCACACCATTGCGAGATTTTGAACGGTCGGGTCATCCGGATAGTTCGGGCGCCATTATAACGAAGTTATAATTTCTCCGTCATTTCTGTCCACACCAAGATTCGAACCCGGATCCCCTCATTCCGGAATAAGTCACTCTACCAATTGAGCTACGCGGACCTTTTATTCTGATTCTTATCTGCTTTTATGTCGTGTGCGTCCTTCTGGAAGGTACGTCACATCTCCTGGTACGTTACAACTACGAGAGCGGGTAGCGTTAGGAAGAGATTTTTAAAACTCTTGCAGACGTAAGCGGCTTGAATTGTTGGTTATCCATAGGGACACAGGGAAATATGAAAGATTGATAATTAGGTTTTAGATAATGAGGTAAGCAAAAAGGAATCTTGGGACAACACCTGATTACCTAACAATTTTTTTTTTTTTTTTTTTGATTGGAGGTTTAACGACCACCGTGAGCAACTCAATGCGCTATAAGCAGTCGCCTGTCCCTAATTTAGGGCCACTGGTTCCAGGGAAGAGACAGATAGTGCCGTAAGACAAACACAACATCCATGCCTCACCGGGATTCGAACCCGGACCCTTCTCGGACGAATGATCAGAAGTCATGGCTTAGACCACTGCGAAGTGGAACGACACAACATACCTTAACTGCAAATAAGAACAAAGAAAAGTTATAAGTGCTTCTATTGTTTTTTTTTCTCAATATATATTTGTTTTATCGACTAAAGAGTCACGAATAAATCGAACCCAAAGTGAAAGAGGAAAATCTCGCAAACAAAACACTTGGACAGAAAGTCGTTTGTCAGCAAACACAAAACAGTTTTAACAAAACGCTCAGACAGAAAGTCAACAAACATATAAAAGTTTCAACGAAACATTCAGATAAAAGTTCCGAATTAATGCTACCACGTAAGGCAGCCATTTATGCGATGCGTTCCCCTCTGTTTAAAATGACCATTTCACACAAAGAGGAATTTTATCTGCAACCCGTTTCTATCTTTAACATCGAAAAGACGTTCGCTGCACAAACTGATGCTTTGTTTCAATGTAGCGCAGAGCCCACACGGCCTGGAATGTTTTGGTTTCTGCGGCTGTAGAAATGGTGGCCCTAGCCCTCCGTCTGGCCGGCTTATGCAAGAGGTAGGCCCTACCAGGTGTGATACTGAAGTCAGTGACGTAACTAAAAAATTTCGGTCCTTAAGGTGTCGGACGTCAAGTAACTTTGTTTCCTATACTTCTAAATGGAAAAACTTTTGTACACATTTCCTTCACAATTAGTGTGTTCCCAAGGATGAAAATTTGAACATCGATTGAAATAGCTTCATTTTATAACTTGGAATACTTAATATTCTCTAAAACATAACCATAATTTTATTAAAAATCAATAACTTTTTCTTTGGTGGCGTTGAAACCACCAAAAAGATGGCGCGACCTGTACTTTGATGACGTCAGTAGACAAACAAATGTTGGATTGCATAATTATGATTATGTTTTAGAAAATATTAAGTATTCCAAGTTATAAAATGAAGCTGTTTTAATCGACGTTCAAACATTCAGATAAAAACATTTTCTTCACAATTATGGGAACGCATTAATTGTGAAGAAAATGTGTACAGAAGTTTTTCCATTGGAAGTATAGGAAGCAAAATTACTTAGCGTCCACCTTAAGCAAAATTATAAAAAGCACATGCTTCAGCTTTATTTGTAAAGCTAACAAATAAAATAAAAATAAAAAATACATATATTTTAACTTGTAAAAATTTTTGTTTGATTAACAGAAATTCTTGGGTTTTTGTAGATAGATAATACATACTAAAAAAAAAAAGAAGGATTAAATCTTTGGATTTTAGTTTATCTCCTTCTTGAGCTTTAGTGGCAATTAGTGAAAGATATTTCAGTCGTTCCTGACACATTGTATTTCGCAAATAATTTTTACTATTTTCATCTTGCTGTATGATCTTTTAGAAGTACCTAATGCAACAGGTTGTGTTAGATACAAAATAAGAGAGATGTCCGGGTACGAACATGATAAATTGTTAAAATATTATTACGGGGGTGTCCGATAAGTATCTGGATTTTGATTCCTCTCAATAACAGAACCGAAATAAAAAATACAGGATGAATAAATATGATATTCACATATGTAATACAGTGGTACGAACAGTCAAAGTCACTTTTCCACGTATTCTCCGTTCTGCACAATGCATTTTCTCCATCGATCAACAAGGCGATTCATTCCGGTAGCGAAGAAATCAGCAGGGGTGTTGCGAATCCATCGACGGACAGCCGCTCGGAAATCGTCCATGCTCTCATAGTGGTGGCTATAACGAAGTGAATTTCTCCGTCATTTTTATCCGCGCCGGGGTTCGAACCCTGGGTCCACTCATTTCGGAATAAGTTGCTCTACCAATTAAGCTACGCGGACATTTTATTCTGACTCCTATCTGCCTTTATGTCGTGTGCGTCCTTCTGGCAGGTACGTCACATCTCCTGGTACGTTACATCATCTACCCCTTATTATTATTTATTTTTTTTTTTTCGAAGTGCTGGAGAAAGGATTCTCTTATTTTTCCTATCTCGCGGTGTGGAAATAACATCACACCAATGCGAGATTTTGAACGGTCGGGTCATCCGGATAGTTCGGGCGCCATTATAACGAAGTGAATTTCTCCGTCATTTTTATCCGCGCCGGGGTTCGAACCCTGGGTCCACTCATTCCGGAATAAGTTGCTCTA
The DNA here is from genome assembly GCA_039090855.1 of Macrothele yani. Classification (NCBI taxonomy): domain Eukaryota; kingdom Metazoa; phylum Arthropoda; class Arachnida; order Araneae; family Macrothelidae; genus Macrothele; species Macrothele yani. The sequence goes on from CM077026.1 coordinate 52,574,764, forward strand.
CCAATTAAGCTACGCGGACATTTTATTCTGATTCCTATCTGCCTTTATGTCGTGTGCGTCCTTCTGGCAGGTACGTCACATCTCCTGATACGTTACATGGCCACGATGACTATACTTCAATCGACCGAAAACATGAAAATCGGAAGGTGCCAAGTCCGGACCGTAAGCAGAATGGTCCATCTCTGTATGCGATTTCTGCTTGCACTGGTTTAGCAATATGCAGGCGAGCGTTAACATGCTGAAGCAACACTTCATTGTTTTTCAAAGCTGGCCGTTTGGTCCCGATACACAGCTCAATTTTTCTCAGTGTCTTTACATATAGACTTTCGCATTTATTGTTTCATTTTTTGCCAAGTACTCAACCAGAAGGACACCGTGTTTGTTCCAGAAGACAGTAGCCATGACCTCGGACGCCGACGAACCAACTTTGAACTTCTTCGATGGGGGCGAATTCGGAAGACGCCATTGCATACTTTTCCATTTTGTCTCCGGTTCGAACTCATGAATCCACGTTTCATCACCTCTGATTATGCATTAGCCGTCCCGGTGGCGCAGTGGGATAAGCGGTGGCCTAAGACCATTCGCCCGTGAAGGGTCCGTGTTCGAATCCCGGTGAGGCATGGATGTTATGTTTGCCTTACGGCGCTGGCTCCCCCCCCTTCCCTGGAACCAGTGGCAATAAATTAGGGACGGGCGACTTCTTATGGCCCATTGAGTTGCTCACGGTGGTCGTTAAACCTCCAACCAAAAAAAAAAAAAAAAAAAAAAAAAAGGTTATGCATCTCAGGAATGGTACGGTTCATAAACTCCTTTGGAGTTTATAGCCCAGATGGGTGCCCCGAATGTTTCCCTCGGCGCATAAATGCCTTTGTCGTTTATGCACCGCTGTAAGCATTTGGGCTACCGTTCTGGCACAGATCTTCCTACAGTTGAGACTTTCAAGAATAATTCGCCCAACAGAATTTTTACTGATATCCAATTCCAGGGCAATATTCTGAACACGAATGCGTCTGTCATCTTTAATCACGATGTCAACCCGTTTAATCGTTTAATCAGTCACCGCCGTGTTAGGCCTACCTGACCGTGCGTCATCTTCACGGCTCTCGTGGCCAGCTTTGAACTTCGTAACTCATTCATAAACACTGGAACGAGACGTATCCGCATCACCATACCTCGTCCGAAGTCTTCTCGTAATGACCACGGCCTTTAAGCTCTCTTTCGTTAAGAATTTTACTACTGCTCGCTGCTCGAACTGAACACTTAACGTAACCGCCATTGTTTTTGATTCACATCGCCATCTAACATTAGCATTGAACAGCTTCGCTTTTACGGCGCTTCACTGAAAATAGTCGTAATAGTTTCACGCATATATACGATCACACACACGGTTTTGTATCGATAGGAATAAAAAATCCGGACACTTATCGGACACCCATCGCACTAAAAATTCTATTGGATTTATTGATTTAATTTCTTAACTTCGATTTTTTGTTTTCTATTGTTGATATATACGTATACAACTTCGCTGGAGAGCTTTTGGAAGATATAATACAATTTTCAAGTGCAATATGCCATTTATGTCTTAAAAGAAAAGCATCCTTCCAGTTCTTACAATGTAGCAAAGACCCAGACCTTAACTAAAAAAGACATACAAAGACTGGAGACAACTTAAAGCAGCATGGAGATATACGTGCTTGGTGTAACCAGGAAAGATAAGATGAGGAACTAGCGGATGAGGAAAACGAAAAGAGAGGAAAACATCATGTTCAGAGTAAAATCTCTGAAATGGCAATGGGCTGGATATGTTGCCAGAAAAAACGGATGAACAACCGAAATTTTAGACTAAATACCAAGGGAGAGAAAAAGCCCCACAAGAAGGCCTCATGGGAGATGAATGGATGCAATTCGAAAACGTGCTTGAGTAACTAGGAGGAGATTGGATCAAAACAGACAGTTGTGGAGGAAACTTAAGAAGACCATCCAGCAGTGGATTGACAATGGTTGACAATGATAATATACACTATATTGACAAAGGTCACCGGACACCCCTTCAAAAACATATGAACGGATCTTCTGCGTTGTTAAGATGAGCGTTACAGCTGTAGACGATATAAAAACTAAGCCTACGGCTGACCGCGATCATATCGCACTGTAAGGTTGAGTCAAAATGTCGCGGCGGGAGAGAACTGACTTTCAGAAAGGAAAGATTGTTGGGCGTTATATTAGTGGGTTGTCCATTTGAGAAACCGAGAGGCTTTTAAACATACCCAAGTCAACTGTTTTGGAGGTACTGAATAAGTGGAAGACACATGGCGTACCTGAAGCAGCAAAACGTACCGGCAGACCAAAGAAAATCTATGATAGATGAGGTCGAAGCCTCAGGAGAGTTGTTACAGCTAATCGACGGAGTACTGCACAAGACCTCAGTGTACAGGTAAGTAAAAATGCTGTAACCTCGGTATGGTAGACGTACCATTCGCAGAGAACTTCATTCCATGGGTTACCGTGGTCGTGCGGCTGCTCATTAGCCTTTCACCTCCACTCTGAATGCTACTCGTCGTTTAGCATGGTGTAAAGAACATTTATCGTGGACCGTAGATCAATGGAAACGGGTCCTATGGACTGATGAATCCAGATACACGATCCATCATTCAGATGGCTGTGTGTGGAAATGGCGGCAGCCGGGGAACGCTATTTACTAGTGTTTGTACTGTTTCTACGGTCAAGTTTGGAGCTGGAAGTGTACTCGTGTAGGGGTGTTTTTCTTGGTATGGTCCCGGCCCATTGGTTTTCGTGGACAATCCTGTTAACCAGCGCGTCTACCTCGATATTCTGGACAACTACCAACTCTGTGGCAATACTATGGAACCGCGCTTTGTTGGTACCAGCACGATAATGCACCGAGCCATAAAGCAAGGAATGTTAGCGCGTGGTTTGACGATAATTCTGTATCGAGTGGGAACTGTCCAGCACAGAGCCCTGATCTTAATCCCATAGAGCACCTATGGGATGAATTAGAGCACCGCATAAGAAGTTTGGAACCAAGGCCTACTGGTAAGCAACATTTAGCGGCAGCATTATGTACTGAATGGAAGCGCATACCTATGGATGTGTTCCAAAAACATCGGTAGGATAAACTCGAAAGCCTGTCTCGAACGGTCAGTGCGTGTATTGAGGCCAAATGTGGACCGACACCCTACTAATGTACCGGGTGATCCAAAAGTCTTGCACATTTTGAAAACGTAATAACTCGCGGAGTTTTGAGAGAAGGGCAACGCGGTTTGCGTAGAAATGATCAGAATGACATCGGGTTTTTTATGAAATCACATCAGCACTATAGATCATATCCATCCTGCAGTATTGAAGATGCATACATTAGCATTATTAATAACATCTATGAAAATGCAAGTGCAAAGGTTCGGATATTTGAGGATACAGCACAAATAAGAATTGGAAAGGGAGTGAGACAAGGTGACACCATATCTCCCAAGCTCTTTAATGCCACATTACAAAATGTCTTTCAACCATTGAACTGGGAAAACAAAAGGATAAAAATTAATGGAGTTTACTTAATTCCCCTTTGTTTTGCTGATGACGTAGTCATCTTTGCAACTACACCTTCAGAGCTGCAGAGTATGATCCAAGAACTTGCTGACAAGAGTAAAAAAGTGGGATTAAAAATGAACTTTCAGAAGACAAAAGTGATGTACAATGCTTTTACAAAAAGCGAAGATTTATCAATTGATAGAGAAAAGCTTGAGACAACCGATTCCTACATTTATCTTGGGCAGCAGATATCGAGTGAGGGTCACATTGATGAAGAAATTAATCGGCGTATAAAAGTTGGATGGAGAGCTTTAGGAAGAAGTCGTACAATTTTTAAGAGCAGTATGCCAGTATGTCTCAAAAGAAAAGTGTTTAATCAATGCATCCTGCCAGTGCTTACGTATGAAGCCAAGACATGGACCTTAACTAAAAAAGACATACAAAGACTGCAGGCAACTCAAAGCAGCATGGAGAGATGCATGCTAGGTGCAACCAGGAAAGATAAGAAGAGGAACTTCTGGATAAGGAAAATGACAGGAGTGGACGTCATCATGACAAGAGTGAAATCACTGAAATGGCAATGGGCTGGACATGTTGCCAGAAGAACGGACCACCGATGGACAACCGAAATTTTAGACTAGATTCCGAGAGACAGGAAAAGACCCAGCAGAAGACCCTATGGGACATGGAAGGATGAAATTCGAAAGTATGCTGGAGTGACGTGGAGGAGACAGGCCCAAGACAGAGAATCGTGGAATAAATTTGGGGAGACCTTCATCCAGCAGTGAATTGATAATGGTTCATGGTGATGATGATGATGATATATATATATATATATATATATATATATATATATATATATATATATATACACACACACACGTTTGTATATATATATATACACTGGCGGAAAGTGAGAAAAGAACACCAGGAAGGAGACATCTGATACCAACGAAATATATACAGCATAATAACGGAATACAGAGGATAACGTGATCAAAACATTATGGCAAAATACAGCTGTATTTGCTGGTAAACTGAAAAAAAACAATTCTATGTAACATGGTTAGTACGAGGTTGAACCGCCATGAACTGTGTCACCCTATGCAATTCTGGCATGGAGTCTGTCTGTCGTACAGATGTTGGATGTAAGTTTGGGGTATTGAGTTCCAAGCATCCTCAACCTGGACGCGTAAATCGGGGATGGTCGTGGCTGGCTATGGAGACCGGATACGTCGTTGTCCCATAAAATCCCACACGTGCTCAATGGGGGACAAATCTGGGGAACGTGCAGGCCATGGAAGTTGTCTCACACCCTGAAGTGCATGTTGCGTTGCACGTGCCGTGTGTGGGCAGGCGTTATCTTGCTGGAAAACACCAAGATGGACCGACCTTACAAATGGCACAACAGCGGGCTGAATGATGTTGTTGATGTAGGAGGTGCTGTTTAACGTACCCGGTACAAACACTAGTTGTGTACGGGAGTGATAGCTGATCGTTCCCTACTCCAGAAGACCAGGTGTAGGCCCTGTGTGTCACTGGCGGATGCAAGAAAGATGGAGACGCTCGCCTGTGCGTCTGCGAACACGCATACGGCCATCGGAGGCTCCCAAGCAGAATCTGCTTTCATCGCTGAACACGGCAGATCGCCATTGTGTTCTCCAGTGCAGACGTTGGCGACACCACTGCAGCCGTTACTGACGGTGGGCTGGAGTCAGAGGTACACATGCCAGAAGCACACGTGCACGTAGTCCTGCATCCAGTAGACGGTTGCGGATTGTTCGCACAGTCACCTCAGGTGCAACGGCAGCTCGGATTTGCGTCGCAGTGGATGTTCTGCTTGACAACGCTGCTCTTCTTATGCGTCGATTGAACCGCTCATCAGTCCGTCTGTGACTCCCGGCTCCACGTCCTGTCGTGTGGGAATGTTCCTCGGACCATCTACGCCACCATCAATACCACCACTGATACTTCCCGTCCAATTCGTTCCGCAATACGACGATACGACCACCCGGCCTCGCGGAGTCCGACAAGACGACCTCGCTCAAAGTCCGATAACTGGTGAAATCGTACACGTCTTCCATGTCCAGGCATTGCAGCTTTTTCAGGGTCTTCGCACGTGTCCGTACGACGACGACAGATTACATTCACTTCGCCGTACTCCTTAAATACCACCAACAATAATTTGCATATTATGCCGTGCTATGGCGTCGGCGCTCACCGGTTGGTCCCGAAATTAACATCCCACTTACGTAAACTCGACCCCATTAACATATGTAAATTTCATGATCGTCCGCCAATTCCTCCTTGGTGTTCTTTTTTCACTTTCCGCAAGTGTATATACACTGAAGAGCAATTGAATTAGAGATAGCCTGTCTAGTAACGTGTAGCATCACCTTTCGCCCTGATGACGGCGTCGATTCATCTTGGCATGGACCCGACAAGACACCGGAAGCGTTGGGAAGCCATACGGATCTACGACTCCTGAACAAGCTCCCACAATTCACGAAGATTTGAAGGAAAGGGTTCAGAGCCTCGAACATCTCTCTCAATGGCATCCCAGATGTGCTCGATGGGATTGAGGTCAGGTGACATAGCTGACCAAGGAAGTGAGGCCACGGCGGTGAAGTGTTCATCAAACCATTCGGGTTCAATTCGGGAGCGATGGCACGGTGCATTGTCTTGTTGCAGGATGAGGTCTCCAGTGGGATGTTGAAGACGCACAAACGGGAGCAAATGGTCGTCCAGGATATCCCGGTAACGTTGACCTGTGAGGGACGATGTCACACATACCAGAGGTCCCGTTTCAGTCCATGTAAACAGTCCCCAGACGAGAATGCCACCCCCCACCACTTTGATTTTTACTGGAAGTGCTAACCAAGCAATATCGCCAAAAAGATCGGCATTTCGGCGTCATAGGCGCATGCGTACCGCGTCAAGGCAAATCAGATCGTGCAACGTTACAGCCCCGAAACCGGCCGTTTCTCAGTTATAAGCGCCGCGTGGCTCAGTCGGCATGTCGGGGCTTGGTCAGCAGTGGGTAAGAATGCATTGTCGTTGATAAGACCTCGCTCGATGAGTACAGTCACATCCGCGAGTTCGACAGAGTTCGCATTATCGCCATGGAGACTACAGTGGCTCCCTTCTGGAGATTGCGAGTCGTGCGGTGCGCGGTGTGTCCGTCGCGGAAAGAGTATGCAGGGAATGGGGCGGAGCAGGGTGTAGGACACGAAGAGCAGATTCCGTACATCGCACACAGACAATGCCGAGGGACAGCCGTCATCTCATCAGGATGTCTTTGAATGGCCGTTCTGCATCATCGATGACGTTGGCGCAGCAGCGGTCAACTGTGACGCATTCTCCCATGTCAGCTATGATAGTACGTCGCCGGTTATCAGAGTTCAGACTGCGGGCTCCTCCCCCATCCCGTCAGGCTGCCTTTGACACCGCAACAATCGACTGCCAGGACTATAGTGGGTCAAACGGAGGAAGTGGAGTGGTGAATGGCACAGCTAGGAAGAAACGCGCTTCTCTTTAGGCAAAATGATGGCCACATGCTGTGTCCGCCGACGACAGGGGTGAAGCGTCGGGAATAATGTATTTGCATCAGACATACTGCACCAACACGAGACATTATGGCCTGGGGGCTATCGGGTATGAAAGCAGATCATCTCTCGTGATAGTCCGTACCACCATATCGAGTGACCCTCACGTCAATGACACTCTACGGCCGCTTTCCCTTCCGTACCTGCAGGACTTCCCCGGGGACATATTTAAACAGGACAATACCACACAGCAGGTTGCAGCTACATGTCCCTTCTTCATAGATAACAACGTTCCACTTCTGCCGTGCCCGGCAGGATTCCCGGATTTATCTTCCATAGAAAATATCTGGGACATGCTCAAACGACCGGTGCAGCGGTACGACCGTCTACCAGCAACTCTGAAGAAATCTGGACTCGGGTCAATACAGTCTGGATGGCTATTCCACAGGACACCTTTCACACATTATTTGATTCGATGCCACAGCTGTACGACCGTCCGCCAGCAACTCTTGATGAGCTTTGGGCGTGGGTCGATACAGCCTGGATGGCTATTCCACAGGACACCATTCACACATTATTTGATTCGATGCCTCAGCTGTACGATCGTCCGCCAGCAACTCTTGATGAACTTTGGATGTGGGTTAATGGAGCCTGAATGGCTATTCCACAGGACATCATTCACATATTATTTGATTCGATGCTTCAGCTGTACGACCGTCCGCCAGCAACTCTTGATGAGCTTTGGGCGTGGGTCGATACAGCCTGGATGGCTATTCCACAGGACACCATTTACACATTATTTGATTCGATGCCTCAGCTGTACGATCGTCCGCCAGCAACTCTTGATGACCTTTGGATGTGGGCTAATAAAGCCTGGATGGCTATTCCACAGGACACCATTCACACATTATTTGATTCGATGCCTCAGCTGTACGATCGTCCGCCAGCAACTCTTGATGAGCTTTGGGCGTGGGTCGATACAGCCTGGATGCCTATTCCACAGGACACCATTCACACATTATTTGGTTCGATGCCTCAGATGTACGATCGTCCGCCAGCAGCTGTTGATGAGCTTTGGATGTGGGCTAATACAGCCTGGATGGCTATTCCACAGGACACCATTCACACATTATTTGATTCGATGCCTCAGCTGTACGACAGTCCGCCAGCAACTCTTGATGAGCTTTGGGCGTGGGTTAATAGAGCCTGGATGGCTATTCCACAGGACACCATTCAGTATTTGATTCGATGCCTCAGATGTACGATCGTCCACCAGCAACTCTTGATGAGCTTTGGGCGTGGGTCGATACAGCCTGGATGGCTATTCCACAGGACACCATTCACACATTATTTGATTCGATGCCTCAGCTGTACGACAGTCCGCCAGCAACTCTTGATGAGCTTTGGATGTGGGTTAATAGAGCCTGGATGGCTATTCCACAGGACATCATTCACATATTATTTGATTCGATGCTTCAGCTGTACGACCGTCCACCAGCAACTCTTGATGAGCTTTGGGCGTGGGTCGATACAGCCTGGATGGCTATTCCACAGGACACCATTCAAACATTATTTGATTCGATGCCTCAGCTGTACGATCGTCCGCCAGCAACTCTTGATGAACTTTGGATGTGGGTTAATGGAGCCTGAATGGCTATTCCACAGGACATCATTCACATATTATTTGATTCGATGCTTCAGCTGTACGACCGTCCGCCAGCAACTCTTGATGAGCTTTGGGCGTGGGTCGATACAGCCTGGATGGCTATTCCACAGGACACCATTCACACATTATTTGATTCGATGCCTCAACTGTACGATCGTCCGCCAGCAACTCTTGATGACCTTTGGATGTGGGTTAATGGAGCCTGGATGGCTATTCCACAGTACATCATTCACACATTATTCGATTCGGTGCTTCAGCTGTACGACCGTCCGCCAGCAACTCTTGATGAGCTTTGGGCGTGGGTCGATACAGCCTGGATGGCTATTCCACAGGACACCATTTACACATTATTTGATTCGATGCCTCAGCTGTACGATCGTCCGCCAGCAACTCTTGATGAGCTTTGGATGTGGGTCGATACAGCCTGGATGGCTATTCCACAGGGCACCATTCACACATTATTTGATTCGATGCCTCAGCTGTACGATCGTCCGCCAGCAACTCTTGATGACCTTTGGATGTGGGTCGATAAAGCCTGGATGGCTATTCCACAGGACACCATTCACACAGTATTCGATTCGATGCCTCAGCTGTACGACCGTCCGCCAGCAACTCTTGATGAGCTTTGGGCGTGGGTCGATACAGCCTGGATGGCTATTCCACAGGACACCATTCACACATTATTTGATTCGATGCCTCAGCTGTACGATCGTCCGCCCGCAACTCTTGATGAGCTTTGGGCGTGGGTCGATACAGCCTGGATGGCTATTCCACAGGACACCATTCACACATTATTTGATTCGATGCCTCAGCTGTACGATCGTCCGCCAGCAACTCTTGATGAGCTTTGGGCGTGGGTCGATACAGCCTGGATGGCTATTCAACAGGACACCATTCACACATTATTTGATTCGATGCCTCAGCTGTACGATCGTCCGCCAGCAACTCTTGATGAGCTTTGGGCGTGGGTCGATACAGCCTGGATGGCTATTCCACAGGACACCATTCACACATTATTTGGTTCGATGCCTCAGATGTACGATCGTCCGCCAGCAGCTGTTGATGAGCTTTGGGCGTGGGTCAATACAGCCTGGATGGCTATTCCACAGGACACCATTCATTATTTGATTCGATGCCTCAGCTGTACGACCGTCCGCCAGCAACTCTTGATGAGCGTTGGATGTGGGTTAATAGAGCCTGGATGGCTATTCCACAGGACCACATTCATTATTTGATTCGATGCCTCAGATGTATGACCGTCCGCCAGCAACTCTTAATGAACTTTGGATGTGGGTTAATAGAACCTGGATGGGTATTCCACAGGACACCATTCACACATTATTTTATTCGATGCCTCAGCTGTATGACCGCTCGCCACTAACTGTTGATGGACTTTGGGCGTGGGTCGATACAGCCTGGATGGCTATTCCACAGGACACCATTCACACATTATTTGATTCGATGCCTCAGCTGTACGATCGTCCGCCAGCAACTCTTGATGAACTTTGGATGTGGGTTAATGGAGCCTGAATGGCTATTCCACAGGACATCATTCACATATTATTTGATTCGATGCTTCAGCTGTACGACCGTCCGCCAGCAACTCTTGATGAGCTTTGGGCGTGGGTCGATACAGCCTGGATGTCTATTCAACAGGACACCATTCACACATTATTTGATTCGATGCCTCAGCTGTACGATCGTCCGCCAGCAACTCTTGATGACCTTTGGATGTGGGTTAATAATGCCTGGATGGCTATTCCACAGGACACCATTCACACATTATTCGATTCGGTGCCTCAGCTGTACGACCGTCCGCCAGCAACTCTTGATGAGCTTTGGGCGTGGGTCGATACAGCCTGGATGGCTATTCCACAGGACACCATTCACACATTATTTGATTCGATGCCTCAGCTGTACGATCGTCCGCCAGCAACTCTTGATGAGCTTTGGGCGTGGGTCGATACAGCCTGGATGGCTATTCCACAGGACACCATTCACACATTATTTGATTCGATGCCTCAGCTGTACGATCGTCCGCCAGCAACTCTTGATGACCTTTGGATGTGGGATAATAAAGCCTGGATGGCTATTCCACAGGACACCATTCACACATTATTCGATTCGATGCCTCAGCTGTACGACCGTCCGCCAACAACTCTTGATGAGCTTTGGGCGTGGGTCGATACACCCTGGATGGCTATTCCACAGGACACCATTCACACATTATTTGATTCGATGCCTCAGCTGTACGATCGTCCGCCAGCAACTCTTGATGAGCTTTGGGCGTGGGTCGATACAGCCTGGATGGCTATTCCACAGGACACCATTCACACATTATTTGATTCGATGCCTCAGCTGTACGATCGTCCGCCAGCAACTCTTGATGAGCTTTGGGCGTGGGTCGATACAGCCTGGATGGCTATTCCACAGGACACCATTCACACATTATTTGATTCGATGCCTCAGCTGTACGATCGTCCGTCAGCAACTCTTGATGAGCTTTGGGCGTGGGTCGATACAGCCTGGATGGCTATTCCACAGGACACCATTCACACATTATTTGATTCGATGCCTCAGCTGTACGATCGTCCGCCAGCAACTCTTGATGAGCTTTGGGCGTGGGTCGATACAGCCTGGATGGCTATTCCACAGGACACCATTCACACATTATTTGGTTCGATGCCTCAGATGTACGATCGTCCGCCAGCAGCTGTTGATGAGCTTTGGGCGTGGGTCCATACAGCCTGGATGGCTATTCCACAGGACACCATTCACACATTATTTGATTCGGTGCCTCAGCTGTACGACCGTCCGCCAGCAACTCTTGATGAGCTTTGGATGTGGGTTAATAGAGCCTGGATGGCTATTCCACAGGACACCATTCATTATTTGATTCGATGCCTCAGATGTATGACCGTCCGCCAGCAACTCTTAATGAACTTTGGATGTGGGTTAATAGAGCCTGGATGGCTATTCCACAGGACATCATTCACACATTATTTGATTCGATGCCTCAGCTGTACGATCGTCCGCCAGCAACTCTTGATGAGCTTTGGATGTAGGTTAATAGAGCGTGGATTGCTATTCCACAAGACACCATTCATTATTTGATTCGATGCCTCAGATGTATGACCGTCCGACAGCAACTCTTGATGAACTTTGGATGTGGGTTAATAGAGCCTGGATGGCTGTTCCACAGGACATCATTCACATACAATTTGATTCGATGCCTCAGCAGTACGACCGTTCGCCAGCAACTCTTGATGAGCTTTGGGCGTGGGTCGATACAGCGGGTTAATAGAGCCTGGATGGGTATTCCACAGGACACCATTCATTATTTGATTCGATGCCTCAGCTGTATGACCGCTCGCCACTAACTATTGATGGACTTTGGAAGTGGGTCAAGACAGCCTGGATGGCTATTCCACAGGACACCATTCACACATTATTTGATTTATCACCCATAGGAAATCTCTGGGGCATTCTCAAACGACAGGTGCAGCGGTACGACTTTCAGCCAGCAACTCTTGATTAACTTATAGCGAAACACTTTTTAGCCGGTGACGGAACTCGAATCCTTCTGTTCCGGAACTGAAGGCTTTCCCACGTAAGCTACACTGGCGGAATTTTTCGTTGCAAGTTTTGCCGTCTGGACACGTGCTTCACCTCTGTAGTACGTCACGTACATCCCACCCCTCTCCTTGAGAAAGTGCTGTGACGGAATCATTAGTTACCGGATCAAGCGGCAAACATCGCTTGAAGTAGCTCACAGTAAAATAAGGAATTCTGATAAATTCCAGACGATGCGTGGAAAAATAATCACACATTTTCTTGAAGGAAAAAGAAGAAATTTTAGTTAATTCCAGATGATGTGCGGGAGAAACATTACACATTTTTCGAAGAACCATACGGCCAGTGGACCCATTTCCTCAATCGGGCGCCAATGCAAAAACACAAATCAGCCGGCGACGGGGATCAAACCGGCAGTCTTCTGCTCCGGAGTCGAATGCTTTCCCAATCAAGCTACACCGACAAGTGCTCATCACTGTTACTTTGCCGTCGTGACATGCGGTTCATCACGGTGCTACGTCATATATATATATATACCCTCCTCCGAGAAAGACGGGGGCACGAAATCGCGTCCTTTTGCTCCGGAGCCGAATGCTTTCCCAATTAAGCTACCCCGACGGAATATATCGCTGCAATTTTGCCATCTTGATATGTGCTTCCGAAACTTTGGGCGTGGGTCAATACAACATGGATGGCTATTCCACAGGACAACATTCGTACATTAATTGATTCGATGCCTCAGCGAGTACAGCAAGTGATACAAGCCAAAAGTGGATGCATCGATTATTAGCTACATCGACGCATCTGGTACGTATAACACCTTATTTGTTCTGTATTGCTTAATGTATTAATACATAAACTGTAAAAATCAAAGTCGTAGCTCGACCCCTTTCAGGTGTTCTCTTCTTTATGAACTTGAGTGTACATATGACAGAGTAATACACGAATGGGACTTCTGCTCTTAAAGCACATTCGCAACAATGGGCGGCGTCTGCTGTTATATACAGACATGACATAAGTAAATACACACCTGATTTGTTAATAATATTTATTTTCTGTCCGCATGGAATGGAAAGATCTGTAGTTGTAGTTGGATTTAATATCTGGTAGCCATCTTCTTTGCAGTACGTGAGACTTTCATCCTCTCAATCGTTGTGGAAATGAGATCAGCAATGGTGCTTTTTCGCATTTGAGCCCCCGATTCACCTAACAAGGCTAGCAGGTGTGCCTTGTTGGTTGGTTTCTGTGGCATCCGTTATAATTTTCCGTCCAATATCTCCCACAGGAGTTTCATTGGGTTCGTATCAGGGCAGGCTTGGCCACGACAGCTGCATTTTGTTCATGCCATGTTTGGGTGCGTTTTGCCCAGAGCGCCATTCTCCATGAGCAAGGAAGTTACCTTAGACACCTGACCACTGAGGAACATTGGTAGCAGGTTCCCCTCAAGGATGGTTAAGTATTTTTGTGCATTGATGTTGCCTTCACATTTTATGAGGACTGAAGACCAGACATCCATATGGCTTCCCATATCATGACTGTAAAACCTCCATGCTTCACATTTGGTTCTAGGTGCTTCAAGCCGAATTCCTGGCTGGGAAATCGCCACATCCAGGCTCTGCTACTGTCTGAAGACTGTGCAAATTGGGACTCATCAGAGAATATGACAATGTGCCAATACGCAAAGGGTCTTGTGTCGTGTCTGCCCCGCAGGACGCACACGACATAAAGACAGACAGCAGCGAGAAGGAACGTCTGCGTAGCTCAGTTGGTAGAGCGACTTGTTCGGGAATAAGTGGACTTGAGTTCGATCACCGGCGTGGACCAAAAATGACGGAGAAATTTACTTCGTTATAATGGCGCCTGAACTTCCCGGATGACCCGGCCGTTCAAGATCTCGCAATGGTGTGATATTCTTTTCACACCGCGAGATAGGAAAAATAAGAGAATCCCTTCTTCAGCGCATCGAAAAATAAAAATGCGTGATGTTGCATTCCACACACTAGATTGACTGGGAGTTGTCAAGTGCACGTTCTTCAGCGGATGGCTGCCTACGACGATTCATGTTCACGGCTGACCCGTGGGCCATTCCCTCGGCTCTCTTTCGGGAGGGGGAGATGTGACGTGCCTGCCCGCATGACGTACACGACATAAACGCAGATAGCAGCAAGAATGAACGTCTGCGTAGCTCAGTTGGTAGAGCGACTTGTTCCGGAATAAGTGGACTCGGGTTCGATCCCTGCGTGGACCAAAATGACTGAGAAATTTTCTTTTTATAGTCTCTGAAAAATGTCTGTCGCCCATTCCAATCTGCGACGAATATTTAATTCTTGTAGAAGAGGTTTACGTCGTGCTGCTCTTCCGTGATAACCAAGTAGGTGAAGACACCGCTGGGCAGTTCTGCAATCTCAGCGACCTTCCTACGAAGATCGGCTTTCACAGAACGCTTGACAGCTCGAAGACAACTCTGTGATGGCCCAGGGAGACCTGTTTGTGATGCTACTGCTTTCTTGCCTGCCTTCTTCAATTCCACTAGCACTCGGTTAACTGTGGCAAGAGGACTTGACAATTTTGCAGCAATCTGAAGCTGGCTGGCTCCGAGATCACATTGTCGCACGATTCGTCCTCTCTGAAAGTTGCTTAGTTCCTTGGCACCTTTGGGTCGAGGCATGTTCGTTTGATGTCACCTACTCACTAACTTTGTCCTGCAAACTATATTAAAGGGAATTCGAGCATGCAGTGCACTACATAGCAAAAATGACATTACGACGGGTGTCTATTTACTTATCTCATGACTGTGTAGTATGTTGAAATCTTTTCTCGATACCGCTGTTGTATTGCGCGATTACTTCATTGAATGGAGCTCGTCTGTTACCTCGTATAATCGCCACCCTTAGAACTTGTCCTCGAACAACAAACGTCGTTTCCTCCAACAGGAACGCCGCTGAATGCTTGTGTGCTTGCGTTTGCACCACTTACGATACAGTTATTCTTGCATAGACGAAATCATTTGTCGTTCCTGAGATGATGGCACCTGCCAGCGTAGCGCCCACTACGGTGTCTCTTTCAAAGTCGCTTAAACCATGAGTGTTTCACATATTGCCGCTATCAACGCTTCATAAGCGTCTGAATTCTTTGCAATGAGCTGTTTATAAAGCCATCTCAACGTCATTAGATGCGTACGCAAATGAGGATGGTACGCGTCTAATTGCTATTGGATGTTTCTAATAATTCGCTACTTACGTATTTATCTTCACAGCATTAAATCACATTAATGGATATACACTATATTGACAAAAGTCACCAGACACCCTTTCAAAAGCAAATGAACGGATTCGCTGTGTTGTTAAGAAGCGCGGTACAGCTGCAAACGGTATAAAAACAAGCCTGCAGCTGACCGCGATCATATCGCACTGTGAGGTTGAGTGAGAATGTCGCGACGGGAGAGAACTGACTTTGAGAAAGGAATGATTGTTGGGTGTTATATTAGTGGGTTGTCCACAAGAGAAACCGAGAGGCTTTTAAACATACCCAAGTCAACTGTTTCGGATGAACTGAATAAGTGGAAGACACATGGCGTGCCTGAAGCAGCAAAACGTACCGGCAGACTAAAGAAAATCAGTGACAGAGGACGTCGAAGCCTCAGGAGAGTCGTTACAGCTCATCGACGGAGTACTGCACAAGACCTCAGTGTACGGGTGAGTAAAAATGCTGGAACCTCGGTATGTACACGTACCATTCGCGGAGAACTTCATTCCATGGGTCACCATGGTCGTGCGGCTTCTCATAAGCCTTTCATTTCCACTCGAAATGCTACTCGTCGTTTAGCATGGTGTAAAAAACATTTATCGTGGACTGTAGATCAATTGAAACGGGTCCTATGGACTGATGAATCCAGATACACGATCCATCAGTCTGATGGCCGTGTGTGGGTATGGGTGCAGCCGGGGGAACGCTATTCACCACAGTGTACTGTTCCTACGGTCAAGTTTGGAGCTGGTAGTGTACTCGTGTGGGAGTGTTTTTCGTGGGATGCTCCCGGCCCATTGGTTATTGTGGACAAATCTGTTAACCAGCATGTCTACCACGATATTCTGGACGATTATGCCCTACTAACTCTGTGGCAATACTTTAGAGCCCAGCCTTGTTGGTACCAGCAGGATAATGCACAGAGCCATAAAGCAAGGACGGTTTCGGCGTGGTTTGACAATAATTCCGTTACGTGTGTGGACTGGCCAGCACAGAGCCCTGATCTTAATTCCATAGAGCACCGTACCGTCCTTGCATTGAATGAATTAGAGCGCCGCATAAGAAGTTTAGAACCGAGGCCTACTACTAAGCAACAGTTAGCGGCAGTACTATGTACTGAATGGAAGCGCATACTTATAACTGTGTTCCAAAACCTTGTCGAAAGCATGTCTCGAAGGGTCAGTGCTTGCATTAAGGCCAAAGGTGAACCGACACCGTACTAATGTATGTCAATAAACGCTGTGTTGTGTTTCTCTTCTAAGTGTTCGGTGACTTTTGTCAATATAGTGTATGTGAAAGAGCAGTGCTCGTATTAATGATATCACATCACACGTAAAACAATTATCCCGATCTCAAAGATTCTACGTTACACCCCAAATAATTGCCCTCATTTTAGTTTTCCGTATTACAAATAAAAAATCTATTTTGTGTAAGGAAGGTTGTAGTTTATGAGGCGGAAGGAAGATCATGATGAAACAATTTGCATGTAAACAACTCGCGTTATAAACGCTCTTTTAACGCAGTAGACATGCATGAGGTCCGCTTGAGCTGACGTTTTGTTTTTTGATTCGACTAACAAGTAAGCACTCCCGAAGTGAGTCTTTCGTTTCAAGTTTTTGTTACAATATTTTAGGAAGAAACCTTCCCATCGTCGAAGCTATTAATCTTTCTCTAGATAACTGTTTATTAATAGCAGTAATGACTTAGCCCAGTTAAATGATAAATGGTTTGAAATTGCAAATCTGTGTCTCACTTGTCCTCCTGCCGAGATGATGCTAGATCGTCGTGATGGCAACGTCGCTCGAATGAGACGCTTGGAAAACGAGACAGCGACAGGCAGGCAAGTGCACTTTACGCGAGGAGAATGGCGTGTGTGCGTGTGTGTGCGTGTGTGCGTCTCGCTCAACCCAACTCCTCTGTCTCTCTCTTCCCTTTTGCGCTCGCAGACTGAGATCCAGACGGTCAAGATCAGAATTAAAAAGGAAAACTAACTTTTCCAGACAGAAACTAAAGCAACAAAATTAAACCCCAGGCTTTTAACTGCGTTTTTCTCAGAAGGGAGACATTAAATGATTTTCAAATACATTATCATGAAAGAAGAATTTCCTAACTCTGATGAAAAATTTATCTTCGAAGTTTTCTTCTCTTCAATGACATAAACATTTCTTTACATTCGTTAATTACTGTTTCAATTCCCGTCGTGCTGACATTATTAACTACTCAACCGTAAATACATATGAATATGTATTATGCACAGAGCTTAATACTCGGGTAAGACAAAACTGATTGGCAGAAGGTGACAGCGGTGTGTTTTTATTAGATAAAAGTCACTTGATGGCTTAAATTCTTTGTTCTGTGTATTCTATCTATCTTAATTGATAATTTTTTTATCACCGCGATTCCAGTGGATGGTTCGCCAAAAATCATTTACATTCTACTGCGTCACAAAACACCAGAACAGTGTGCCAAGAGATGTCTGTAAAGGGTCCTTAGCAACCCCGAAAAATTTCACCTGCTATTTTAGATTGCTCTTTGTAACGTACAAGCTGTATTTAATTTTCAGTTTTAGTCATCTGTTCTTATTTAAATTATGTTCCTTCTGATTATCATTTCTTACTTAACGTCATATCTCCCCAGGGCTTATTATTCGAAAACTCCTGGCAGTCAAACAAGTCAGCACGACGTAGATAAAAAATCCCATTACTTCAGCAAAGGGTGTGACTGTTGTAATCTAGCTTTCGATCGAGTGACTTGTTTTAAATGCTTGGCAATGCTGTTAGAAAAGATTTCTTCGTGGTGTAGTAACAGGCGCGATGCTGTTAACACAACACAAAAAAAAAAAAAAATACGCGACGTTACGGATGGGCTGGTGTAGACTGAAGCCCACCCAACCTTTCTTTAAGCCCCCTCCCCCCATATTTAAGCAGTTGGAACATATGGCGGGTGCAACCATCTAAAATTCGAGAAGATTTGCATAATTGTATATGAATTTCTCGAATTCACTGAATTTTTTAATGTAAAATGAATTCTTTGTTAAATTTAATTTTGAAATTTGTAAAATCCTAATTTGTACTTACGGGAGACGTAGAGAGTCGTCAAATTTCTAAGAGTTTAAGAGGGTAGCAGAAACACACCATTTTTTAAATCATAGTTTAATACGATGAGAGTTAGAGAGAGAGAGGGAGAGGGAGAGGAAAAGAGTTAGAGTGAGAGTGAGAGAGAGATCGTTTTCTTATTCATTCTTTCTTGTCTTGTATATACAGAAGATGCGATTAAACCTTCGTTAGAACATAACTTATATTTCCATTTCATGTAACTAAATTCTTTTACAGTGCAATTGCACCATTTAGCACTGTTTTTCTCCTCCAGTTCGTAAGATTAATTAGTTTAAGCCGTTATTTTATGAATGAATGCATTATGTTGAATATTTAACAAGTTTTAATCAAAGATAATTACATATTTTCTATGTGGTCTCAGAACCGGGGGGTTGGGCTGAAGACTCATCAAGGGGTGGGAATCTGTGCTCAACGGCAAAATATATTCTTCCACGAATAGAGATATAAGTTTTGCTTTGCTTTTTCATTTCTTTTCTTAATTTATTTCATTAGCGAGCAATTTCTCCATGCCGAAAAGCAAAAATAAATAAATAAATAAATAAATACAATTCAAAATATGGAGTAGGGGGTGGGGAGAAAACTAAATTCTCTTGAAATGTAAAAAATATATATATCACTATCAGAATTTATTTGAGGATGGCTGAGTTGCAGAGTCATTATTAATTAGCAAAGATAACTCCCAGTTAGCATGAAAAACTCTATTTGTTATTTTGAATTTACTATCTTGGTTCCTTTCCAGTGATTCAAACAATAGCATCGAAGGGTTATTGATGCCGATCTTGAGCTCTTTCTTCTCCATCTTTAATTGCGCATTCTCCTTTGCTGCTGCTCGGAAGTAACCTCTTCTTACCGTGGTCAACAGTCAAACCAACTTTGACGACTCACCAAAAATAAAAATAATAATAAAAAATCCTAAGATTTCCGCCAATAATAAGAAAAAAATCCTAAGATTTCCGCCTTCTTCCATCGCCAAACTACTCCTACTGACCGCAAAACAATAA
Organism: Macrothele yani; assembly: GCA_039090855.1. NCBI lineage: Eukaryota > Metazoa > Arthropoda > Arachnida > Araneae > Macrothelidae > Macrothele > Macrothele yani. Next base: position 52,594,457 of record CM077026.1, read on the forward strand.
ATAGGAAGATGCTGAAAGCTCTCCCTCTCTCTTTAATATCCTTTTATATGTTTCCAAAAAAACAATAGGAAAAGAGAAGGAACACAGATGTATCCCTTCCTTGACACTTAGCAGCAACAAGTCCGGTGCCCATGAGGCAGAAAATCATTGTCTGTGCTGTTTCTACTGATAAACTTCCAGAAATAACTTTTTTGAGTCATTCATCTTTGGTGCTGCTTCATTTCAATTTTACTTTTTCTACAAGCGTACAATATACGAATACATACGGTAAATTATTTTTGTTTATAATGAAATACAAAAGAAATTTTCATAAACCACCGAAAATAAAAATTCAGAGAATTTACGACAACGTCCACTTTCCTGAGGTGGGGGGGGGGGGAGGCTTGTCTTGTAGGAGGCTGAGCCCCTTCTAGCCCTTTGCTAGCTACAAACCTGTGTGTGCATCCTGTCTTTCCTTATTCGTTCTCTTTTACTCTTAACGCCTGCCAGAACATTTCGGTCTCCATGTAGGCGGTAGATATTTGCTTGATGACTTATCTGATTTAAGAGCAGTAAAATACGTGATAAACATCCCCAGACCTCTTCGATGGCCGAGGTGTTAGAGACGCAGGTTTCTGAGTAGTCGTCCGAACTCTGGATCTGGGTTAGAGTCTCGGATGAGGCATGAGTGGTGTGCTTGCCCTTCGGCGCTGGCTCCTTTCCTTTCCTTTACCAATGGTAACAAATTAGGAAGGGGGAAGGTGGACTGTTAATAATAGTTGGAGTTCCTAATGGCGGCCTTCAAACTCCAAAACAAAGTACCGAAATTCTATTCCCATTGAGCAAGAGAAACCGTGTTCCTTTAACTCCACCGGACAGCCTGAAAGAGTCACAACTTCGTTTCATGGAAATGTACTCCCAAAATATTTCATTTATTTCTTCCCCGTTACCATTGAACTAATCGATTGCAATCCATGATGGTATTATTCTGCACATGAGCAATTTTCGTTGTTTATTCGGAAAGATCTGAGTTTCCATGTATGCTACTCATAGAGATAAAGGATGGGATGTTCTTTCAGTTGTAGATATGTTTCTCTGAATATACAGCTCTTAAATAGGCAGTCAGAGAGAAAGGGAGAAGAGAATAAGGGTGAATGAGAACGAAGGTTAGAGAGAGAGAGAGACACTAAGGAGTGGAGATTGAGATTGGCAAAAAGGAATAACAAACGAGTTGAGAACGTTAAAGCAGAAAAAGATATGGTGGCTGTGAAACACAATATAAATGTAAGAAAAATGCAGAAAAGAAAGTGGGGAAATATGAGATGTAGGAATGGCAGAGAGAGAAAGAAAAATGAAGTGAGATGGTTGTGAGTGACAGAAGGGGAAGGAATGAGGCTGTGTAGAACTGCAGAACGGAAGAAGGAAGAGAAGTGGGAACTCTCAAAGATTGTCTGCGGAAATGAGAGTAAGAAAAGCACAAAGAAAGAGGAGAGCAGTCGAGAACAGAATGAGTAAGAGAAAGAGAACAGAAAGACAGGGCAGCTAAAGAGATAGAAAAGGACGAGAATTAGGGAGGCGAAGACGTAAGGAAGAGATAGAGTGTGACAGAAGGGAATGATAATGATGACGGGAGCGAATGAAAGAGAGAGAGAGGAAACACCCAGAAAGAGAGAGGAAAAAAGAAGGAGAAAGACAGACGAGAGAAGGTGGGGAGAAAGACAGAAAGAATGGTAAGAATGAAGGAGGGAGAAATTGAGGAAGAAAGGACGATTAGAGTGAGAAATTGAGGAATAAATGACGATTAGAGTGAGAATGATGAAGAAGATAGAATGAGATAATGTGGAGGAAGATGAAAACGCAAACAGTCACAGAAGAAAGGTGAAAGTGACGGAAAATTCATGACGGAGTAAGAAAGTGAGTGAGTGAGAGAGAAAGAGAGAGAGAGAGAGAGAGAAAGAGAAAGAGAGAGCGGGGGAGAGAATGATTACCTCCTTACATATAAGCTATGTCTATGGTAGAGACAATGAATTTAGTGTTGCGCTTCCACTAAGCATTGAGTGCATCATAACATATTGTTTCAGCAGCACAAATTTTTTACTAAGTCCTATAAATTTAATTTAATTTGCAGCTTAATAAACTACCCACATTTTCTGAATAATAATTTTAATAAAACACAGGATGCCCCAAAATAAATGCACCAACTGGAAACTCAAATAACTTTATTAGTACTGAAATAACGAGGTAGTTTTGTAGCTAGAACACAAGCATTAAATGCATAAGTTCTAGTTTACTCTAATTCATTACGATTATTGCTTCGATACATTCGAGTTTTTAATAAAGTTCCACATGTTGTCTGAAATTTATTTTGAACAATCGAATGCATCGGTCAGATTCATGAAAAGTATTTAACGACACGGATATAAGAAATAATGACAGTGCATCGGCAATACTATGCCACATTCTTCATTGTCGCTTTGTTTACATTTGCGGACACTTTTAAAAATTGTACGAGTTAGATCAAGTGAACGTTTTTGCCAATTCGAAAGTCCTCTTCAACTATTCCAACTTTCAGGTAGAGAAGGATATGGTGAACATAGGTTGTGACGTACCTGCCAGCAGGACGCACACGACATAAAGGCAGATAGGAGTCAGAATGAACGTCTGCGTAGCTCAGTTGGTAAAGCGACTTGTTCTGGAATAAGCGGACTCGGGTTCGAATCCCGGCGTAGACCAGAAATGACGGAGAAATTTACTTCGTTATAATGGCGCCCGAACATTTCTTGAACACGAGGTATTGACACTTATTGACTATGTCTTCATTACCTGAGAAAACTTCACTATTTCAACCTGAATCAAGTTTCGGTGGAGGTGGGGTTATTTTCGACAATTTGCAGGAAGCCTGTGGGTCTAACCTTGATGTCAATGATTTGCACGTACCCAGGCATTCCACACAATTTCGTCATTCACCAGCTTCATATCACTCTGAGTCGCGGGTTGTACCTGAGGTATTTCAATCCTCTCACAGAGGCAAAATGCTTGCACATTTCGTGCCGCATAAGGGAGCAATTACTTTCAATGGTTTGGAGAGGTCCTTGAAATTTCTCGAGGATTTGGAGGATCATTTCGACTTATACAATATTCCTCAAGATTGCAAAGTGCAAATAGCAGGCACTTGCTTGAAAGATGCCGCTAAGACCTGGTATCGGCAGTGGAGAGTATCGAACCCGGATTCTCGTTATGAGAATTTCCGAGCGGAATTTTTAGAAGTCTTTCCTTTCGGCCTCAGTCGAGCTGGCCTTGCACAACAACTTTTTTCTCGTAAGCAAGGACCCAACGATAGCCCTGTTCGGGCGCCATTATAACGAAGTGAATTTCTCCGTCATTTCTGGTCTACGCCGGGATTCGAACCCGAGTCCGCTTATTTCGGAACAAGTCGCTCTACCAACTGAGCTACGCAGACGTTCATTCTGACTCCTATCTGCCTTTATGTCGTGTGCGTCCTGCTGGCAGGTACGTCACAAGGTTTTAGGGATCTTCAGTTGAAATGATGGTTTCCTATTTGACTTAAGGTTGATTGCATCCCTAACAGGGTAGGTGCTTTCATTTGTCTTTGTTGGCACTCCAAAATCCTCAAATCGATCCAACATGGTCGCATGGAGTGCCTCTCAGGTGCAGATGTGATCATTTCACGCTTAAAACATCTTTAAACTTCAATAACCAAACCGCATTTATGCACAGATCTGACAATTTTTACCTTCTTTTCGAGAAGAGTCATTGCTTCTGAAACAGAAAACAAAAACAAAAACGAAATCAGACAGTCTAGGGCTATCCAGAAGGTAAGTATCGTTGGAAGATAAAGAAAAAGCAAAAAAAAATATATATATATACTGATAACTAAGTTTTAATCTGCGATTAATTCTACACACCTTAATACACTTTTCAACACAATCCCCGTGGATGTTAAGGTATTTGTCATATCGTGGCACAAGTTTCGAGATACCCTACTTATAGAATTCTTCAGCCTGGGTTTTGAGCCATCCCTCAACTGTCGTCTTCAGGTCATCGTGTGTTTCCATTGCAGGGTTTGCTGTTTCGATTAAGATATGATGTAGGAGATCCAAGTCTCATCTTCCGTCACTATACGACTTCAAAAATCACCGCCTTCCTCCTTGTACCACCCCAAAAATTCCAAAGCAGATCCCATGCGCTTTGTTTTGTATTCTTCCATCAACATCTTTCCATCTTACACACACTTTGCCGTACTGAAGCTTTTCTGTGATGATTTCGTGCACAAATGATTTCCGAACTTTAGGGAAATATTCTGAAAATTAGAAATTGTGAAGCGCCGATTCTACCTAATGTTTTCATTCACTCTGTCCACCAAATCTTCCGTGACAAGAGAAGGCCTACCTCTGCGCAATTATTCATGAACGCTCTGTCGTCTTTCATTAAACATTCGAATCCACTTCCTCACCATTCCTTCACCAATTGCATTTTGTCCGTTCGCATTCAGAAACTTTATCACAGACCGGACTTCGCAGTCGGACAGCAGGTCTATTAACTTAAACATTATAAACGCACAGCAAAAAATTTAAAAACAAGCACAACGTCAAAAAATGGCATCAGGGTGTGGCTAATAGATGAGGCAGCACAACTGCGCATGCGTGACTTTGAAACGACTACTTGTACGAGAATGATGCTTGAACAGTGCTATATGGCTCTCATATGTCTGTCTAAAACTTGTACATTGAAGCTGGTATTTTTGTCCAAATGAATTTATTGTTTCAATTAGAATCAAAGTTATTTGACATACTTTTTCATATATTCCTTTTGGGGCGCTATTCTAATACACTGGCGTGCAAAAATTAAGGACGAGACGGTGTTTCGAATGTAACGTCATGCAGAAGTGCTCCATATCGACTCAAATCATACCATAAGATCCCCAAGATGTAAGAATATGGGACAAGTGAGCAAAACCGTCCAAACAAGGTCCGGGGACCTTGCGGGCCAATCTATGCGTTGAATATATCTACTCCTCTTCAACAGCTCTGCGACAGCCACTGTACGATGAGGTGTAGCATTGTCGTTCATGAAGAGGAACTCAGGACCCACAGAACCTCTAAACAGACGCACGTGAGGCAGGAAAACCTCGGTACAATAGCAGACACCAGTGACTGAACCTCCTTGGAAGATGGGGAGGTCAGTACGGCTACCAAGCATGATACCGCCCCAAACGAGAACTCCGCCACCTCCAAACCGGTCCCTTTCGATGATGTTGGAGGTGCGATTGCGTGTTCCCTGCTCTCTCCAGATGTGTATACGTCCGGAATCGCTCGTCAGACTAAATCGGCTCTCATCCGTAAAGAGTACTCGACCCCATTGCCGATGTGTCCAGTTTTTGTGTTCCTGTCACCACAGAAACCACCGTCCCCGATGAGCTGGCGTTAATGACACACACCGTACTGGTCGTCGTGCAAATAGACCACATTTGTGCAGCCTCCTGGCCACGGTAAAACGCGATAACGGATGTCCAGTTGTCTGTTGCATGTGCCTTGCGATTTCTCCCGCTGTCTGCCGTCTGTCTCCTCTCGCCTGTAGGACAATATACCGGTCGCCCGCCGCCCGCCGCCCGCCGCCCGCCGCCCGCCGCCCGCCGCCCGCCGCCCGCCGCCGTGGTTGCTCGTGGACGACCACTGCTAAACTCTCGGACAGCTGTTCCTGTCGTTTGAAATGCTATCCAAGCTCGTGAAACGATGCTGTGAGCGATCCCGAACTCCTGGGCCACACTAGTCACACTTCGACCTTCTTCCAACTTCCCAATGACGCGACCTCGTGTAAAGTCATCCAGATGTCGTCTACTGGATTGCCTGTTGGCCATATCACACGGTAGCAGCAACTCGACGTCGTTCAAACCGATGTACACCGTGCAATAGCTTTCACCGAATCGCTGAGCGTACACCAACGGTGTGCTTTATACCCTTCCAACGCTCCCCCCTACCCTACGTCATGCTGCATATATGCGTATGCCCTACCGTACCGGAACCAAGTCTATGTCCTGAGTGGTCTTTCGGTCCGTTCTGCCTGCGCGTTCCGCTGTTATGCTAATTTCTCCTCTTCGTCCTTAATTTTTGCACACCAGTGCATTTAGAAACCTTCAAAAATAGGTTTGTTTTGAACCTCCCTTATTTCTCACTCATTTTCCTAACGAAGATGTTTGGCTAGCTTCCAGTTAGCAAGAATTGGATTAATCGCAATCTCATTGTAATAAATATTCTAGAGTTGCAATAGCAAATTTCCCACATTTTATTGAGGATTATTCTGAAGAGTTTTAAGTCGCAATGCTTCGTGTTAGCAAATACTCAAACTTAATTGCATTTTCATTATATTAAGTTTCCGTGCTCAAGCAAAAATGTGTTAACTTGTTAATTCCTGTCCTTAAAGACCTTGCCATTGTTCTGTTGGGCAGTCCGCGTCATAGCGGAAAGTACTCGTAACTCAGTCCATCCGCCTTGCGTGGAACAAGCTTAATAACCTCAGAAACCTTAAATGAGATCGGGTTTTGATTTTCTAACTGTGGAATTCTCAGCGCATCATCCTGAAATTGCATTCGTGTCTTCATCAGTCGAAGCGAAATGCAATAACAAACAATCTCTTTCGTATCCTCCCACTTGCCTCCGACCGTCTTTCATATCCTCGTCGTAAAACGAGCAACAAATAAACTTGATGAGGGAGATTTAAACTGCATTTCGAATATCGGCCCCTTGTAGGCCAAAATTTCCAAATTGCATTGATATATTTCTGAGAAGATATAAACTTCCCTGACAATTTACTTGGAAAAAACGTATTGTTGCAGCAATAGAAAGAACAACAACAGTACCCAGCAAAAACAGTCTTGCTGGCAGCCAGCACTGCCAGCAATGGCACAGCACTATGTTGCCGCTGCCGAACCGTCAATAAAATGTCCGGGCGGCCAACAGAAGGGCCAGCAGTTCAGGCCAACAGTTGGCACCCCCATCAGTTGTCATATGCCACAACAGGGCCATCAGTGATCCATCACAGGCAGTAGCTGCCACAAGTGGGCCTTCAGTGGCCCTGCAAGCACGTGCCAGAAATGATGGTTAGCCTAATGTAGTCCACTAGTGGGCCGTTAGTGGCAGCCAGCAACCACGTGACGTAACTGGTGGCTTGCCGAATCTTGTCCGCCAATTTCCCAGTAGTAGCCATAATAGTAAAAAAAAAAAAGCAAGTATAACCGTAGTTTCCTAAAGCTACAATTTTTTTTTCTACCGTTACGAAGCTTGTGAATTAACGCACTGCGATGGGGAAATTTTCTGAACAGACCGTAAAAACGCCCATTTGCATCTGTCTAGATTCGATCCTGGGCCGTTTGTGTGGAAGCCGCGCTCGCTTCCACACAAACGGCCCTGGAAGCTATCTGTTTGGTATGCAATTTGTAATCGAATATGCTGGAAGCTATCTGTTTGGTATGCAATTTGTTTTCGAATGCTTCCCTCTTTCATTTTACAATATTGAGAGGTATTTTTCATAAAAGTCAGTTTCATGTAATTCATAAATTAATTTTTTCAACGTAACGATAGTTCTTTTTTTACCTTAAGGGAACTTCACTCATTTTCAAGGCGTGTACATACTTAGAGTCGCTTTCCAAAGTTTTGTACTGTCCTTGCCGTCTTGAAAAGAGATTGTTGAATAAATATATATTTACCCGGGTTCATGTCACATTCTGTTACATTTTTAACGTTGTGTCTTTCCTTTCCGTTGTCCGAAGCTACATTTGTTTTAAAGAGTAAAAAATATTTTATTTTACTTCTCGTTATTTTTAGAAGCGAATTCCTCCCAGTCTTGTGTATTCAACCCATGGATCAGTACACCACATAGCGTTGCTTTTTTTTCTTTCAAATAATTAATAAATTTTGTACGCGTATAATTCTTTTTTTCCCAACAAACGCTGTTTTAATGGTTTTACAGGATATGATGTGTTTCAAACGGTTTCAAATTTTTTCTTGTTATTCATCCACTCCATTCCATGAATTGTTATTCATGGGAATGGAGTGGGTGTATTTCATGGCTGTAATCTAGTATTTCACGGCTTAATCTGATATCTTCGTCGACGTAAAATTTCATTAGGAAATTAATTCGCCTCTCCACATATGGATTTTTTTCTTAACATCCACTAAAATAACACGATGGCGATAGCGTCGTCTTCAACTAACTGGTACCATGTGAGACACATCAAGTGTTGCTTCTGCGCATGCGCAGTCCCGATGCTTCCACCTGCTGTTAGGGGGTTGCATTGGTTGCCAGCAACGGGCCACAGCGGCACTTGCTTGGAGGCCCACAATTCACGGCGATGATGCAGGGCCATCAATGGCTCGCCAACTGATAGCGCTGCCACCAACGGACCACTACCGGGCCGTGAGCGGCAGATTTCAGCCAGAAGTGACCCATTACTGCCAGCTGGTGGCCAGCAGTTTCCCAGCACTTGTGTTTTTGCTGGGTAGTAGTACCTACTCAAAACAGTTTAACTATACACTAAAAATCCGAAAATTTCTTGGCGTAGAGTAAAAATCAAAATTTCCAAGCTTTCGCACATCAACCAGATGGCTTTCTCAAGGAAGGTAGACAGCTAACTGCACACTGGATAATAGAACGTTTCAACATTTTAAACGCGGTGACTTGACTAGACAATAAATGATTAGGAGCAAACGTGATATTTCGAAGAATCGAGGTCACGTTGGTTGGGCACGCGGTACTATGGTAGAAAACTCAGCATTATTTGAAGAATTGATTCCAAATATGTGGCAACTCCAGAAAGACGCTATCGTTGCAAGTCTCGCAGCTGGTCAAGATTTCCAAGGTTTCGCGAATGACGGTAGATTTGGGTGTGGAGTATGAAGTTAATTTCTTTACATCACTCCATATAGAATCGGCGGACTTGAACTTGACTTCTCTTGATAGGGTAGTGGTTATTTTCCCATCTCTTGTATTCCTTTTATGTTCGCTGATTCGAATTCCAAACAAACGTTTGATCATTCCGATGTAGTAACGCCTGGGGCCGTCCGGATATTTTAGTGGATGGCATAAACACCTGCCTCATTGAGATTGGTCATTCCGAGGCAGTATCGCCTGGAGCCGTCCGGATATTTTAGTGGATGGCATAAACACCTGCCTCATTGAGATTGGTCATTCCGATTGAGATTGGTCATTCCGATGCAGTATCGCCTGGAGCCGTCCGGATATTTTAATGGAATGGCATAAACACTTGTCAATATTTCTCTTAAGCATCCTGCATAAAGATGCCGGAGACCTTATGCCGACACCATCCTCCTGAGCGCGTTTTTGAGTTGATAGGAAATATGTGGTATGTAGGGAATAGAGCCCAGGTAACAAAGTTGCACTATAGAAATATTATTAGCACTGCTGGTTCTGGCTTTCTCGATAAAGTTATGCATCTGGTTCGAAGTATATCCTGCCTCAGTGGCCAATTTAACGAAGTTTCTTAGTTCGGATTGTCTATAGAACGGACATCGGATGAGACATCGAAGGCTCTTCTAGTTTTAGAACGGAATAAGGAGGTCTTGTAATCATCAGGGCAGAATGATCTGAGGAGCATCAGGTTGGGAACGGAGGTGGGTTTATAATAGACTTCCGTATGAAGGCGGTTGCCATGCGATTTAGTCACTGAGACGTCGAGATAAGGTAAGGTGCCATTGTGTTCAAGATCCATGGTGAAATTGATTGTAGAGTTTATATAAGTTATTTTATCGAGGAAAAACGGGAGAGTCTCCTTTCCGTGTGGACATATGAAAACTAAGTCGTATGCATGTCGTAGCCAGGTGGTAGGTCTTGGGGCGATGCGCATTTGCACCACATTTCAACAGATCCCATAACGAAATTCAAAGTTTTCAATAAACTCAACCTTTGGTGAAATGACCCTTCGATGAAGTGACCCATCGGTGAAATCAAGGTTTCGACCTTTCGGTGAAACAGTCTTTTCGGTAAAATGATTTTCGGTCAAGTAACCCTGCGGTGAAATAATCGTCGGGCAAATGAACCAGACCCCGTTTGGTCTTAGGCTATCTGTCTTATGCGGTTTCTCACTTGCTCATGGTTTGATCACTTCTCGGTTGGGTGTCACTATTCTGTTTCTGTCCTCATACTGTATGTTTCTGGAGTTCTAATGGTTGCTGTCATTCATTCTACTACTCTATCCTCTTGTAACTCTCTTGCCCTTTGCTTCTGAACCTTTAATAGCGGTCAACACTGTTTTTTTTATTGTAGGTTTAGCGACCACCGTGAGCAACTCAATGGGTTATAAGCAGTCGCCCGTCACTAATTTAGGGTCACTGGTTCCAGGGAAGGGAGAGAGCCAGTGCCGTAAGACAAACACAACATCCATGCCTGACCGGGATATTATTAGCACTGCTGGTGGCGCAGTGGTCTAAGGCCAGCCCTTAGACCACTGCGCCACCGGGGCGGCCACCGGGATTCGAACCCGGACCCATCTCGGACGAGTGTTCAGAAGCCATCGCTTTGACCACTGCGCCACCTGGGCGGCCAACACTTTTATTGTGACTTTTGGTGATTTTTCACAGCGCTGTTCACTTAATTTCTTTAAGTGCCCTTGCACGTGAGTTCGTCAGAATATAAGGAAATTAAACAGATTCAGACTTTTAGCTCTAAATGAAAACTTGTTTTTCTCGCAGCGGTGATCTTTTATTCGGCACTCTATTTGGGAAAGGGCGCGTATGGGCTTTGTCCTGATTTCTATGTTACTCCAAACGCAAGTTATTCATCAACTCAGACACAAAGAATTAATTTTAAGGACCTAGTCCTCGGTTTAGGAGTTTTTAGCAAATTTTGATCATCCGTGCTTATATTCATAAGGTTTACATGAGCACTGATGACTGAAATTTGCTGAAAGGTCCCAGGGTTGGGACGTTGAAATTAATGTTTTGGGCCTGGGTAAAAGTGCAAAATTATTTTTTTCATTTCGGCCCGTTTCACACAAGCGGATTTTTTTCCGCCGAAGCAATAAATCACCCGGCTGTCCTACCGTTTGTTTTAAAGCCAACTATAGAGTTATACCGAGACTTTCAGACGCGCGGAAGCGGTAGAAATTCCGACGCGGTAGCCGCTCCACTTCCGCGGGACTGCGAAAATATCGTCCAACTTTAGAGAAACGTAGGTATAAGATAAGATGTTCACATAGGCGGTCGGTCAGCGAATTCTCCGCTACGGCAATAAAACAATCAGGCTTGTCAGAGGGGGAGGGGGGACAAAGTGCTGTTACAAAAAGAACCACCGATTAGATTCCCGTTCATCTTTTAGGCGTTTTTTTTTTTTTTGTCCGTTCTAGCAATAAAACCGCATGTGTGAGAGCTAGCCAAAAACTGAACTGCGGGATGGTTTTATTGCTTCGGCGGAAAAAATCCGCTTGTGTGAAACCGGCCTTCATGTGTAAACCTCATTAATATGAGCACGGTGGATTAAAATTTACTAAGCAGGGCTAGGTCTGGGTAAAAGTACAAAATTATTAACTTGATTCGTTATGTAAATCTTATGAATATGAGCACGAAGGATTAAAATTTGCTAAAATGGCCTAAATGCAGACCTAGCGCCTTATAATTAACATTTGAGTCTGGGTAAAAGTGCAAAATTATTCACTTGATACCCTATGTAAACTTTATGAATATAAGCAAGCATGATAAAAATGTATTAAAAAGGCCAAAACCCATGTCCAGTGCCTTAACATTAATTCTTCGTGTATTAAAATTAATTCTTTGTGTTCTTGGTCACACGGAGAAATCATACAGTGCAATATGATTACAATCCCCCTAATGTTTTTTTTTTTTTTATTTTTTTTTTTTTTTTGGTGGTGGTCTCTCTTCAGAACTAGCACCACATTTCAAAAGATCTCATAATAAAATCCAAAGTTATCGATAAACTGACCCTTCAGCGAAATGATATTTTGATAAAACGAAATTTTAGGTGCAGATATCTTTAGATGAAACCTTTCGAAATTTTAGGTGCAGATATCTTTAGATGAAACCTTATTAGCGGTAACGTCGAAAAACATAAGACTAAATTTGATTTCAGTCTGATTATTGGCTGCTGAAATTGGCTATTGCTTCTTCTCCAGTATCATCAAGATTAAGAATTTTGATCTTTTGGCACTAAAAGTCCCAAACATTCGACCAAGACTTTTCAAATAAGCAATGAGCACACAATTGACGTGGATTAGAAACTTCAAATAAAAACTAGAGGTATACGTCACAGAATTAGCAGCAAGTCTAGCAAACATTAAATAAGTGAGAATCGCAAAATCTGAAATTAACATAACAATTCAGGGAAACATATACACTAGCGTGCAAAAATTAAAGACGAGACATCTTTTCGAACGTAACGTCTTGCAGAAGTGCTCCACATCGACTCATATCATGCCAAGAGATCCCCAAAATGTAACAATATGGGACAAGTGAGCAAAACCGTCCAAACAAGGAATCCAAAGGATACAAAGGCACTTTATTGAAAAGGTAGCTTCGAGCACAACTGGACAGAAGACAGAAACGTCAATGTGACAGACGGCTGCCAAGAAAAATACAGTCTTTAGTAGGGGATATGATCACCCCTGACTGCGTTGCAGGATTTACAACGTCTGTCCATGCTGAAGAAGAGGTTGTCAAGGAGCTGTTCAGGCATCGCGGCCCATTCATGTTGTAGCGCCAATCGCAGCTGCGGAATCGTTGCTGGCGGCTGGTGACGTGCTGCCAAGCGTCTCCGGAGAAGGTCCCACACGTGTTCGATTGGATTTTGGTCCGGGGACCTTGCGGGCCAATCCAGGCGTTGAATATCTTCACTCTCCAACAGCTCTGCGACAGCCACTGTACGATGAGGTGTAGCGTTGTTGTCCATGAAGAGTAACTCAGGACCCACAGCACTTCTAAACAGACGCACGTGAGGCAGGAGAACCTCGGTACAATAGCGGACACCAGTGACTGAACCTCCTTGGAAGATGTGGAGGTCAGTACGGCTACCAAGCATGATACCGCCCCGAACGAGTACTCCGCCACCTCCAAACCGGTCCCTTTCAGTGATGTTGGAGGTGTGATTGCGTGTTTCGTGCTCTCTCCAGATGTGTAGACGTCCAGAATACCTCGTCAGACTAAATCGGCTCTCATCCGTAAAGAGAACTCGACCCCATTGCTGATGTGTCCAGTTCTTGTGTTCCTGGCACCACAGAAACCGCCGTCCCCGATGAGCAGGCGTTAATGGCACACACCGTACTGGTCGTCGTGCAAGTAGACCACCCCCCACACGGGGATAACTGGTTTTCCAGTTATTTGGGGAGCGGCGCCCCCACGGCCCGAGCTGACCTTGTGACTGGTCAACATCTGATGTCATGCCACCGCTTGTTTTTTATTTTGGTGCTGTTGGTGTTTGCAGGGACGGCTGTTCATCCAGCTGTTGGGGAGTCGCGGCCCCACGATCCCGAGCTGGTCTTGTGTCTCGCTTTTTTGTTTTTATTTATTTTCTCCACTGGCTAGTTGCCCGTGTTGTTTACTCTACCTAATCGCTACCACGTTATGTACTAACACCCCGGTCTTGTAGTTTTGTTACCCTCCACCACTAACTGTTTTATATTAACCGTTCAGTTCGTAGGTTGCTGAGATTCCGTTTAGGTTCCCTGCCAGGATTTGTCTTCTTTGGATTTCTTTTTTTTTTCCTTTTAGCTGGTTTGGGTGCTAGACCTACCTGCATGTTTGCCGCGTGCGGAGACCCGTGAGGCGGAAATGGGATGTCTGGCGGCTGAGGTCGCAGGAGACCGGATAGGTGCCTCCTGTGTACCAACACTCCTCTTCGACCCCAGCTTCGCTGTAAACGGGAGGCTAGAGACTAACCCACCTCTAGTCAGAAGTCTCGTACCAAGTTGTGTGCAGGGCTTTAGCGGCTTTTTGTCGTATAGCACGGCAGGGTGAGCCCGGGGGCTGTGGGATCATGCCAAAGGCGTTGGCATGACGGTACCCGGAGGCCGAAGTGTCCGCTGAGTGCGTGTGATCACAGCCAACGGACTATATCTGCAACGTATAAGCTCCAGAACTGTGTCCAGCGTCATTTTCTTGGCTTGCAGACCTCCAGTTCTCCCTTGTAGGGCTCGGTGGTGGGTGGAGTAGTCTTCAGAAGAATCTTCCTCCTTTTTTCCATGGGTAAACACAAGAACAAAAACTCCAAATTTAAGTCACCTGAGAAACTGATCGTTGACACCGACTCTCCTTCGTCTTCTCAACCTACCAAGTCTCATACCCTTAAACGGTCTTTAGACTATGACCTGGACCAAGAATGTGGAACCTCTTCTTCGGCAGCTGTACCAGTCGCTCCGAAGCGTCGTCTCCCCTCGATTGCTGTGACTACGCATGCTACACACTTACTTGTAGAATCCATCGATCCGAATGAGAGACTGTCCACCAGATCTCTCTTTTTCATTTCTAAAGCTTTGGACGCTGCGGTTGGCCCCTTGAAGTCTGTGAGGAAGCTTCGCTCTGGGGACCTGCTTGTCCAAACTTGCAGTGTTTCTCAGAGTAACACTTTTCTGCACCTCACTAGTCTTCAAGGCATTCCTGTAAAAGTGACACCTCACCCGTTTCTTAACACCTCTCGGGGTGTTATTTCGGAGTTTGATCTCTTGCCATGCAGTGAAGACGAATTGGTGACTGAACTTGCAGATCAGGGTGTTATTGCTGCTCGTCGTATGATGTTCCGGCGCGATGGTTTCTTGATTAAGTCTAAAAATGTAATCTTGACTTTTAACTCCCCGAAAGTTCCGACCGAAATCAAGGCTGGCTACTTGGACTGTGGTGTTCGCCCGCTACATTCCCAGTCCTCTGCGCTGTTTCAGGTGCCAGAGGTACGGGCATTCCCAACGTTTCTGTAAGAGTTCCGCTCGTTGCGCAAATTGTGGCTCCAGTGAACATGACGGGGATGGTTGCACTTCTGCGGCCTGCTGTGTTAACTGCGGTGAGGCCCATGCAGCTTACTCCCGCAACTGTATGAAATGGAAGGACGAGATGGCGATCCAGCGCCTCAAGACCCTGGAAGGCCTCTCGTACCCTGCTGCCAAGGCCAAGTTGGGTATACCCACCAATCGACAGCGTACTTTTGCCGCAGTGGTTCAGTCACTGCCACAACCCGTGCAGCCCTTTGTTCCGCGCCCTGTAGCTCTCGCCGCACTTGCCAAGCGATCTACAGCTGAACAAGCGACACAGGTGGATTTCACCGAGCTCCAGCTTATTCGACCAGCTGAGTCTGCGCCTTCTCTTTTGAAGACGACCGACTCTTCCGGTTCCCAGCAGACAGCCTGCACGTGCTGGAGACCCGGACCTCAATCCGCAAAGGTGTGCAGTGTCCATCCAACTGTCGCGGTCCACCTGACCAACATTGCAACTGTCTCGGACTCAGCGAGGTCCCCACCCTCAACCAACATTATAGAGGAACATCGGGAGGAGGAGAGTGACAGTTCTTCCCCAGCCTCAACTAACATTGCAGAGGAACATGAGGGGGAGGATAGTGATAGTTCGTCCTCGCCCTCGGCCAGCATTGCATTGGAGTGTGTGGGCGAGGAGAGTGACTCATCCTATGTGTAGTTGTGTTCGATTTCGTAATGTGTTTTATCATTCTCATTCCTCAGTTTTACTTAATCGGCTTGTTTCTCACCATTGTACCATGTTTTTCATACTGTTTGTTTCATTGTCTTTTTTGGCCCTTCCTTCGTACTCATGGTTCGGTTTTACTTGGTCAGCCAGATTTTGCGATTTATGCCCCGTTTTTTAATTTTGTCTGTTTGTCTTGTGTCTGGCGCTCTTTGGCCAACCATGGCCCTTGCGCCAATAAAATCTAATAACCAACCAACCAACCAAGTAGACCACCTTTGTGCAGCCTCCTGGCCACGGTAAAACACGATAACGGACGTCCAGTTGTCTGTTGCATGTGCCTTGCGATTTCTCCCGTTGTCTGCCGTCTGCCTCTTCTCGCCTGTAGGAATATATACCGGTCGTCCGCCGCCGTGGTTGCTCGTAGACGACCACTGCTAAACTCTCGGACAGCTGTTCCTGTCGTTTGAAATGCTATCCAAGCTCGTGAAACGATGCTGTGAGCGATCCCGAACTCCTCGGCCACACTAGTCACACTTCGACCTTCTTCCAACTTCCCAATTACGCGACCTCGGGTAAAGTCATCCAGATGTCATCTACTGAATTGCCTGTTGGCCATATCACACGGCGGCAGCAATTCGACGTCGTTCAAACCGATGTACACCGTACAATAGCTTTCACCGAATTGCTGAGCGTACACCGCCCGTGTGCTTTATACCCTTCTTATACACCCCAGCCTAAAGAAATGAGAGCGCCTGGATACTGAACGGTGGCGCGGGTGAAGTTCGTAGAACAGTATATATACAACCCGAGGACCGGCTTTCGGTTAGTAGAGTGTTCGTAGTCAGAATGGGAAAAGCTGCCGATTTATCGGAGTTTGATAAAGGACAAATTGTGATGACACGGCTCCTCGGAAGTACGATCTCGGAAATGGCGTGGCTCGTGGGTTCTTCACGTGCAGCTGTGCTGAGTACGTATCAAAAGTACGTGGCATTGAGTACGTATCACGTCCGCAGCTCATTGATGCCAGAGGGGAGCGGAGCCCGTCGCTCATTGTTCAGAGCAACCGCAGTGCCACAGTGCGACAAATAACTCTCAGCTACAATAGTGGTGATCAGGGAAATGTGTCACAGGACACAGTTCACCTCAGCCTTCAGCGCATGGGCCTGCGTAGCCGATGACCAAGCCGGGTTCCCATGCTCACTGCACGTCATCTCCAAACAACGCATGAAATGGACCCTAAATCATCGAGATTGGACCGTGGATGATTGGAAGAAATTGGCCTGGTCTGACGAAACGAGATTTCCGGTGTATCACGTAGACGAGCGAGCGCGGATGCGCAGATTACCAAGGGAGGCTATGGCACCAGGATGCACTGTTGGGCGAAAACAGGCAGGCGGCGACGGTGTTATGCTGTGGGCGATGTTTTCTTGGGACACTTTAGGCCCCATTATCCCAATAGCACAATCCCTGACAGCTGTCAGGTATCTGAACATCGTTGCACATCAAGTTCACCCATTCATGGCAACTGTGCTCCCTGCTGATGATGGTCATTACGAACAGGATAATGCGTCATGCCACACTGCCCGAATCGTCAAGGTGTGATTCGAAGAACATGCTGGTGACTTTCTGTTAATGCCCTGGCCTCCAAATCCACCTGACATGAACCTAATCAAACATGTGTGGTTCGACTTGGAAAAACCGGTTCGCGCTAAATCACCACCCCCTCCTCCGAAATATACGGGAATTGGAGGACCTGCTGTTCACATTATGGTACCAGATACCCCAGCATACCTATCGGCACCTCATCGAATCGATACCCAGCCGAGTGGCCGCTGTTTTGTGCGCTAGAGGGGTCCTACTGCTTATTAGGTAGGTGGTCATAATATACACTGAAGAGCAATCGAATTAGAGACAGCTGGCATTATGCAAATGTGGTGCTGTGGGCGGCCCTGTAAACGGAAACGACATGACGTATGCAGCGATCCGACAATATAAGGAGTGATACGACGGGAATCAGTAAGAGTTGGACTCAGTATGGGCAAGACGAAGGATCTAAGCGCATTTGATCGTGGGTAAATTGTCGGGGCCCGACTAATGGGTCACTCCATCTCAGAAGTCCTGCAGGCACTGGCATTTTCACGAGCCACTGTGTCCCGGGTGCACCGTGAGTACATCGAATCCGGTAAAACCATCCCCGCAAGGGCCAACTGCCGCGGACAACAGCGTGTGAATGAGCGGGGTCATCATCGGCTAGCTCGCATTGTAACAGCGGATAGAGGGGCCACAGTGCAAGAAATCCCTCGGGAATTTAACGCTGGTGCACAAAAATGTGTAAGCAGCCACACCATCCAGAACCATCTCCTCGCTATGAGGTACAGAAGCCATCATTCCACGATTGTATCGCTGCTGACCGGACATCACAGGGCGTAAAGACTAGCATGGGCGCCGGAACATTGCCACTGGACCCTAGACTTGTGGAAAAATGTTGCCTGGACTGATGAGTAGAGATTCACGTTGGTACATGCGGATGGCAGGATACGAGTACTGCGCAAACCACATGAAGCGATGGATCCTTCTTGCCAGGAAGGTACTCTTCTAGCTGGTGGGGGTGGCATTCTCGTCTGGGGACTGTTTACGTGGACTGAAATGGGGCTCCTAGTACGTGTGACATTGTCCCTCACAGGTCAAGGTTTCCGGATATCCTGGACGACTATTTGCTCCCATTTGTGCGTCTTCAACATCCTACTGGGGACCTCATCCTGCAACAAGACAATGCACCGTACCATCGCTCCCGAATTGTATCCGAATGGTTGGACGAACACTCCACCGACGTGACCTCGCTTCCTTGGCCAGCTAGGTCATCTGACCTCAATCCCCTCGAGGACCTCTGGGATGACATCGAGAGAGATGTTCGAGGCTCTGACCGCCCTCCATCAAATCTTCGTGAACTGTGGGAGCTTTTTCAGGGGTCGTGGATCCGTATGGCTTCCCAATGCTTCCGGTGTCTTGTCGAGTCCATGCCGAGACGAATCGCCGTCGTCATCAGGACGAAAGGAGGTGCTACACGTTACTAGACAGGTATCTCTAATGCAATTGCGCTTCAGTGTGATGGTTCATCGGTGTATATGAAATAATTTAATTTACCATTTTTTCTAATTGATTAGTTGTAAGCTTAAAATGAAGAATTGGCAATTTTTTGAGTGTGTTGATATATCGCTTAGGTAACCCAAATTAGCGATTGGGTTTTGATTTCTTAACGCAAGAAAGTGGCAGGAAAGCATCGCGCTAGTTAAGGCTGCTTTCGAAATTGTACTGGAAATCGTTTTTAAAGAAAACTGTGAGTGAAACTATTAGCTGATGAAATTGCAGAGGAAATTTTGAGACAGCTAATTTGTTTCAAATACCAATGGTAATTTACTCAGCGAAATGTTTCATGAAGATTTGCAATGCCTTAAGCAATGAAGAGTTCTCATGAATATTTATGCAGGGTGTAACATAGACTCCTTGCATCCAGTTGTGCTTTAGAGTTGAAATCTTTTATCCTCGTTTGGCAACTTTGTTTTCAGGCCTTTACTATGAATGATCACTTTTGAAAATGATGCGTAGTATTCACTGCGCCTTCCTCTGGTTAGAATAAAACTGTCAATCTGGTAGAAAACGCTAAATAACTGAAATTCTTTTTGATTTGCTGAAATGGACTATATTGGGTGTTAATTTTCTGTGCTGTTGATCTGATTTATCTTGGGTTTTTTTTCCCCTCATCCTTTCTTCAAGCTATTAGCGGTCACCAAATCCAATCATATTCTGAGTTTTCAAGGTCAGCACTAACTCAATCGCATTTGCCTCACATGGTCAATTACATCGTCCGCGTGCCTTGAATACAAATACAGCAGCTTCTCAACAGAAATAAAAACTTTCCTCTTCAAAATAGAAAGGAAGACAATTGAAAACAGAAAATAAAACTACTCTTCCGTTTTGAAGGATTTAATAAAAAACATAAAAAAGTCTTAAATACACGACAAACAAACGTGTCGGTATAGAATGCAGCATAAAAGCTCAATATAAGAACGCTTAAAAGTGAAAAAAGAAAATACTGCCACCAGTTACAGAATTAATGTTAGTTAAACCTGAAACTGGTTACAGGAATATGCATTATGAAGGAGTTCTTATACACTATCTACCAACAACTAATTGGACACCTGTGATTGCAAAGGAGAACAAAGTTTATTCACCTTCAATAGTTGGTGGAGCCTCCACGAGCGGCGATTACAGCTGCGATTCTCCGGGGTATACTCTCAACCAGGCGTTGTACGACGACTAGCGGTATTTTCTTCCACTCGGCTTTGAGAAGACAGGTCAGTTCCTTCACCGATGTCGGACGGTAGGGGCACCCCTTAAGTCGACGCTCCAACTCGTCCCATAGGTGCTCGATAGGGTTAAGGTCCGGGCTCTGCGCAGGCCAGTCCATTCGATTAACCCCATTGTCACCATACCCAGCCATGGTGGACCTCGCAACATGACAGGTGGCATTGTCATCCTGAAAGTAACATGGGTCCACCCCGTAAAACTGCCACAACGTAGGAAGCGCATGGTCATCCAAAATGGGGCAGTAGGTCTCGGCGTTGAGTCTACCAGGAATTGCGACCAAGGGTCCGGTACCATACCAGGAGAAACACCCCCATAGCATAATTCCACCGCCGCCGAACTTCACAGTTGGCACAATACATTCCGGCAGGAGGCGTTCTCCAGGCAGACGCCAAACCCAGACCCTGCCATCCGAACGGTAGAGGGTGAACCTTGATTCGTCGCTCCAGAGAACCTGTTTCCACTGTTCAACGGTCCACTGTCGACGTTCTTTGCACCACGTTAGCCGAGCAGTGCTATTGAACTTAGTGATCAAAGACTTGTGGGCTGCAGCACGTCCATGATAACCAAGCAGATGTGCTTCCTTACGGATGGTATCCATCGAAAGAACACTTCCGGATGCCTGTTGAAACTCCTCGCGGATGTGGTCCGTTGATTTGGTGCGGTTTTTCCGAATTTCTCTGGCCAGCACCCGTCGGCCTCTAACTGCCAGTTTTGTGGGTCTGCCGGATCGGGGCTCATTCCGACAGTCACCTCTCATCTTCCACTTGCCAATCACGTAGGCCACTGTCGATTTTGGGTACTTCAACTCGTTGGATATGTCACGTATGGATCGGCCATTTCTGTGATACCCGACGATTACACCTTTCTCGAAATCAGAGAGCTCCGAACTGCGTGGCATCTTGCATGCGACTGGTTGCGTTGTTGTTTCCCACACGATATTTAACGGCGGCGGCCGTGACGTGTATCAGGACCGCAGATATCGTCGATTGCAAGGGTGCTCAATTACTTGTTGGCAGGTAGTGTATAAAGGATTAACCGTATTTTTCGGAATATAAGACGCGGTTTTTTCTTCAAAAGACCGGGTCTCGACTTATACGCGACATCTATTGATTGGTCATTGATACTGTACTTTAAATTCGTACTGGTACTGTGCCTTAATTTCGATCGGGCACTGAGCACCCAAAATACAATATTATATTCATAAGAGACCATTCCGAAACTGTATTTAATTTAATATTCCACTTATTAAGAACTTGTTTAAAAGATGCTTAAACGGAAGTTTCCGTGCGACAGAAACATCATTAAAATCGGCGTGACTGATGCGGAGTGGCAGCTCTCGTATAGTAATTAAATCCACTTCGTGATCCCTCCAAGACTCCATGGGTGATTTTCACCACTGGTTTTACAAAGCCTCCAGAACTACAATGGGTGCAGCTCACCCATCTAACAATGATTAAACCTCTGAAACATATCGCTGCCACGCAGTTGGCTGGCTGTTGACAATCGAGTCGACAGCCGATTGCGCATGCGCCTTAAGAACAACAATGGCCAGCGGCTAGCGAAGGCAGTTCTTTTTTTGTCAGTCTCTGAATTGTTTATCTCAAATGAATCAAAATCAACGATTGCTTCCACTTATTATGCTTATATGATTTTTTTTTCATATGTCGCTTTTTTTCAAAGTCTTTTTTGGTTTCTGATTTCAGTCGAACTCTGAGATATCACAGAACGATACTCATACTCCAAGAATCACTCCGATTTCGCACACTTGTGTGACATGTTTTTTTTTCACCTTTGCGCTGTGGCTCTTACTGGTCGGCAGGAAGGAAGAAATACAGTAGCGGCAGTTCGTAAAAAAAAAGAAGCTTAAAAAATAAAAAAAAATTCTGTAAAGAAAAATGCAGAAGCTACCTCACTTTAATCAAGATAGGGGAATTGAAAAATTCAAGCCATTTGTCTTATACCTCATATCGAATAATAAGCCGAAAAATACGGTACTTGTCAGTAAATTCTTGAATATCAGAACAAAGATTGTCACAATGAAACCAATTAAATTTTAAACAGCAGATGCATGATAGTACACTTTAGTGAAATTGAGAAATTTATCCCCTTCTACTTCTACTCCATATCGACTTACAAGCCGAAAAAAATTACCGTATTTGGCAGGAAATTCTTAAATATCAGTAACAAAGAGAATCACAATGAAATCAATAGATTTTTAAACAGCAAATGCACAACAGTAGACTTTAGTGAAATTGAGAAATTTACCCCTTCGACTCCTTATCGAATAATGAGCCCAAATATATGGTACTTCTCAGTAAATCCTTGAATATCAGTAACAAAGATTATCACAATGAAATCAGTAGATTTTTAAACAGCAAATGCACAAGATTAGACTTTAGTAAAATTAAGAAATTTACCCCTTTCGACTTATACTCCGTATCGACTTATAGGCCAGAAAAAAATACGGTATTTGTCAGGAAATTCTCAAATATCAGTTACAAAGATTATCACAATGAAATCAATAGATTTTTAAACAGCAAATGCACAATATTAGACTTTAGTGAAATTGAGAAATTTACCCCCTTTATAAGCCCAAAAATACGGTACTTGTCAGTAAATTCTTGAATATCAGTAACAAAGATTGTCGCAATGAAATCAATAGATTTTTAAACGCCAGATGCACAATAGTAGACTTTAGTGAAATTGCGATATTTAACTCCTTCGACTTATACTCCGTATGGTAAGCCGAAAACTAATAAGCCGAAAAATGCGGTACTTGTCAGTAAATTCTTGAATAACAGTAACAAAGATTGCCACAATTAAATCAATATATTTTTAAATAGCAGATGCACGATAGTAAACTTTATTGTAATTGGGAAATTTACCCCCTTCGACTTATACTCCGTATCGAATTATAAGCCGAAAAGAAAAAAAAAACGGCATTGTCAGGAAATTTTCAAATATCAGTAACAAAGATTATCACAATGAAATCAATAGTTTTTTAAACGGCAAAAGCACAATAGTAGACTTCAGTAAAATTGGGAGATTTAACTTCCTTTGACTTATACTCCGTATCAAATAATAAGCCCCAAAATACGGTACTTTTCAGTCAATTCTTGAATATCAGTAACAAAGATTGCCACAATAAAATCAATACATTTTTAGACAGTAAATGCACGATAGTAAACTTTTGTGTCTTCTGACGAAAGAAAGAGAAGTGTGAAGAATATAAGATACAGACAAAATACCTTCCTTCATGTTTTTTTTTACTCTTTAAAATGGATTTAAAGCTGTTATGCAGGAACTGATGGACACGTTGTGCACCTATTGGGAGGGATCAAATCGGAAGCTAACTAATATGCAACTGGAAGGGAAAGATTAAAATGTGATTATTACAGACGCTGGACCAAAAATTAGTCACCTCCAGAAATTTACTTTTAATGCTTGGTTACATTACCACGTGTAGAAATCATTCGCCCTGGAAAAGATTCAACAAGAAGATTTAAATACTTTAGTCAAATTTTGACCATTCTAAGAACAATTTGTCTCGCAGTTCATTGAGATTCCTGGGATGCTGAAGTTTGGTTTTTGCACTTCGTTCAAGGTGGTCCCGTAAATTCTCGATGGAATTTCAATCTGGCGATTTAGCTAGCAAGTCTATATATCCCAAAGTTGTATCATGCTGTTTACAAAAATCCATTATGGTTTAGCTCTGCGAATCTTGCAGTTGTCATCCTAGTAATTCGGGTAAGTTACATAACGAGAATCCTGCAAATGTTTTGCAAAAGGAAACACATGATTGTCTAAAATTTCTCTGTAAGCATGCTGATTCATCGTCCCTTTTTTTTTTTTTTTTTTTTTTTGATTGGAGGTTTAACGACCACCGTGAGCAACTCACTGGGCTATAAACAGTCGCCCATCCCTAATTTAGAGTCACTGGTTCCATGGAAGGGAGAGAGCCAGTGCCGTACGACAAACACAACATATATATGCCTCACAGGGATTCGAACCCGGACCCCTTTCGGACGAATAATCAGAGGCCATTGCTTAGATCACTGAGCCACCGGGGCGGCTCATCGTACTCTTCACATCTACTAGTGAAACTGATTGCCAACCATTAGAAACAACCCCACAGTATTACAGATCCACCTCCTTTAGCAAGAACTCTTTGAACACATTCAGCATTGAATGTTTCTTTAGACCTCCTGTTGACCCTAAAGCTTGCGTCATTTGAGGATAGGCAAAATTTGGATTCATCAGACCTTATGACAAACTTCCACTGATCAACAGCCAGCGTCCTGTGAGATTTGTCCCAAGCAAATTGAGCTTTTTTGTGAGCTAAAGTTAACAGTGATTTCAGTTTTGCAACTCTACTCCAGATATCCATTCGATGAAGTTCGATACACAACATTCGCTCAGATATAGACGTGTGAGGTCCATTATTAACAGAAAGGAGGAGTTCCTGCCTTGTTTGAAATCTGTTTCCTTTGAACAGGCGAGAAATTCTGCTGCAGCTACAACTTGTCAAAATTGTGTTTCGACCACAGTTTTTCCTTTTATTTTCAGTCGAGTTTGACTTGCATCAATCTTTATAAATACCTATAACTGTTCTTTTGCCAATACCTACAAATTCAACAATTTCCTTGATACTATGTCCTTTTGGCAGGGCAAAAGCTATGACATCTTTTGGTTAATCACTTGCATCTGTCTTTCAACCATTGATTTCAATTTTTCAAAAATTTCATCTTAAAATTTTACCGGTAGAAAGAAATAATACATATTTTATTATTATATAACCCAGAAATATTTGAATACAATTCTAATTATAACCTCGGAAATATATCATATTAAACTATTAGATATATAGCTGCATGCGACTAATTTTCTGTCCGGTGTTTTTAGAATGGAACTGTAAACTGTTGTTTGACGAATCTGAAGCAATTACTTGAATAGGGACCAGTAAAAACGAAAGATAGTAGAAAAGTAGAATATGAAACAGCACAAAATTACAGCTCAAGTGATGTTTCCAATTTTTAGTAAGAACAGTTCGGAAGTCTGGTTCCCCTAGGATAATAAAATATTCCCTGAAAAAACACATCACCTAGTCTCTCGTAATTTTGACGAAGTTATATGACGTACTACCAGGGGCAGTTCGTCATTAGGGGCCAGAGGGGCCGGACCCCACCTAAAAATTTCTATTGTTAGAAATAATTTTTTTGCCCTGATTCTTATTCTCTCTCTTAATTACATGGTGATAAACCTTTCCCTTCAAAAACCATTACCTAAGGGAAAAGTTTCCTTCAAAAACGAAAAACTATTCCCTGAGGAAAGAGATCACGTTCAGAGTGTGAGGTTATTGGGGCCAGCTCCAACAGGCCCCAGTAACACCACTACGCAAGCGAAGAGAAGACGATTTCCTCCCAGTCTCATTCAGTATGATGACCTACATACAACACCGCCTTAACGCGTGTGCAAAAAAAGCTGTGGGGCCAGATCTATCTGGCCCCGCGCTAAATTGATTGGCCAGGAGAGTATCCATTTCCTTAACGCCGTGGGTTGACAGAGAAGCTTACCCCGACCAAGCTCAGAGTTCAGTTAGTTATTTTTTCTGTGTGTGTCTCTCTCGGTGAAGTGTTGTTCCTTTGTGTCGTGACTTTTTTGCTTGTCGATTACAACGAATGGAGTGGATATTTTGTTAAAATCTCCGTTCTTTGCTTTAAATCTGGAAGAAAAGCTTCACTTAAAAAAACTCAGTGCTTATCAACCCAAGAATTTTTAGTTTGAGCTTCACTTAAAAAAACACAGTGCTCATCAGCCCAAGAATTTGAGTTGAAAAGCTTCACTTAAAAAAACTCGGTGCTTATCAGCCCAAGAATTTGAGTTTCCAAGAGTATGAAGTTTACAAAGCGCTTTGCAGAACTAATTTCAGTTTTAACTGAGAGGATTTTCTATGTTAAAAATAAATAAATAAATCAGAAAACCTGTAAGTATAATTTGCACATGAGTACATATATGTTTTTAGTCACAAGTTCTTTAAAAAAAAAAGGTTAAACTATTCAAATAATGCAAATGGTAGTATTGTACTCATTCTATATGAGACGAAATCCATGAAACATTCCCTCCCTGCATATATTTGGAGTTATTATTTTTTCACTACATTTTTTGATCCTGTGAATCTTGTGATTGTTCCTCAGTTGAGAAATCTGAAGAAACACAAAGCACAACTAACATAAATTAATGCTCATATGCTTTAAGGTAAAACATTTATTTAAGGAGTTTTAACATTTTTCTGTTAATAATTATGCATTGTATTCTGAGGAAATTTTTTTCGTGTGCAATACAGTAGTTGACACCTTCCTGCCTGATTTGGGCGTTATTGGGAGTCAAGGGGGTAAACAGAGGCAGAGTAAAGGAATCTTGGTGGTAGGGTGGGGGTATGAATAGTTGGCCTAATAATGACAGTTTTTTTATTTCATTGTTTGACTTCGGCTACTGGCCCCACCTGTTTCAGTTGCCACGAGCTGCCACTGCTTACTACAGAGGTAAAGCACGTAACAAGGTGACAAATCCACAGAGGTACGTTCCGTCCGCGTAGCTTAGGTGCCAGAGCAACTTATCCCGGAGTGAGGGAACCCGCTTTGATCTCTTCACGGACAAATTTGTTATTTCACATTGTCGCCCTAACGAAAAAGTGGATCTACTGGCCGTTCGGTTCCTTGAAAAATGTGTGATGATTGTTCCACACATCGTCTAGAATGAATGAAAATTCGTTCTTCGCCTCAAAAAGAAAGAAGAAAAAATTTAAGAGGAAGTGACGTGACGTACTACAGAAGTAAAAGCACGTGTCAAGACGACAAATCTTGAGCGGTATATTCCGTCCGTGCAGCTTAGTTGGGAGAGGAACTTACTTTAGATCGAGGGGGGCCGCGGGTTCGATCCCAGTCACGGGCAAACTTGTGATTTCACAGTTACTATACTGTGTAAATTAATTGGGACAAAGTAAAAAATCACTCTTTTTTTTTTTTCCAAAACTATGCCTTTATATCATTCTATGCCTTGATATACGCTGATAAATACCTGTATTAATATGAAGTATGTCCTCCTTTAGCAGAAATGACCTCCTGAATTCCTTTTGGCATTGACTCCACTAATTGAGTGCACATATTTTTGACTTCATAATCGTGGAACCACACTTTTATAGCATTCGTTATCATGCGTTCTTTGGTTGTACAGTCCATTTTGCCTAAACGTCTCTTCAAAATATTCCACAAGTTTTCTATGGGATTTAAGTCTGGTGAATTTCCAGGCCAATCAAGCAAATGAATTTGATTTTAAAGCTTGACCAATTTCGAATTGTGACATGGGACCAAGTCATGTTGAAATGTCCGTCAAAAGTTTGCAAGAATGGAACAATCCTACGTATAATATTTCTACGTACTTGGCTGAATTCATCATACCTTGAACAGGAACTAAGCTTCCAGTGCCATTTGATGTGAAAAACCCCCAAAACATCTGTTCCAGAGGGTGTTTTACAGTTTGTTTGACATGCTCAGGTCTTAAGGGTTCACAGTTGCTTCGTCTAACGACATTTGCTTGGTAACCCTGTACAAATAAATTAGTTTCATCAATGAAAATTACCTTTTTCCGGTCGTCAGCAGTCCATGATTTATATTTTTTGGCCCATGCTAAAGGTTTTATCTTCATTTTCGCATTAAAATATTGTTTTTTCGTTGGTCTTCTTGCCTTCCGGCCAACTTCCAGAAGCCTACGACGTACAGTTGAATCACTAACATCATAACCACTAGCCAATAAATCTCTTTGAAGGTCGGTGCTTGTTTTTTTATTCCTTCTACTATTTCTGATTAGATATTTACCGGTTCGTGGAGTTGTTTTTTGTTTTCTTCCACATTTACCTTTCCTTTTTGGAGACGATGATCCAGATGCATTGTATCACGTAAGCAGTCTTGATACACTTGATTTGCCTACACCAACTGCAGAAGTGATACCTCTCACTGTCATAGAAGTGTGATCCTTCGGAGCAATTATTTTTGCACTCTTCCTTGGGGAAATATCCATTTTTCAATACACGAAAGCAACACGTACTCACAGAGAGCAAAAACTAACATCCACCTGTCACACACTAAAGCTCACAACTGAAGCTGAAGTGCCTATTTTCTGTTTAAAACTGGTCAAACCACATTCTTACTATCCAGTTCTAACAGTCACACCATATCACAGCTGATAAAACCGGTTTACGTGGGTTTCCGACATCAACTGGCGATCACATTACAATTCTGAGATTAAAATAGCTTGTCACAATTAATTTGCACGGTATAGTACAACTATAAAAAAAGCTTCGAAACATTTTTTTTGTGCTTTAATTCTAATATAATGCGCACTGGAATTAATGTACACTAGTTTCTTCAGCCTACTCGTACTGACCGGGAAGGAACAACAGCGGAATGTCTTGCTACCTCTAGGAATGTAACTCAGCTGTATCACACTCCAATAAGTATTGATGCATAATTTTGGAGGGTAGCTTAATAATTAGTTGGTAGGTAGAGACTGGAGCTAAAAAAGTAATTATTTGTAAATAATACCTTTCGGGATGAATTATGCAAATACCTTCTTGTCAATGCTGGCAGACCAGTTGAGAGATTAATTTTTGGGCATTGTGTGAATAATGAAAAAGTGTTAGTTAATAGTGAAGGAAAGTAAGGGGTATGAAAATAGTCGATGAGGAGAGAGCCTGCATTTTTGAAGCAATAAACTAACCTCTTGAGCGGTAGAGAAAAATAATCAGGAATTGCCAGAGCACATGAGGGAAAGGTATTCGAAATGAAGAAGCGGAACGCAGCACCTGCCACCTCAGTGTCGCAGTGGTCTAACAGCTGGCTTCTCACCACTCGTCCGAGATGGGTCGTAGTTCGAATCCAATGATGCATGGATGACGTGTTTGTCTTACGGTTCAGGCTCTCTCTCTTCCCTGACCCCTAAATAGAGAAGGGCAACTACTTATAGCCCATTGATTTGCTCACGATGGTCGTTAAACCCCTAATAAAAAAAGAATCGTCGTCCCATCGTAGAACATACCCAACCAAATAAAAGCACTCAGAATGGTGTGATTAAAAAAAAAGGGAGAGAAAAGACAGAGAAAACAGCAACTCAAAGTTAAAAGTGCTACGACCTCTCTTAGGTCCGCAAACCCTGAACAAGCTGCAGAAATCGGACAGAATCCGACTGTGAGAAAAAAACAAAACAAAAAAACGGCCCTTTTAAGAGCCGAAAGAAATTTATTTCACCTGACTTTGAAAACCCACTTCCTCTAGTGACAGGGAGGTACAGTTTCATATTAACAAACTCAGGAATAAAAAGGCACCTGGTAAGGACGGTATTAATAATAAAATCATGAAAAAATTACCGGAAGCATATGTACACACGCTTACCAAAATTTACAATAAAGCTATTGAAATAATATACTTTCCAGATGAGTGGAAAGCCGCTGAGGTAATTTTACTATCCAAGTCCAGTAAAAACCCGGCTGTTCCAGATAATCACAGACCTATTTTGTTGCTCCCAACTATAGGAAAAATATTTGAAAAAATAATTTTTATTAGAATGCAACAATTCTGTGAGGAATTCCCAGTAATTCCATTTATTCAAGGAGGTTTTAGAGATAAACACTCTACGGTGCATCAACTCTCTAGAATAACTGAAAAATGTGCTGAAGGAATAATAAAAAAAGAACACACATCAGCCATATTTCTGGATGTGGCAAAAGCATTCGGCAAATGCCCACATGAGGCAATTATCTACAAGCTAATAGCACATGATTTCTCACCCTGGATTATTTATATAATCAAATCATACCTCACTAACAGAACATTCTGTGTTAAAATCAACGTAAAAAAATCGTTAAAAAAATCGAAGCTGGTGTACCGCAAGGCAGTGTACTCGCGCCAACACTGTACTCTATTTTTACGTCAGACTTTCCCAACTATAATAACAGGAATCTGACTACAGCTCTCTATGCTGACGACACTGTGCTTGCTTATACTTCCAAAAATAAAAATCAAGCAACTTTCATGTTGCAACATTATTTTTAACAACTTGAGAAGTGTTTCTTAGATTGGAAAATCAAAATCAACACTGAAAAAACTCAAGCAATTCTATTTTCTAGGATTAAACATCAATACAATCCAGACTTTGAAATAGAAATGTATAAAAAATAATACCTTGGGTAAAAGATGTTAAATATTTAGGACCTTTTATGGACCACAACCTGAACTGGAACAAGCATATTAAAGAAACTCTGACCAAATCTCTTAAGATCAGAGGAAGTCATCAGCCAATAATAAAAAATAAAAGGCTTAGCAGGAAAAATAAAACTTTGATATGGAAAGCCTGTATAAGCCCTGTTATTACTTATGTCTGTCCTATCTGGGGTAACTGCAACAAACAGCAGAAAAATAAGATTACCTCATTTCAAAATAAAACCCTACGTTATATGGTTGGACTTGATGGAAGAACTTCAAACCATGCTATCAGAAGCATGCTAAATATTAATTCTATCCATTACACGATGTATGACTTAGCTAAAAGATACTATGAAAAAGCTAAGATCCATCCTAATCCTCTGGTCAGAGAGGCCATTAACTATACTGTCAATGAAACTGACAGATATAAAAGGCCAAAAGCTATCTTGAATAAAGTTCCAGAAATGAAGCCAATTCATAGCTACCCTAGCAAAAAAAAATAACAATAATTGGGACTAGTGTTCAGAGGGAATTCTTTACACATGTGAAGAATTTTGGTATATAAATAATAATAAAAGAAAAACGGCTCTTTTAAGGGCCAAACTCTGTTTTGCAAAAGAAATACTTCTTCACACATGTGAAGAAATTTTGTTAAAAAACCCCAAAAAATCCCGGCTCTTTTAAGGGTCAAACTCTTGTTTTGCAAAGGAATATTTCAGTCCACATATATGAGACTGGCCCAGAAACAAGGTACTATGGTTTAAAAAAAAAAAAAAGAAAGAAAAAAGTACCAAACTCCCCTCCAGCTAGTGGAATATATATATATATATATATATATCTTCTTTCTGAAGCCCATGAGAAGCGAGGCGAAAAAGCCGACTCCTATCCGGAAATTGAGCAAACGACAACTGTGTGGTTTAAGGTGCCTTACAACACATGGTTATGTGAGAAAGCTGGGTGTTTATCCGTCGGATTTTTCTTGTGTGGTTCTTTTCTTTTTTTACGCACCCCTTTTCCCTGTCCTTTCCCCGATTCCCTGCGGATTGGCGTTGACTGCGGGATGAATAGCTTTGATTGATTTGTTGCAGGTAAGTATGTAGGGTAGCTTACAACTCCAATACTTAACGGGAAACCATATACTCCTTTTGCTCTAATATTTCTGTACTTTTCTTTCATGCTGTTCTATCAGGAAATCTGTTCCCAAATATCTATTCCCAAATATCTTATCTTCTTATTTTTCACCTGACAAAACGCGCAGAGCGCTGTAGATTCGGGCCTCTCAACCTCAGATAGGAAATCTCTATCTATCAGAGGGACGAAGGGTCCCTTAAAACCTCTTTGCGACCAGTAATGAAGTGCTAGCAGACAATACCAGCGCGGGAGCGACATACATCATAACGATATCAGCGATGTAAACAGTATCTAAAAGTGGCTGTTAACCCTGAGCTTTTCCCGAGACAAAAGCACTTAAACATGACAAGTCAGAGGGTTACACCGAAAACCCAGTGGTGTGGCCAGTGTGTCGTTATGCAAATCGGAGCAACTGCATGCAGGTAAACAACGGCGCGTGTAAAGGTCATGAAGCTTTACAAATAACACCTGACACTGAGCTCTGTTAATCAGTGTTATTCTTGTTCTTCAGATGGGAAAGGCAGCGGACTTCAGCGAGTTTGACAAAGGACAAATTGTAATGGCCAGATGTTTGGGTTAGAGCATTTCCAAGTCGACAAGCTTCTGGGATACTGACGGTCACCCGTGGTTAGTACTTTCAAAAAGTGGTCTCAGGAGAGCAAAATCCCAGGAATCGCCGACAAGGTGTGGGACGATCACCGCTCATCGATGTTAAACGTGAGTGAACGCTATCCCGTATGGTACAATCCAACAAAAGGGATTAATGTGGCGCTACTCGCCAGTTATTTGAATGCTGGTGCCGGAATTAATGTGTCCGAACACACAGTACATGGAACCCTGATAAAAATGGGGCTCCGAGTACCCATGCCAGCCACGGTTCACAGTCGAAAGCGCCTAATATGGGCATCAAAATCGGGATCTTGAATGATCGGAAGAAGGTCGTCTGTTCCCATTAATCTCGTTTCCTGTTGCCCCCATGTGGAAGTGACGCAGAACACAGCGTTGAACGAATACAAGCCGGTGGACGAAGTGTAATGCTTTGGGCAGTGATCTTCTGGGAAGTCCTGGGTCCAGTAATTCATGTGCTGGATACTGCGACGTCTACCAGCTACCTAAACATCATTTCATGGCAACGGTATCGCCCTCTAGTGGTGCCTTCTTTTAAGAAGATAATGCGGCATGCCACACTACCCGGATGGTTCAAGAATGGTTCGCGGAACACAAGGAAGACTTCTAGGTATTGATTGCTCTGGCCTTCAAATTCCCCAGACATCAATCTGATCGAGCATTGTGGTGTGTGGTGGAGCAGAAAAACCGATAAAGGATCTGCTGATAACGTGTTAGTACCAGATACAACAAGACACCTTTAGAAATCTTGTAGCGTCGATACCTTGTCGGGAAAGAGCTGTTTGGCAGCTCGTGGAGAGCCAACAGTATACACTGGTGTGCAAAAATTATGGACGAGGAGGAGAAATTAGGATGACAGTAGAACGAGCAGGCAGAACGGACCAAAAGACCACTCAGGAGATAGACTAGGGTCCGGTACGGTAGGGAATGCGCATTTATGCAGCATAACGTAGGGAGGGGGGTGTCGGACGGGTATAAAGCACACGGGCGGTGTACGCTCAGCAATTCGGTGAAAGCTATTGCACGGTGTACATTGGTTTGAACGACGTCGAATTGCTGCCGCCGTGTGATATGGCCAACAGGCAATCAAGTAGACGACATCTGGATGACTTTACCCGAGGTCGCGTCACTGGGAAGTTGGGAGAAGGTCGAAGTGTGACTAGTGTGGCCGAGGAGTTCGGGATCGCTCACAGCATCGTTTCACGAGCTTGGAGAGCATTTCAAATGACAGGAATAGCTGTCCGAGAGTTTAGCAGTGGTCGTCTACGAGCAACCACGGCGGCGAACGACCGGTATATATTCCTACAGGTGAGAAGAGACAGACGACAGACATTGGGAGAAATCGCAAGGCACATGCAACAGACAACTGGACGTCCGTTATCGCGTTTTACCGTGGCCAAGAGGCCGCACAAAGGTGGTCTATTTGCACGACGACCAGTACGGTGTGTTCCATTAACGCCTGCTCATCGGAGACGGCGGTTTCTGTGGTGCCAGGAACACAAGAACTGGACACATCAGCAATGGGGTCAAGTTTTCTTTACGGATGAGAGCCGATTTAGTCTGACGAGCGATTCTGAACGTATACACATCTGGAGAGAGCAGGGAACAAGCAGTCACACCTCCAGCATAATCGAAAGGGACCGGTTTGGAGGTGGCGGAGTTCTCATTTGGGCGGTATCATGCTTAGTAGCCGTACTGACCTCCACATCTTCCAAGGAAATTTAGTCACTGGTGTCCGCTGTTGTTCCCAGGCTCTCCTGCCTCACGTTCGCCTGTTTAGAGGTGCTGTGGGTCCTGAGTTTCTCTTCATTGACGACAACGCTACACCTCATCGTACAGTGGCTGTCGCAGATCCGTTGGAGAGTGAAGATATTCAACGCATGGATTGGCCTGCAAGGTCCCCGGACCTAAATCCAGTCGAACACGTGTGGGACCTTCTCGGGAGACGCTTGGCAGCACGTCACTAGCCGCCAGCAACGATTCCGCAGCTGCGATTGGCGCTACAAGAGGAATGGGCGGCCATGCCTCAACAGCTCCTTGACAACCTCGTCCTCAGCATGGACAGATGTTGTAAATTCTGCAACGCACTCAGGGGTGATCATATCCCCTACTAAAGACTGGACTTTTTTGGCAGCCGCCTGTCACATGGACGTTTGTGTCTTCTGTCCAGTTGTGCTCGAAGCTACCTTTTCAATAAAGTGCCTTTGTATCCTTTGGATTCCTTGTTTGGACAGTTTTGCTCACTTGTCCCATATTCTTACATCTTGGGGATCTTATGGCATGATTTGAGTCGATGTGGAGCACTTCTGCACGACGTTACATTCGAAAAACCGTCTCGTCCTTAATTTTTGCACGCCAGTGTATTTGGCAGGTGGTCATAATGTTTTGGCTCTTCGGCGAATATCCATGTAAAAATATCGTAATTGGTTCTATGGCGATCATTTAAATGGGCGAAAACGTTAGCTGTTTGCTGTTATGAAAGCAAATACGGAAACAAATTGTAATGAGATGATAGCAAATCGTGCAAGATTGGACAATAGTGTGAGTGGTAAAGAGTATTAGTAGTCTTTTTAATTCAGGGTGCTTCCTCTAGTAGGGACGAAAAAGATGTTTTTCTTGATTTGATTATGGGTGAAATTCTATTAAGTTAGAAAGCACTTCTTAATGGGCACCCAAGATATTTTCTCGCATTTTTATAGTTCAGCTACTTTGCAGAGATTTCCCCACAGCCACATTTCCCTTATCGATTTTCTCAGATTACACACTTTCGTCAACTTGGAGTTAAAAAAAAAACACACACAAAGAAAAAAATATGGTTGCATTTAAATTACAGAGTACTCTAGCGAAACCTCTTTTTTTTTAAATTTCGTCTCTTGCTTGCTAAAATTACTGTGTTAACGGAGAAAATTTCCCCAAAGGAGCTGCGGTTGGTGCCCAACTTCGTAAACAGATTCTATGATTCAGGAAATACGGAATGCGTGTGTGTTGGAATGTATTCAGGTTCCACTGAGAGGAAGAGCGGTCATGAAAGAATAAGAGTGTATCTGGGGGAAAAAATTACATAATCCAATGTCAGCATTACGCAACCGTTATGTGGCAGCAGATCTGCATTTCTGAATCGATGCCAGTTGGGAAGGTGTCAAAGAGATTTATTTTCACCTGTCTCTGTGTTACTCGTGTTGTGTCTGTCTAGCCAGACAAATAATCACTGGAAGTTAGTTTCGGGTAAACAAGAGTTTCAGATTATATTCTAAAAGTATTCCCGAAGTTTCCGCCAGAATTAATGGTTCTTGTTATCTCTTAGTTCGTAGGTGGGGAGTCTTTGTCGTCCTTTGTGATGACCGAGGAGAGTTAAATGTAGTATGCGTTTTCACAACATGCCGACACCCATCCTAGTTCTCCGAAAATGCTCTGCCAAACATTTAAGCGACGACGGAAGTCGTTGACAGGCAGGGGCGGACCAAAACGACTTAACCAGGCCACTTTCGAAAAAAGATACACCATTGTGAAGCGCAAACAAATCCAACAACATGGTGCCAATTTGTACCAGGAGACTCGGTGACGCAGTAGTCTAAGCAATAGCTTCTGATCATTCGTCCTAGATGGGCTCGGGTTCGAATCGAATGGGGCATGGATGTTGTGTTTGTCTTACGGCCTGGCTCTCTCCCTCCCCTGGAACCAGGGGTCCTAAATTAGGGACGGGTGATTGCTTATAGCCCATTGAGTTGCTCACGATGGTCGTTAAACCTCAAAAAAAAAAAAAAAAAATGAAAAAGTGTACCATGTTGTTGGGTTTTGTTTGCACCACACAATGCTGTACGTTTTCAAAAAAAGTGGTGCAGGTAGTGCTTTCTCACTTTTTGGTGCAACTTACCACAGAATTATAACAGTGTATCAATAAGAGAATATTTCTTAAAATTCCCTCACGATAAAATACTCTGAGACACCATCAGAGTTGAAATGCAATAGAACTG
Organism: Macrothele yani; assembly: GCA_039090855.1. Lineage (NCBI taxonomy): Eukaryota > Metazoa > Arthropoda > Arachnida > Araneae > Macrothelidae > Macrothele > Macrothele yani. The sequence continues at coordinate 52,630,460 of CM077026.1, forward strand.
CTTTAAACGAGCAGCTGAGGCCCAACAGCATTCCTCGTTAAAGTCCGACGCTCTCTAAATCAGTTTCAGGGTGAAATATCCCACTACGCATACACGGTCGCATCAGAATAATACGAAAACTTACCTAATAATGGGAATAACCACCTTTGGCTCGGATGACAGCTGCGAGACGGCGTAGAATGGACGCAATGGGACCCTGGAATGTTGAACGAAGCACACGTGCCCATTCGGACTGCAGCAGGGCACGGAGGTCCCGAAGATGACGTATTTGTGCGTCGGCACGTTGAACCCGTCGATCCAAATAGTCCCACAAGTGCTCTATGGGATTGAGGTCGACCGAATTCACCGGCCAAGAGAGAACAGAGACATCGCTGTCGTGTTCCTTGAACCAGTCACGCACGCCCTTAGTGACGTGGCACGGCGCATTGTTCTGTTGGTAGACACCATCAATATCAGGGTAAACGTCCAACATGAAGGGATTTACGCGGTCTGCGAGGATGAACAGGCAGCCATTAGCGTTCAGGGACACATCTAGTGGCACCAGCAGTCCCAAGTCATACCAGGAACAGATGCCCCAGACAAAGGCTGAACTGGATCCTACCAGGCTGTAACATTAAGCAAAAACAGCAAGGACAGAAAAGATGAGTTGACACGCAGAGCCATCTATTGACGTAGTTCACATAAACAAACTGATTCCGTATCATTATTTACATTTGAGATTTCATTTATATTCACTTTCATGTGAACAGATGAATATTTACATTCTGAATTCGTAGTACTTGGGCAAGAGAATTTTTTCTGTAGGAACTGGTGTAATTGATGTGTAAATCTCATTCCTCCTTTATTCTTCAACGATCTAGAGATTAGCGTCTTAAATTATTTCGTCGGAAAAATGTTAGTACTTAGAAAAAGTGCAACGTACAGATTTTAGGGTATGGAAATTAAAGGCAAATGATGCAGAAATTTCCTGTTTTAAATGCCTTTTAAAGATTTTTATTGTAATATTCACGGCATCGCACTTACACGTACATATTACGATAAAAATCTTTAAAAGACATTTGAAACAGGAAATTTCTGCACCATTTCCTATTAATTTTCATAGTCTAAAATCTGTACGTCGCACTTTTTCCAGGTATTAACATTTTTCTCATGAAATAATTTAAAACGCAAATCTACCTACTATTTTACTTAATATCAGTTTATATAGCAGATGTTTTTTTTTTCTAAAATTGAATTAGGTACGTAATTATCAGAATGAAAATGCTTACCACAAACAACAGTTGAAGGTGACTTGCGATTTGGAGCAAACTCCTGACGAGATATTGCTTTCAGCAACAGTTGCTTTAGGTTCTGATCTGAGGGGAACTCGTGGAATGAAAATCCCACGTTTTTCTTCTCAGAAAACGTGCACATCGGCGCACAACAGTGAGCCATTTTGAAAATGCGTTAGATTTTGTTGTGAAAACATCAGTTTGGTTTTAAAACTGTAAGGTTTTTTTAAAAGAAACGCAAAAAACGACGAACATACACAATCCTGCAATTCGAACAACGTGAAAACAGTTGTTTATACCTGGGGACGACTAAAATCGTCCCTAACGCCCACTGGCCAATCACCAAAAGTCTATTGTCTTCAACGTTAATGTTATAGCCTGTTCTTCATCCAGTTCAGCCTTGCCCAGACATTCGCACTGCCACCGCCTTCCTGTACGTGACCGACAAGCGTTTCCGGGTGTTGGTTCTCGTGTGTCTGACGTCATATCCGCCACCTACCGTCACTTCTGTGGAGTAGAAACCTCGATTCGTCGGAGAAGGCAACCTTTTCCCACTCTTCCACTGTCCAATGACGGTAGTCCCATGCGAACTGTAGGCGTCGTTGTCGATGGACGTGAGTTAACATTGGCGCCTTGACGCAAGTCGACTCTGGACACCCACGTGTAACAAGGTTTGCTCGACTGCTATCGGGGACACGTACACGGGTGTTAAGCGTTCATTTGCGTGGTCAATTGCTGCAATATTGCGCGTCGATTGCCCTTTACCAGTCGACGGAGGCAACGTCCTTCTCTGAGATCGATGGCCTACGTGGGTCCACAGTTATGACGTCGGGAGGTACTTGGTGCGCCAGCGGTTCATCCTTGGCACACCATTACTGCAGCACCTCGCGAACAGCCCACGAAGTCTGCTGTTTCTAAGATACTTCACCCTTGGCGTCTTCGACCTCCTGTCTGCCTTCTTTGAAGCGCCGATGCCAAACGAACGTTTGTGGCCGAGATGTTAAGGCAATTTTTTGCCATGAACTTGCTTCGACGTCTCGTAAGTCCTTGTCCAAACGAAGACAAAACTCAGCATTAACGCGCTGCTCAAAAAACTCCATTTTTCATAAATCGCATAACGCTACGTAAATTGCTCACAAAACCTTGATGTACCGCAGCAGGTGCGTGATGTATTATAGATGGACGAAACCAATTTCCCTGTGAGGGGGCATAATGCCGTAACGTAAACCAATAATCACGGAGGGTATGTGATACACGTACTTTGCCGCACATGCGGAATCCGGTAACTTTTGGATCCTACTCCGTATAAACGCGAAAACACGTGTATTTAATCGAGCGGAAATTTGCATCAAAATAAAGTGGATGAATAAAACTTTTTGGTGTGGGTTACAAATATCCGATACAATAAAATGAATTCTAGTTTGACTATTAGAAGCGGGGATATCGTGTGTGTGTGCACCATCTTGTTGGCATGTTTGTATCCTACTCCAGCTTTTGGATCCTACTCCAGCCAGCAGCAGTGCGACGCTTTCTCACAGATTGTTTTGGGCAACGAATCATCGGGTATAGTGGTGCTGTTGAATGGCCTCCACGAACGCCGGACCTCACTCCGTTGGATTTCTTCCTCTGGGGTCACGTAAAAACTCAGGTGTAAGCAACAGTGCCTGCAAGTCTGCTGGATCTACGTCGTCGTGTTACAGATGCCTGCAATAGTGTGACACCTTCCATGCTGAGGAATGTGCATGCAAAGTTACTTTCACGAATACAAATGTGTATTGTGGGCAATGGCGAACTCTTCGAACAAACTCGACATTAACTTTTTAACACTGTGCGCCAGTTTGTCTTTTTCGTTTTTGTTTTGTCTGACGTCATCAAACTGTATTGACATAAGTACGCATTTATGCAATAAATTGTGTGTATTTGCTCATACCTATGCCTGTTCTCTTCGAACGTTCACACAAAAGGTCGCGCGTCGATTTCGGACATTTTAGGGTATTCAGGCGACAATTTATCTTATCCGTGTGAAGCAAATGTCGTTTTGTACTAATTAATTGATGCTCTACACCTTTGTAATTGGAAATGTTGCTCTATCTTTTTCAGTTTTCGATTTGCAATGGCTAACTTCCGCATTTCGCCACTAGGGGGACAGTTATTGGTTGCATTCGATCGGGCGTAGTTGCTTTACTATACCGTTATCTCACTTGCATAAATGTACCCCTCTTCGTTCGCAAGTTATACCAGGCAAAAGGGACTTTAATATGCACCCTTTATATACACTGAAGAGCAATTGAATTAGAGAGACCTGTCTAGTAACGTGCAGCACCACCTTTCGCCCTGATGACGGCGTCGATTTGTCTCGGCATGGACTCGACAAGACACCGGAAGCGTTGGGAAGCCATATGGATCCACGACCCTGAACAAGCTCCCACAGTTCACGAAGATTTCATGGAGGGGGTCAGAGCCTCGAACATCTCTTTCGATGGCATCCCAGATGTGATCGATGGGATTGAGGTCAGATGACCTAGCTGGCCAAAGAAGCGAGGTCACGTCGGTGGAGTGTTCATCCAACCATTCGGATACAATTCAGGAGCGATGGCACGGTGCATTGTCTTTTTGCAGGATGAGGTCCCCATGGGATGTTGAAGACGCACAAACGGGAGCAAATGGTCGTCCAGGATATCCCGGTAACGTTGACCTGTGAGGGATGACGTCACACGTACCAGGGGTCCCATTTCAGTCCACGTAAACAGTTCCCAGACGAGAATGCCACCCCCACCAGCCTTGAAGAGTACCCTGCTGGCAAGAAGGATCCATCGCTTCATGTGGTTTGCGCCGTACTCGTATCATGCCATCCGCATGTAGCAACGTGAATCTCGACTCATCAGTCCAGGCAACATTTTTCCACATGTCTAGAGTCCAGTGACGATGTTCCCGCGCCCATGCTAATCTTTGCACCCTGTGATGTGCGGTCAGCAACGGTACCCTCGTGGGACGATGGCTTCTGTACCCCATAGCGAGGAGATGGTTCTGGATGGTGTGGCTGCTTACACGGTTTTGTGCACCAGCGTTAAATTGCCGAGTGATTTCTTGCACTGTGGCCCGTCTATCCGCTGTTACAATGCGAGCTAGCCGACGATGACCCCGCTCATCCACACGCTGTTGTCCACGGCAGTTGGCCCTTGCAGGGATGGTTTTACCGGATTCGATGTACTCACGGAGCACCCGTGACACAGTGGCTCGTGAAAATCCCAGTGAATGGGTCACTCCATCTTCCGAGATTGAGTGACCCATTCGTCGGCCTCGACAATTTGCCTACGATCAAATGCGCTTAGATCCTTCGTCTTACCCATACTGCGACAGACTCTTACTGATTCCCGTCGCATTACTCCTTATATTGTCGGATCGCTGCATACGTCATGTCGTTTTCGTTTACAGGGCCGCCCACAGCGCCACATTTGCATAACGCCAGCTGTATCTAATTCAATTGCTCTTCAGTGTATCATCATCATCATCATCATTGTCAACCATTATCAATCCACTGCTGGACGAAGGTCTCCCCAAGTTTCCTCCACAACGGTCTGTCTTGTGCCAGTCTCCTCCATGTCACCCCTGCATACTTTCGAATTTCATCCACCCATCTCACATGTGGTCTTCTTCTGGGTCTTTTCCTGTCCCTTGGAATCCAATCTAAAATTCTAAAATTTCGGCTGTCCATCGATGATCTGTCCTTCTGGCAGTATGTCCAGCCCATTGCCATTTCAGGGATTTAACTCTGATCATGATGTCTTCCACTCTTGTCATTTTTCGGATCCACGAGTTCCTCTTCTTATCTCTCCTGGTTACACCAAGCATGCACCTCTCCATGCAACTTTGAGTTGTCTGCAGTCTTTGTATATCTCTTTTAGTTTAGGTCCACGTCTCTGCACCATACGTAAGCACTGGAAGAATGCATTGATCAAACACTTTTCTTTTAAGACATAATGGCATATTGCTCTTGAAAATTATGCTGTTTCTTCCAAAAGCTCTCCAGGCAAGTTTTGTACGCCGATTAATTTCTTCATCAATGTGACCCTCACTTGATATCTGCTGTCCAAGATAAACGTACGTGTCTGTTATCTCCAGCTTTTCTCCATCAATCAATAAATCTTCATTTCTTGTAAAAGCATTGAACATCACTTTTGTCTTCTGAAATTTCATTTTTAATCCCACTTCTTTACTCTTGTCAGCAAGTTCCTGGATCATACTCTGCAGCTCTGATGGGGTAGTTGCAAAAATTACTACGTCATCAGCAAAACGAAGGTGGGTTAGATAATCTCCATTAATCTTTATCCCTTTGTTTTCCCAGCTCAGCGACTGAAAAACACCCTCCAATGTGGCATTAAAGAGTTTCGGAGATATGGTGTCACCTTGTCTCAGTCCCTTTCCAATTTTTATGTGTGTTGTATTTTCGAACAGCCGAATCTTTGCACTTGCATTTTCATAGATGTTATTAATAATATTAATGTATGCACCTTCAATACCGCAGGTTTTCAGAGCCATTGTAACTGCTGATGGTTTCACCGAATCAAAGGCTTTTTCATAATCGATAAAAGCCATGCACAATGGAAGTTCATATTCCCTCGCTCTTTCAATTAGTTCTCTCAGTACGTGGATATGATCTATTGTGCTGTAGCCACTCCTGAATCCAGCTTGTTCTCTCGGTTGAGCCATGTCCAGTGTTACCTTTAAGCGGTGTGAAAGAACTTTAGTGAAGATTTTATAAACTACTGATAGGAGGCTGATAGGTCTGTAGTTTCCGAGATCCTCAATGTCACCTTTCTTATGTAGCAGGATCATTGTAGCGGTGTTCCAATCCTCAGGAATCTTTCCTTCATTAAGGCATCGAGTGAAAATTTGGGCGAGTACTGTTTCAATTTCTCCACTTGCTTCTTGTATGATGTCTACAGTAATTCCATGTTCTCCTGGAGCTTTTCCCCGCTTCATGTTCTTGATTGCATGTGCAACTTCTGCTGGAAGGACTGGAGGAACTCTGGTACTGGTATCTTTCATGATGTCTATAGTGCATGTATCATCCCTTTCATATAATTTGGAGTAGAAATCTTTCACTCTTGTCAAAATTTCGCCTCTATTTCTTGTTACAGAACCATCTTCTTTTCTCAGTGCCATAATCTGTTTTCTTCCCTTACTGAGATGTCCCTTTGCTATCTTTAGGCTTTGGTTGTTTTCAATTGCTTTCCTCACTAGTTCACAGTTGAATTTTCTTACGTCTTCAGTGATACTTTTTCTTACTGTCTTGCATAGCTGTATATATTCCACTTTGGAAGTCACATCTTCTTTAGTTGTCCTCATCTCTCTTCTTTTTTGCATCAACATTTTCGTTTTTCCTGATAATTTGTTTACATGCAACTTGTTCTTAGACCCAGCTAATTTTGTTGCTGTTTCCATAAGAGCTTTGGTTACTTTTCTGTTAACTTCAGAGATGTCTACTTCTTCCGATGTTAGGCCTTCAAAAGCAGAGAACCTGTTCTTCAGTTCCAACTTGAAGGTATTATGGTGTTTTTAAGGTTGGTTATGTCAATAGATTTTGTTTGTCTTATGAGCTTGCCACGTTCAAGTTTGGTGTTGAGGTGCATCTTACATCTCACCAATCTATGGTCACTACCTGTGTTGAACTTGTTTAGCACACTGCAGTCTTCTATGACGAATTTTTTGTTACACATAATAAAATCAATTTCACTTGTCGTCCCATTTGGATGTCTCCATGTCCATTTCCTGTGTGGCTTTTTCTTGAAGAAGGAGTTCAAGATGAAAAACCCTTCTGCCTCTGCAAACTCAACGAGAGTATTTCCACGCTGGTTTCTGTTGCCTTGACCGAATTTACCTACTGAAGTTTCATTCTGTTGCCGTTGCCCTATTTTTGCATTGAAATCTCCCATAATTATTTTCAAGTGCTGCTTACCTTTATTATTAAGATGACAAATTTCCTCATAAAATTCTTCAATTTCTTCTTCAGGATGACTTGTGGTGGGTGCATAAGTTTGAATAATCTGAGCCTGGTATCTTTTCGAGAGTTGGATAACAAGTCGTGCAGCTCTGTCAGAGGAACTTTCAACTTCTACAACTTTATCCTTCAGTTTCTTGTTTATTATAAATCCAACACCACTAGTTCTGCCAGTATCTGTCCCACGATAGTAGAAGAGATGTCCACTTTTCAGTTCGATGAGATCTTCTCCTTTTCTCCTTACCTCACTTAGCCCGACGATGTCCCACTTGATCCTTTGTAGTTCCTCTTCCAATTCAAGAAGCCTTGAATCAGAAGATAGGGAGCGTCCGTTGTACGTCGCCAAGGTCAGCATCAGATGGCAGCCTAGTCCGGTCCTCCGGGGATTCTTAGCACCCTCTGCCTTCATGTCGCACTGGCCGCTGCCTTGGCCAGGTACATTCCAGCTGCCGGAGACTGAGGGCCAAGATTTAAGTTGTGGAATCATTTTGGAGGGTTTGGCCATAACTCACCACGCTGGCCAAGCGGGTTGGTGAGTGTGGGATAGAATTTCCTCTAATCCCGATGGTATAGTTATACCGCTATTGGCGGTCGTCAGAGCCCCTTTAGTGGGAACAGGATGTACCACGAGAAGGCGGGGTTGACATTTGTCAGGGAGAGGCTGTGATGTTACGTATATATATATATATATATATATATATATATATATCTGTTCGGTCATGGCAACAGAAACCAGCGTGGAAATACTCTCGTTGAGTTTGCAGAGGCAGAAGGGTTTTTCATCTTGAACTCCTTTTTCAAGAAAAAGCCACACAGGAAATGGACATGGAGACATCCAAATGGGACGACAAGTGAAATTGATTTTATTATGTGTAACAAAAAATTCGTCATAGAAGACTGCAGTGTGCTAAACAAGTTCAACACAGGTAGTGACCATAGATTGGTGAGATGTAAGATGCACCTCAACACTAAACTTGAACGTGGCAAGCTCATAAGACAAACAAAATCTATTGACATAACCAACCTTAAAAAACACCATAATACCTTCAAGTTAGAACTGAAGAACAGGTTCTCTGCTTTAGAAGGCCTAACATCGGAAGAAGTGGACATCTCTGAAGTTAACAGAAAAGTAACCAAAGCTCTTATGGAAACAGCAACAAAATTGGCTGGGTCTAAGAACAAGTTGCATGTGAACAAATTATCAGGAAAAACCAAAATGTTGATGCAAAAAAGAAGAGAGATGAGAACAACTAAAGAAGATGTGACTTCCAAAGTGGAATATATAGAGCTATGCAAGACAGTAAGAAAAAGTATCACTGAAGACGTAAGGAAATTCAACTGTGAACTAGTGAGGAAAGCAATTGAAAGCAACCAAAGCCTAAAGATAGCAAAGGGACATCTCAGTAAGGGAAGAAAACAGATTATGGCACTGAGAAAAGAAGATGGTTCTGTAACAAGAAATAGAGGAGAAATTTTGACAAGAGTGAAAGATTTCTACTCCAAATTATATGAAAGGGATGATATATGCACTCCAGACATCATGAAAGATACCAGTACCAGAGTTCCTCCAGTCCTTCCAGCAGAAGTTGCACATGCAATCAAGAACATGAAGCGAGGAAAAGCTCCAGGAGAAGATGAAATTACTGTAGACATCATACAAGAAGCAAGTGGAGAAATCGAAACAGTACTCGCCCAAATTTTCACTCGATGCCTTAATGAAGGAAAGATTCCTGAGGATTGGAACACCGCTACAATGATCCTGCTACATAAGAAAGGTGACATTGAGGATCTCGGAAACTACAGACCTATCAGCCTCCTATCAGTAGTTTATAAAATCTTCACTAAAGTTCTTTCACACCGCTTGAAGGTAACACTGGACATGGCTCAACCGAGAGAACAAGCTGGATTCAGGAGTGGCTACAGCACAATAGATCATATCCACGTGCTGAGAGAACTAATTGAAAGAGCGAGGGAATATGAACTTCCATTGTGCATGGCTTTTATCGATTATGAAAAAGCCTTTGATTCGGTGAAACCATCAGCAGTTACAATGGCTCTGAAAACCTGCGGTATTGAAGATGCATACATTAATATTATTAATAACATCTATGAAAATGCAAGTGCAAAGATTAGGCTGTTTGAAAATACAACACACGTAAAAATTGGAAAAAGAGAGTGAGACAAGGTGACACCATATCTCCGAAGCTCTTTAATGCCACATTGGAGGGTGTTTTTCAGTCGCTGAGCTGGGAAAACAAGGGAATAAAGATTAATGGAGATTATCTAACCCACCTTCGCTTTGCTGATGACCTAGTCATTTTTGCAACTACCCCATCAGAGCTGCAGAGTATGATCCAGGAACTTGCTGACAAGAGTAAAGAAGTGGGATTAAAAATGAACTTTCAGAAGACAAAAGTGATGTTCAATGCTTTTACAAGAAATGAAGATTTATCGATTGATGGAGAAAAGCTGGAGATAACAGACACGTACGTTTATCTTGGACAGCAGATATCAAGTGAGGGTCACATTGATGAAGAAATTAATCGGCGTACAAAACTTGCCTGGAGAGCTTTTGGAAGAAACAGCATAATTTTCAAGAGCAATATGCCATTATGTCTTAAAAGAAAAGTGTTTGATCAATGCATCCTTCCAGTGCTTACGTATGGTGCAGAGACGTGGACCTTAACTAAAAGAGACATACAAAGGCTGCAGACAACTCAAAGTTGCATGGAGAGGTGCATACTTGGTGTAACCAGGAGAGATAAGAAGAGGAACTCGTGGATCCGAAAAATGACAAGAGTGGAAGACATCATGATCAGATTTAAATCCCTGAAATGGCAATGGGCTGGACATACTGCCAGAAGGACAGATCATCGATGGACAGCCGAAATTTTAGATTGGATTCCAAGGGACAGGAAAAGACCCAGAAGAAGACCACATGGGAGATGGGTGGATGAAATTCGAAAGTATGCAGGGGTGACATGGAGGAGACTGGCACAAGACAGACCGTTGTGGAGGAAACTTGGGGAGACCTTCGTCCAGCAGTGGATTGATAATGGTTGACAATGATGATGATGATGATGATATATATATATATATATATATTTGTGAAAAATGCTTACGTGACAGAGAAAAACAAATGTTATTTTTGAAATCAGCGTAGCAAAATAAATCTAAATCACTTGAAGTAATGTCAACCCCAGTCGAAAAGTTAAATTCTGTAGGGTAGTAAAATCAGAAGAATCATTATGAAATACATTGTATGTATAAATATAGCACACGCACACATTTTAATTACATCATATTAATCAAATCATCCATATTAATTATCAGTTCGCTTTCAACCTTGAAACTTCAAATTTTTGGATTTAAGGTTTCTTGATTGGTTACCAAATTTTATTTTGCTTTCTATGGACTTGGTTTGAATTTTTTTTTTTTTTTTTTGAGGTTTAACGACCGCCGTGAGCAACTCAATAGGCTATAAGCAGTGGCCCGTCCCTAATTTAGGGTCACTGGTTCCAGGAAGGGAGAGAGCCAGTGCCGTAAGACAAACACAACATCCATGCCTCACCGGGATTCGAACCCGGGCCCCGTTCGGACAAATGATCAGAGGCCTTCGCTTAGACCACTGCGCCACCGGGGCGGCCAGGAATCAGGCATTCTGAAACTTTGACTCTGAATTTGCATTAGCGTTGTTAGGCAAAATTGTCAGGCCAAGGTATTTTTATCGACTATACCTACCATTGTAGGGTTTATATTTGTATTTGGTGTTGTTGGTATATACACTGAGTGGCCACGTTTTTATGACTACCTGACAGTTTTAAGCAAAAAAGCTACGGCTGCACGCTGTTTCCGCCAGAAGGCGTGGCTAGTATAAAAGGGAAAGCTTAGTGTTTGTGACAGTAATAGAAGTGATTTTTGGGTGACGAGATTTGTAAAAAATGCGATTTGACGGACTTTCAACGTGGGATGATTGTAGGAGCTCGGAGCCATGGAGCGAGTATCACCAAAACCGCCGCATTCGTGAAATGTTCCAGAGCAGCTGTTGTTAAAGTGTTTAAAGACTGGACTGTCGGCCAAATCACTGAGCAAATTACAGACCATCTTAATCAAGGATCCCCTCAAATGGTCTCTGCACGCACTGTTCGCCGTACACTACATCGGATGGGATATGGCAGCCGAAGGCCTGTTCGAACACCTTTGCTGTCTGCAATTAACAAGAGAAAACGTCTCTAGTTCGTACAGGAGCACAAGGATTGGATAGTCGATAATTGGAAACAAATTATGTGGTCCGATGAATCACGTTTTCAGTTGCACCATGTCGATGGCCGAGTGAAAATTTGGCGGAAACTGCACGAAAGCATGGACCCCAAATGCACTGGTACAACCCTTCAAGTTGGTGGAGGCAACGTTACGGCTTGGGGAATGTTTTCCTGGTATGCGTTGGGCCATTTAATTCGTGTTGATCAACGTCTGACTGGCACATCATATCTAAACATCGTTGCGAATCAAGTGCATCCTGTCATGTGGATGATTTATCCCAATGGCGATGGCTACTTTCAACAAGATAATTCGTCCTGCCATAGAGCTGGTATTGCACAGGATTGGTTTCAGGAACATGCCGATGAGTTTACTTTGCTTAGGTGGACCCCACAATCTCCAGATCTCAACCCCATTGAGAATTTGTGGGATGAAGTTGATCGAACCATCAGACAGCTGGATCCACAACCCTGCAATCTCACACTCATGGAAAGTGCTATTCATCAAGCATCCCACAAACCACCTATCAACATCTCGTGGATTCCATGCCACGAAGAAACGACGCAGTATTAAATGCAAAAGGTGGCCCAACGAAGTACTGAGGGGGTGGTCATAATAAAGTGGCCACTCAGTGTATATATATATATATATATATATATATATATATATACATTAAAATTTTCAATGATTCAATAAAGGAATGACGTGAAAGTCCTTAGAAGCCAATTCTGGACTATAGGACGGGTGCTTACTCATTTCGCCTTCCGACTTTGTTAAGAAAGTGTTGCGTGGTGTTGGCGGTGTTCGGCCTGGTGCAATCGTAAAGGAGAATGAGACCATCGCTCAGCTGACTTGGTTGTTTTTGTCGGATGTTCTAGTCCAATTTTTTCAGCGTGCCACAATACCGATCAGCGTTGATTTTGCTCCCATGCTGTAAGAAGTCCCCCAAAAGCACACCCGAGGAATCATAGACAAGTTAGTAAAATCATGCAATGCATTGATTATGATACGCTTTCCAACATACCAGAAATCATTACTCAAGTTATTACTCACGTTATGAAGATATTGGCTGTGGAATAAATCTGGCTCCTGTGTCCTGACCTTTGACCTCATTTCAGTGATATTTAACAGAACCGGTTCAGCATACCTCCGGAACAACATACAAAAGTTTTGTCGCAATTTTACGTAAGTTATGACGCATAAGAGCAATGGAATGGATCCCGCTCCTATGTCGTGACCTTTGACCCCAGTATATATACACTGCTGGCCACCCAAAATGCAACACCAAGAAGGACACGAGATAGCAAAGCCAGATTTACTGGACACATAACAACAGATACAAAGATGAAACGATTGAGCTTACAGGCCCGTGCGATTTGCGGAACACGCAGACATCAATAGTTCGTGTGGCCCCCCATGGCTGGCAATAACGGCCGCTAGACGCCGCGACATCGAACAAAAGAGGCTTTGTATGTGGGCTTGGGGTATGTCGGTCCAGGCTGCTTCCACACGTTGCCACAGTGCATCAGGCGAAGCCGCGGGTGGTGCTTTGCGGGCCACTCGGCTGCCGATCAGCGACCAGACGTGTTCGGTGGGCTACATATCGGGAGAACAGGCGGGCCACGGCAGCAGTGACACCTGGTGAGCCGTGAAGAACTGTTGCACGCTGCGTGCCACTTGCGGGCGCGCATTGTTCTGTTAAAACGTGGCCGTTGGCACGTTCTGCAGGTAAGGGAGGACTATAGGCTCCAAAACGTCGGAGATGTATCGGTTGCTCTTGAGTGTACTGGCGATGCATACCAGAGGTGCGCGGGTGTAATATACAATTGCACCCCAAACCATAACGCCAGGCGACGGACCGGTATGGCGATGCATAATACAGGCATCATACAGTCTCTCGCCGCGGTGCCTCAACACGTGGTTCCGACCATCGTGGTGTTCCAGGCAGAAGCGGGATTCGTCGGAGAACATAATGTCGTGCCATTCCGTAGTCCAGGTGTTTCGTTCAACGGCCCACTGCCGCCGCACTCACCGGTGGTGTAACGTCAATGGTAATCGGAGCAATGGGCGCCATGCGACAAGTCCCCGCTCTTGCAGATGACGTCGAACGGTACGTGCTGAAACAAGTTGTTGCGCAACACACTCTAATTCCTGCGCTAACGTTCGTGATGTGGCGGTGCGAGTCGTCAATGCCCGCCGCACAACATGCCGGTCCTCTCGTTCGGTGGTGTGCCGCGGCTGCGGCAATCGCTCACGTCGGTCCGTCCGTCACTCCTGCCCCCACCGAATCCATACTCGCCTCACTTTGGCTGGATGTCGTCCCACACGAGCGCCGCCGACGTCTCGGTACAATAAACCGCTGTCGCGATAAGCCACTATTCGTCCTCTGTCGAACTTCGAGACGTGCTGGAATAACTACCGTATTCTGCGACGAGGCATCAGGAAGCTTCCCACACACAGGTCCGGCAGCACAGCACACTTCGACTACTTACATCCCGCCTTCTGTGCCCCCTTCTTACAGTGCTTCACGGTGGTGTGCCGGGCGCACATGATTTGTATATGCCCTGCAATGCTAACCGTTTGCACGTCCTCTCGCGGGCGACGCATGCTGCGAATTTCAGGCCAATCGGATGCTTCCTTCTTGGTGTTACATTTTGGGTGGCCAGCAGTGTATATATATATATATATATATATATATATATATATATATATCATCATCATCATCATTGTCAACCATTATCAATCCACTTCTGGACGAAGGTCTCCCCAAGGTTCCTGCACAACGGTCTGTCTTGTGCCAGTTTCCTCCATGCCACTCCCGCATACTTTCGAATTTCATCCACCCATCTCCCATGTGGTCTTCTTCTAGGTCTCTTCCTGTCCCTTGGAATCCAATCTAAAATTTCGGCTGTCCATCGATGGTCTGTCCTTCTGGCAGTATGTTCAGCCCATTGCTATTTCAGGGATTTAACTCTGATCATGATGTCTTCCACTCTTGTAATTTTTCGGATCCACGAGTTCCTGTTCTTATCTCTCCTGGTTACACCAAGCATGCACCTATCAATGCTGCTTTGAGTTGTCTGCAGCCTTTGTATGTCTCTTTTAGTTAAGGTCCACCTCTGCACCATACGTAAGCACTGGAGGGATGCATTGATCAAACACGTTTCTTTTAAGACATAATGGCATATTGCTCTTAAAAATTATGCTGTTTCTTCCAAAAGCTCTCCAGGCAAGTTTTGTACGCTGATTAATTTCTTCATCAATGTGACCCTCACTTGATATCTGCTGTCCAAGATAAACGTACGTGTCTGTTATCTCCAGCTCTTCTCCATCAATCGATAAATATTCATTTCTTGTAAAAGCATTGAACATCACTTTTGTCTTCTGAAAGTTCAGTTTTAATCCCACTTCTTTACTCTTGTCAGCAAGTTCCTGGATCCTACTCTGCAGCTCTGATGGGTAGTTGCAAAAATGACTACGTCATCAGCAAAACGAAGGTGGGTTAGATAATCTCCATTAATCTTTATCCCTTTGTTTTCCCAGTTCAGTTATTGAAAGACATTTTCCAATGTGGCGTTAGAGAGCTTCAGAAATATGGTGTCACCTTGTCTCACTCCCTTTCCAATTTTTATGTGTGTTGTATTTTCAAACAGCCGAATCTTTGCACTTGCATTTTCATAGGTGTTGTTAATAAAATTAATGTATGCATCTTCAATACCGCAGGATTTCAGAGCCATTGTAACTGCTGATGGTTTCACCGAATCATAGGCTTCTTCATAATCGATAAAAGCCATGCACAATGGAAGTTCATATATATATATAATGTTTCTATGCGTGTGTGTGTGTGTGTGTGTGTGTGTGTGTGTGTGTGTTTGTTTTGAGAGTTCCGGTATGCATTTTTTGAATAGTGGTTTGTGGGTTTTTTAAATTGTGGTTTGTGGTGTTTGGTTCTGTGGCATGTTTTATTTTTATATACAGCCAACTCTCTGGATATAGTGAACTCTGTTTTAGTGAACATTGAGCTATAGTGAACCTAAATCGCTGGTCCCGACTCGCAACATGGGAAATGTACATTAAAATTTTCGTTTATAGTGAATCCTGAAGTTCTGTTATAGTGAACCTAAAAAAAAAAAAAAACTTCAAAGAAAAGAATGTACTTGTGACATAATATTGTAACTAATTTCAAAACAAACCTTCTGGTAAAAACTTGAAATAATGTGTTGAGAACAAATATTGTAGGCCTACTACTCCTTACGTGCATTAAAAGACAAAGGTAGGATTAAAAACCTGAGCAACATCAAGCTGGTGTTCCTGCCTGCCAACACCACGTCAGTCCTCCAACTCATGGATCAAGGTGTGATTCGCAGCTTTAAAACTTATTACAGAAGCGAAGTAACGCTTCGTTTAATCCAAGCCTTGGAATCAAAGCAGAAAAAATTAATAAATGTTCTGAATGCTGTACGTTTTGGAAACAAAGCGTGCGGGAATGTGTCAACTGTCGATATACGGAAGTGTTTCCAGAGGTCTGGTTTGGCTACTGGAGTGTGGCATTCGAAGAAGAGGATGGTGGGCCTCTTAAGGACCTCCTTCAGTATTCGGCTTGAATTCCACTGAAACTGAAGATTTTATCGATGCTGACTGTGAAGTTACAACGAATGAAATCCCGTCGGATGAAACTATTATCGAGGCTGTGAAAGGCGGTTTCAGCACGGAAGAAATCAGGGCTGAAGATGAGCAGAACGATAACGAAGAACGTGTTCCAACAGTGAAAGAAGTGTTGGATGGTGTCAGGACTGTGCTAAAGTTCCTGAATGTATGGAAGATGTAGAATCGAGTGTAGCAAAAGCACAGACTCTAGAAAAGGACATAGAGAAAGTATTTATTAAAACTGTTTGCAGCAAGCAGCGACACATAACAGACTAATTTCATGTTGACTAAGGTAATGTAAAAGCAATTTTCTTTACATATTTGAATTAATATACACTACGTACATAAAAATATTATTTTTTAGATGCATATGTACAGATTTTATTTTCTTGCTCACCATTCCACTTAATTCAAGTTAAGGGAAGGCACTTCGGTTTTAGTGAACCTCGGACTTAGTAAACGAAATATGCGAGTCCGCAGAAGTTCACTATAAGCGGAGTTGAATAATAGGTCATGGTAGACAGCAGAAAAGGACAATCAATAGGGATTTGTTCTTATCTGCTGTCTACTATGACCTAAGGAGCATCTCAGTGGGTCTTGGGTTATCCCGACATTTTCTGAGTTTCGAAAGGTCATGATCGACGACGGTGTTTCCCTAATGAGATCGGCTTGAAAGGTTTGAACTTTTTTTGGAAAGAGTTATCAAAGTGTTTTGAGACTTCCGCTATTAATTTTTTTGAATGGTGGTTTGTGGTGTTTGGTTCTGTGCTATGTTTTTATTGATATTATGCTGTGATTTGTTACAGATTGCTGCTTTGGTGCTTCTGTGCGAATTCTACGTTTGTATATTGTGTATTTTAGCTTGCTTCAATTTTATTAGTATATATGTAAGGTCAGGTGATGCGTAACATCACAGCCTCTCCTTGACAAATGTCAACCCCGCCTTCTCGTGGTGCATCCTGTTCCCACTAAAGGGGCTCTGACGACCGCCAATAGCGGTATAACTATACCATCGGGATTAGAGGAAATGCTATCCCACACTCACCAACCCGCTTGGCCAGCGTGGTGAGTTATGGCCAAACCCCTCCAAAATGACTCCACAACTTAAATCTTGGCCCTCAGTCTCCGGCAGCTAGAATGTGCCTGGCCAAGGCAGCGGCCAGTGCGACATAAAGGCAGAGGGTGCTAAGAATCCCCGGAGGACCGGACTAGGCTGCCATCTGATGCTGACCTTGGCGACGTATAACGGACGCTCCCTATCTTCTGATTCAAGGCTTCTTGAATTGGAAGAGGAACTACAAAGGATCAAGTGGGACATCGTCGGGCTAAGTGAGGTAAGGAGAAAAGGAGATCTCATTGAACTGAAAAGTGGACATCTCTTCTACTATCGTGGGACAGATACTGGCAGAACTAGTGGTGTTGGATTTATAATAAACAAGAAACTGAAGGATAAAGTTGTAGAAGTTGAAAGTTCCTCTGACAGAGCTGCACGACTCGTTATCCAATTATCGAGAAGATACCAGGCTCAGATTATTCAAACTTATGCACCAACCACAAGTCATGCTGAAGAAGAAATTGAAGAATTTTATGAGGAAATTCGTGATCTAAATAATAAAGGTAAGCCGCACTTGAAGATAATTATGGGAGATTTCAATGCAAAAATAGGGCAACGGCAACAGAATGAAACTTCAGTAGGTAAATTCGGTCACGGCAACAGAAACCAGCGTGGAAATACTCTCGTAGAGTTTGCAGAGGCAGAAGGGTTTTTCATCTTGAACTCCTTTTTCAAGAAAAAGCCACACAGGAAATGGACATGGAGACATCCAAATGGGACGACAAGTGAAATTGATTTTATTATGTGTAACAAAAAATTCGTCATAGAAGACTGCAGTGTGCTAAACAAGTTCAACACAGGCAGTGACCATACATTGGTGAGATGTAAGATGCACCTCAACACTAAACTCGAACGTAGCAAGCTCATAAGACAAACAAAATGTATTGACATAACCAACCTTAAAAAACACCATAATACCTTCAAAGTGGAACTGAAGAACAGATTCTCTGCTTTAGAAGGCCTAACATCGGAAAAAGTGGATATTTCTGAAGTTAACAGAAAAGTAACCAAAGCTTTTATGGAAACAGCAACAAAATTAGCTGGGTCTAAGAACAAATTGCATGTGAACAAATTATCAGGAAAAACCAAAATGTTGATGCAAAAAAGAAGAGTGATGAGGACAACTAAAGAAGATGTGACTTCCAAAGTGGAATATATAGAGCTATGCAAGACAGTACGAAAAAGTATCACTGAAGACGTAAGGAAATTCAACTGTGAACTAGTAAGGAAAGCAATTGAAAACAACCAAAGCCTAAAGATAGCAAAGGGACATCTCAGTAAGGGGAAAAAACAGATTATGGCACTGAGAAAAGAAGATGGTTCTGTAACAAGAAATAGAGGCGAAATTTTGACAAGAGTGAAAGATTTCTACTCCAAATTATATGAAAGGGATGATACATGTACTCCAGACATCATAAAAGGTACCAGTACCAGAGTTCTTTCAGTCCTTCCAGCAGAAGTTGCACATGCAATCAAGAACATGAAGCGAGGAAAAGCTCCAGGAGAAGATGGAATTACTGTAGACATCATACAAGAAGCAAGTGGAGAAATCGAAACAGTACTCGCCCAAATTTTCACTCGATGCCTTAATGAAGGGAAAATTCATGAGGATTGGAACAACGCTACAATGATCTTGCTACATAAAAAAGGTGACATTGAGGATCTCAGGAACTACAGACCTATCAGCCTCCTATCAGTGGTTTATAAAATCTTCACTAAAGTTCTTTCACACCGCTTGAAGGTGACACTGGACATGGCTCAACCGAGAGAACAAGCTGGATTCAGGAGTGGCTACAGCACAATAGATCATATCCACGTACTGAGAGAACTAATTGAAAGAGCGAGGGAATATGAACTTCCATTGTGCATGGCTTTTATCGATTATGAAAAAGCCTTTGATTCGGTGAAACCATCAGCAGTTACAATGGCTCTGAAATCCTGCGGTATTGAAGATGCATACATTAATATTATTAATAACATCTATGAAAATGCAAGTGCAAAAATTCAGCTGTTTGAAAATACAACACACATAAAAATTGGAAAAGGAGTGAGACACAAGGTGACACCATATCTCCGAAGCTCTTTAATGCCACATTGGAAAATGTCTTTCAATCACTGAACTGGGAAAACAAAGGGATAAAGATTAATGGAGATTATCTAACCCACCTTCGTTTTGCAGATGACATAGTCATTTTTGCAACTACCCCATCAGAGCTACAGAGTATGATCCAGGAACTTGCTGACAAGAGTAAAGAAGTGGGATTAAAAATGAACTTTCAGAAGACAAAAGTGATGTACAATGCTTTTACAAAAATGAAGATTTATCGATTGACGGAGAAAAGCTGGAGATAACAGATACGTATGTTTATCTTGGACAGCAGATATCAAGTGAGGGTCACATTGATGAAGAAATTAATCGGCGTACAAAACTTGCCTATAGAGCTTTTGGAAGAAACAGCATAATTTTCAAGAGCAATATGCCATTATGTCTTAAAAGAAAAGTGTTTGATCAATGCATCCTTCCAGTGCTTACGTATGGTGCAGAGACATGGACCTTAACTAAACGAGACATACAAAGGCTGCAGACAACTCCAAAAAGCATGGAGAGGTGCATGCTTGATGTAACCAGGAGAGATAAGAAGAGGAACACGTGGATCCGAAAAATGACAAGAGTGGAAGACATCATGATCAGATTTAAATCCCTGAAATGGCAATGGGCTGGACATACTGCCAGAAGAACAGACCATCGATGGACAGCCGAAATTTTAGATGGGATTCCAAGGGACAGGAAAAGACCCAGAAGAAGACCACATGGAAGATGGGTGGATGAAATTCGAAAGTATGCGGGAGTGACATGGAGGAGACTGGCACAAGACAGACCGTTGTGGAGGAACCTTGGGGAGACCTTCGTCCAGCAGTGGATTGATAATGGTTGACAATGATGATGATATATATATATAAGGTAAAAATAAACTACAAAGTAGAGTCTGAAACAAAAAAGTTATTTAACGAGGTCAAAAACTACGAATTAAACCTCAAAACCCAACAGGCAAGAGTAAAAATAATAAAAAATTAATAGCAAAACCAGAATGCAGAAAGTGGCGAGAATGCCGAGCCTTGCTGTATGTACAAAAGTTCCTATTTACTTAGGTGTCCCTGTTGTAATTTTTATTCTTTTATTTTTGTTGTATTTTTGGAAGTGCTTTTTTCCCCAGGGAATGACATTATTTAAGAGCTTTTTGCACTTTGATTCACGTTTGGAACTTCACTTGGGCGGTATAGTTGCTCAACCACGTGCTTTAACTGGATTTTTCTGTTGGTTTGTTCAAACCTTCTCACATTTTGTGCGGTTTTTTTAAAACGTTTTTCTGCTTTTGTGACAGATGATGAGCATGCGTTGGGCCAGGGAAGTGATAGATGTATGCAAAAACTTTTGCTAAATTACTTTTTTCCGCACCATTGAGAGCGGTTATGTTAATTAAAAACTCTTGTGGAACTTATACTTGCATCTATGGCTTTGCAGAAACCCATTTCCAACTAGGTCTTTGTGGAAGTGAGAAAATGCAGAGTTTTGCTGGTCCTTGACGAAGCCAAGGCTCGGCATTCTCGACACTTTTTGCATTCTGGTTTTGCTACTAATTTATTATTTTTTTTACTCTTGCCTGTTGGGTTTTGAGGTTTAATTCTTAGTTTTTGACCTTGTTAAATAACTTTTTTGTTTCAGACTCTACTTTGTAGTTTGTAATTTCTGAATATTCGTCACTGCTACATTGCGCGTCATGGTCTTTAGAATGTATGTTCAAAAAAATATTTTTTGGTTTTTAAATATTTTCTTTAACTCTGCTTTTAGGTATAAGGTAAAAATATATATACATATATATATGAACGGATAATAATGATCGGCGCCAGGAAGCTGGAGGACAGCCTTTAGTCCAGGATAGCCAAACGTAGTTATTGTCGGCTGTTCGAGGTCAAGTGATGGGGAGATGCTGCAGGAATGATCACAAATGTAACCCACATTCGCGTATTAGCGCAAAAATGGGCTAACAACTGGGGTGAATACGGTTGTACGGTTGGTAGATGCTGTCCGAGAAAACCATACGTCTTACCATTCCTCAGTTAGCGGAGAAGAAGAACCAGGCAGCACAAAGAAACGTTTCCGAGCACATAATCGAGCGGACGCTCTTGCAAATGAGCCTAAGGTGTTGGCTGTCAACATTTGTTCACGTTTACTAACCGTCACCGTCAGCTCTTCATGTAGTGGGCACGACAGCAGCGTAACTGGGTATTGGACGAGTGGAAAGGATTTGACTGCTCCCATTAATCCAGGTTCCAAGTTCAACATGCCGACCGCCAGATCCGTATTCGACGCCACATGGGTAAACAACTGGAAGACGCCCAGGTGATGGAGTGATCTAAGCGCTGGCTTCTGAGAAAGGAAAAATCGATATCTCACAGATGAAACCGTGAATCGCTCTGAGAAACCAAGAATATTTTTCAAGGCAGTATAAAATAAAGAATAAAATGAAGAATAAAGTTAAAAATTAAGAGTATTTTTTCATTCTAAAATTAATCACATTTCGATCACACTTTCAACCTGGGGATACTAAACAAGTTAGTAAAAGCATGCAATGCATTGATTATGATACGCTTTCCAACATACCAGAAATTATTACTCAAGTTATGTGGATAATGGCTGTGGAATAAATCTCGCTCCTGTGTCCTGACCTTTGACCCCATTTCTATGATATTCAACAGAACCGGTTCACTATACCTCCGGAACAACATGATAAAGTTTTGTTGCAATAGAAGCAGCTTTACGCAAGTTATGAGAATAATGGCTGTGGAATAAATCTGGCTTTTGTGCAATGACATTTGACCCCATTTCGTTGATATTCAACACAACCGGTTCACTATACCTCCGGAACAACATGATAAAGTTTTGTCGCAATCCAAGCATTTTAGGTACGTTATGATGCACAAGGGAAATGGAATGGATCCCCTCCAGTGTCCTGACCTTTGACCCCATTTCGCCCATTTTCAATAGGGTTCGTCCCCAGTGGCTCCCTACAACATACTAAAATTTAATCGAAATCGAACCATTTTTACGCAAGTTATGACGCAAAAGAGCAATGGAATAAATCCCGCTCTTATGCCATGCCTGACCTTTGAACCCATTTCCAATAGGTTTTGTGCCCAGGTGGTTCCCTACCACATACTAAAATTTCATCGAAATCGAACCATATTTACGCATGTTATGACGCATAAAGGCAATGGAATGGATCCCGCTTTTATGTCCTGACCTTTGACCCCATTTCTCCCATTTTCAATAGGGCTCGTCCTCATGTGGTTCCCTACCACATACTAAAATTTCATCGAAATCGAACCATTTTTACGCAAGTTATGACGCATAAAGGCAATGGAAGGAATCCAGCTCCTATGTCCTGACCTTTGACCCTGCTTCGCCCATTTTCATCAGGGTTTGTTCCCAGATGGTCCCCTACCACATACTAAAATTTCGTCGAAATCGAACCATTTTCAGGTGACTTATCGTGCGGACGGACGGACGGACGGACAGACGGACAGACGGACGGACAAAGCTGGAGCATATACGCTTCTTAAAACTACGGTTGGAAAGCGTAAAAAATGAGGTTTGTGGAGGGAAGCCGTGGAAAAATATCGCACGGAGACCCAAGCAGCTCTGCAATCGGCATTGATCGTAGTAGTTTTTATCATCATTTGAAGCAGCGTCATCATCACTGGAATTGGATATTTCTTCTGTTGATATATCATGATCTCTTGAAACATAAACGAAAAAACAGTATCATTCATTTGCACGTGATCTTCATCATCCAAAAACTGTGTTTGTACTGTAAATAATTTTCATTTATTTGACGATCATTGGAAGTTATAACGAAGTAAATTTCTCCGCCATTTTTGGTCCACGCCGGGAATCGAACCCGATTCCCCATATTCCGGAACAGGTCGCTCTACCAACTGAGCTACGCATCATCACTGACGTTCGTTCTCGCTGCTATCTGCCTTTATGTCGTGTGTGTCCTGCGGGGCAGGCACGTCACATCTCCCCTCCCCCGAAAGAGGGCCGTGGGCATGACCCACGGGTCAGCCGTGACCATGAATCGTTGCAGCCAGCCATCCGCTGTAGAACGTGCACTTGAGAACTCCCAGTCAATCTGGTGTGTGGAATGCAACGTCACACCCATTTAATTTTCGAAGCGCTGGAGAAGGGATTCTCTTATTTTTCCTATCTCGCGACGTGGAAAGAACATCACACCATTGCGTGATCTTTAACTGCCGGGTCATCCGGGAAGTGCGGGCACCATTTTAACGAAGTAAATTTCTCCGTCATTTTTGGTCCACGCTGGGAATCTAATCCGAGTTCACTTATTCCGGAACAAGTCGCTCTATCAACTGAGCTACGCAGACGTTCGTTGTTGCTGCTATCTGCCTTTATGTCGTGTATGTCCTGCGGGGCAGGCACGTCATAAAGCCATTATTGTTATAACATGGACAGATTCTGTAATTAATTTAACAATGAAAACATTTCATGAGGAGAAATGCAAAACTTTTCTTTATACTCTAGTGGGGTTCATTGTACCGGAAGAAGCTTTACGTACAAAGCAGGTGACTCATGTCAAATCGCTCTCATAACTGACGTAGTACCCATAGCAAACGCATTAGAGAATACCAGAAAACACAGCGATCTCCCGAAAGAAATTACTAAACTAATTTGTTTTATTTTATTTATATATATATTTTTTAACTCTGGTGAGTTAAGAGACCCCACCAGAGTTATTAGAGGTTAATATTTATTCAGTCATCAAGTATTTAAATAATAGGCACAACGTATAACAAACATGCCAACAAGATGGTGCACACACACACACGATATCCCCGCTTCTAATAGTCAAATTAGAATTTCTTTTATTGCATCGGATATTTGTAGCCCACACCAAAAAGTTTTATTAATCTACCTTATTTTGACGCAAATTTCCGCTCGATTAAATACATGTGTTTTTGCGTTTATACGGAGTAGGATTCAAAAGTTACCGGACTGCGCATGTGCGGCAAAGTATGTGTATCACATACCCTCCGTGATTATAGGATTACGTTACGATATTATGCCTCCTCACAGCATAATTGGTTTCGTCCATCTACATCACGAACCTGCTGCGGTATATCAGGGTATTTTGAGCAATTTACGTAGCGTTAGGCGATTGATGAAAAATGGAGTTTTTGGAGCAGCGCGTTATTGCTGAGTTTTGTCTTCGTTTGGACAAGAGTCCAACAGAAACTTACGAGACGTCGAAGCAAGTTCATGGCGAAAAATTGCTTCAACATCTCGGCCACAAACGTTCGTTTGGCATCGGCGATTTAGAGAAAGGCACACAGGAGGTCGAAGACGACGAAAGAAGCGGGAAGCCAGTGACAGCTAGCACGGATGAAAACATTTCGAAGGTTGCCCTCATCGTACACGCCAACAGACAACAGACGATCGAGCAAATAGCAGAGGCTGCTGGGATATCGGAGACTATGTGTGAACGGGTACTAACAGGTGGTCTGAAGATGTACCGGGTGTGTCAACACATCGTCCCACGCATATTAACTGAAAATCAGTTGGCCATACGGATGGAAATGGCGGGACATCTCGTAACAGCCGTAGACAAAGACCCACATTTTTTAGAAGAATCACAACGGGGGATGGAAAATGGTGCTTCCTCTTCGACCCGCAGACTAAGCGGCCAACAGCTACGTGGAAATCGCCATCGTCTCCACGCAAGTAGAAATTCAGGCGAGATCGCAGCAAAAGTAAGATCATGCTAGAGATCTCTTCCGACATCCAGGGTATTGTTCATCTTGAATGTATTCCTTAAGGATGCACTGTCGACAAGGAGCTCTATCTGGACATTATGCGACGTCTACGAGAGTCGATCCGCAAGAAGAGGCCTCAACTGGGGGTGATCAATTGTGGGTGCTGTTACACGACGACGCACAAGCACACAGGTCACTCCTGGCTCGTGAGTTTTTCGCCGAAACGAGAACTGTTGTCCTGCCATCACACGCCGCACTCACCTGACTCGCTCCCTGCGACTTTCACCTCATCATTCAGCTGACACGTCGACTTCAGGGTCGTCGGTTTTCGAGCGCAGTGCATTGTTGGTTGCACTGAAGGACATTGCAAAGAATTGGTTCCAGAAGTGCTATATACACTATATTGACAAAAATCACCGGACACCTAGGAGAGAAACACAACATAGCATTTATTGACATACATCAGTACGGTGTTGGTCCACCATTGGCCTTAATGCATGCACTGACCCTTCGAGACATGCTTTCGACAAGGTTTTGGAACACAGCGATAGGTATGCGCTTCCATTCAGTACATAATGCTGCGCTAACTGTTGCTTAATAGTAGGCCTTGGTTCCAAACTTCTTATGCGGCGCTCTAATTCATCCCATAGGTGATCTATGGGATTAAGATCAGGGTTCTGTGCTGGCCAGTCGACACACGATACGGAATTATCATCAAACAACGCCGTAACAGTCCTTGCTTTATGGCTCGGTGCCTTATTCTGCTGGTACCAACAAGGCTCGGTTCCATAGTATTGCCACAGAGTTGGTAGGGCACAATTGTACAGAATATCGAGGTGGACGTGCTGGTTAACAGGTTTGCCCACGATAACCAATGCGTCGCGACCATAGAACGAAAAACACCGCCACACGAGTACACTGTCAGCTCCAAACGTGACCGTAGGAACAGTACACTGTGGTAAATATAGCGTTCCCTGGCTGCCGCCATACCCACACACGGCCATCAGACTGATGGATCATGTATCTGGATTCATCAGTCCATAGGACCCGTTTCCATTGATCTACGGTCCGCGATAAATGTTCTTTACACCATGCTAAACGATGAGTAGCATTCCGAGTGGGATGAAAGGCATATGAGCAGCCGCACGACCACGGTAACCCATGGAATGAAGTTCTCTGCGAATGGTACGTGTATACCGAGGTTCCAGCATTTTAACTCACCTGTACACTGAGGTCTTGTGCAGTACTCCGTCTGTTAGTTGTAACGACTCTTTTTCGACGTCCTCTATCACTGATTTTCTTTGATCTCCAGGTACGCTTTGCTGCTTCAGGCAAGCCATGTGTCTTCGACTCATTCAGTGCATCCCAAACAGTTGGCTTGGGTATGTTTGAACGCCTCTCGGTTTCTGTTATGGGCAGCCCACTAATATAACACTCAACAATCCTTCCTTTCTCAAAATCAGTTCTCTCCCGCCGCGACATTTTCACTCAACCTCACAGTGCGATATGATCTCGGTCGGCTACAGGCTTGCTTTTATACCGTTTGGAGCTGTACCGCGCATCTTAACAACGCAGCGGATCCGTTCATTTGCTTTTGAAGGGCTCTCCGATTACTTTTGTCAATATAGTGTATACGTATAGTGCTCCTGCACTTATTTTGTTTTGCGTTAAATCAAAAAGAAGGCCATTTTTTGGCATTGGGTATTAGTAAGTATGATTAAGTTTATTTCCAGGCTATCTGGAAAGTCTTCAGATATTAGCAAACTGCTGATTACACAGTTTAAATTACACCGAAACACCTTTCTATCATTCTGTTTGAGAGCTTTTAACAGAAGATGTCTGAACTTAATTGGAGAATTCGGAATCACAGTTCTTATATTTGAGGATGAGTCAAAATTAAAATTTTTGGCTGTTACTGGGCTGTCCAATGAGTTACCATCAGTGCTCTGTCTCGTGGGTTCGTTACGTCTTCGCTGGTAAGGAATTTAAGCAGTTCCGGGGGTTTAGCTCTATTCTGTGCCGTTAGTAAAAGTAATGAATTGCTAGCTGAATAAGAACTCGTTCTTCTGCAATGGTGCTCTGTATCCTTTATTCAACAAATATAGAGATGGTCAGAGATTTGTTTATCCTGATTTCTATATTACGGTTTTTATATTTTACACACTGATCTTTTTCTGCTTATGCTATCAAGTAGAGGTGCACTTAAAGGGGATTTTCCCTTCTTAGTGAAAACGGTGACAATTCCACGGAAGTAACGGTAATAAAATCCCCGTTTACGACTACAGTGACGGAGCTTTAAAGAAGTCGTAACAGCGAGTCACCTTCTTACTTGATAACAGTGAAAAAATCATTGTTTATAACAGAGGTGACAGAGCGGTAACGGAACTGCGAGTTACCGTCTCGCTTATAACAACAATAGAACCAATGAAACAATCGGCTCCCTTTGAATTCTTTTTTTACGAGCGAACGCGCAAGGAAAGCCAAAACAAAAACTGTCCTAAGCGTGGGAAAAAGGAGACTGAAAGAAAGCTCACATCACTAGCGACCTCTATGATGTTTCAACAGAGAAGGTGACAAATTGTTCAGATATGGTGACATGGCAACCGAAACTATGATGTAACAATGATTTTGGACCACAAGACACGGCTAATGGTGACATCCTTCTCAGTGAATTTTAAACTTTTATGAAAGAAATACGGGATTTCGCCATATAATACAAATTTTGAAGATGACAATCCGATTTTTGGCGTAAATGTGACAAGGCTGGTAAGTCAGATAATATCCGAAAACTTGAAAATTTTCATCGTCCTGGAGAAGGACTCGAACCCGCGTCTCCCAGAAAACGCCCGGGTATGCTAACCACTACACCACCCAGAACAACTAAATTTCAAGTTTCCGATGAATTTGAATATAACCATCACAGGATTCGCTAGGCGAAGCTTTTACTTTTTGTCACTGGTCATAACGGTGACACGGATTTTTCACTAACGTTGACAAACTTATAGTGACGGGATTTTCGTCCCATCTCTGCTGTCAAGCGGATCTCTCGGTCAGTTGGCTGCTTATAGTTCCTCTCTCAACTTGATTTCTTCCTCGATGTCCCATATCGGCATCGGACATTGACGCGTTCGCTGCGTAACGACCCACTCGTGGGTTGTTACGCGTGAGTTTCGTGTGCGGCAGCCGGAAATGCGGGCTGTCCTCCCGTGCTAAAGCAATAACTTCTAGGTTTTTCAGAGGGGAAAAAAAAGCTTCGTATACATAAATCTACAATTGGTATCTGTCACTTTATATATGCATCTTTGAGCGATCCACCGGTGGGACGTCTCGCACACATTTCCAAATTACGTTGTTGGGTAGTGACAGTTTATAAAGTACATGCACGGTTATGGATGTTTTTCAGACTCCACACTATTACACTATAATTAACACAGCAATCAGACATCTCTGAACTACCTACATTTACGGTTTCTCACGTACATAAATCACATCAGAAAACTTGAACATTTGATCGCCCTGGAGCGGGAATCGAACTCGCATCTCCCGATTTACGTTCGAGTGTGCTAACCATTACACAGCCCAAGACGACACTTTTACATTTTGTCTGACTTGGCGCCCACCTCCTCCCATTACACGCGAGAGTACTTTGCAGACGACCCGCGCCTGTTGAAACGGAAGAGGCAATATGATACCTATCCTCTCACTCTTTTGCCTATGTTCCTCCACTATAAAAGACAAAAAGATGAAAATATTAAATGCACTGCGTATAACTGAAAAAATTGTGTTACTGTATCTTCTCAGTACAGATTCCGACAAATCAATCATATAGGCATAATAAAAAACCAAAATCAAATTGTTTTTTCATTTAGTAAAAAGTTACGGAGTGTATTAATTTGTTTCATCATTTTGTGCTGAACGACCCACCGGTCACCATTCATGAACGTGCATTATAACGAAAATCTTATAGTGAAGAAGCCTAATTATAGTTACAATGTAGAATATGCATTAAATATTATAACTACAATATAGAATTCCTTTCATTATTCACGTAAACAGCTACTTAGTGCATTAAATCAATATATATATATATATATATTTTACATTTTCCCCCTTTTTTTTTTAGAAATAACTGATATAACTAAGAACGTTATGCTACTGTATCACAACACCATAGATTCCATGAAATAATTCATATACGTATAATAAATTTAGGGCTAACGAGCGAAAGGCAGACTGTACTGCGTTTAATAAAATTTTATGGAATGCGTTCATCAGTTTAATCATTGGGTGCTAAACGACACACCGGTGATTACTCCTGCTCTTGCAGTATGCTATCTAAACTCCGTTCGTTACGAAATGCAAACGTACAAACCCCAAACATCAGCCGCTATCTCTTGGCAGACAAGGAAAACACTTCCAAGAAATGACCCATCCGCGTGTCGTACAAGACTGTATTGAATCAGTCAACGTCCCACTGGTGGGTCGTCACGCACCCCAAAAGAGTCACCGAAAAACGTTGCCGCAGCGAACGTGTTAAAAATCTCTATTTTTTTTAGTCTTCCGAGAGAGAGAGAGAGAGAGAGAGAGAGAGAGAGGACTCCCTCCTCTTTCTTCGGGCTGAAAAATCGTTGCAAATACCCAATTTACCTACTTCTAGCACTAGATCCAAACTCCCCTTATTTTTTCTACTTTATTTGAGAATGCGTTCTCCTAGTTCACTTCGCGTGAAGTCCTCGCGATCATCAGGTCAGCTCCATATCATTTTCATTCCTCTCAAACCCCTTCAGCAGCATCTTACTTCGCCTAATTAAGGACGGGTGATTCTTGAACGTAACTAACTTTTACGTGTGAGCCATTGTTCGTTCCACATCCTTCTGAAGAAAGAAGATGAGCCCCGAGAAGTCCAAACATTGCCGTAAACCCATCTTCAGAGCAATAAAGCAATTCAACATGAACTACATGAACAACCGATGCAGGGAAACTGCCAGCAATAGCGTTTCCTCCTAACATTGAAATATAGCATGGAGTGGTCAATACCCCTCCTTCATTAATGGCTGGCTGAGAACTAGTTAAGAGACCATATCAATGATTCCCCAAAAATAATAACGAAACGAGTTATTACTACTAAATGACCTTAACTTTTAAGATCATATCAAACATTGTTATTAATACCAAATTTTGTTTATATCAATCGGCACAGGGAAACACGAACACATCTTGGTTTGACGTGATTCAAAGACACTGACTTTGTTTTAGCGTTTCTAAAAATATTTTCTGTTCCGATTAAAACGACAACAAGAAAGATGACACCGAATTTTCGGGTGTAATAAGCACGTCTTTTGAATCCGTTCTGACGCAAATGAAATTTATCAGAGCTATTCAAAGGCAATGGAACCGGTATGGAAAACAATAGTATCTGACGGAAGAAAGAAGTTTTTCAATCGGGTCTTTAATCCCTCAGATATTGGTGTAAACGGAATATTGAGCTTACGAACTCTTAGAAACAGAGTTATCGACAAAAATAAGATGAGACTTTACGTCCCCTGGTGGGAAAACCATGCATTATTTTAGGAAGAAAGTATTCTCAAAAGGTTTATCCACATGAGCGGTATCGGTCCAAGAAAAAGAATTTTAGTCGAGTTTTCAGCAGCCCAGATTTTGCTACAAATACATCAGAAGTAGAAATTAACACTTATTACCCCTGGTGGCCACAAAATTCTTAACAAAACATTAGAAATTATGTGAAAAATATTTTCCATCAGGTCTGGTATGCGATACAGGAAGAATTTTTCAAATCGGAGTTTTAGGAGCAGAAAACGCAATTTACCTTTATGCGCCCTAGCGGAAAGTCTTAAATGATTTACGTGAAAATTTTGAATTTCTAGGAAAACATTTCGCATCGGAAACACTATCCAACAACGAAGGCATTTTTTCAAATTGGACTTTTAGAAGTCGAGATATTGACAAAAATAAGATATACATCTACGCCCCCTGGCGTAGAAACCATGCATTATTTTAAGAAGAAACTGTTCCTAAACGGTTTGTCGACATGACTAGCATCGGTCAACAAAATACTTTTTTTTCAATCTAGATTTTAGAAGCTCATATTTTGCTGCAAATACATCAGAAGTGGAAATTAAGATTTACGCCCCATTGGGGCCAAACCATTTTTTTTTTTTTTGCAAAAATTAGAAATTATGTGCAAACGATTTCTCATCAGGAGCTGTATCCGGTGCAGAAAGAATTTTTCAAATCGGAGACTTAGAAGCAGAGATAAAGAGCGAAACGCAATTTACCTGTACGCCCCCTTGGCGGAAAGTCTATGAAATACTTGAAAATTTTGAAATTATATGAAAAACATGTAACACGGAAAACACTATCCAACAAAGAAGGAATTTTTCAAATCGGACTCATAGAAGTAGAGATATTGACAAAAATAAGATATACATCTACTCCCCCTGGCGGAGAAACTGTGGGGTATTTTAGGAAGAAAATATTCCGAAAAAGTTTATCGATGTGAGTGACATCAGTCCACGAAAGAAATTTTTCAATCGATATTTTAGAAGCTCAGATTTCATGGCAAATACATCAGAAGCAAAAATTAACACTTATGCTCCCTGGTGGCCAAAGTATTCTTTACCAAAATTTTGAAATTATATGCAAAAGTCTTTTCATTAGGAGATGTATCCGCTGAAAAAAAGATTTTTCAAATCAGAGTTTAAAAGAAGAGTTATCGGGGAAAATGTAATTTACCTTTACGCCCCCTAGCGGAAAATCTATGCGTAATTTGAAAATGAAACTATATCTAAAACACTCTTCAATATAAATGGAATCGAAAGATAAAAGAATTTTTTCAATCGGATGTTTAGAAGCAAATATATGGATTAAAACGTAATTTTGAATTCGACATCATCTGCATTTACGCCCCTAGCGGCAAAATTGTTCATCGTAAAAAAACGGAATAAAGGATCATCATTCGCATATTTCAAGCTTCCGAATGGAAAAGGAATTTTTCAAATCGGACAAATAGTTGCAGAGATACCGTGGATACAGACGGGCGGACAAACCGATAACAGAAGCACGATCTTTTTTTACAAAAGACGTGCTAAAAAAGAGGTGGAATTATTTTTTTTAATTATTTTCTGTGCTTATTAAAATTTTTAACGAGGCAAAAGGTATAAATTTAGCAAATGCGGAAATTAATTTTAGTATTGTTCGCATGAAAGCCGGCTTACGTTACATAAGATATTTCGCAATTTCTGTTTTTTTTTTTTTTGGTGCTGTAAAATGCATATAAGTTGTCGCAACTTCGTTTCTCCAGCGCATTAGCTCTTTCATAGAATTTCTCTTCCGTTGTTTTCTTTTTCGAGAACGAGAAAAGCCATTACTGCAGAGAGCCACCGTAAGTATCAAATTTCTAATAACTCTTTTGAAACAAAATATCTGAAAACAACTAAGTATTTGTTCCCAGCGTGAAGTAGGATCATTAGATTATACCGAGTCACGCGAAAAAATTGTGGCGCAGGTAAAACCAATAAAAAGATTGTGTAGAAGGTACAGAGTGGCTCCACTGGGTGGTGGAGGAGAAAATAATAATTCACTGTTTGGTTGGGAGTGAGCCTCATGATATTAATGAATCTTTCACCTAAGGTCAAAGAAACTATTAAAGTGACGTTTGTGATTGAGGAACACGTTTCAAGGTCGCCATCGCGAAAGGGGAGAGGTGCAGGGCGGAGGTTTTACTAGCGGATAGGAAGTACTACGTCAAACTCCATTTAGTATTTTGCCGTTATTTCATCATTAAGTGCTTTCATTCACAATTCCTTCAAGTGAATGCTTGCTCAACTGCTTGCTCTGACTGAACTGTCAAACCATAAGCTGTCATTTTGCTGAACATATTTCAAACGAAATGTCGATATGATTTTACCTTTGATAAGTGCCTGTTTCGGGTTACTGTCAACTACAGGTCTGTTGGAGACAAAGTTTGAAAAATAAATAATAAACAAAATTCAAAAATGGAATCAATAATTGCAAACCGCCGTTTCAGTCCTTGATACTATGTAACAAACTGGGATAAGTATGTTGATGCTATCATTTTGTCAGTCTTCCCGTCCCACTATAGACACGATATCACACCACTTGCAAACTACGCAACCGTGACAAAGATCACGTGCATATTTTCCGCTTTACTAGATGACTACTGTGAAGGTGAGATATTCACCTGTAGTCATCTAGTAAAGCATAAATGCATATTTATAGTCTTTATGATATTGTGACGTCACTAAAAGTGAAACATCTGCTTCGTTTGCTAATAAGAACTAAAAAAAAAAAAATCAAACTAAAGCACATACCTGTTTATCCAAGTCGATCCCGAGATGTTTTCTAGTTTCTGTTGTTACTCCCATTGTCTTGAGTTCCGGATGTGATAAATATTTAGACAGTCACTTCGGATGATATTACGGACTATTCAAACAAATGAGAACTGTGTACCATGAGGATCAAACGATTTGAAAGCAACAACAACAAAAATAGACATCTGCATAGTGATGCAAATCGTGTTGCGTAGAAGTTACACTAGGAATTGTGAGGCAGAATCATTTCTCTTTTCTTAAATACTTTACTACTAATTAGCAAATGAAACAGTTACCGAATTCAATGAAAAAAAAGTTATAGTAAGAATATTTTACAGTATTAACGTTTGTTCTAAACCCAAACAAATCCCACTCGTATTGGTAGACTATGTAAACAAACTAAAGTTTAAAAAAAGAGATTATTGCAAAGCCAAATGATCTTTAACGTTTTCTTATTTACACTGCTGGCCACCCAAAATGCAACACCAAGAAGGAAGCATCCGATTGGCCTGAAATTCGCAGCATGCGTCGCCCGCGAGAGGACATGCAAACGATTAGCATTGCAGGGCATATACAAATCATGTGCGCCCGGCACGCCACCGAGAAGCACTATAAGAAGGATGCGCAGAAGGCGGGGTGTAAGTAGTGGAAGTGTGTTCTGCTGCCGCGCCTGTGCGTGGAAAGCTTCTTGATGCCTCGTCACAGAATACGGCAGTTATTTCAGCACGTTTCGGAGTTCGACAGAGGACGAATAGTGGCTTATCGCGACAGAGGTTTATCGTACCGAGACATCGGCGCCCGTGTGGGACGACATCCAGCCACAGTGAAGCGAGTATGGATTCGGTGGGTGCAGGAGGAACGGACGGACCGACGTGAGCGATTGGCGCAGCCGCGGCACAGCACCAAACGAAAGGACCGGCATGTTGTGCGGCGGGCATTGACGGCTCGCACCGCCACATCACGAACGTTAGCGCAGGAATTAGGGTGTGTTGCGCAACAACCTGTATCAGCACGTATCATTCGACGTCGTTTGCAGGAGCGGGGACTTGTCGCACGACGGCCATAGCTCTGATTACCATTGATGTTACACCACCGGCGAGTGCGGCGGCATTGGGCCGTTGAGCGCCACACCTGGACTACGGAATGGCTCGACATTATGTTCTCCGACGAATCCCGCTTCTGCCTGCAACACCACGATGGTCGGATCCGCGTGTGGTGGCACCGCGGCGAGGGACTGTATGACGCTGGCATTATGTATTGCCATACCGGTCCGTCGCCTGGCGTTATGGTTTGGGGCGCAATTGGATATGACACTCGCACCCCTCTGGTACGCATCGCCGGTACACCAAACAGCCACCGCTACATCTCCGACGTTTTGGAGCCTGTAGTCCTCCCTTACCTGCAGGACCTGCCAGAGGCCACGTTTCAACAGGA
This sequence comes from Macrothele yani, assembly GCA_039090855.1. Taxonomy (NCBI): domain Eukaryota; kingdom Metazoa; phylum Arthropoda; class Arachnida; order Araneae; family Macrothelidae; genus Macrothele; species Macrothele yani. The sequence continues at coordinate 52,665,371 of CM077026.1, forward strand.
CAATGCGCGCCCGCATGTGGCGCGCATCGTGCAACAATTCTTTACGGCTCACCAGGTGTCACTGCTGCCGTGGCCCGCCTGTTCTCCCGGTATGTCTCCCATCGAACACGTCTGGTCGCTGTTCGGCAACCGAGTGGCCCGGCAAGCACCACCCGCGGCTATGCCTGATGAACTGTGGCAACGTGTGGAAGCAGCCTGGACCGACATACCCCAAGCCCACATCCAAAGCCTCTTTCGTTCGATGCCGCGGCGTATAGCGGCCGTTATTGCCAGCCATGAGGGCCACACGAATTATTGATGTCTGCGTGTTCCGCAAGTTGCACGGGCCTGTAAGCTCAATCGTTTCATCTTTGTATCTGCTGTTATGTGTCCAGTAAATCAGGTTTTCCTAACTCGTGTCTTTCTTGGTGTTGCATTTTGGGTGGCCAGCAGTGTATATTAATAAATATTTAGCTTTATTTTGTTATGCCCCAGCAGATCAGTTCTGCAATACCAGATGAAACTCTATTTTACAGAAACAAAAATTTTGAAACAATTTTACTTGGTTTAGCAAAGCAGTTAGCAAGTCTATCTGAATTTAGCCCGACGAACTTGTTCACATATGTTCTCTTTTATTGCATTAATAATAATAAGAATTATCTTGTTTATGGTTGTCTTTGATAAAAGAGATGCAAAATTGCCGAGACCAGCCTTTGTTGCACTTTTTCGCATAACTTCATCTACATGCATTTTTAGTACGGTATCATATTTGCTACTCAAGAGTAAAATTAAAAAAGTCACCATGATCAATTCAGGATTTCTCAAAGGTATTCCGCATTCATAGGCTGATCTATAGCTTATACCTCGCTAACGTATTAATTTTACAATTTCAATTATCCGATCCTAAACATACCGCCTTTGTTGTACTTGTTCAGCTCTAATTTTTTTTTTTTTTTTTTTTTTTTGCTGAGTGAAAAACAAAGAATCTATATTTTGACCTCGCGATCTCACCATATGAGCTTCAACGCAGTGTAAATATACTATTGATGTTAACTCATGCTCTCTAATACGCGTGTATAAACTTTTTGGACTGCAGTCATACATTCTTTTAACGAATGCATTTACTTCTTTAGCTTCCGAATATGATAAACACACTGCAGTAAAAAGACTTATTTTGCATATTAGAAGTCAGCCACTGTCTCTTTGTACCATCTTTTTTTATGAAATGTTAAACTTGGCCCCCATGAAAACGATCCCGTAAGGGGTTGAATCAGGTGCGCATTAAAAAAAAAAAAGAAGCTGATTAACTCATTTGAGCAAGGCCTTGAGATCCTTGTCGAGGGGTTTTCCGCTAGTACTTTGAAGAAATAATTTGAAATCCGGTTAAACACCTGAGATCTCTCGAAAACGAAGTACTTGGCAAAGATGCAATTTAATTCAGCATGCTTCAAATAATTTTGGTTGTCAGTGATTTCGGTTTGCTCTACCAAATCAGTCTGCGCCAAATTCAACGGAGTAAGATTTGTCATCTCTTCGGCTTTCCTTTTAATTTATGCGCAGGAAGATTCAGCCTGCTTGCAAAACTGATTTTTATTCTACGTCAGTAAATTCGGATTGCTAGATTAGTTATACTGTTTTCTAGCATGAGTTTCTTTTCCCTCTATTTCTCTGCGCCACCTATTTTTGTTTGCGGTTTTCCATTTTTTTAAATTAACACAATGAGATATTTTAACTGATTAAATTAATTTTGATTGAACAACTGTGAAAAATAGCAAATTTGTAAATTAAAAAAATAAATCCAAAGCTATCTTAAATTTAGGGAGGGTATAAATTACCTGCCATGCAGAACAAGCAGCTGAATGCAATGAGATGACTCTGTAAGTTCTATACACTGAGTGGCCAATTTATTATGACCACCTGACAGTTTTAAGCAAATGAGCTATGGCTACGCGCTGTTGCCGCCAGAGGGCGAGGCTAGCATAAAAAGGGATAGCTTAATGCTTGCGACCGTGATAGAGGTGATTTTTGGGTGACGAGACGGGTAAAAAATGCGATTTGACGGACATTCAACGTGGGATGATTGTAGGAACTCGGAGCCATGGAGCGAGTATCAACAAAACCGCCGCATTCGTGAAATGTTCCAGAGCAGCTGTTGTTAAAGTGTTTAAAGACTGGACTGTCAGCCAAAAAACTGGGTCTCTACGTGCAACGTGTGGTCGTCATCGACTAGTGACTGCTCGGGCGGAACGGAGAGTGTCCAGACTGGTACAGAAAACAGAAGGGCAACAGTGCAGCAAATTACAGACCATCTTAATCAAGGATCGCCTCAAATGATCTCTGCACGAACTGTTCGCCGTACACTGCATCGGATGGGATATGGCAACCGAAGGCCTGTTCGAACACCTTCTCTGCCTGCAGTTAACAAGGGAAAACGTCTCCAGCAGCACAAGGATCGGACAGTCGATAATTGACAAATTATGTGGTCGAATAAATCTCGTTTTCAGTTGCACCATGCCGATGGCGGAGTGAGAATTTGGCGGGAACAGCACGAAAGCATGGACCCCAAATGCATTGCTACAACCCTTCAAGCTGGTGGAGGCAACGTTATGGTTTAGGGAATGTTTTCCTAGCATGCTTTGGGCCCTTTAATTCGTTTTGATCAATGTCTGACTGGTGCATAATATCTAAACATCGTTGCGGACCTGTCATGTGGATGGTTTATCCCAATAGCGATGGCGGCTTTCAACAAGATAATGCGTCCTGCCATAGTGCTTGTATTGTGCAGGATTGGTTTCAGAAACATGCCGGTGAGTTTACTTTGCTTAGGTGGCTCCTATAATCCCCATTGAGAATTTGTGGGATGAAGTTGAACGAGCCGTCTGACAGCTGGATCCACAACATTGCAATTTCACATTCCTGGAAAGTGCTATTCATCAAGCATGGTCTCAGATTCCATAAACCCCTTATCAACATCTCGTGGAATTCATGCCACGAAGGCAAAAGGTGGCCCAACGAAGTACTGAGGGGTGGTCATAATAAAGTGGCCACTCAGTGTATATGCTATTGCCACCAGCCCACGCCTGACGATATACGCCTCTGTCTGCGGATTGCTAACTGAATCCTCTGCACGTGGCACTTTGAGCTTTAACCTACGTATGAATCGCGAAATCGCGCGAGCCAGGGCACACAGTTTTTTGCCTGTCAGATGCCAGTAGCAGACACTGCACCGTTAGATGAGGACTGCTGGATTATAGAAAAGGGGGAATGCGAGGCCTGTGGTGGAGACAATACGGTTAGTCACAACTGCATTCCAACACAGACGTTACGGAATGTATGTGAATGAAAGAGTTAGAGGTGAAACCACATATTGAGCATCAGCAACCCAGCGATGGAATGTGAGGGCGGAAGAATATCTCACCTTCACAGTAACATAAACCCTTTGTTGGCATAATATTATTTCAAGAGATGACAGCCTGAACAACTTTCCCCAACGCAACGGTCTGAAATTACACACACTCACAAATTTATGAGAAAATGTATTGCTTACCAAATTCGAATAATGCGATTTTGAAAAAAACACACAAGCAAACAAAAATAAGTTCCAGCAGTGGCCCAACGCGCAACTTGCCAATCCAACCCTGGCAGCCGAAAACGGCCAATGGGAAACGAGAAAGCAAAAACTTCGCAGTTAGATCAGGACTAGAGAGAAGATTGTTGTGTGGTGGAGACAATACGAGGCAGTTATCGAGTGCACGTGGAAAATTTAACTTAGAAATTTAATTTTTATGTAGTTTGATGTTTAGAACAAATGTTATTCGAACATCATGGAGGCTGTGATTAATTATACCGAAACTCACTGCAACTTTGTTCCCAGAAGAGAAATTCAAAACTCTTCTTGTATAAACAATACCCAAACCAGAACTTCCTTTTTTTTTTTTTTTTTATTTCCTAGTTTTACTGATGCTCAGATTTCTCTCAAGTGGGGTAAGTGCGTGATGTACAGACTGGTAAAAAAACAAACAAAAAACACACAATTCTCTAGTTTCAAAATTTGTGCTAGTAAACGAAACACGATACAGCAACAAAGTTGGCGGCGTTCCACGGGAGAAAACTCAATGATCTTTTCTTGTTGTTGTGGGCATGTGCTGTTGTGGACACCATGGGTAGTAAGGGTTACCAACAAAGAGGTTCTAGATAAGATTGTTAAGGATACCACGCAGCAAGTGTTGTTGTATGGAAATATTTAAAATATAATTAGATAGTGATTTTGGTTATTTAGTGCGCGAACAGCAGTTAGAAATTCGCATTTCACTTAAACAAAAAGCGCGCTTGGCAGATCCCTCGAGAGGGCCGTTCTTTCGTGGACCGGAGACCACCCACAAACAAAAAGACATTCCCTCTTTTACTTCTTATCGTTGGAGGACACATTTGCTCTGAGAAAGCACGCCAGCCACAACTCGACCCTCAGCAATTAGGAACAATCAGTTTCTTACGTCAGGAGCAAAATCCGTTCTTATTAATGCCTGTGGAAAATCGTTCCTCCCTGCCTGGTGCCTGAGCAAAAATCCTCCGTCTCTCCCCATTCCCAAGTAACACTGCCATTTTATGACGACTGTGTATTTTTCCTTTCACTCTCTCTGTCCCTTGGGTTGTCAGTGGCGGGCTTTCTCAGAGCACGTGTGTCCTCCAACGACGGAGAATAAACGAGGGTGCGCCCTTTTGTTCGTGGTTGTTCCCAGGTCCACGAAAGAACGGCCTTCCCGAGGGATCTTTCAGGCCCTATATCACACAACCGTCCCCACAGGCTAGTCGACGCCATGCATGAAAGATAATGCTGTTGACGTCATATGCGGACTCGACCATCGATTTACTGAATGGAAAGTAAATCGTGATTCGTCGGGCCAGCACGCTTGCTTCTAGTGTTCTATAGTCCAATCATCACGCTGCTAGGAATCACGGGAGTCGTTTACGTCGATTGACCCTCTTCTAAAATAGGGTGCTGGGTGCTAATCACCCGTCGTTCTCTTCCGAAATCCACCTTTCATCACCCTTTAGAGTTGTGTCGCTGGCTGTTTTTTTTTTTCAATTTTGGCGCCGCTCCCGGAACACTTTAACCACGGATGCCCTAGAAAAACGCACAAGCGAAATGGGCGCATCAACCCTTCCTGCACCAACAATTTGGTTTTTCGTAAACTCCAACAAATCCTTGGTTTTACTTACCACATCCGTAACTCCACTCTGTACTTCATCATCAACCTCTTACATAAACCCCATTGGCCTACTGGGTACGTCCTTCTCATTGTTCACCCAGTATCAGGCGGAACTCATTCTGCATAGGGGTTGCCGTACTTTGAGCACTGAGAGTATCTTGCCCAGTCTCTCATTCTCAATCACGACAAGAACCACGACAAATAAATAAGCTTTATGTCATTTATCTTTCGCCTTTGCAGAATGTAGCTTCGAATGACCGTTTTCATAATGGTTGTATTTAAAAAGCCATGGGTAAACCACATACAAATTTGGATTGCAACTTATTTTCTCTTCTGATATTGTCACTACCTCAAACTAGGTACGTAAAAAGAAATTTCACTTTCCATAGTGTTCCGTACAGAGCGCGGTTTCTAGTGTTCTGAAATTTGAAAAATTTTGGCACCATTAGTTTATTGCTTACATATTTTAAAACAATTTTTCGGAACGAACTTCGCACGCCTAATTTTAGCACCGTTGTCTACCTGATATCTACTGACAACTCTCTGTAAAGAATTTATTTCCTTATAGTAATTCAAAATCAGCGGTTTTAGGATTTCTTTACAGATACATTTGTTCTCAGCTGGTCCAGGACATGTTTATTATGTCACATTAATGAATGACCATGAGAGAGTGTGAGATTATTTTATAAGTTCCTCATTTATTCTTTAGATATCATGATCTTAAATAAAATTCTTAACTGCACACATTAATTTAGTTATGGTAAATGACGTATTTTACAATTCAGTTATGCAATCACCCGTGGGATTTTAAAAATTAAATTAGGTAGTTCAACGCCAGTCAGAATAAGATAGTTAAAAAAAAAGCAAAAAAGAAAATTAACCACTTACGCTGACTGAAAGGTGTTTTTGGGACACATTTTTCAACGAAGAAAAGAGAACGGCTGAAACGTGTTATAATTTGCCCTTGGAAACAAAAAGCATTGAAGAAACGCTCTGTTTCATTACAAGACATGTTTTAATGAATTTCAGGGAAAAGGACAATCAAAATTGTTGGCAACCTTCTTAATGTAAAAATCTGAATTCTTTTAAAATTTCTTTACGGAAGTAGTTTTACTTTTTTAAAGTTTATCTTGCAATATTTGCAAAAATAAGCATTTCAGGCAAAGAAATCTTGAGAAATCTAATAGCTTTAGTACGGCAGATGTTACAGAAGTTTGTTATTTAAAATGTGGAATTCTAAAAATTATTTATCCACTCGTTTTCCGAACGCAAGTTACGATAGCTAACAATCTGCACTGCCAAATCTGTTATATCTTAAATTAGCATCATGGCACATAAATTGCATTGCGTAATATCTCCAACACACCGGTTGTAATGGTCACGATAAAATAGCCGGAAGAACTGACAGACCCTAGCCACGGAAAGCGATTCCCTGTCAGCTGGTAAATTAGAGAGGATGAAATGTTTAAACCAGAGAGGATGAAAGGCTTAAATCAGATCAGATCATACGTAGAGGATTTTAGGAAGGGAGTGTCTGACCCATAGAAATAGGAAGCTAGGAGATTTGGGCTACAGTGCCCGATAGGAAAGTGACACGGAAGCGAGGTAGAAAGTCTGAGGAAGACGGCCTTATTTATTACCCGGGGGCAGTACCCCAGGTACGACGGCTTAACGTACCCATCCGACGCATAGTGGATATTTAGTGGTTCGAGCGTTCGTACCTGCTTGGGATCGAACCTGAGGTTTCTCCGTGGCAGTCACGAAAGTTGACCACTAGGCCATCCGCGGCCCAAAGTGTTAAATCAGAGAGGATGGAAGAGTTAAATAAGAAAGGATGAAATTTTTAACTCATGCTTTTTTAATGTCTTATTGTTCAGATGTATCAAAATTCCAAAGAGATAAAATCTGTGTAATTTCCTTTACGTGACTGTTACAGTCTTTCTCTCTTCCTACGCTTCCCATGTGGTACGTGAAAAAACACATTTTCTTGATAACTTTACTAATTTATAATGAAACACTGTTCCACACACATATAAATATGAATAGATGAAGTTGTTTGTGTATTTTATATTTGACACAATGTAAACACAATTGAAGTAGTTCCATTTAATATAGAGGTTTGAGGTATTCGATCATTGATTTAGTCCCATGAATTAAATTATTCCTCAGTGAATATATATCATTTTAGTAGTCAGATATGCAGTTGAGCAAAGGTATAAATGAAATACATTTAAAAATTCATTTTGCAGAGTTGAAACGTCTAACATTATGAGCCCGATATTTTCTGGAATCAGTACTTTGGGCTTACACACCGAAATAGGGAAACTCTGTGTATAAGTACGCTATCTGTAATTGTGCTGTAATTTAATTTCCATTATTCATAAAACAAAACATCCTAGTGGGTTTTGAATCCGCGTCGCAAAAATTTGATCATGTCCTACCTGGTGACCCAACTCCTTCGTGAGGCATTCTTTATCTGCAAGAAGTACTTCTTTATACATTAGATTTAAAAATATCACTGAAATATTGACACATTTTTTATTCTTTTTGTGTAAAAAAATAAATGTATGTGAGTTTTGCAAACATTATGCGCAGGTTCTTAGAAAAAGGAACTAAAATGATACATCGCAAAGGCGACTAAAATAGCATTTCTCTTTTTCTGAATGTTAAGCCATCACAGCTGACTGGCTTACAACTGTCGAGATGTGCATCAGAACTTCGAAATGCAGTATTCACAGAGACGGAATAAATCTCTTCGTCAAATTATTTTCTTGTGTGAAGTAGAGGTAGACAGAGCTGAAAAGATTTGTATTAACCAATTCTGGTCAATCGATTTATTCTCATGTCATCATTTCTAATGCATACCCTAAAAGCAGAAAAATTGCAGTGTTCAAGATAGAGCACACTGTGCTTGCAATTTAACCAAAATAATTGAATTTGAATTTAATTTTTGCCACATTACACCATCCACCACACAATAAAATCGCAGATACAATTTCTGTACCAAAAAAATATTGACCAAATACAAATCACACCATATTTAAACACAAAAGAAATACAGTACATACACTGAAGTGCCAGGAAAACTGGCACACCAGTCTAATAATTGGTAGGTCCCCCACGGGAGCGCAGGAATGCAGAAATACGACGGGGCATGGACTCCCACTAGCTTCTGGAAATATGATGTACGGAATGCACACCATACTTTCTCCAGAGCGTTCCCCAATTCGGATGTATTTCGAGGTCTCCGATTCCTGTGTTCGATAGCGCGTTGCATGGCATCCCAAATGTGTTCTATCACGTTCAGATCTAGAGACTTGGGTGGGAATGGCAACACCTCAAACTCATAAGAATGCTCCTCTAACCATAATGCGGCGTCCCGACATTTGTGTGGAAGTACATTGTCCTGTTGGAACAGACCCAACCCATCAGCATGAATGCAGGACATGAACGGGTGTACCTAGTCAGAAAGGATGCGCACATAGGGTTGGCCGGTCACATACGTTTGTAGACGTACCAAGGGTCCCAGTGAAGTCCAGCTAAACACAACCCATACCATTACGGATCCCCTACCAGCCGGTACAGTTCCCTGTTGACACGCGGGATACATGGCTTCGTGGGGTTTGCGCCACACACGAATCCTTTCATCTGTCCGATACAGTTGAAAACGCGACTCGTCAGACCAGACTACTTGTTTCCAGTCATCAAGTGTCCAGTGGCCGTGTTGCCGTGCCCAAGCGAGGCGCATAGTTCTGTGTGCACCCATCAAGGGGAGTCGAGTTGGGCGTCGACTCCCAAAGCCCATATCATACAGGGTACGTTGCACAGTCCGGACGCTGATGCTTGTTGAGTCTCCAGCATTGAATTCCGATTACACCTGCGAGAGTGTTGCACGCCTACCGCGTGAAACGATTCCTGACAGCCGACGATGGTCACGTTCACCCAATGTCTTTTTACGGCCACACTGGTATCGTAAGTTTAAGGTTTTGCCGGAATTCTTGTAGTCACGGTACACCCTTGTAATGGTCGTCCGTGAAAATCCGAACTTCGTTTCTACCTCCGAAATACTATGGCCCATCTCACGAGCGCCAACTATGACACTACGTTGAAAATCGCTTAAATCGTTATTGTGTACTTGTCATTCTCATGCCCAAAACAGCTTTGACAGCAGGCAAGGATGTCTATCACTTTATATACGCACTGGCGGACCCAACCGAATACGCGCGTAGGTGACGTAGCTATGCATTTTGCATAAGCTCTTCTGTTCCCGTTTTTCTGGCACTTCAGTGTATATGTAAGAAAATAATTAATACAACATATAAATGCAAAAATATGAATATTAATACAACTAATAAAAACTCATAATCCATCAAACATGGAAATACAAATATTATACAATAATAATATACATATAATGCAAAGTACAAATGAAGTAATAATAATACAAAAACACGTATGATAATATGAATAGTTTTGTATTTAGTTTTAGTTTAAGTAATTTAAAGCACTGCAACAGGTTCTTGAAAACAATTCAGTGCGATGCATTGTGGCAAGGGAACCAGAGAAAAAGGCTAACAAATAGCCTGACAAGAGGTTCAGTGTGTGTGTGACCCTTTCCCCAACTGGTTGCCTAGACTCACAGCCAAGAATCGTCGTGAATTTCCGGATTTCGAAGAAAACAGAGAAACGTTTAAACGAAAAGGCGACGAGACTAGGAATTTTCATGAGTGTTGGAAAATACACTGAGTTAGCTTTACATTAGGAATACCCTCGGTTTTACATGTTCGGAAGGATAACGAAGTACCACGTGATATCAACATCACGTGCGGTTACTATAAATTGTGCACACGATGAGGGTTCCTCTATACGTAATCAGTAAACGTTTGCCAGTAATGGGGAAACGTGGTGACTTAAACCAATTTGACTGCGGCCAGATAGTTGGGGACCGTAGAGCAAGTGCATTACTTAGGAAAACTGCAGCACTTGTTGGCTGCTCCGGTACTACTGTATCAAGGGTGTAGCAGGGCTGAATTAACCATACACGGACATCCAGAAGAAGGGCTCGCATCGGTCAGCCACACTTGTTGGCTGCTCCCGTACTACTGTATCAAGGGTGTACCAGGTCTGGATTAACCATGCACAGGCATTTAGAAGGAGGACTCACATTGGTCAGCCACACTTGTTGACTGCTCCCGTACTACTGTATCAAGGGTGTACCAGGACTGGATTAACCATTCACGGACATCCAGCAGATGGACTCACATTGATCAGCCACACTTGTTGGCTGCTCTCGTACCACTGTATCAAGGGTGTACCAAGAGTGGATTAACTATGCACAGACATCCAGAAGGAGGGCTCATGTTGGACAGCCACACGCGGTTGATCCTAGAGGTGAGTGTCGGTTGTCACGACTGGTATTTCAGCACGTATAACAATCACCTAGCTCACCCACCAGTACAACAGCTGTATAGTTCGACCTATTTCCATATGCACCATGCGCCGTACCTTGCTTTGCCAGAGGTTCCACAGCCGAAGACCAATGAGGGCTCCAATGATGACGCCCACTCACCCAGCTCACCCACCAGTACAACAGCGGTGCAGTTCGACCTATTTCCACATGCACCAAGCGCCGTACTTTGCTTCGCATGGGGTTCCACAACCGAAGACCAAGGAGGGGTCCCATAATGACGCCCACTCGCCCAGCTCACCCACCAGTACAACCGAGGTGCAGTTCGACCTATTTCCACATGCATCTTGCGCCGTACCTTGCTTCGCATGGGGTTCCACAGCCGAAGACCAACGAGGGTTCCCATAATGACGCCAACTCGCCCAGCTCACCCTCCAGTGCAATAGCGGTGCAGTTCGACCTATTTCCTCATGCACCATGCGCCGTACCTTGCTTCGCCTTTTCAAAGCTATTTCAGTTTTCTAAGAGGCTAGAGGTCAAGATGGATAAGCGCTTGGAAATCTGGGCTTCACAAGTAGAGAAAACACTCGATGTGCTTGCTTTTGTTTATCTCTCCATCACCTGTATATAGAGTGCACAGGCAGTGAATATGCGATGAATGCAGCAATGGTACAGCGATTGGATATTTACGCTTTTCGCTGAGAACATTTTTTGGGGGGCAGTTTTGTACCTCATTTTCCTTCTCGTGCCAGAGCTAGGTGTAAAACGTTTGTAGTCATCTTCGGACTGATAGGAAGTGAACTACACTTTCGTCGCTAAGTGACGTAAAGGAAATACGTACGTAGGCCGTTCAAAAAAATAACGAGGCTAACGTCATACTGCCAAAACAAAACTACGCAAAAAATGCAGCTGCCTGTGTCGTACCTCCTGTAAGGTCAATCACGTGACGACACGTCATTACAACGCTCCGGTGGTTCATTCTTGTAGCGGGACGCGGGTGGCCTAGAGGTCAACGTTCGTGACTGCCACGGAGAAGACCTCAGGTTCGATCACAGACAGGTACGAACGCTCGAACCACTAAATATCCGCCGTACGTCGGATGGGCACGTTAAGCCGTCGCGCCCCGAGTAACAAATAAAGGCGTCTTCCTCCCTCTTTCTACCTCGCTTCCGTGTCACTTTCCTATCGGGCACTCCAGCCCAAATCTCCTAGCTTCCTATTTCTAAAGGTTGTTTAAGACCTAGGGTCAGACACTCCCTTCCTAAAATCCTCTACATACAGTCGATCATTCTTGTAGCAGAGAGCGTAGAGTTCAGACGTGTTTGTGTAACCCAGTATGGATTTAAAACTGGTGCAAAGAGTAGCTATAACATTTTACGTGCGTTTAAATAAAACCGCCACAGAAACGTACGAAGTGATTAAAATACCCTATAAGGGAGATGCTTTGTCCCGTGCAAGGGTGTTGGAGTGTACAAGAAATTTTTTAATGATGAAGAGTGTCTGGAAAATACTCTGCGCATTGGTAAGCCTTCGACATCAACTACGGAGGTTAATGTCAACACCATCGAGGTACTCCTATGCGAAGACCGTCGAATGACTATTGAGGTGGTTGCTAATGTGATACAGATGTCCACTGGTTCCGTTGATGACAATGTAGGAAACCGGTTGGTATACCGAAAAGTCGCTGCAAAGTGGATTCCCAGTCGCTCAAGGATGAACACAAGGCAAATCGTGTTATCACTTGTAGCCAATGGAAGTGCTGGCTACAACTTGAGCCACACTTTTTGGATCGAGTCGTCACATGTGATGAAACACTTTCTCACCATTTCGATCCAGAAACAAAACAACAGAGCACGCAATGGAAATACCCACAAAATCCCAAATCCAAGACAGCAAAGGTTAAAGCAAGGCAGGGAAGGTCATGAACCTGGTTTTTCTTCGATAAAAAGGGAATTGTTTATGATCGTGTTATACACAAGCGAAAACTTTACAGGAGCCTATTATTCTGAAGTACTCAAAGGTCCTCTAAAGAAAACATTTCCCCAAAACGCCCAGAATATGCACAAACTGGTTTGATTTTGAATCAAGATAATGCCCCTGCACATCATACTTTGCTTACCCAGCAGGTTGTACAAGATCTACGCATCAAAATGATGGCGCATCCTCCGTATTCACCGGATCTGGCGCCATGTGACTTCGACCTATTTACTGAAGTGAAAAAACAACTTCGTTGGCGCCGGTTTGCGTGAAATACTGAATTAAACAACGTTGTAATGGGTATTCTGAACCCCATGTGGTGGAAGAGGTCGAACGCACCTTCCGAAAGTAGATAGAAAGGTTAAACCGTTGCGTTCAGGTAGAGGGAGAATACTTCGAAAGTATGTAAGTGTAAGTATGTTTACTACGTTACTTTTTCGACTTCTGCCCCATGTAAAATTAGTCTCGTTATTTTTTAAACGACCTTCGTATATTTCATATTGTTTCTTTTTTCCCTCGGAACTTTTTTTTTTTTTTTTTTGCACAGTTTTGTACCAGCAGTTTCCTCTCGTGAGATCTCTACGTGTGAAACGTGTATAGACATCGCCAAAGCCCTGTAAAAATAAATAGCTCTTTCCAAAAAAGGATGGAAACGAAGAATATTTCCAATTTTTTCCCCCATCACTTGGACACAGAATGCGCAAAAATTATATTTGTGATGAAAACAACGACGTAGCAAAAACGTAAACAGCTCTTTCACCACAAAAGAGTGAAAAAAAATTAGTTCACATTGTTTTATGAATTTTATATTCTGTTTAGAGTTGTGGCCCGTTATTTTTTTTATTTTATCCTAGCAATGGATATTTTTTTCATATTTTTAGTTGCGCGCTTCAAATATTTTGTTCTGCGTTTTGTTTACGTAGAAGAAATCCGAAGTGTTTTGTTTATGCAATAATCAATCCTACGATGATTTGATTAGCAAATTAGTCTGAAATCTGAAATTTTACTGAGCGCAGTTTTTGTTTTTACTCGAGCCTGGTTGTCCTGCCCTTCAGTCCTTTAACTTAAGGACATTTTCACCTTTAAGGACATTTTCACCTTAGTTTCATTTGGTGATTTGTTCAGGAATACTTGGACATTTTGCTTCCTAGCCGGTGTATGCCTGTCAGAATTTGTGCATACCAATTCACCACTCCAAGCAAAACATTTCCCACAAAACATTTTCAGACTATTACCTCTTCATATACACTTTTTAGGAGTTTGCCGATGTCAAACATACAGTTCTTGGGTTTTTTGCCGCTCATTCTGTGGGTCTTTCTTTCTGTTTCATGCTGCCCCAAATTCTCTATGCTCATCAGTTGCGGTTTCCAGTGCACCCTTCTCCGCTCTGAAGCCTTCGCGAGTCCTATTAATTTCTCATTAGTTCGTGCTTTGAATGTGATGTGTTCTTTTTATCCATTACTAGTCGGAGACAGAGAACGATACTGGAACCTTCACGCCGTTGTTTCGTTGCCTCCCTCAAATTTTTTACTTTTTCTTTTCTTTTCTTTTTTTTTTTTACCGATGTAGTAGTAATTTTTCCATAGAACGCTCAGCGGTAATCTGGTCTCATTAGCTAGTGTCTAGAAACCTTCGGGCTGATTATGGTGTTTCCAACCTGTATTTTCTGTGTTTTTACTGCTTTGTACATGTAAAATGTTTTCTGAGAATTCTCCGTTCACGTCCTTACTTCCATTCTGATATCTAAATTGAAGAGCAAAGTGTAGACAGCATTCCACCTAACGTTTGCGTTAAAAAGTAAATACAAGGCTTAATATATACACTAGCTGATCAAAAGTGTCCGAACACTTGCCTATCCACAAACTCCCTGTAATAAGAATGGAATTAATTTCGAGTTGCTTCTATCACAGATTTCACAGGGGAGACAGGCCGATCCCGAGTTCGTCTCGGAACCGGGCGGGTTCGAACGGGACTTTCTAGTTGGTAAAAATAATTCTTTAGTAATTGGGTCTGCGTGGGGAGTGGGACTCGGGAGATATTTATTCCAGGATCTAGTAGAGAATGCCATAGGCCACGCATTAGTGTCTTTCTGCGAAGAGGAAAAGCTTCTTCAAGAACTATAGATACTGGAAAGTACACTGGTGTACAAAAATTGAGGACGAAGAGGAGAAATTAACATAACAGCGGAACAAGCAGGCAGAACGGACCGAAAGAATACTCAGGAGATAGACTAGGGTCCGGTACGGTAGGGCATGCGCATATATGCAGCATAACGTAAAGGGGGGAGTCGGAAGGGTAAAACCCACACGGGCGGTGTAAGCTCAGCAATTCGGTGAAAGCTATTGCACGGTGTACATCGGTTTGAACGACGTCGAGTTGCTGCCACCGTGGGATATGGCCAACAGGTAATCCAGTAGACGACATCTGGATGACTTTACCCGAGGTCGCTTCATTGGGAAGTTGGAAGAAGGTCAAAGTGTAACTAGTGTGACCGAGGAGCTTGGGATCGCTCACAGCTTCGTTTCACGAGCTTGGAGAGCATTTCAAACGACAGGAACAGCTGTCCGAGAGTTTAGCAGTGGTCGTCCATGAGCAACCACGGCGGCGGACGACCGGTGTATTGTCCTACAGGCGAGAAGAGACAGACGGCAGACAGCGGGAGAAATCGCAAGGCACATGAAACAGACAACTGGACGTTCGTTATCGCGTTTTACCGTAGTCAGAAGGCTGCACAAAGGTGGTCTATTTGCACGACGACCAGTACGGCGTGTGCCATTAACGCCTGCTCATCGGAGACGGCGGTTTCTGTGGTGCCAGGAACACAAGAATTGGATACATCGGCAATGGGGTCGAGTTCTCTTTACGGATGAGAGCCGATTTAGTCTGACGAGGTATTCTGGACGTATACACATCTGGAGAGAGCAGGGAACACGCAATCACACCACCAACATCATCGAAAGGGGCCGGTTTGGAGGTGGCGGAGTTCTCGTTTGGGGCGGTATCATGCTTGGTAGCCGTACTGACTTCCACATCTTCCAAGAATGTTTAGTCACTGGTGTCCGGTATTGTACCGAGGTTCTCCTGCCTCACGCACGTCTGTTTAGATGTGCTGTGATGCCTCAACAGCTCCTTGAGAACGTCGTTCTCAGCATGGACAGACATTGCAAATCCTGCAACGCAGTCAGGGATGATCATATCCCCAACTAAAGACTGGATTTTTCTTGCCAGCCCCCTGTTACATGGACGTTTCTGTCTTCTGTCCAGTTGTACTCGAAGCTACCTTTTCAATAAAGTGCCTTTGTATCCTTTGGATTTCTTGTTTGGACAGTTTTGCTCACTTGTCCCATATTCTTACATCTTGGGGATCTTATGGCATGATTTGAGTCGATGTGGAGCACTTCTGCATGACGTTACATTCGAAAAACCGTCTCGTTCTTAATTTTTGCACGCCAGTGTATATAGCACGTCGACAAGATATTGCCTTCTATTTCAACAAGACAGCTTCCCGCAAATTAATTTTGTTGAGTGATATACGTAGTTTGAGAGCTACCCGATCTTTCTGGATGCCCCTCGCCCGAAGCATTTCTTGAGGAAACAAATGGTCAAAGAAATCGAGGGGTTGTACTATAGAAACAGAGAGAGAGAGAGAGATACCTTCCCACTTCTCAGTTGAATAGACACGTGCGTCTCTCTGTGCATGTATGGGAAATGGCTGTGACGTATATGGGCAAGTCTACTACTCAAATGTAGTGTCTGGATACTTCTGATCATATAGTACATAAACACAGATCTCTGTGCATCCTACAGAGATGTAGGATCCCCTTCAGCCCGCATAACAGCCGGCACTAGGCGAGGCATTGATTCGATGAGGTGGCTATACGTTCTTTGGGGTATCTGGTACCATAATGCCAACAGCAGGTTCTCCAGTTCCAGTACATTTCGGGGTGGTGGTGATTTAGCCCGAACCCGGTTTTCCAAGTCAAACCACAAATGTTCGATTGGGTTCATGTTTGGGAAATTCGGTGGTCGGGGCATTAACAGAAAGTCTCCAGCATGTTCCTCGAACCACTCCTTGACGATTCTGGCAGTGTGACATGGCGATTTATTCTTTTGGTAATGCCCATCACCAGCAGAGGACACAGTTGCCATGAATGGGGGAACTTGGTCCGCAGCAATGTTCAGATACCTGGCAGCTGTCAAGGATTGTGCTATTGGGATAATGGGGCCTAAAGTGCCCCAAGAAAACATCACTCACAGCATAACATCGCCTCCGCGGGCCTGTTTCCGCCAAACCGTTCATACAGGTGCCATAACCTCCGTTGGTCATCGGCTTTTCCGCGCTCGGCCGTCTACGTGATGCACCAGGAATCTTGATTCGTCAGACCAGGCTACGTTCTTCCAATCATCCACGTTCCAATCTCGATGATCTTGGGCCCATTTCGTGCGTTGTGGACGATGACGTGCAGTGAACATGGGATCCCTACTGGGTTTTCGGGTACGCAGGCAAATGCACAGATGGCTGCGATGAACTGTGTGCTGTAACACATTGCCCTGATCACCACTGTTCTAGCTGCGGGTGATTTGTCGCACTGTGGCCCTGCGGTCGCTGTGAACAATGCGCGACAGTCTCCGCTCCCCTCTGGCGTCAATGAGCTGCGGACGGCACACGGCTGGACAACGGTTTGTCGTTTGGTCATCTATGAATCACTTTTGATATGTACTCACTACAGCGGCGTATGGACAACACACTAGCACCGCCGTTTTCGTGATCGTAGTTCCGAGGCACCGTGCCATCACAATTTGTCCTTTATCAAATCCCGATAAATCGGCAGTTATCCTATTCTGACTCCAAACACCCTACTAACCGAAAGCCGGTCCTCGGGTTGTATATATATACTGCTTTGTGAACTTCACCTGCGCCACCGTTCTTTTTCCAGGTGCGCTCATTTCTCAAGGGTGGGGGTGGTCATAATGCAATGGCTCGTCGGTGTATTTAATGTTACGAGTGGCGATGCGGATCTATTACACCCGCTTTCTTTTAGATATTGCTGCTGATTGTCTTGACGGACGACCCCAGTCAGGTGCCAAACTTGGAAAAGCCAAATAAAACTATTTGAGTAAATTTAAGCTATGCCAGCACAGACTTTATTTTGTTCAGGTTGTTATGTTAACATAAATTAATTTACATAGGATTGAATTAAAAAATGTGGGGCTGGATTTTGTGCCTTATTAGCATTAATCCTAATCCGCCAGCTAAACTGTTTCATGCCAATTTAGTTCCTTTTTTTGCAATAAGTCCTATTAAAATGGACCTATGCCCACTTAAACCGACGCTTGACGGTCTTATAAGCAGGAATGTCTTTATAATTGACTCTGGTTTGCTTTCCGAACAGCGATTAACAAAAAATATGTTCGAATTGTTGTACAGGGAATCGACATCAATGTTGATTTTTCACTTTCGTTCACACAAATTTGAGAAGTTTAATAAACATCGCTTATCTTTACGCTGTTGTAATTGTGATGGACGTTTTTGGAGAGCACTCGAAATGTTCCACTCTTCAGGTGATAGTTTTTAGAGCAGGGCGGTCTGCAGCGTCTCTGCCCGGCACTCACACAAACAGCCTGCGGCTGTCTCTCTCTCTCGCATGCTCACGAACCGCTGTTGTCCACCCCTGGTGGTTGAAGGGGTTGAATCCAATCCTTCCACTCTTCGCTCAGCGTTTCTCCTCAAGCTGCAGTGTCCAGCTCTTCTGTTGTTACTTCTGGCGCGGTCGAAGAAACTTTTGAATTCTCCAGTAGTTGCTCTGAGAATGGTCTGGTGTCATGAATATTCGTATAAAGTGACGCTTTCCTGTTCAAACCCTACTGGAGAAATCTGTTCTTTCTCGGCTGCTGTTGCACCATTCAGCTCGTACGCCTTTCAGGACAAGCCGTTGTCTTCAGTGATTAGTCATAACTAAACTATGACTAATCACTGAAGACAACACGACGCCACTGGACACTACCCCATGTTGGTCGGGCCCAACAACACTGCAACCTGTGCCGGTGATGCTCACTGGCAGTGGTTGGATGCTGCGTGGCCTCCTCGAATATACGTAGTCCCATGCAGCGCTTCGTTCGCAACAGTTTGGATGCCTCGCGTTCTGTCGTTGCCCTCGGCCAACTATTGCCCGCGTGCCGCTGGGTTGTGTCCTCCCCGACAAGATCATCCGATTGCCGCTGGGTTGTGTCCTCCTCGACAAGATCGTTCGATTGCACCTGGGTTGTGTCTTCCTCGACAAGATCGTCCGATTGCCGTTGGGTTGTGTCCTCCTCCTCAAGATCATCCGATTGCCACTGGGTTGTGTCCTCCTCGACAAGATCGTTGGATTGCCGCTAGGTTGTGTCCTCCTCGACAAGATCGTCCGATTGCCACTGGGTTGTGTCCTCCTCGACAAGGTCGTGGGATTGCCGCTGGGTTGTGTCCTCCTCCTCAAGATCGTCCAATTGCCGCTGCGTTGTGTCCTTCTCGACGAGATCGTCCGATTGCCGCTGGGATGTGTCCTCCACGACAAGATCATCCGATTGCCGCTGGGTTGTGTCCTCATCGACAAGATCGTCCGATTGCCGCTGGGTTGTTTCCTCCTCGACAAGATCATCCGATTGCCGCTGGGTTGTGTCCTCCTCGACAAGATCGTTCGATTGCCGCTGGGTTGTGTCCTCCTCCTCAAGATCGTCCGATTGCCGCTGGGTTGTGTCCTCCTCGACAAGATCGTCCGATTGCCACTGGGTTGTGTCCTCCTCGACAAGATCGTTGGATTGCCGCTAGGTTGTGTCCTCCTTGACAAGATCGTCCGATTGCTGCTGGGTTGTGTCCTCCTCGACAAGATCGTCCGATTGCCGCTTGGATGTGTCTTCCTCGACAAGATCGTCCGATTGCTGCTGGGTTGTGTCCTCCTCAACTAGATCGTCCGATTGCCGCTTGGTTGTGTCTTCCTCGACAAGATCGTCCGATTATCGCTGGGTTGTGTCCTCCTCGACAAGATCGTCGGATTGCTGTTGGGTTGTGTCTTCCTCGACAAGATCGTCCGATTGCCGCTGGGTTGTGTCCTCCTCTACAAGATCGTCCGATTGCTGCTGGGTTGTGTCTTTTTCGAAAAGATCGTCCTATTGCTGCTGGGTTGTGGCCTCCTCAACAAGATCGTCCGATTGCCGCTGGTTTGTGTTCACCTCGACAAGATCGTCCGATTGCCGCGTCGTTTCAAATGCCTGACGATACGGCGACTTCACCAATCGGTCTCTCTCAGCCCAATTAATTATACGCCCTCTCTCAAACTCGCCAAACTGATCCTATTGTGCACGGATCGGACGTCGCGGCATCTTCACAGTTAATAGAGTTTAATGCAACCGCAGTCACAATTGCATCTGCGTACGAGGCTTGCTATTCGTATACCCTTCTCGACGCGCGGTTCCCATGTGCTATGACCAGTCACCATTTAGTCATTGGTCATTATTTTTCAATCATTTGCATATTTGGTCTTGAGGTACTTGCATGCGGATTTTGATTAGGATCGAACGACTTTCTCAGGGTACTTCGGTTTTATCGGTCAAAAAGTGTATATCGCTATTAATAAAAATAAAAGTATTGGCTTTCACGCTTTGGGTGGGAGACTATATCCTTGTAGGTGGGAGACTATATCCCCACTATATCCTTTGTAAGAGCCGCCACTGATTCGAATCATGTCGTATTCAGAGACTCAGTCGGCGACGAGCTGTGCGACGTTTTTTGCAGCGCCGGTGATCGCCGTTTAAGAGTTTGGAGATCATGTGGTCACTGAAATTTGGATCTTTCTTCCATTCGTGAGTGTCATACGGTTCCTCATCCCGGTTTCGTTGTTTGGGGCGGTATCAGTATCAAACATCGTGCACCCTCCGTGTGCATAGTGGGTACGATGAGCTGCGGCAACCCGTTTCATGCAATTCTTTCACGGTGGGGCATTTTCTGTGTCGAGCAGCGTAGATATTACATAGCACTGTGCTTTTAAGCTTCTGTGCCTGCAGCTAACTTACGCTGTCCTTCTGGTTTGTGCACTTGATAATCCTTTGAGAAAAATTCGAGGATCTTCTTTTAGTTTAATTCAACCTGCTTTGAATTGCTGAGCACGTGATTACATCCAGGAAGGATAAGCTTACTGTATGGAGAGGAGAGATGTGCTTAGTAAAAGTGTCCCCTTAGTATATACGTAAATTTCTTTATCGTAGGAAAGTACGTTTCACTTTCGTTACAGAAATCCATCTTCACACTCACTGCTATGTTGATTTGCATAGAATTTCTACATTCTCCCGAAAAACCCACATTGAAGAAGATCTGAAACTCTCCTTACTTGCACAAGAGAAGTTCACTACAGAGCAAAATTTTCTCGCAATAAATTTGTCCCTTGTCGTGGAGCATCTCAGAAGCATCGCTGCTCTTTTCAAAATTTTACTTCAGGTCATGCACTTAGCTATCAAATCTTATCTGTCGTTACGTCAGGCTTGGGATCCTCGGTGCACAGAGATAATACTTTCAAAATGCAATATTTTTCTCTTTGCTTGGAGCTAGCCATCTTAGATAAGGAATAAGCTCTCGTTATAACAGCGACTTCCTGAAGGTTCTTTTTTCTTTGATTGGAGGTTTAACAAATACCGTGATCAACTCAATGGGCTATAAGCTGTCTCCCGTCCCTAATTTAAGGTCATTGGTTCCAGGGAAGGGAGAGAGCCAGTGCCGTAAGACAAACACAAAATCCGTGCCTCACCGGGATTCGAACCCGGACACCGTTCGGACGAATGATCATAGGCCATCGCTTAGACCACTGCGCCACCTCGGCGGCAAAGGTTCTTTACGGCCACAGGTGATTTGGATAGGCATATCCTAAGGGTCATTTTAAGATATTGGGCCACTTCAAAACTTACCCAGAAGCCACTAAATTTCAAGATGGCGGCTAAAATTTCAATTTTCTATAATTATCGTCTGATTTGATTGATTTTCAGTTTATACATGTATTTTTTGGTGCTGAATACGAATTCGAAGTTGCACTTGATATTTTTCAATGGAAAGCCTACAAAATTCCAAGAGAGCGGCCAAAATCTCACATTTTTTAATTTTTGGTCTGATTCGATTGATTTTTTGATTTTATATATATGTAGGTTTCATATTTCAACTAATTATTGTATTTTGTTTCAGATTATTGGAGGTGCATAAATAGTTGCTGATGAATAGAAAAAGACTGCCACCCATTTCCGCAGTGATATCAAAAGGGTTTCAAACTGGTTGACCCAAGGGACCCATCAACATCAGCCAGGATGAGACCAGGACAAATTGGAATTTATGTATGATATGCCAAAATATCACCAATGAAAAATTAACACGCCTAGAAAATTCCAAAAGAAAAGATATAGAACGAAATACATACACTGTATCGGCTGAAAACTTTCTCAAGTTTCACGAGCTTGTAGAACTTTCAGATAAAACACTGGTATCAATCATGTAAGTTAAAATATAATAAAACAAAGTTAGGAAGAGTACAAAAAGAACGCTTAAAAATGATACCACTCAAGGCATAGATTCATCGCTGAAGCGAAAGATGTCGAGTCAAGAATCACATGCAATTACTAATCTTATCTGTCATTACGTCAGGCTTGGGATCCTCGGTGCATAGAGGTAATACTTTAACAATTCAATATTCTTCTCTTTGCTTGGAGCTAGCCATCTTAGATAAGGAAACAGCTCTCGTTATAACAGCCACTTCCTAAAGGTTCTTTTTTCTTTGATTGGAGGTTTAACAACCACCGTGATCAACTCAATGGGCTATAAGCTGTCTCCCGTCCCTAATTTAAGGTCACTGGTTCCTGGGAAGGGAGAGAGCCAGTGCCGTAAGACAAACACAAAATCCATGCCTCACCGAGATTTGAACCCGGACCCTGTTCGGACGAATGATCAAAGACCACTGCGCCACCTGGGCGGCAAATGTTCTTTACGACCACAGGTGACTTCGAACATTTCCGTACTTTTTTACACATGCTCTGAGACAAAAATTTAGTTTCTTACGTAGTTCGGTTGAAAGAGTTTTCCGTAAGTTTGTGTCCGTGGGTTCATCGTAAACACTTTTCTGAAATTAACGAGCCACTTCCTGTGGTTCCTTTCGTGAATATAGAAACATATTTCTGATACAACCTTTTCCGTGAAATGAAGGAAAGAAAATTGAATTTCACGGATTTTTCGTACGCCAGGAAAATTCTGAATTTTCAGAAACCTTTCCACAATCCCTTTCGTATATTAACGGAAAAACCCTGTTCTTACTTTTTCCGTATTCATCCGACGAGAAATTTCTCGTAATAGGAGAAATTCGCGGGAATACTTGTGGTTTCGTGAACTGTTAAATTTCAATCGTCTGTCGAAGGATCTGATTTTAAAATTCCACAGCGAGATCGGATATTATGGATAGCATATCGCATGAAATTCGGTTTATTGTGGCACCGGATATTCCGTCCCCTCTTCCCCATTTTGTGCTCCAGTTATTGCATATTTTGCTACCGTAAGAAACTTGGCACTTAAATTATTATACACGAGATTGTAGGATGTTTATGTATCAGTTTATGGAGTCCTTAGGAGAAAAGCTATTACAGCTATCAGGAGTAAGCTTGATATTTAGGAGTTTTGCGAAAAATTACATGATAATTCAAAATGATTCATCCGATTCATTAGATCATAGATACGTAAAAATCAAGGTACTAATAGCATACCACACATTAAAATGAAGAGAAACGTACCGAATTTACGAATGTGACCGGTAGATGGCGCAATGTAACCCGTGTATCTGCACCTGGGCGAAAGACTGTCATTGTGAAAAATGTCATGCAGGAGGCGATGGAGGACGACGAATTAGCTTCACGCCCGTTGTTTAGTGACGAAGCAATATTCCATTCAAGTGGCAAGGTCAACCGTCACAACATTCGCATATGGGGCACGGAAAACTCACACGCAGTAATTGAAACTGAGAGCGACCTTAACGAATAGCGGTTAGGAAGTCGCCGTTACCTTAACGAACAGCTTTCTAAGTGCTATATTGATCGCTGGGGACAATCCAGCACCATTGCCCACAACGCTAGATGAACTCAAAGTTCGCATTCACAGTGCTCTGCAATCGTTGACAACATACATGTTCGATCACGTATGGCCGGAATTTGATTATAGCCTCGACGTAGTTCGTTTGACCAGCGGAAGTGGCATAGAACATTTATAAGGTATGAAAACAAAATATCGACAGTTTTTTCTTTATCCTATGGACATTTAATTTAGGACCACGTAAAATACAGTCATTTGAAATCGGATGAATCACTTTGAATTATCACTTTGAATTACCATGTACTATAAAACATTTCATTTTACCTTTTCTTGAGGATAATTGGAAGTCATTGTCAGTTTAATAAGATCTCAAGTTCCAAAACTTAAAATGCTTAAAGAAATCGGGATGAATTGTGATAAGTCATCCTACAGGAAATGTAAAAGTATTTCAAACGTATTTAAAAAAACAATAAGCTCCAACAGAAAACAAGTTAGTAAAATCATGCAATGTATTGATTATGATACGCTTTCCAACATACCAGAAATCATTACTCAAGTTATGAGGATAATGGCTGTGGAATAAATCTCGCTCCTGTGCCCTGGCTTTTGACCCCATTTCGATGATATTCAACAGAATTGCTTCAGTATACCTCCGGAACAACATAGTTTTGTCGCAATAGAAGCATTTTTAGTCAAGTTATGAGAATAATGGCTGTAGAATAAATCTCGCTCCTGTGCCCTGCCCTTTGACTCCATTTCGATTATATTCAACAGAACCGGTTCAGTATACCTCCGGAACATGATAAAGTTTTGTTGCAATAGAAGCATTTTTAGTGAAGTTATGAGGACAATGGCTGTGGAATAAATCACACTCCTGTGCCCTGACCGTTGACCCCATTTCAATGATATTAAACAGAACCGGTTCAGTATAACTCCGGAACAACATGGTAAATGTTTGTTGCAATCGAAGCATTTTTACTAAAGTTGAGACGCATAAGGGCGATGGAATGGATCCCGCTCCTATGTCCTGACTTTTTACCCCATTTCGTTAATTTTCAATAGGGTTCGTTCCCAGGTTGTTCCCTACTACATACTAAAATTTCATCGAAATCGAACCATTTTTACGCGAGTTATCGTGCGGACAGACAGACAGCCGGACAAAGCTGGGGCATATACGCTTCTTCAACCTACGGTTGGAAAGCGTAAAAAAATTACTAATTCACTTGCATTAAAGAAAAAAATCTTCATTGCGGAATCAGACTTCTAAGTCTTTCTGTAGTGGTTAAGACGTGCCGTTTCTTTTCAACCAACTCACACGTCTTCCGTTCGAATCCCACAGGTGCTAAATAATTATCTGGTATGAGGGCTGAAAAATTCAGGATCTTCGATTTTGCGAAATTTCTACATAAATACGGAAGAATCGAAACGGACTTTTCTGAAATAAACGGAATTACTGACTACGAAAAATCTGTGATAATAGGGCAGTTAAAAAAACCCTGTGAACTTCTAACAAGTTAGTAAAATCATGCAATGCATTGATTATGATACGCTTTCCAACATACCAGAAATCATTACTCAAGCTATTACTCAAGTTATGAGGATAATGGCTGTGGAATAAATCTCGCTCCTGTGCTCTGACCTTTGATCCCATTTCGATGATATTAAACAGAACCGGTTCAGTATGCACCGAAATAACATGATAAAGTTTTGTCGCAGTCAAAGCAGTTTTACGTAAGTTATGATGCATAAGGGCTGTGGAATAGATGCCGCTCCTGTGTCCTAACCTTTGACTCTATTTCGCCCATTTTCAACAGGATTTGTCCCCAGGCACGCGCCTACAACATACTGTATTACCATTTCATCCAAATCGAAGCATGTTTACGTAAGTTATGACGCATAATGGCGATGGAAGTGATTCTGCTCCTATGTCCTGACCTTTGACCCCAGTTCATCCAGTTTCATTAGAGTTCGTTCCCAAGTGGTCCCCTACCACATACTAAAATTTCATTGAAATCGAACCATATTTACGCAAGTTATGACGCATAAAAGCAATGAAATGGATCTTGCTCCTATGTTGTGACCTTTGACCCCATTTCGCCTATTTTCAATAGGGTTCGTCCCCAGGTGGTCCCCTACCACATGCTAAAATTTGATCGAAATCGAATCATTTTTACACGGGTTATCTTGCTGACAGACAGATGGACAAAGCTGGAGCATATACGCTTCTTCAACCTACGGTTGGAAAGCGTAAAAAATGGAAATTTCTTTAAAAGATGGATACCTACCGGCAACTTTGCTGCACTTTATTTTCAGTAATATTCCGTGAATTAACACCACTTATTTTTTACAGCGTGCGTGTGCGTTTAACGACCACCATAAGCAACTCAGTATGCTACAAGCAGTCGCCCATCCCTATTATAGGGCCACTGGTTCTAGGGATGAGAGAAAAAGCCAGTGCTATAAGACAAAGACACCATCCATGCCACATCCGGGGTTCGTAACCGGTCCCATCTCCGACAAATGATTAGAAACCAACGCCTCTAACCACTCTGTCATGGGGGCTGCCCGTAAGCATTCCCTTTCTCATTCTGTTCGGTGGTTTGGCAGTCATGTCAGATTTTGATTTACACAGAGAAATTTGAATCCCAACTGGTTGATCCACCCCACATGGTCACCTAACGTTGAAAGATTTGCGCATTTCTAATTTAGGCTCATTTGTTTCAGAAAACTGGGATAACCGTTGCCAAAGGGCCGGGGTAGGCAATATATGGCTCGCGAGCCAGATATGGCTCTTTGGGAATCTAAATATGACTCTTTTGATACTTAAAGGAATGGAAAAATTTGCGAAGTTTCAGCTTCTACTTCGACGTAATTCTACTTCAAAGAAAAATTTACTCTCCAACGCGAGAGACAGGAAGCAAAAAATATTAAACCCTTGATGATGACCGAAAACCTTATTTTTCAATGTTTGTGTATATGTAAGTGATTGCGGCTGCACTGCCACAACCCATCGTTCAAACTCGTTCTCTCTTTCTCTCTCCGGTGCGGACTACGCAGGTGTGTTTCATCCTGCTTTAAAGTGATTTTGTTAAACTTCGATTCCGCTATATATTTTAATTCGAAGCGAATTAACACCATTTATTTTATATAGTGTGTGTGCGTATAAAACAGACTGTGTGTGTGTCTGTCGGTCGGATTTCACATAGAATTAGGCGACCTAGAGCACTGAAATTTGTTATGAAGGTACATGTAGACATCTTCTGGTGCATCTCGAAACGATTTTTTTTAATTTGAATTTGATTTTTAGTTATTTAATGTTACGCGTTTCTACCCGATCTGAGTGTGTCTTTCCGCTTTGTTGACATCAACCTGATCACACCGAACGTTAAGGCATGCAGAAAAGTAGTTCATCATAAATTTTAGGCGTTTCTTTTTTAGAATTCCGTTACGACTATTTTCATTCGTAAATACATTTATTACGCCCTTTTTTGTAAGCGTTGTTTGCCGATTGTATTATGACCTTGAGGGCGGAGAAGAAAAAAAAAAGAAAATAGAACGCAGTTTTTCAATCTGCGTTATTAATTCAAAAGTATCATACGTCAGAAGGTCATCATACTGAGACGCCGTTGTGAGCTAGAAAATAGAACGTTGTTTTAACATAATTCTAAAATCGAAATGGCTCAAATTTATCGTGAATCACTTATCTTCGCGCCTTTGCTTTGGGACGTCTTCTATTCCCGATTCGTTTGAGTTTCGCCATGAGCATCCATAAGGCACAAGGACAGTCTCTAAAAGTTGTTGGACTGGATCTACAAAGTCCATGTTTTTCCCATTGTCAACTGTACGTTGGTTGTTCCAGAGTCAGAAATGGGAAAATCTTTACATCTTTGCTCCAAATGGAAGGACTGTTAATATTGTTTATCCCGAGGCTCTACATGAATAAGGTACTTTTCATCTCAATCAATTTTATTGCATAAGCCTTCTGCTTTCAAACTTTTTGAATTATTTACATTGTACATGACAATTACTAAATAATTCAAATACGTTTTTTATCCTAATATTTTATTCCGGGAAGTTGTATTACAAAGTTGTATAAACCTTGATTTACCAGTCTTAATATAATTGCCGATATAGCTTTTACTTTATACAATCACTAGCCCGTCAACGACGGGTACAACAGGCTAATATTAAATATGTGTAATCAAGATCTATATTAAACATCGTGCACACATTTTTGCAAATTTTGCCTCTGTCGGCCGGGGGCTGCAGCGGACGCCACAGTTCACATTGCCGCCATTCATGGCTCTTCTAAAAGTAAAAAAAAATGTGTATTTTACGACTTTTTGAACCTTCTTAAGTGGCGGGTTGCCGACCCCTGCCCTAGGGAGAACGTATCACCCAAGCCTCATCTGCGACTCGAACCCGTACCTCAGAACTTACTACAAGACCACCTGTGCGCCAACTCTCAGCTTTTACTTCCACTAATCTAGCATTCTGATGACTTGTTCCTGATTTTAACAATATCTTAATGACCTTTCCATTTTTTTCTGTTCTAGCCTTGTTGCGCAAAACTTATTTGAAACTCAAGCGATTAGTTCGATCGTTCAAAATGTTTAAATTCTTCTCATTTGGAATGAACTGCGTTCCATCGGCACCTATAGATAAATATATTCAAAACATAATATTCTGAATATTTACATTGTCAATCTTTTCTCAATTTTAAATACCGCTCATGAACTTTGCCGAGTCGTTTTGCCTTAAGTAATGTTACCGATATTTTTATTACACAACATTCATTCCTGTTCATAAGCTCCACTAAGTAATTCCAACTTAACGAGGTCGTATCAACGATTCTTTCACAACATGCGCAACAATTTTGATTGATTTGATAAGACAGTTTACCCTTTAGGTGGACGTCAAGTAATTTTGCTTCCTATACTTAAAATGGAAAAACTTTTGTACTCATTTCCTTCACAATTAGTGTTTTCCCAAGGATGAAAATTTGAACATCGATTAAAATAACTTCATTTTATAACTTGGAATGCTTAATATTTTCTAAAACATAACCATAATTATATTAAAAATCAATAACTATTCCTTTGGTGGTGTTGAAACCAGAAAAGAGATGGCGCGACCTGTACTTTGATGACGTCAGTAGACAAACAAACGTTGGATTGTATAATTATGGTTATGTTTTAGAAAATAATAAATATTCCAAATTATAAAATGAAGCTATTTTAATCGATATTCAAATTTCCATCCTTGGGAATGCATGAATTGCGAAGAAAATGTGTACAGAAGTTTTTTCATTGGAAGTATAGGAAGCAAAATTACTTTACGTTCACCTTAAGGCTGTCTTTGAATGAGTGTTAGGATTCATCTTTTGCAATAGATGACGCACAAAATCGCTCCTTGGGCGCGGATTTTACGACTTGAGGGACTGTCCCTGAAGTTGGCGTCAGCGAATCGCTGTAGACCTCACCATATTCAGAATGGAAGCGTCTCTCGTTGGCTCCACAGTGAAAAGGCAAAACACGCGCTGTTAGGTTTTACCCAATGATGTCATTTGGGGGTGGAGCTTAGTCAGTAGGCGGAGTTTCTATCTCAAATTCAGGGGTTCTCTGCTAATGTACACATTTTCTCTTAATGGACGTACTTTAGGATTTAAGATGTTTTATGGAAGATAAGATTCCAATCCCACTTTTGGCCCCATTCAACGATTTTTATTTGGCCTAGATAATTAAAATAATCAGAAAGAAATCAGAGATTTCGTTTCTTGCAGACAGAAACACTGCTAAATTAACTTATGGCGCCATCTAGCGCCGCATTGGAATACTTTCGAGTCAGACAAACTGAATTAAAAAAAAATCCAGCAAATTTTTCGGAATAATAACCGTGTCATATATTAGCTATGGGTCGTTTCTATTTGTGCTCAAAATTTCAAACACTACAAAGTAATAGTCTCCGAGAAAATGTGTACAAAAGAATTTACATTACAGATATAGGATAGAATTTCTCTTACACTTATTCAGAGACAGCCTTAAGCACATGATATAATCGATTCTTTTATTGTTGAGTGCACTTGTATCTCCTTTAATTTCATCAGATTTTCCCTTAAGGATTACCGATTCTTTCATGGCATGTACTCTGTCGAAACGTGTCCTCTTAATTTCATACTTAATTCTTTCACAGCGTTTTTCTCCGTTCATAAATTTTGCTATGTTGCTTCTACATTCCAGTAAATAATATTAATTAATTTCACTACTAACCTGCCCCCATACGCATATCTATGTATATATCTACTGATTGTGTTGGATAGCTTCCCTTTAAAGAGATCACTTTATTGATTTTTCTCAAAGGATTTTTATCTTTTTTTCCCTTCATAGAATATTCTTCTTTCACAGAGTGTGTTTCCGCAACTTAACACTTCCATTTGTGAACATTTCCCCCATTTATTTTATTTCCATCGTTCAAGCATCCTATCCATTTAAAGATTAGTAAAGGTTGCGGGTCTTTTTCTGCTTCATTCCGTTCACTCAAAACATTCAGCGTCACCTGAAATAGATGTGAGCTCTTTCTGCTGAAATATATCACGTTGAACACATTTAGAGCTGATTTAGTGTAGCATTGTTTTCGACACCTTTTGAGAGAAAGATTTCGACAAGATTCAGTAATATTCTCAATAAAATCCCGTCTGGTTTTACGTGGGAGCCCAGTTTATCTATTACGCAACCTTTCTTATGAGTTCCAATTTACAGTTTTTTTCACAGCTTTAATTTCCCCTACAATGAGAACTCTATCATCCCTGTAGCAATTTTGGAGGATTTTAGCTGGTCATAAACGCGTTACATGTTACTAAGAAAGTTACTAAAGTAGGAAAATATATACATCGTTTGAGGAAGATACTGAGCAAATATGAAGAGTCTTCAATAAGTATCGCGTCTGAGCAAGTGTCTCGCGTGACTAGTTGCCTAGCAACCAGCCAGACGGCAAACGATACTTTGTGCCATAACCTTCATACTACTACGTAATAAAACCCCCGTGCATCTATTTGTCCATATTTCATTGTGTTTAAATGGATGATTCTTTTTCAACTATCACGTCGGGTGTCAAATAACGATCAGTTATAGAATTTTTAAATCACGAAAATGTACCTCCCAAAGAAATTCCCGCTAGATGAGTGGCACTTATGGCTCTGGAACTTTGGACATAAGCACTGTTCTTCGTTGGGTACGAAAATCAAAGGGCAGTGGAGGAATGTTGGCCGTAAAGCATCAACCGCCGAGTGGGGAACCAGTAATAGTGGCCGTTTATGGTTCTGGAACTTTGGACATAAGCACTGTTAAAAAATCGAAAGGTAAGAAAATCAAAGGACAGTGGAGGAATGTTGGCCGTAAAGCATCAACCGCAGGTGGAGAGCCAGTAATAGTGGCCGTTTATGGTTCTGGAACTTAGGACATAAGCACTGTTAAAAAATCGAAAGGTGAGAAAATCAAAGGACAGTGGAGGAATGTTGGCCGTAAAGCATCAACCGCAGGTGGGGAGCCAGTAATAGTGGCCGTTTATGGCTCTGGAACTTTGGACATAAGCACTGTTAAAAATCGAAAGGTAAGAAAAACAGATGACACTGGAGAATGTTGGCCGTAAAGGATCAACCGCACAGTGGGAGGCCAGTAATAGTGGCAGTTTATGGTTCTGGAACTTTGGGCATAAGCACTGTTAAAAAATCGAAAGGTAAGAAAATCAAAGGACACTGGAGGAATGTTGGCCGTAAAATATCAACCACACAGTAGGAAGCCAGTAATAGTGGCAGTTTATGGTTCTGGAACTTTGGACATAAGCACTGTTAAAAAATCGAAAGGTGAGAAAATCAAAGTACAGTGGAGGAATGTTGGCCGTAAAGCATCAACCGCAGGTGGGGAGCCAGTAATAGTGGTCGTTTATGGTTCTGGAACTTTGGACACAAGCACTGTTAAAAATCGAAAGGTAAGAAAAACAAAGGACACTGAAGAATGTTGGCCGTAAAGGATCAACCGTACAGTGGGAGGCCAGTAATAGTGGCCGCTTATGGTTCTGGAACTTTGGACAAAAGCACTGTTAAAAATCGAAAGGTAAGAAACTCAAAGGACAGTGGAGGAATGTTGGCCGTAAAGCATCAACCGCAGGTGGGGAGCCAGTAATAGTGGTCGTTTATGGTTCTGGAACTTTGGACATAAGCACTGTTAAAAATCGAAAGGTAAGAAAAACAAAGGACACTGGAGAAAGTCGGCCGTAAAGGATCAACCGAAGAGTGGAAAGCCAGTAATAATGGCAATTTATGGTTCTGTAACTTTGGACATAAGCGCTGTTAAAAAATCGAAAGGTAAGAGAATCAAAGGGCAATGGAGAATGTTGGCCGTAAAGGATCAACCGAAGAGTGGAAAGCCAGTAATAGTGGCAGTTTATGGTTCTGGAACTTTGGACATAAGCACTGTTAAGAAATCGAAAGGTAAGAAAATCAAAGGGCACTGGAGAATGTTGGCCGTAAAGGATCAACCGAAGAGTGGAAAGCCAGTAATAATGGCAGTTTATGGTTCTGGAACTTTGGGCATAAGCGCTGTTAAAAAATCCAATGGTAAGAAAATCAAAGGACAGTGGAGGAATGTTGGCCGTAAAGGATCAACCGCACAGTGGGAGGCCATTAATAGCGGCAGTTTATAGTTCTAGAACTTTGGACTCAAGCACTGTTCGTCGTTGTGTAAGAAAATCAAAGGGCAGTGGAGGAATGTTGACCGTAAAGGATGAACCGCGGAGTGATAAGCCTGTAATCGCAATGTGCGATTTGAACAGGTAAAAATTCGATTAGAACATCAGGAAAAATCTAAGAATCACTCAGAGAAGCGTAGCAGATGAGCTGAACATAATAAGTTTAGGTAGTGTCGATGACGTTGTTAGCGGTTTAGGATATAACAAAGTGCGTGCGTGTTGGGTACCGCATTACCTATACCGCAAAAAATAAGAGGCGCCAATTAACGGAAAATTTCTGAAAGTAACGTGCAGCAAAGTTGCCGGTAGGCATCCGTATTTTTCAGAAATCTCCGTTTTTAAAAGTACCCGTTTCCTTTAACTTCCGTATCTTCACAGATTTTCCGTAGACAGAAACTACGTTTATTTCGAGAAAAATGCATTTCAGGTTTTTCCGTATTTACACTGAAATTCCGCAAAACAAGACGATAGGCATTTTCACAGGCTATTCCCTTGTCTCGGATGGACTGCAGGTACTCCTCACTGGTTACCGATGGAAAGAGGCCTTTGAGAAGAAGTTGGAGGAGCTTAGGTTCCCCGACTTTGTGGGAGGTATTACCTTCACCTATTCCCATTCAGGCTGAGGTGAGATAACTTTTTGTTTAGAGGCAGCATATGGTGCTTCAACTACAGCACACGCTGTGGTTTGCCTGCCCTGAAGACGAGGATTTCTCTGAAGAATTGCGGGCGAAGCCTTGGGTCTAATGGCTTCTCTAGTGAAGACTTAGTTTGAGAAGAAGCGAGGGGGATGTGTTTGTATGAAGTAAAAATAAGGTAAACTTTAGAAATTTCCAGTAAAAAAACGGAAACTCACAGTAGAAAAAAAAATATATTTCCCATCGTTTGTTGAAAAGAGCGTACCTTCATAAAGTATGGAAAACTATGAAAGCGAAGAAATGAAACCCATGCCAATTCCTGCAGCAGCTATTCACTGAAATACATTGGTGTGCAAATATTAAGGACGAAGAGGAGAAATTAACATAACAGCGGAACGAGCCGGCAGAACAGACCGAAAGACCACTCAGGAGACAGACTAGGGTCCGGTACAGTAGGGCATGTGCATATATGCAGCATGACGTAAAGGGGGAGTGTCGGAAGGGTAAAAACCACACGGGCCGTGTACGCTCAGCAATTCGGTGAAAGCTATTGCACGGTGTACATCGGTTTGAACGACGTCGAATTGCTACCACCGTGTGATATGGCCAACAGGAAATCCAGTAGACGACATCTGGATGACTGTACCCGAGATCGCGTCATTGGGAAGTTGGAAGAAGGTCGAAATGTGACTAGTGTAGCCGAGGAGTTCGGGATCGCTCACAGCATCGTTTCACGAGCTTGGAGAGCATTTCAAACGACTGGAACAGCTATCCGAGAGTTTAGTAGTGGTCGTCCACGAGCAACCACGGCGACGGACGACCGGTATATTGTCCTACATGCGAGAAGAAACAGACGGCAGATAGCGGAAGAAATCGCAAGGCACATGCAACAGACAACTGGACGTCCATTATCGTGTTTTACCGTGGACAGAAGGCTGCACAAAGGTGGTCTATTTGTACGACGACCAGTACGGTGTGTGCCATTAACGCCTGCTCATCAGAGATGGCAGGTGCTGTGGTGCCATGAACACAAGAACTGGACACATCAGCAATGGGGTCGAGTTCTCTTTACGGATGAGAGCCGATTTAGTCTGACGAGCGACTCTGGACATATACACATCTGGAGAGAGCAAGGAACACGCAAGCCCCCCTCCAACATCATCTAAAGAGACCGGTTTGGAGGAGGCTGGTGTCCGCTATAATACTGAGGTTCTCCTGCCTCACGTGCGTCTGTTTAGAGGTGCTGTGGGTCCTGAGTTCCTCTTCATGGACGACAACGCTACACCTCATCGTACAGTGGCTGTGGCAGAGCTGTTGGAGAGGGAAGGTATTCAACGCATGGGTTGGCCCGCAAAGTCCCCGGACCTAAATCCAATCGAACACGTGTGGGACCTTCTCGGGAGACGCTTGGCAGCACGTCCCCAGTCGCTAGCAACGATTCCGCAGCTGCGATTGGCGCTAAAAGAGGAATGGTCCGCGATACCTCAACAGCTCCTTGACGACCTCGTCCTCAGCATGGACATAAGTTGTAAATCCTGCAACGCAGTCAGGGGTGATCATATCCCCTACTAAAGACTGGATTTTTCTTGGCAGCCGCCTGTCACATGGACGTATCTGTCGTCTGTCCAGTTGTGCTCGAAGCTACCTTTTTCAATAAAGTGCCTTTGTATCATTTGGATTCCTTGTTCGGACGGTTTTGCTCACTTGTTCCATATTCTTGCATCTTGGTGACCTCATGGTGTGATTTGAGTCGATGTGGAGCACTTCTTCAAGACGTTACATTCGAAAAACCGTCTTGTCCTTAATTTTTGCATGCCAATTTATCTCGAAAATGTTCCCAGAAATTTGTCGTGAGTGTATTTTCTTCATTTTTGATTAAGCGATTTTTAGGGTTTCGTGGCCCATGTGATACAAGGGACCGAAAGGATCAAATGAACGGTAAATAAATTTTCCTATTGTCCTAATGTGCTGTCTAGTTTCATTTATCCATCTTTTGTTTTATGTAAATTTTTTGGGGTCTTCTGGTTTCTGGTTTAAGAAAAACTAGACGAAACCCGTCGGAATCAAAGCGCGGTTAGTTCTTTTTTTTTTTTTTTTTTTTTGAAAAAATAAACTCATATGAAACAACAAATGTAAAGTTTATTTGATTGACAAATTCATTTAACCACTTTAGCAAAGACAATAGTCCAGGTTCGCGATTTCTTTTTTTTTTTTTTTTTTTTTGGACTGAAGGTTTAACGACCACCGTGAGCAACTCAAATGGGCTATCAGCAATCGCCCGTCTATAATTTAAGGTCACTAGTTCCAGGGAAGGGAGAGAGCCAGTGCCGTAAAACAAACACAACATACATGCCTCACCGGGATTCGAACCCGAACCTTTCAAGATCGAATCATCGTAAGCCAGCGCTTACACCACTGCGCCAACGGGGCGGCCAGGTACGTGATGAGCATCACGACCGCACCCTTTTTCAGTCGTAAAATGTGAGGCGAAAGTCTACTCACTTCGATCGTGTGCAAAAATTCAGCTGGATAGTGCACTCTTTCACTCTCATCTTCAGTTACAACTGTGTTTGTAAATGTTGTTGGAATGAGATTCACGTTGCGAATACTATTCATTCTCTCTTGTCTGAGACATATAGTTGCGACCCATTGATCGCTCACGCCTTCCAGAAAGGCTCTTACATTTTCTTTTTTTCTGCCGGAGAAACATCCTGTTAAGGGTAAGTATGCAATAAAGTATTTACTTACTTTAGGACTGATCATAGGACACTATGCACACACCAAGCCTGACACTGAACTGATCGCCTGATGTAGATAAGGGCCGCACGCTTCTCCCATAGACTTTACATGGGAACTTTGCCAACCCGCCATGCTCGAACCGTTGCCCCAATCTCAGTTTTCTCTTCGACTGGCACATCTACATGGTAAGACCTTTATTTTGGTACCTCATCCATATTTTTACATTCAGCCGTTCTCCCAAAATTGGTCTCACAGTAAAATTCCTTATAGAATGAATATGTAGATGGTGGAACTCAATATGTACATTCTAAATATTTTCCCTAACAATGGTCAACGGAATATTTTTTTACATCTTTACATAATGGGAAACGTCTTACTTGCGCGAATAAACTGGATCGAATGAATATTAAATTGTATATATACATCACACAGTCCAACGGCAGAACGCAAGCAGGTCTTCGAGAGTGTTCGCTGTTCCGATGAGAAGAACTTTGATACGAATGCTTGCTACCGTTACTTTGCGCAAGGATTCGCTCAGAAAAGAGAAGTGTTCGTACTTTGGACGGTGTCAGGCCCTCCATATTTCCGCCTTCAACAGCGCGTGAGAGAACCGCAGGCGATCGAATATCAACAGCACGTTTCTTCCATAGACTTTACATGGGAATTTTGCCGCCTCCACAACTCCCGAACCGTTGCCCCAATCTCATTTTTCTCTTCAATTGGCACATCTACACGACAAGACCTTTATTGTGATACCTTAACCATATCTTTATGTTCAGCCGGTCTCTCAAAATAGGATTCACAGTAAAAAACCTTATAGAATTAATATATCGATTTATGTGTTGGGAAGGTCGTAAAAACGGTTAGATGACAAGAAGGCACAGAGAAATTCGCGTATGGTGTCTGTATATGTTATTCGTAGCTACAATTTCTGTTTTCCCCCTTCTGAGAAATAAGCTAAGAGCGGCCATGGCCCTGAGCTACAGAGACAACATCCCGGACTTATATATCAGGCCATTCCGGAAAGTTGTCGGTAAGGATTTTATTCTTATGGAAGATAACGTCCAACATTATCGAGCTCATATGGTCGACGATTCTCTGGAAGAGGAAGATATTTGAAGAATGGAGTGGCCACTCAGAACCTCTGACCTCAATTACATTGAGCAGTGAGCATTATGGGATGCTGTGGGAACACATACCGGAGATCGTCAGGCCCTGCCAGAACACCTCAAGAACTCAGAACATTTGATGTTGAGGAGTGCTCATTAATCCCTCAAGACCTCATCAATGCTCTATGAGGAGTCGTTGCTTGAGCTGCATGGCTGACAGGGGTGATCGTACCATACACTATATTGGTAAAAGTAATCGGACACCCCAACGGATCCGCTGTGTTGTTAAGGTGCGCGGTACAGCTGCAAACGGTATAAAAACAAGCCTGCAGCTGACCTCGATCATATCGCACTGTGAGGTTGAGTCAAAATGTCGCGGCGGGAGAGAACTAACTTTGAGAAAGGAAAGGTTGTTGGGTGTTATATTAGTGGGTTGTCCGTAAGAGAAACCCAGAGACGTTTAAACACATCCAAGTCAACTGTTTTGAATGTGCTGAATAAAGAGAAGACACATTGCGTGCCTGAAGTAGCAAAACGTACCGGCAGACCAAAGAAAATCAGTGATAGGGGACGTCGAAGCCTCAGGAGAGTCGTTACAGCTAATCGAAGGAGTACTGCACAAGACCTCAGTGTACAGATGAATAAAAATGCTGGAACCTCGGTATGTACACGTACCATTCGCAGAGAACTTCATTCCATGGGTTACGGTGGTCGTGCGGCTGCTCATAAGCTTTCATCTTCACTCGGAATGCTACTCGTTGTTTAGCATGCTGCAAAGAACATTTATCGTGAACCGTAGATCAATGGAAACGGGTTCTATGGACTGATGAATCCAGATACACGATCCATCAGTCTGATGGCCGTGTGTACTCGTGTTGAGGTGTGTTTTGTGGTATGGTCCCGGCCCATTGGTTATCGTGGACAAACTTGTTAACCAGCACGTCTACCTCGATATTCTGGACAATTATGCCGTACCAACTCTGTGGCAATACTATGTAACCGAGCCTTGTTGGTGCCAGCAGAATAATGCACCGAGCCATAAAGCAAGGACTGTTACGGCGTGGTTTGACGATAATTCCGTATCGTGTGGTGTGGACTGGCCAGCACAGAACCCTGATCTTAATCCTATAGGGCACCTACGGGATGAATTAGAGCGCCGCATAAGAAGTTTGGAACGAAGGCCTACTACTAAGCAACAGTTAGCGGCAGCATTATATACTGAATGGAAGCGCATACCTATCGCTGTGTTCCAAAACCTTTTCGAAAGCATGTCTCGAAAGGTCAGTGCATGCATTAAGGCCAAAGATGTCCTGACAACGTAATACTGTATGTCAATAAATGATATGTTGTGTTTCTCTTCTAAGTGTCCGGAGACTGTTTTCAATATAGTGTATATTGAAATACCCCATGACTTAAGTAAAATACTTTAAATTTTGTTCTATAAACTGCCCTTTCACTTAAATTACAAGATTATGAAACAAACAGAAGTAACTTACTAATGTAAGAATATGACTCTTTTGTGACTGAGTTATACACACAGTTCGGCAATTAAGCAATGAGACTGCTTTTTTAAAAATATAGAAAAGAAGGAAAACTTATGTGAATATATTTCATTAGAAGTACATCCGCCTGCGTTAATACAGTAAGTTGCACGACCAGCAAATGAAAGGAAGGACTTGTAGAGGTCATATTTTGGTATGGAGTGAAGAACTGATGTCACGGGTCTTTGTATGTATTCCATGCTTTTAAAAACTTTTCCTTTTAAAGGCAGCTTTAATTTAGGGAACGGAAAGTAGTCTCACGATGACAAATCTCGGGAATAGGGGAGATGGTTAAATACATACACTTATTTTTGTGCCAGAAATTGCTGTACACTGACTGCTGTGTGTGCGAGTGCGTTATCGTGAAGAAGGAACCAGCCATCGTCCGTTTTTTTGTACTCAGGTCTGGCACAAACAATCCTCTTCCACAATCGTTTCAAAATGGATGTGTAAGCATTGCCAGTGACAGTTGTATCTTCAGGAATGAACTCGTGAAGTAGAATTCTCTTGCTGTCGTAAAAGCACGCAAGCACTGTCTTGATTTTGGACATCTGTAACCTGATCTTTTTTTCTTTTGGGTGACTATGGTGAATTCCATTGAACACTCTGATGCTTCATTTCAGGCCGAAAACACCATGTCTCGTCCCCTGCTAGAATACTTTAGAGAAAACTTTGCATTGTTTCCGCAGTCTCCTGGATGTCTTTTGCGTACTCCACTCGTGCGTGTTTCTGGTCATCTGACAAAGAATGCGGAACAATCGAGCACAAATCTTGCAGTAAAATTTGACGAATTGTCTCCTTATTAACATCGTGCTCACATTCTAACATCCTCAATGTCACACAACGATCATTTTTTTATCCTTTCGCGAATTTCAGATGTGTGCACTGAAATCAGGAGTCCTGGCCTTTCGCCATTTTCCAAATATTCTCGCTCATCCTTGAAACGTGCATACCATCGGAATATTGGTGCACGCGATAGGCAATTAACCTCATACATATCACGCAACAATTCAACTGTCTCAGATGCAGTTTTACCGATTTCCAAACAGGACCGGATATTTGCTCTCCACTCTACGAAATGGTTGTGACAAAGTTCTTCCCCGAATGACGTCATGCACAGCGTAGCTGCTCAATGCCACGCATTGTTGATAAATGACTTGTCAAAGTCCATGCCTTCCCGACCCGCGTATTTTACCGGGACTTTTAAAAAAAATAATCTCATTAGTTAACTGCCGCACTGTGTAGGTAATATAACAATAAACCTCTTTATCAATTTTCATTGGACTTCTTCATAAATACTTCCAGTTATACACACATTTATAAATAATCCTTTAATTAATTGATTAATAACAGATGTGACAGCGTCCAACAGTTGCGGAATATCCGCCGAAGGATCTTTGTTACGATTGGCTTACTCAATCTCATCTTACAGATAATATCCGCCGGAGCATCTCAGTTACGAATGGCTTACTCAATCTCATCTTACAGATAGTATCCGCTGGAGGCTCTCTGTTACGAATGGCTTATTCAGTCTCATCTTACAGATAATGTCCGCTGGAGGATCTCTGCTATTAATGACTTACTCAATCTCATCTTACAGATAAGATTGAGTGAGCAAAAAATTCAAGAGCCGCTCAATCAATTTCACCTTGAGGGATGCAGTTGAGTAAAAGGTTCTTGTCTTTCTTGTCTTCAGGATATAAGTCGTAGCAACAGGGAGTCATCTCCGGGGCCTGATTTCTGTTACGAATGGATTTCTCAATTTTATCTTACAGATAATATCCGCTGGAGGATCTCAGTGACGAATGGCTTATTCAGTCTCATCTTACAGAGAATATCCGCTGGATATCTGTGTTACGAATGGCTTACTCAATCTCATCTTACAGATAAGATTGAGTGAGCAAAGTCATAGAAAGCAGTGGCCCGAAATTATGTGCGACAGGCTTCTTGTGGTCCTTCGAACTGCTAATGGAGACGGTTATACCCGAAAAAAAGAAAAGAAAAAACGCAAGTTAGTAAAATCATGCAATGCATTGCTTATGACACGCTTTCCAACATACCAGAAATCTTTATCAAGTTATGAGGATAATGGCTGTAGAATAAATCTCGCTCCTATACTACTATAATAAATCCCGCTCCTATACCTTTGACCCCGTTTCGATGATATTCAACAGAACCGGTGCCGTATATCTCCGGAAAAACGTACTAAAGTTTTGTCGCATTAGAAGCATTTTTAGACAAGTTATGAGGATAATAGCTGTGGAATAATTCTCGCACTTGTGTCCCAACCTTTGATCCCATTTTGATGATATTCAACAGAACCGGTTCAGTATACCTCCGAACAATATGATAAAGTTTTGCTTCAATCGAAGCATTTTTACGTAGGTTATGACGCATAAGGGCAATTGAATGGATCCCGCTCCTATGTCCTGACCTTTGACCCCATTTCTCCCATTTTCAAAAGGTGTCGTCCCCAGGTGGCCCCCTACCACATACTGAAATTTCATCGAAATTGAACCATTTTTACGCAAGTTATGAGATATAAGGCAATGGAATGAATCCCGCTCCTTTGTCCTGACCTTTGACCTCATTTTGCCCATTTTCAAGAGGTTTTGTCCCCAGGTGGCCCCCTACCACATACAGAAGTTTCATCGAAATCGAGCCATTTTTACGCAAGTTATCGTGCGGACGGACAGACAGACGGACAAAGCTGGAGCATATACCCTTCTTCAACCTACGGTTGGAAAGTGTAAACAAAGCTAGAGCATTGGAAAGAGTAAAAAAGATGACACCGAATTTTCGGTTGTAGTCAGCAGGCCTTTTCAATCCTTTCCGACACGAATAAAATATTTCAAATTTATTCACAGAATTTGCATTACAGATATAGGACAGAACCCATTAGAAAAATACGAAAATATCAACCGCATTTCTACAATCGATAAGACATTTAAAAACAGAAATACACAGCAAAATTTTAACGAACACAAATCAAGCGTTATCGTACTGAATCTGTTTGAGTTATGTTGCTGTGATCAGATAGAACCTAGGCTTCTGAAATGTGACATTAGAGCACGTTATGAAGAGAAATCCCTCGAAAACGAGAAGTGCGTTAAGGCTGTCTTTGAAGGAGTGTTAGGCTTCATCTTCTGCGATAGATGGCGCAAAATATCACTCCTTGGGCGTGGCTTTTACGTCTTGAGGGATTGTCCCAGAAGTTGGCATCAGCGAATGACTGAAGACCTTACCATATTCAGAATGGAAGCGGTCTCTCGTTGGCTCCACAATTAAAAGACAAAATCGTTTTGACCAATGACATTGTTTGGGCTTCGAGTTTAGTAAGTAGGTGTAGCTTCTGTCTCAAATTCAAGTGTTTTCTGGTAATGTACTAATTTTCTCTTCAAAAAATGAACGCACAGTAGAATTTAAGATGATCTATAGAAGACAAGATTAAAATCTCACTTCAGTGCCCATTCTTTGATTTCTATTTGGCCTAGATAATTAAAAAAATCAGACAGAAATGAGAGATTTCGTTTCTTCCACACAGAAACATTACCAAGCTAACTGCTGGCGCCATCTAGCGCCAAATTGGAATACTTTCGAGTCAGCTAAATTGAATTAAAAAAAAAATTCTAACACATTTTTCGGAAAAATAACTGCGACACGTATTAGCTATGGGTCGTTTTTATTTGTGCTCAAAATTTCATACTCTACAACGTAATAATTTTGAAGAAAATGTGTACAAAAGAATTTGCATTACAGATATAGGACAGAATTTCTGTTACACTCATTGAAAGACAGCCTTAAGAGATTCACAAAGTTGTTGGAATTCAGAGCAACGCAATGAAGTTTATGACATTGTCCAGTGGCGTAGGGTGACCTAAAATTTATTAGGAGCTAAATATTTTAAAAACTGCTCTCAACCTACTTCCGTACTGTGAAATATCATTTCAGTGGATTGTGATATTTCCAAACACCACCTGCTAAAGTTTTACTTGACCACATGGAATTTGGTAGACATTTTACTTATATATACACTATATTAACAAAAGTCACCAGACACCTAGACGAGAAACACAACGTTGCATTTATTGACATACTGTAGTACGGTGCCGGTCCACCTTTGACCTTAATGCATGCACTGACCCTTCGAGATGTTCTTTCGACAAGGTTTTGGACCACAGCGATAGGTATGCGCTTCCATTGAGTACATAATGCTGCCGCTAAATGTTGCTTAGTAGTAGGCCTTGGTTCCAAACTACTTATGCGGCGTTCTAATTCATTCCATAGGTGCTCTATGGGATTAGCATCAGGGTTCTGTGCTGGTAAGTCCACACACGATACGGAATTATCGTCAAACCACACCATAACAGTCCTTGCTTTATGGCTCGGTGCATTATCCTACTGGTACCAACAAAGCTCGGTTACACAGTATTACCAGACAGTTGGTAGGGCATAATTGTCCAGAATATCGAGGTAGACTTGCTGGTTAACAGGTTTGTCCACGATAACTAATGGTCTGGGACCAAACCACGAAAAACACCCCCACACGAGTACACTGCCAGCTCCAAACCTGGCTGCCGCCATACCCACACACGGCCATCAGACTGATGGATTGTGTATCTGAATTCATCAGTCCATAGGACCCGTTTCCATTGATCTACGGTCCACGATAAATGTTCTGTACACCATATTAAACGACGAGTAGCATTCCGAGTGGAGATGAAAGGCTTATGAGCAGCCGTACGACCACGGTAACCCATGGAATGAAGATCTCTGCGAAAGGTACGTATACATGCCAAGGTTCTAGCATTTTTACTCACCTGTACACTGAGGACTTATGCAGTATTCCGTCGATTAGCAGTAACGACTCTCCTGAGGTTTCAATGTCCTCTACCACTGATTTCCTTTGATCAGCCGGTACGTTTTGCTGCTTCAGGCAAGCCATGTGGCTTCCACTTATTCAGTACATATAAAACAGTTGACTTGGGTATGTTGAAACGCCTCTCGGTTTCTCTTGTGGACCACCCACTGATATAACACCCAACAATCTTTCCTTTCTCAAAGTCAGTTCTCTCCCGCCGCGACATTTTCACTCAACCTCACAGTGCGATATGATCGTGGTAAGCTGCAGGCTTGTTTTTATACCGTTTGCAGCTGTACCGCGCATCTTAACAACGCAGCGGATCCGTTAATTTGCTTTTGGAGGGATGTTCGGTGACTTTTATCAATATAGTGTACATGCAGTATAACATAAAAAAAAAACTCCGGTAAAAACAAAACAGTAGTAAACAGTAGAAACAAAACAAAGTATATGTTTGGTTTCGGTTCCACTTACTTAACTAGTATATTTTGCTATATATGCCTACCACTTCATATTAAAAGTTCTAGACTGATTCTAATGTTTTTGCCCCAGGCAAATGTTTGGTAGATGTG
This sequence comes from Macrothele yani, assembly GCA_039090855.1. Lineage (NCBI taxonomy): Eukaryota > Metazoa > Arthropoda > Arachnida > Araneae > Macrothelidae > Macrothele > Macrothele yani. Next base: position 52,709,232 of record CM077026.1, read on the forward strand.
GGCTGAAGTCTTTAATGCTTTTTTTTTCTTCATTCCCCAACAAACTAAAAGGGTGTTTCAATAAAAAGCACACTTTGTTCATTTTACTTACACGGGCGAACCTTACAGCTTAATCCAATAAATGAAAATTAGCCGCTGACGGTCGAACGACGTGAAAACAAAATTGCTAATGTTAAACAGAAAAGCGACCAGCCCCGAAAGACGCATGCGCAGTTCAGCGCGCATCTACTCATTCATTACTATTCTGGGTGGGAGAGGCGCGTGTAGTAGAGGCGACTTCGATGAGTTCACGAAAGTCGCCTCTCCAAGCGCGCGGTGTTCAGTGCCCTCTATTAAACGGATATGGAAGGCTGTATGGCTTTGAAATCCTGCGGTATTGATGATGCATACATTAATATTTTTAATAACATGTATGAAAATGCAAGTGCAAAGATTCGGCTATTTGAGAATACAGCACCCATAAAAATTGGAAAGGGAGTGAGACAAGGCGATACTATATCTCCCAAACTCTCTAATGCCACTTCGGAAAATGTCTTTTAATCACTGAACTGGGAAAACAAAGGGATAAAGATTAATGGAGATTATATAACTCACCTTCGTTCTGCTGATGACGTAGTGATTTTTGCAACGACCCCATCAGAGCTGCAGAGCAAGATCCAGGAACTTGTTGACAAGAGTAAAGAAGTGGGATTAAAAATGAACTTTCAGAAGACAAAAGAGATGTTCAATGCTTTTACAAAAAATGAAGATTTATCGATTGATGGAGAAAAGCTGGAGATAACAGACACGTACGTTTATCTTGGACAGCAGATATCAAGTGAGGGTCACATTGATGAAGAAATTAATCGGCGTACAAAACTTGCCTGGAGAGCTTTTGGAAGAAACAGCATAATTTTCAAGAGCAATATGCCATTATGTCTTAAAAGAAAAGTGTTTGATCAATGCATCCTTTCGGTGCTTACATATGGTGCAGAGATGTGGACCTTAACTAAAAGAGACATACAAAGACTGCAGACAACTCAAAGTAGCATTTAGAGGTGCATGCTTCGTGCAACCAGGAGAGATAAGAAGAGGAATTTGTTGATCAGAAAAATGACAAGAGTGGAAGACATCATGATCAGAGTAAAATCCCTGACACGGCAATGGGCTGGAGATATTGACAGCAGGACAGGCCATCGATGGGCAGCCGTAATTTTAGACTGGATTCCAAGGGACAGGAAAAGACCCAGAAGAAGACCACATGGGAGATTGGAGGATGAAATTACAAAGTATGCGGGAGTAATATGGAGGAGACTGGCACAAGACAGACCGTTGTGGAAGAAACTTGGGGAGACCTTAATCCAACAGTAGATTGATAATGGTTGTAAATGATGATGTATTACCCAGTTATTGAACTGTTGTAGTGGTTAACATTTGCATTCAGAAAATCTGGGGACTGGTTACTAATATGGATTTTCTTTCGGAATATTTTAAATTAAAAGAAAAACGAATTTTTTTTTCACTTTCATGTGGGGCTTAGCCCCGGATGTCTATAATGATCCGACGCTACTGACAGTGTCGTTTCAATCTAGTGCCAGAGACCAAATCTAAATCCATCAATAATAATATTATGCTTTATATGGTTGTCATGGACTAGTTGAAATCCCCACAGACTGCGCATTATTTGACCAGGCGAGCGCAATAAACTTAGCTGGGTTTAAATTGTGAAGATTATGAAGATGCGTATACATCCTCTGTAGCTCATACGTGACACATAAATCATAATTAAGTGTCGCCATCTGAAGGCGTGATTGTGCATAAGAAATGAGGAAATACATTAATTAATAAATCATGAGCAAAAGGAAAGATGTGCTTTATAACACTCGGATGTTTTAATACCTCACAGACACGCCACAGAGATCTGAGAAAATCTTAGGCTAGGTGCTAAAACTTCAGATCTTGGAAAATCGCTGTAAATGATCGTGTTTTAAGTTTTGAAATTCTGATTCGCAGCCCCCGTGACGCAGTGGTCTAAGTGATGGGTCCGGGTTCGAATCCCGTGAGGCATGGATGTTGTGTTTGTTTACGGCACTGGCTCTCTTCCTTCCCTGGAGCCACTGGCCCTAAATTAGGGCCGGGTGACTGCTTATAGCCCATTGAGTTGCTCACGGTGGTCGTTAACTCTCCAATCAAAAAAAAATTCTGATTCATTGAAATGCTTACAAATTAATTTTGTGCGTGCCACAGTCTATACTGAGACGAATTATTTTCCCTCAGAAACGTGTGAAACGTTTTCGTTAATAAAGAAAGGTAAGAAATGCTGCATTCAGGAGCGATCTATTATTACCTTATGTTTCGACGAGGACTGAATATTCGGTTAGTCAAGAGCGCTACTTCAGCACAACGTGAAAACTTCCAGGTGTTTTCTGCGCCATTTATTTGTATGACACAAGACTTCATTGATTTTCGCAGAAAAGAATCAGACAGTCTCTTTTAAACTGAATATTTCAGTGGCGCGATGGTTTAAGCGTTAGTTCGAGCCATAGGGGCTCGGGCTCAGGCTGGCTTGGGTCCTGGATGAGGCATCGGTATTACGTTTGTTTTACGGTACTGGATCTGTCCCTTCCCTGGAATTAGTGGATGTAAATTAGGGACGGAAGACTACTTATATATCCCTTAAATTTTTGCTCACAATAGTATTTAACTGCTGGAACAAAACAAACAAAATTCTCATATTTTTTTTTTTTTTTTTTGTCATCCCCTAACGTGGAATCAAACAATTCAGAAGATTGGCTCAAAATTCCAATTCTTTCGTCACGTTAAATAAACAAGTTTTAATATAACGTTTCGTCTCGGTGAAACTTCTTCAGTTCATAGTTTCTTCTTTAGTACTATTTCTTACATCGTAAAAAAAAAAAAAAAAAAAAAAAAGAAAAAAAAAGCAGGTTCTTCTAACGTTCTTGTTTGTTTTGAATTACGAGAAACTATTTCCGCTATTTTTTTTAAATAAAAAATGCCTCCATGACATAAGAAAAGTAATTTCGTCAGATAGCTTTGATTTTGCCCACGAATAACTTCGTGGGTTTCCTCCTTTTTACATAATTTGCAAACTATTGCTACTTTAATCAGGAACTTTACTATTCGATTTTGAGTTCATACTTTTGTGAAAACACAAATTTGTCGAGGCCACATCCTTCTGCTCCGGAGCCGAATGTTTTCCCAGTTAAGCCACGCAGACGGAATTTACAGCTGTAACTTAGCCTTCTTGACATGCGCTTCACCTCTGTAGTACATCACATATATTCCCCCCGCCCCATCTCGTTGAGAAAGGGCTGGGACAGAATCCTTAGTTTCCGGATCAGCCTGCAAACCGTACTTGAAGCTCGCAGAAGAAGAAATTCTGATTAATTTCAGACGGTGTGTCGAGCGAACGTCACACATTTTTCGAAGAACCTAACGACCAGTGGATAATTTCCACAATTGGGCGCCAATGTGAAAACACAAATCAGCCGGTGACATAATTCGAATCCTCCTGCTCCGAAACCGAATGCCTTTCTAGTTAAGCAACACCGGCGGAATTTATCGCTGCAACTTTGTCGTCTTGACATGTGCTTTGCCTCTGTAGTACGTCACACCTTATATAATATATATAATAATATATAATATATATGTTGTAAAATGAAGCTTTCTGTAACTGGAGGAACGCGAACTAAAAAGCTCCTGTACTGCTATCTTAGAACATTATCTCCACACGCCATTAAAAGTCGGAAATCGCGCACGTGTGTGTGTCAACTGCGCATTAGAATTACTGAACTTTGAACTGTGGTTGAGATTGTTCGCACTTTTTCTTTCTCCTTGAAGAGCCTACGACATTCCAAGCCGTATTAATTTTTCATGACATCTGGTAGCGTAATTATTTTTTTTTCTTTCTTTTTTTGATTGGAGGTTTAACGACCACCGCGAGCAACTCAGTGGGCTATAAGCAGTCGCCCGTCCCTAATTTGGGGCTACTGGTTACAGAGAGACCGAGCGTCGTAAGACAAACACAACATCCATGCCTCACCGGGATTCGAACCCGGACCCCATCTCGGACGAATGATCAGAATCCATCGCTTAGACCACGGCGGAGTGTAAGTCTTGCTACGATTCTTCCTGGTGTAATAAAATAGCATAATTTCGCTTGACTGTATTTTAAACTGCATAGAGAACACAGGAAAGACAAGAATTCAGGAAGTTTCACAGTCGTTTACGCATTCGTTTTCTCCCACGTAAAATGATTAGAGCTATGTTTCTGTACCTCATATTTAATCTTTACGAAGGCCGAAGAGTTAGTTTCGAAAGTTCCCGATCTCCTCGTTCGAAGGGAAATTGGTATGCACATCAGTTTCGTTACAATCTTCAAAACACAGTTTAAAGAAGCATATGATGTCATCACTGACGTTTTGAAACAATGCGGGAGCCTGTTCAGTGTCAGTTTGATCGCAGTTCTACGATTTGTTTGCTTGCTTTCGCGGTCATTCATGATCTCCGGTTGCGCATTTGTGAGCCCTCCGGCGTGCCGCTGCTAACCCTTTCTTTCCCTGGTAAAGTCAGAGCTGCTGCTCCTGCCGAGGTGCTTTCCGCTCGATACGGTTGTTATGGCGGCGAGAAAACGAGACAGGAACAGACAGTCTGGTCAAGGAACCAGCCAATGGCGAGACACGAGACAAAGCACAAAAAAACAGATACTTTGTTTATCCCTGTGGATCACGTGACTGTCTGGATTGCGCCCGCCGCCGTCTCGTGTCTCAGAAAGCAAGCCACTCACACTCTCTCATTTGCATTTAAGGAAACTGCAGCCTTGAAATAACCTACGTCAACAACTCCCTCGCCCGCTGTTCTATCTTACTCTCTCTATCGGGTAGGCCGTTCATTATGGCTTCCGCTACCGAAGGAGAAACGAAACCGCTGCGTTTTCACAATGCCCGTGCGTCCTTAATTCTGGCTCAATGAAAAGTTTTTCTTTTCTTTTTCCTTTTCTTTCTTTTTTTTTTCATGATCGGCTGTCAAATTGAAAAGAATCTTTCATGAATAATTAAACATTTTCTGAAAAGATACTTCTGGAAATAGTATTGCTAACCTTTTCGGAAGCGTTCTTTCTTAAAGTGAAAAGTGGGAGCAAAAGCGAAACGTTTTTTTTTAAATATGCTTCCGGTTGTTACGTTTCGATTAATTCCACAATTGGAACTTGGGAAGAAGGTAGTCCTTTTCGAAACAGCTTTTTTGGTGTAGTTGTGTCGAATCTGCCATGTTGAGTTTAGATTGCTACGTAAAGCCCATTAGCTTGGATTACCCCAAGTTATAGATGCAAGTCAGACCAGCATATAAGAAATAATATTGTCTCAGGGACGAGGTATCATATCTCTGTAGCCAGCGTATTTTCCACTGATGGCAAACTATTTCGATCAATGATTTGCGATTCTGCAAATTTTACCCCCAATTTCAGTTACAAAGTAAAAAAAAAGAAAAACAAAACAAACCCCGGGAATTTAAGCTTTTCAGTTTTCATTTTCTTGACTTTAGCATTGCAGTGCTTCGGTCGCAGTTAATTTCGTTACAGCGAGAGTACAACGATACATTACAAATGGCACAGAACATTATGGATATATCGTTGGCGAGAGGACTTTTGGTAAAAACCGCATTTACGTTCCGCCAGCAAATCCGTCCTGTGACGTTGAGCAAACTTATTCTAAAATTTATGTGCCTTTAGGTATGGACTAACACCTAGAATTTAGATTACAGCTTCTCACGATGCAACCACAAGCTAGTTGCAGGCACGTATCCTGGGGTCGGGACGTGGTCCCCCCCCCGAAATGTTTGAATATGCATCTTATAGACAGATGGCTCCTTGTAGTAGCACAAATATTACTCTCGAATAATAGCAAAACCAACGCATTTGAACATACGCTTTTACGAATTATTAAATTGATGCAAATATCTATGGTTTAATGTAGAGGTCTACACTGATCGGGCTGGGTTTGAGTACAAAGAAAAAGAGAAGCATAACGAACTGGGGTGGAAAATGAAAAGTAGTTTAACGGATGTAGAATATTAATTTAAAAATGAAAAGTAGTTTTAAATAGTCTTGTACAAAATTATGAACATTAATTGAATTACCTGTAAGTAGATAAGCGGTGCACAAAATTCATATACAATGATTGGTCATAATGATTAACAGCAAAAAGTCGTTTTGTAAAATTTTAAGCAACTATTATAAGAGGCGTGAATAAAAATAGTTCTTTTTCTCTCTCTGGGTGTCCATGAAATTAGAAAAACAATATATATATATATGCATTAACACACACAATTGACGTGGATTAGGAACATCAAACAGAAATCATCGCTCTTTCCACGTTTATAAGTGAGTCACGGAAAAATTCTCATCGGCCGCCACCGGGAATCGAACCCAGGGTCTTCCAGTGGCGGCCGAAAATAACTTTTCCATGACTCACTTATAAACGTGGAAAGAGCGATGACTTTTGTTTGACAGTATATATATATATATATATATATATATATATATATATATATATATATATATATATATATATATATACATTGCGCGCATGAGCATATACAGACACACACACACACTGATGACTGAATTATCACAACCTACCTAATAATTCGTGGGTCCTCTTTTCACTCTCAATACAGCAAATATCCGACATGCATCGATGCAATAAGATGCCGGCAGCAATTGGGTGGTATGACCAACCAAGCTGTGTGAAATGCGGCCTTCAATACAGGTATGGAGATATTTGGTGTATCCAGACGCCTGTTTAGCCGTTCCATGGTGTATCACAAGTGCTCTGTGGGATTGATATCGGGGCAGTTGAAAGGCCAATCGATGCGCTGGAAGTCCGAACTCGGTTCCTCAACCCATTCCTGCACAACATTGGACATGTGGCTCGCCGCATTGTGATCTTCGAAAACACCGTCGCCATTTGGAGAAATGTGCGACATTGCGAGTCGGCAAGCAATTCACGATAGTGGGTACCAATCATACGTTGTTCAACATGCACCAGGGTTTTCAAGATCCTGCCAGGTGAACATGCTCCACACCATACAACCGCATCCACCGGCTTGCCCTGTGGAGACTATGCAGGATGGATGAGTGCTTCATGTTGTTTGCGCCATATGCGTACACTACCATCCACGGAGTGGAGTAAAAAACGCAAGTCCTCACACCAGCACACTTTTCTCCATACATCCGACGTCCAACTTGCATGATCTTTGCATCAGGCCAGTCTTTTGCGCCGATGAAGCGTGGTTAGGAAGGGCCATCTGCTGCTTTATCCCACACGCGTGAGCGTGAGACGCATGCTCATGGCCGATACTGTTCGTGGTTGACCTTTGTTGTTCTGGGTAGTCAACTGTTGACCAGTGCTGTGTCTGTTGACCTGTACGAGTCGTAGGACCCGACGCTCAGCTCTCACATCAACCTTTCTCTTTCCTGTGCAGTTTTGCCTCCCGGTCATTGTTTGAACATTTTCACGCGAGTCCTAATACACTTTAACTACGGGGGCTCGCTAACAACCCACTAATTCAGCCGTTTGGGAAATCGAATCACCCGCTCTCAGAACTCCCACGAACTGTCCTTCCCCAAAGTCCGATAAATCCTTCCGTTTGCCCATCATGCTCCGAAGTTTACTACCTACTGCTCCATTCCCACCTTATGTTTGCTACGTCGGCCGACTAATCGTGTCTCTGGGAAATCCCGTTCTCAACGGGCCGCACCCACTTTTGATAAGGTGATCATAATTCAGTGATCACTCGGGGTATATTGAAAGTTCACACCTTACATCTACGTTACAACATATTACGAAGAGCTCACATACTGGATTTATTTTATAACCTTTTACGATCTAATTAATAGCAAGGAACTTTACAGCAACTATACTTAAAATAGAATAACTATACTAGTAATCTGAACTTGTTGGTGAGGAATAGAAATCATGCCATTATTCATGTGTTTATGCCTTCCTCTGCAATATTCGGATGGCTCCAAGCGATGCTACATTGGAATGACCGACCGTCAGTTTAAAATTAGAATCAACGAACATAAAAGAGACACGAGGTACGGAAAAGTAACCACTGCCCGATTCAGGGAAATTAAGTTCAAGTTTCCTGATCCTATGTGGGATGGTATGAATAAATTGGCTTCCTCCTCCACGCATAAATCTTCCACCATTAGCGAAACCTGAGAGATGGTTAACAACAGCGAGACTTGTAAAGGTCTTTCTAGAATTGCCACGAATTTGGAACCAGTTCTACGAATAATGCTGTCTTTCTTTAAACGGTACAACTTGCCCAACCAACATGACACCTCGTTCCTTCGAATGAATAATTACATTCGCATCTATTTATTTATTGTTTAATCACACACACAAATCACCGTGTTCGAAATTGTTGAAGTGTTCTATAATTCAGTTTGCAATTTGCTGTCTACCGTCCTTGGAAAAGCCATCTGGTGAATGTGCGAAAGCTTCGAATCTTTGATTTGTATTCTAAGAAAAGAAATAAAAGTTTCCAAGCATGATTATCAGTCAAAACAGCATAACTATACTAATAATTCGAAATCTCTTGGCGTATAATAGAAATAAAACTTTCCACGCTCTCGCACATCAACCAGATGGACTTTTCAAGGAAAAAAGATTCTCCGCCAAGATATTTCGGATTATTAGTACACTTATACTATTTTGAGTATAATTAGTGCACAGTTCCTACCTATTAATGATTATTAGCATATTTAATATACACTATACTGACAAAAGTCACCACATACTCCTTCAAAAGCAAATGAACGGATCCGCTGCTTTGTTAAGATGCGCGGTACAGCTGCAAACGGTATAAAAACAAGTCTGCAGCTGACCGCGATCATATCGCACTGTGAGGTAGAGTGAAAATATTGCGGCAGGAGAGAACTGACTTTGAGAAAGGAAAGATTGTTGGGTGTAATATTAGTGGGTTGTCCATAAGAGAAACCGAGAGGCGTATAAACATACCCAAGTCAACTGTTTTGGATGTGCTGAATAAGTGGAAGACACATGGCGTGCCTGAAGCAACAAAACGTACCGGCTGATCAAAGAAAATCAGTGATAGAGAACGTCGAAGCCTCAGGAGAGTCGTTACAGCTCATCGACGGAGTACTGCGCAAGACCTCAGTGTACAGGTGAGTAAAATTGCTGAAACTTCGGTATGTCCACATACCATTCGCATAAAACTTCCTTCCATGGGTTACCGTAGTCGTGCGGCTTCTCATAAGCCTTTAATTTACACTCGGAATGTTACTCGTCGTTTGGCATCGTGTCAAGAACATTTATCGTGGACCGTAGATCAATGGAAACGGATTCTATGGACTGATGAATCCAGATACACGATCCATCAGTCTGATGGCAGTGTGTGGCTATGGCGGCAGCCGGGGAAACGATATTTACCACCGCGTAATGTTCCTACGGTCAACTTTGCAGCTGGCACTATACTCGTGTGGAAGTGTTTTTCGTAGTATGGTCTCGGCCCATTGGTTATCGTGGACAAACCTGTTAACCAGAACGTCTACCTCGATATTCTGGACAATTATGCCCCACAAATTCTGTGGCTTTCAAATTTTTTTATTGCGAAAACATGAGAGGAGGGTACAGAGGGCCTGTATTTACAGTGCCAGCAGAAACATAATTGACGACATGTGTACAGTGAAGATGACAAATGTACAGATGCTGATGTGCTATATACAATGGCAATAAAAACATAGTAGATGAGTATCTTCACGGATATAAGTTGAGATACAGAATTGACCGACAACAATGGTGCATGAATAATGCACGAGAGGTACACAGTGAAGAATCAATTTGAACAATTCCAGTAGAAATGTGTGAAAAAGATAAAGGTATAGTTATAATACTATGTACAAAGTAGTGATGCCCCGGGTAGGTGCCTATGAGAGGCTAATATCAAATGAGCAAGAAATATTAATATTATGTACAACATGTGCCGTAATAGAATGGTTGATGTCAAATAGAAAGTGTAAAAGACAATGTGATAACATGAATAAGTAGAGTACAATGGTAAAAACTTTGTGGCGAATGTCACAGGTAAGAACTTTACAAGATGAAAATGATACAAGTAAAATTACAAATGGAAAAGTAATGGAGAACAGTTCTCAAAGAAAGAGTTGTACATGTACTGAAGGATCAGTAAACCAGTTTCGATTTGGTGACCAAACTCGGAAAAAGCGACGTTCCTGAGAGGCAGTTGAGGTAGAAGCATATGCGAGGCGCAATCGCGACAGAAGCCTGTTACGAAAGATACAACACATGGCATCCTACAACTCAAGTTCACTATATTGAACTTATATGTCAGATGGTGGCTGGATTGTGTCATCGACTGCTATGGGTCTAAACGACGAACGAATTTCGTTATCCAGCGCGGATCACCAAAGGTCTCACGAGGCACCGCTTGAAGATGAGAACGGATGATTTTCAATTGTAGAAGAACATCAGGTAGAATTGCAGTATAAGAGGATAAATTTTTTTTCGACTGTTTGTTTTGACGGGGACCTGAAAAGAAATTATATAGAACATCTCCAGTGACTGGAATTTGAGGAAGAGAAAAAGTTTTTAGAAATTGAAAAAATTCATGTGAGAGAACTGGGTCTGCAGAACTAGTATCGGTATCAAGCTCAACAGAAGCATCTGATCGGATAAAGTGGTACATGTATGTATAATGAAATGTTTATATTTCTGTTTATAAGAATAGAAACATACCATTATATATACATGTACCACTTTTTATGTGGTAGATGTATGTATGATACCATTATACACATGCATGTAGCACATAAAAAAGTGGTACATGTATGTATAATGGTATGTTTATATTCTTTTTCCCGTTACATCATGCACAGAATAATTCAGAAAATATGCCCAAATTGTAAACAAAGAAGCTTTAGATTTAAAACATATAGTAAAGATCATCGTAATAGTTACATATACACTATATTGACAAAAGTCAACAGACACATAGAAAAAAAACACAACACAGCATTTATTGACATACAGTAGTAAGGTGTCGGTCCACCTTTGGCGTCAATGCATGCACTGACCTTTCGAGACATGCTTTCGACAAGGTTTTGGAACACAGCGATAGGTATGCGCTTCCATTCAGTACATAATGCTGCCACTAACTGTTGCTTAGTAGTAGGCAAACTTCTTACACGGCGCTTTAAATCATCCCATAGGTGCTCTATGGGATTAAGATAAGAGCTATGTGGTGGCCAGTCCACACACGATACGGAATTATCGTCAAACAACGGCGTAACAGTCTTTGCTTTATTGCTTGATGCATTATTTCACTGGTACCAACAAGGCTTGGTTCCATAGTATTGCCACATACGCGCAGATTTTCTACTCCGTACATTTCGTCTTGCTTGTGCTCTCTTCGGTGTTCTGAGTATTTAGTTGTGTGTGTGTGTGAGTTCCGTGAAGGTTCCACGATTCTGCTCGTATGCCTCCCAAGTAGGTGAATGATCATTTAGTTAAGTTATCTTCGTTTTATTGTCTTAGCCGAGTCGGCAAAGAAGTGAATTCTGCTTTGCTCTTGGGGATGGCTACACCGGGCGAGGGCGACGTCTCAGCTCTTGCTTCTGATAACGACATCCACTAATGGCGGGCCTGCTCCGAGAAGCTCCTCCTCCCCAAAGCGTAGTTCAGCTACCCTATCAGCTAATCCTACTTCAACTTCTACGTCACTGAGTGGTGACCAGGAACCTTCCCAGCAGGTGACAGAAGAGGCGGAGGACGTTTCACTTTCGTCAGTGGTCTTACGTCATCACACTGCCCAGCCACTCCATATGTAGCCGTCCTTTCGAAGTAATTTTTTCCACCTTCTGCGTCGGCTTCTATCAAAGCCCATTATCAGATGAAGTGTGATGCTAACTCCAACTTCTTCGTTGATCTTCCAGCAACTTCGCCAGCTGGACAACACTTCCTCAGTAAAGTTGACCTCGGCGCTGCCTTCCCTGCTCTTGCCAATACTAAGCTCACTGCATACAGCGCAGCACTTCGTTTAATCTTCCCGAAGTCAGCCGTCACACACGTAGACCGGAAAGATGGCAAAGTAACCTCATATTTCTCTGATCCCAAATTTGTACTTCAAGTTAAAAAGGATGGACTTTCTATTGGTGACCGGCATATTAATGCTGATCCTATCTCCCATATGCCTACTGTTCTGAGTTTTTCCCCAGTCGCGCCAGAAATTTCTGACGAACTTTTACTGTCCATTGCGCAAAACGTTGGACGTGTAGTGGGCACAATCACCACCTTCTCCTCTTTCCCAACCCAGCCGGATGATTGTTACCTTCTTGGCCTACGGCGAAATGTAAGTGTGGGTTTTCCGTCTGATGAAGCAAAACTACGAGTTCCACCCAAGTTCATTATTCGTTGTGATACGCACATCCGTAATATCAACATTACTGTCATCACTATGTGTTCTATCTGTAAAGGTTATGGACACCCTCGTGCCTTATGTCCATGTCGCACTTCTACTACAACTTCAACAGCCCAAACAACATCTGCTTCAGTGGTACCCTCAACGACTTCAGCACAAGCCAAAAGCAAAAGTAGCACTACAGCCGTTGGTCAACGCGCTACTTCAGACAAAAGTAGCACTACAGCCGTTGGTCAACGCGTGACTTCGCAACGACCTGCAGAATCCGGATCTGTGTATCCTTCTTCGTCACATCTTCCCTCAGACACACCTTCGCTTGTTAGTACACTGCCCCTCACCCCTCACTTGGGGGATGTTCAAGTACAATCGTCTGTTTCTCCCTGGTTGGTCCACTGCGTCTAGCCATTTCAAAGTACCTGACAACCCTGATGCTACCCTTCCCCTCCACTCGGGGTAGAGGAAAGCGTCGAAGTACCCACAATGCTCGTGCCAAGAAAACCCGAACAACGAATGACCACGCTGACCGTAGCGATCACTCAGTCGGCTACATTGCATCAGATGCTTCTGTTGAACTTGATACTGATACCGATACTGGTTCTGCAGACCCAGTTCTCTAACATGAATTTCTTCAATTTCTAAAATCTTTTTCTTTTCCTCAAATTCCAGTCACTGGAGGTGTTCTATATAGTTTCCTTTCAGGTCCCCGTCAAAACAACAGTCGAAACACTTTTTATCCTCTTATACTGCAATTCTACCTGATGTTCTTCTACAATTGAAAATCATCCGTTCTCATCTTCAAGCGGTGCCTCGTGAAACCTTTGGTGATCCGCGCTGGATAACGAAAGTCGTTCGTCGTTTACACCTCCTTTGCATAGCAGTCGATGACACAATCCCGCCACTATCTGACATATCCGTTCAAGATAGTGAATTTGAATTGTAGGATGCCATGTGTTGTATCTTTCGCAACAGGCTTTTGTTGCGATTGCGCCTTGCATATGCTTCCTGCAACTCCTTCTTTGAGAACTGTTCTTCATTACTTATCCATTTGTAAAGTTTCTCGTATAAATTATAAACTGAGTGGCCACTTCATTATGACCACCCCTGACAGTTTTAAGCAAATGAGCTATGGCTGCACGCTGTTGCCACCAGATGGCGAGGCTAGCATAGAAAGGGAAAGCTCAGTGCCTGCGACAGTAGTAGAAGTGATTTTTGGGTGACGAGATAGGAAGCTCGGAGCCATGGAGCGAGTATCACCGAAACCGCCGCATTCGCGAAATCTTTCAGAGCAGCTGTTGTTAAAGTGTTTAAAGACTGGACTGTCAGCCAAAAAACTGGGTCTCTACGTGCAACGTGTGGTCGTCATCGACTAGTGACTGCTCGGGCGGAACGGAGAGTGTCCAGACTGATAACAGACGACAGAAGAGCAACAGTGCAGCAAATTACAGACCATCTTAATCAAGGATCCCCTCAAATGATCTCTGCACGCACTGTTCGCCGTACACTGCATCGGATGGGATATGGCAGCCGAAGGCCTGTTCGAACACCTTTGCTGTCTGCAGTTAACAAGAGAAAACGTCTCCAGTTCGCACAGGAGCACAAGGATTGTACAGTCGATAATTGGAAACAAATTATGTGGTCCGATGAATCACGTTCTCAGTTGCACCATGCCGATGGTCGAGTGAGAATTTGGCGGAAACAGCACGAAAACATGGAACCCAAATGCATTGCTACAACCCTTCAAGCTGGTGGAGGCAACGTTATGGTTTGGGGAATGTTTTCCTGGCATGCTTCGGGCCCTTTCATTCGTGTTGATCAACGTCTGACTTGCACATCATATCTAAACATCGTTGCGGACCAAATGTGTTCTGTCATGTGGATGGTTTTTCCCAATGGTGATGGCTACTTTCAACAAGATAATGCGTCCTGCCATAGTGCTCGTATTGTACAGGATTGGTTTCAGGAACATGCCGGTAAGTTAACTTTGCTTAGGTGGCCCCCACAATCTCCAGATCTCAGCCCCATTGATAATTTGTGAACGAGCCATTAGACAGTTGGATCCATTACCCTGCAATGTCACACTACTGGAAAGTGCTATTCATCGAGCATGGTCTCAGATTCCACAAACCCCTTATCAACATCTCGTGGAGTCCATGCCACGAAGAATCGACGCAGTATTAAAGGCAAAAGTGGCCCAACAAAGTACTGAAGGGGTTGTCATAATAAAATGGCTACTCAGTGTATAATGATAGCAAAAATAAAAATTGTTAAAACCGAACTGGCAAAATAAAAAAATGTTTTAACCTCATTGTGTAGTTAACTAGACACGATATGGTTTCGGGTTACTCCAAGAATACCTCAATACTCCAATGTAAGCACATGTTTATACAATAATAAGGAACGTCATCGTTAAATTGGTATACGAGTAGTTGGAAAAATTAAAAATCAATGGGAATATTGCGAACATTTTGTTGCTGGTGACCCATCTTATAGACTGCCCATTAATAATTCAACCGTTTATTGTAGTTATGCACTTTTTTACGAATCGTGTTACATGAAAAGAAAAACTTCCAGTGACAGCTTTTTTAACTTTGTATGGCACGTGGAACGGACTAGCTTGAATAAAATTGCTCTGACGACGTTGTATCGCAATTAAAATGTCTAAAGCCTTTTTCAGATTGGCGGAAACGCACTGAATTGTGCGAGTGAAATACACTAGGATAAAAGGTAATACAATGAAAGAAGTCGTTAAGAAACGAGAAGTAACATATACTCTCAAGTTTAATTGATGTTCCGTGTGTACTCCGCAAGGAAGTAACAAGCGAACTACAAGAACGTTTCATTCTAGACACGCTGATGAAACCTGCTCCATCGCCTGTATCTTCGGAGGAAATGAAATCTGGTTTCCTCTCCGTAACTAAGCCACTTAAGAACGGAAGATAATTTTTTGTGCTATGTTTCTTAAAAGTCCAAAAACGGATGTTAAACATGTTTTCGGGAGTAAGCTCAGCGTGGCAGCAAAAGAAGAAATATACCATCCAACAAGGATTTTCACCTGCACATTTGACATTTACAATTTTTAAATCATCTATAATGACGAAAATGTTAGGTGAAATAATTTAAGCTTTTAATCCGCAGAAAACCATTCAAAATACTTCCCACACAGCGAAATACAGGGTGTTTCACGAAGAGTGTCCAAAAGGAATAGGAAAGTAGATAAAAGCACAATTCGTACAATATGTCATACAAAACAAATACCACCGTCTATGTACGATATTTAATTAAAAGATGAAATATATTTACAAATTGAAACCTCCACTACCACTTTCGGGGTAACACTTACCCCATCATGAGGTGGAACAGAGAGGTTAATGCAGTACTCGCGTAGACCTTTATAGGAGCGCAGCAATGCACCATGGTATGGTTCTCAAGCGTCACAAGGTTAAGGTGTTGCCATCTAGCCGAGCAATAGATACAATTTCCGACTTTAGTTACACATAATACAAATTGTGTACACTGTTAAAATTGTCATATTCACATGTTATTGTTTTATTAAATTTATTTAATAATTATAATTTAAAGTTCGAATCGGTGACGTGGTTTTTCTAAACTTTTGATATGTACAGGCTTTCAGCAAGGTGCAGTGAGTGTACGTACGCAGGGGTGTTCAGCAGTCTAATGTTCTCCCAGTCTGGTTTGCAAAGTTCCATTTACGACGTTTCTAGATAATGCCGTATTATTGCGGAAAGTTTGAATGTCATACTTATGTTCCTGAACACGAATACCCAGACCTCCGTGTCGAGCCTGTAAACTGAGTGGCCACTTTATTATAACCACTCTCTCAGTACTTCGTTGGGCCACCTTTTGCCTTTAATACTGCGTCGATTATTCGTGGCATGGACTCCACGAGATGTTGAAAGGTGGTTTGTGGAATCAGAGACCATGCTTGATGAATAGCATTTTCCAGGAGTGTGAGATTGCAGGGTTGTGGATCCAGCTGTCTAATGGCTCGTTCAACTTCATCCCACAAATTCTCAATGGGGTTGAAATCTGGAGATTGTGGGGGCCACCTAAGCAAAGTTAACTCACCGGCATGTTCCTGAAACTAATCCTGTACAATACGATCACTATGGCAGGACGCATTATCTTGTTGAAAGTAGCCATCGCCATCAGGATAAACCATCCACATGACAGGACGCACTTGGCCCACAACGATGTTTAGATATGATGTGCCAGTCAGACGTTGATCAACACGAATTAAAGGGCCCAAAGCATGCCAGGAAAACATTCCCCAAACCATAACGTTGCCTCCACCAGCTTGAAGGGTTATCGCAATGCATTTGGGTTCCATGCTTTCGTGCTGTTTCCGCCAAATTCTCACTCGGCCATCCGCATGGTGATACTGAAAACGTAATTCATCGGACCACATAATTTGTTTCCAATTATCGACTGTACAATCCTTGTGCTCCTGTGCGAACTGGAGACGTTTCTCTTGTTAACTGCAGACAGCAAAGGTGTTCGAACAGGCCTTCGGCTGCTGTATCGCATCCGATGCAGTGTACGGCGAACAGTGCGTGCAGAGATCATTTGAAGGGATTCTTTATTAAGATGTTCTGTAATTTGCTGCACTGTTGCCCTTCTGTTGTCTGTTACCAGTCTGGACACTCTCCGTTCCGCCTGAGCAGGCATTAGTCGATGATGACCACACGTTGCACGTAGAGACCCAGTTTTGGGCTGGCAGTCCAGTCTAACAACAGCTGCTCTGGAACATTTCCCGAATGCGGCGGTTTTGGTGATACTCGCTCCATGGCTCCAAGCTCCTACAATCATCACATGCTGAAAGTTCATCAAATCGCATTTTTCACCCATCTCGTCACCCAAAAATCACTTCTACTACTGTCGCAGACACTAAGCTTTCCCTTTTAATGCTAGTCTCGCCCTCTGGCGGGAACAGCGTGCAGCCATAGCTCATTTGCTTAAAACTGTCAGGTGGTCATAATAAAGTGACCACTTAGTGTATAGTTACTAACTTGTTCTCCTGTTGAGGTGTCTAACAGCACTAACGCATTGTCACGCATATGCTCAAAGCGTAATATACAATTCGGTACCCGATCAAAGAATCTCATATCATCTGTTAAAAAAGATCAGGCAGCAACCGATATTTTGAGCAAATGGGGAGTGTTCCACATACCACTGTTAGACACCTCAACATGAGAGCACGTTAGTAACTATATAGGCTCGACACGGAGAAGTTTGGGTATTCGTGTTCAGGAACATAAGTACGGTATTCGAACTTTCCGCAATAATACGGCATTATCTAGGAACGTCGTAAATGGAACTTTGCAAACAGACTGGGCGAACATTAGACTGCTGAACACCCCTGCGTACGTACACTCACTGCACCTTGCTGAAAGCCTGCACATTGAAGCCTTGGGGGACATGTGCTGTAATGATAACACGCCAGTGGACATACCAAAAGTTTGGAAAAACCACGTCGCCGATTTGAACTTTAAATTATAATTATTAAATAAATTTAATAAAATAATAACATGTGAGTTTGACAATTTTAACAGTGCAACACAATTTGTATTATGTGTATCTAAAGTGGAAAATTGTATCTATCGCTGGGCTGCTATGGCAACGAACCATACGCTTGAGAACCATACCGTGGACGCTTGAGAACAATACCATGGTGCATTATTGAGCTCCTATAAAGGTCTACGCGAGTACAGCATTAACCTCTCTGTTCCACCTGATGATGGGGTAAGTGTTACCCCGAAAGTGCTAGTGGAGGTTTTAATTTGTAAATAGATTTCATCTTTTAATTAAACATCGTACATAGACGGTGGTATTTGTTTTGTATGGAATAGGAAAGTAACCGTTGGTCGTAGAAGTAAAGTGAAAAATGAAAAATACGCGGCAGACAGAAGATAATTCAGCTATGGCAGTTGAAGCCCCCGAAATGAATAATTTCCGAAAAATACGAAAATTAAATGTTTATACGCTCCCCCCGCGGGAACTTAATTTAATTAGTATTGGGTGTGTGCATAAGTTCTATAACCCGTTTTTGTAGACTACAAAGAAAGGAGGAGAAAACAACAAATAACGTACCTAGGATTTCGCATTAATTGCCATTATTGTGTATGACCTCTTGCCATCTGTCTATGAGTAGGTGAACCCCACTCAGGAAAAAACTCCTGCGTTTATTAGAGTAAAAAAAAAAGTAATGTAATATCGTTTTCACATCGTCCACATCATCGAAGGTTTGGAGAGAGAAGGATTTCTATAACAATCGAAAAAGGTGGTAGTCCGTAGGTGCCAGGTCAGGAGATCATGATCAAGATCATATGTAGAGGATTTTAGGAAGGGAGTGTCTAATCCCAGGTCTTAAACAACCCTTAGAAATAGGAAGCTAGGAGATTTGGGCTAGAGTACCCGATAGGAAAGTGACACTGAAGCGAAGTAGAAAGGGAGAGGAAGACACCCTTATTTATTACTGGGGGGCCAGTACCTGGGGTCCGCCGGCTTAACGTGTCCATCCGACGCACAGCGGATATTTAGTGGATCGAGCGTTCGCACCTGACTGGGATCGAACCTGAAGTCCCCTACGTGGCAGTCACGAACGTTGCCCACTCGGCCACCCGCGGCCGCTTCCCAACCAGAGTCCAGTCATTTTTGCAGAGTGATTAAAGCAGCATGAGCTCTTGTGTTATCATAATGAAAACTCATGCCTTTGCGATTGATGAGTATTGACCGCTTCAATGCCAGTTGTTCTCGCAATCTATCCAACTGTTGGCAGGAAAGGTCAGCATTTATCGTTCGGTTAGGTGCCAACAACTCCCAGTGGACTGTTCCCTGGACATCCCACCAAACACTCAACAAAACCATTTTGGGATGCAGTCCTCCTTTTGAGGTTGACGGAGCAGGCTCCACACCTTCGCACACAGTCCGTCGACGTTTTACATTATGGTACAGTACCCATTTCTCATCACCCCCTACAATTCGTCCTGAAAACGGTTCATTTCTGTGACGAGAAAGCAAAGAAACACAGGTACGGATTCTCTCCTCTCGTTACTTTCCAGAAAGCTTTTGCTTATCCCGGTTATCGAACTTGGTGATGAACCCAAGCGCATACATCCGTCTTTCGACTGTTGTTCTGTTTACGTACAACGTTTCCGCTAATTCCTGAACGGTTGGATGTGGGTCATTTGTTATGGCTTGGTCCATATCCTAGTCAAAAACCACGGATGGACGTCCAGGACGTGGTTGATCTTTACAGCTTCTGTCTGCGCCCCGAAATTTCCGAAACCAACGGCGACATGTGCCATCTTCAACTGCATCCTTCCCATACACTTGACAGATGTTGCAGCAAGCCGCGGCTGCAGTACTGCAATGTTACACCGTCCGTGATTTTCGTTACGAATGACTTACTCGGACAAACCTAGTGCTTCTATATGCTCTACTGCTTCACGCTTTATTTGCCGAAAATTCGGCATCGCAGCGTCATGTGTGACGTAACTACTCCGATGGCAATTTGTATCTATTACAAAAACGGGTAGAACTGTTGCACACACCCAAAAAAATACGCGCCGTGCTGAATGAGAGGAAAAAGAAATTTACGCGGACGCTTTAGAGGAATATTTCGCTGAGATATCGGTAGTTGAAGTTTTGGACATATGGGGGACATCTGCATATTCATTTAAAAATGGATAAGCGACATGTTGTCCATATGTACTATTCGCGGACGTTAACGCTGCACATGTTCACTGCAGGTAAGATGGCATACGTCCGAACTTCAACTCTCAGCGAAATATTCTTCTAAAGCATTCCGGTAAATTTCTTTCCCCGTAATTGGCACGGCGCGTTTTTTAGGCTTTCCAACCGCAGGTTGATGAAACGTATATGCTCCAGCGTTGTCCGTCTGTGTGTGTCTGTCCGTCCGCAGGATAACTTGCGTAAAAATGGTTCGATTTTGATGAAATTTTAGTATGTATTAGGGGACCACCTGGAGACGAGCCCTATTGAAAGTGGGTGAAGTGGGGTTAAAGGTCAGGACATAGGAGCGGGATTCAGTTCATTGCCCTTATGCGTCATAACTAATGTCAAAAATGCTTCAATTGAGACAAAACTTTATCATGTTGTTCCGGAAGTATACGGAACTAATTCTGTTGATTATTGTCGAAATAGGGTTCAAAGGTCAGGACACAGGAACGAGATTTATTTCACAGCCGTTATCTTCATAACTTGACTAAAAAATTTTCTATTGCGACAAAACGTTAGTATGTTGTTCCGAAGGTATACTGAACCAATTCTGTTGATTATTATCGAAATGTGGTTCAAAGATCAGGACACAGGAGCGCGATTTATTTCACAGCCATTATCCTCCTAACTTTACTAAAAATGCTTCTATTGCTACAAAACTTTAGCATGTTGTTCCGGAGGTATACGGAATCGGTTCTGTTGAATATCATCGAAATGGAGTTCATAGGTCAGGCAAACAGTTTTCGAGAAGAGTGCCCCCACCCACATACCATCCGTGTAAAGACGGCCAACTTCTGTGACGTTCACACTCTCCCTTGGTTCACATGTTCACCAGATCTGTCGCAGGAGAGGGATCTGATGTGTCACTCTTTTTAGTGCTCAGTCTGTAGCAGTTGTGTGACCAACTGGGTGTTGCATAGAACGCTGCATTGATCGTTTCGTCCACGTATTCCTCACAGCCTGGAGGCATGTATTTATGCTGGAGGTGCACATGCTCTGTACTGAATACCTACACGGATGGGCCATTACATTATGACTAACCCCATCGTAGAAAAATGAGCGCGCCTGGAGACCGAACGGTGGTGCAGGTGAAGTTCAAAGAGCAGTATAAAACCCGAGGACCGACTTTCCGTCATAAGAGCTCTTGGCGTCAGAATGGGAAATGCTGCCGACTTACCGGAGTTTGAAAAAGGACAAACTGTGAAGGCATGGCGCCTCGGAACTACGATCGGCGAAACGGCGCTGCTTGTAGGTTGTTCACGTACCGCTGAAGTGAGTACGTATCAAAAGTGGTGCGTAGATGGCCAAACGACGAACCTTCATCCAGCCGTATATCGTCCGCAGCTTATTGATGCCAGAGGGGTGCCGAGACTGTCGCTGATTGTTCAGAGCGACCGCAGTGTCACAGTGCGACAAATCACTCGCAGCTACAACAGTGGTGATCAGGGTAATGTGTCACAGCACACAGTTCATCGCAGCCTTCTGCGCATGGGCCTGCGTAGCCGAAGACCCAGCCGGGTTCCTATGCTCACTGCATGTCATCGCCAACAACGCATGAAATGGGCCCAAGATCATCGAGATTGGACAGTGGATGATTGGAAGATACCCATACAGCACAAAACGTTTCAGATATGTAGAATGTTACGATCTCTCATTTTCCTTACATTTTCAGAGATATCTTACAATTACGTTTCAGCAACATCTATTTTGGAACATAACTCTTTGTACATTACAGTTACGTTAAAAATAGCATTCACCGATACTACTGCTTTATACTTCCATTGTACATAATTGTTACCTTAATGTTACATTCCTGCGATATTTAAGATTTTTGATTTGGCAACGGCGTGGATGCGCATGCGTATTTATGCCATCTCATCGGAGCACTCTCGTAGTCGTTCCACGTGCTACTGGGATATTCTTTGGTGACTCTGTCGTACTCGAGTTAGCTGGGTGTAGAACTGGCCACCGGAGAAGTGGCCGCAAAAATTTTAAGGGGCCGTATAAAAATTGCATTTTTGACCGCTTCGTGTCCACGATCCCCAGAGGTTGGTTTTCTGAGTCGTATAAAGTTTCCATAATTTCGTCATTTCTTAATTGCGGTTATTAATGTAATTCTTTATAAAACATGTTTGTGATCTACAACACAACAAACGATTTCAGGGTTTACAAACTACAAGTCGGCAAACTATCTGAGGGCATGTGCTGACTCAGGAAAAATGTCAAGGGGGAGGGGGGATAATACCAAAAGTGTAAAATAGAAAGAATTTCCGGTTCGATCGGGAGATTTTCAGCATTTACAAGCTATTACTCGACACATCATCTGAGGGTATGTGCCTACCTAGCAAATCTGTCCGGGGGGGGGGGCAATGTGTAAAATATAAAGGATTACTGGTCTGATAGGGAGATTTTGAGCATTTAGAACCTACAAGTCAACAAATTATCTGAGTGCATGTGCTGCCTCAGGAAACATGTCAGGGGGATGGGGGTTTAACACCAAAAGTATAAAATATAAGGAATTTCTGGTCCGATCGGGGAGAGGGAGTAATACCTAAAATATAAAACATAAAGTATTTCTGGTTGTAAATGCTAAAAATCTCCCGATCGCATGAGAAATTCTTTATATTCTACTCTTTTGGTATTACCCCCCCTTCCCCTACAGGTTTTTTGGGTAGGCATATGCCTTCAGATAATTTGTTGTTGAGTTGTAGCTTGTCAACGCTGAAAATATCCCGATCGGACCAGAAATTCTTTTTATTTATTTTTTAGGTTTTAAGAAGCCCCCGCCTCCCCCTCCCCTCCCGCCATAAGTTTCCTGGGTTTGCCCATACCAGCAGAGAATTTGTTTAGCTGTAGTTTATAAACCTTGAAAAATATCGTAAATAAGAAAATACGAAATTACGGAAATGTTATGTGTGTCAGATAACCAATCTCGGGAGACGTAACCACGGAGCAGTCCAGAACGCAATTTTTATACGGCCCCTTAAAATTTCTGTGGCCACTTCTCCGGTGGCCAGTTCTTCAGTGGTCAGTTCTCCGCTTTGTCTTTGTCCAGGAAATCATGGAAATGTCTAAATGTCTTACTGAAAATGAAATAAATTTTTTTTTTTATGAACAATAAATAGTTGCTCAAGTAGCGGGGAATATAGCCACACGAAATGTGTTTATGCAGAACAATTTAATGGCATTGAAATTCCAATGTGTCCAGTTCTCCGGTGGCCACTTCTCCGTACCCGGAGTTAGCTAGTTAGTGTACACTAGTGTCCGTCCTTAAGTTTTGCACGCCAGTGTATAATATCTTAGTACGTTTGTTGGTTTTGAATCAGAAAAATAGTCTAAAAAAAAGTAGCTTTTAGTTTGTAAAGGTAGAAAAAGAAATAATGTTGATATATTGAAAAGTTGAACGACTACGCAAATTTTGAAAAAAAAAAAAAAAAAAAAAAAGAGTGAGATATGCATTAAAAGGTACATTTCGTTGACTAATCATGAAGAAATTTATGTCATCCTACAGAAAAATAAAATGATCGATGGAAAAAAATGCATTTCTATTAAATAACGTATTCGCAAAGCATTTAGAAAAAAAAGAGAAAGATATACATTAAAAGGTACATTTCGTTGATTAATCATGAAGAAATTTAAGTCATTCTACAGAAGAATAAAATGATTTATGTAAAAAAAGATAATGCATTTCTATTAAATAATGTATTCGCAAAGCATTTAGAAAAAATAGATTAAGATATACATTAAAAGGTACATTTCGTTGATTAATCATGAAGAAATTTAAGCCATCCTTCAGAAAAATAAAATGATCCGCGGAAAAAATAATACATTTCTGTTAAACAACGTATTCGCAAAGCACTAGCTTTCTCGTTAGTTCCTACAGAATGCTGTAATCGCAAGGCATAAATCATTGCCCCATTACTCCAATATGCATCTGCCTAGAAACCCGCTGGACAGGGGTTTGAACCTGGTGCGACTTCGAGGATTTGTATTTCCTTGGAAAGAAAATTTCCCTAGCGTCGTGACGTCACACCGGGAAATTTCATGATAGGGGAAAACAAAAAGGCGTACAAAAAATAGCGGTGAGACCATGTGGGGAGGTAAAAAAAAAAATTGGCAAGCAAAATATGTTCGGTAGGACCACGTGGCACCCAAAATGTTATGGTTGAACACAAAGAGAAAATGGCGGACAAAAGATGGTCGGGAAGATCACGTGGAAAAACAATGGCTGCGACTGACGTCATGATTGACCAGGAATCGACCACATTCGTCATTGAGACAGCACGTGGACGGGTTCCTTTTTACAGAAACCCCCTATTATCACGTAACAGTAATGTAACGAAGTTACAAATGTCTTTCAAACACGTAACAGTACATGAAGTTGGTATCTTGAAGTTACAAAGACCTTTCACTATAACGTATCAGTTATGTTTCAAAGTTCTGTAACGTTTGAGGACATTTTGACGTAACCGTAAGGTTTCTGAAACATTACTGTTACATTGCGCAACGTATCTGAAAAGTCTAAATGTTTCAGTGCTACGTAGTTGTAACATATACGAAATATTCTGTGCTGTGTGGGAAGTGGCCTGGCTTGACGAATCAAAATTCCTGGTGAATCACGTAGACGGCCTACGGCGGACACGCCGATTACCAACGGAGGCTATGGCACTTGAATGCACTGTTGGGCGGATACAGGCCGGCGGCGACGGTGTTATGCTGTGGGCGATGTTTTCTTGGGACACTTTAGGCCCCATTACTCCAATAGCGCTACCCGGACCATTCTCTCTACTTTTAATCTCTCACCCATTCATGGCAACTGTGTTCCCTGCCGGTGATGGCCATTACCAACATGATAATGCGCCATGCCACACTGCCAGAATTGTCAAGGAATGGTTCGAGGAACAGGCTGGTGACTTTCTGTTAATTCCCTGGCCTCCAAATTCACCTGATATGAACCCAATTGAACATTTGTGGTTCGACGTGGAAAAGCGGGTTCGCGCTAAATCACCACTGCTCTGAAATGTACGGGAACTGGAGGACCTGTTGTTGACATTATGGTTCCAGATACCCCAGGATGCCTATTGCCGCCTCATCGAATCGATGCCTCACCAAGTGGCTGCTGTTTTGCGAGCAAAAGTGGGTTGTACAGCTTATTAGGAAGGTGGCCATAAGGTAGTGGCGCATCGGTGTATGTTGTAAATGTAAATTCTTCTCTTCATTGTGTTCAGTATCTGTCAATTAAATGTTTTCCACATAGAGCAACAAATTCATGGGAAAGGTGATGGATATCTCTAATTTAACCTCCCCTTTGAGTTTGTTTTGTTACGTAAATTTCGCTGTTTCTTAGTCAAACATTTTCTCACTGAGCGGACATTACTTCCCCAAACAGCTTGTCCAATTTGGCAACGCGTACAGTGAGTCAGGAAAAATTAATGCATAATGTTGAATTAAAAAGTAAAGAGAGCGAATATAGTGGATATAGCGATTGAGGTTGTAAATTTACGTGCATCAACGAATAAGTCTTGCAGCTGTATGATTCAGATTTAGATGTTGACACAAGAGCTTGTTATAAGTGTTAACGATACAACTTCCTGGTTATAGTGCATTGGTGACCTGAAATTTCAATACGTAGAGAATAAATATTTGACGTTGTGTAAAATTTTGCTGATTTTTTCATCCTGGTCGTTTTCATTCACGCAGTTATTTTTGGGGTATGAGATATATGTTCTATGAGTTAATCAGTTTTATTCATTGATCAGCAAGTTTAGTTAAAGACACTAATTAACTTCAACTGAAAGTAATATTTAAATAACAACAACAACAACAACACAAAAGCACTACAGGTACCTAAACGTTATATAAAAAGTGAGAGATTCAAAAGACCTGTACTAGAAATGTAGAATAAAAAAGTCATTAACGCAGGATCTCTTTGCGTATTGCGTATTCAGAAATTACTCACGTGGTATAATTGGTGTGCGGTACAAATCGACAAATTTTAGTCATCTTTCAGTTCAGGATCTGAATGTGTAAAACGATTGATCGGGACGACTTTCAAGGTGTCGTCATAGTTAACGCCAGGTGTGACTAGTTGAGCATCTTCCAAAGGGCCGTTGTCCTGGACTTTACGTACACAACCGTAACAAGGGTTTTCTGCAAATGGTGAGACACAGTCGGTTGATCAGAGGGGTCTAAGCAGACTAGTGGATTAGAGGGGTCAAAGCAGAATGGTGAATCCGGAGGGTCAAAGCAGACTGGTGGATCAGAGGGGTCAAAGCAGACTGGTGGATCAGAGGGGTCAAAGCAGACTGGTGGATCAGAGGGGTCAAAGCAGACTTCGATCAGAGGGGTCAATGCAAACTGTTGGATCAGAGGGACAAAGCAGACTGGTGAATCATAAGGGGAAAAGTAGACTGGTGGATCAGAAAGATCAAAACAGACTGGTGGATCAGAAAGATCAAAACAGACTGGTGGATCAGAAAGATCAAAACATACTTTTGGATCAGAGGGGTCAAAGTAGACTGGTGGATCAGAAAGATCAAAACAGACTGGTGGATCAGAAAGATCAAAACATACTTTTGGATCAGAGGGGTCAAAGCAGACTAGTGGATCAGCGGGGTCAAAGCAGATTGGTGAATCCGAAGTGTCAAAGTAGACTGGAGGATCAGAGGAGTCAAAGCAGACTGGTGGATCAGAGGGGTCGAAACAGACTAGAGGATCAGAGGAGTCAAAGCAGACTGGTTGATCAGAAAGGGTCAACGCAGACTGTTGGATCAGAGGGACAAAACAGACTGGTGAATCATAAGGGGGAAAGTAGACTGGTGGATCAGAAAGATCAAAACAGACTGGTGGATCAGAGGGGTCAAAACAGACTGTTGGATCAGAAGGACAAAGCAGACTTTTCGATCAGAGAGGTCAAAGTAGACTGTTTAATTAGAGGGGTCAAAGCAGACTGGTGTATCAGAGGGGTCAAAGCAGACTGATGAATCAGAGGTGTCAAAGCAGACTGGTGGATCGGGGGTTAAGACAGACTGGTGGATCAGAGAGGTCAAAGCAGACTGTTGGATCAGAGGGATAAAGCAGACTTTTGGATCAAAGGGGTCAAAGCAGACTTTTGGATCAGAGGGGTCAAAGCAGACACGTGGATCAGAGGGGTCAAAGCAGACTTTTGCATTAGATGGGTAAAAGCAGACTGTTGGATTAGAGAGGTCAAAGCAGACTTTGATCAGAGGAGTCAAAGGAGACTGGTGGATCAGAGGGGTCAAAGCAGACTTTGATCAGAGGGGTCAAAGGAGACTGGTGGATCAGAGGGGTCAAAGCAGACTGGCGAGAACCATTTTGCTGATCAGTTTTCCGAACCTGTGCTACACTTCAACATACGTATACTTTAATAAAATCTAAAGTGTTCAATAAACTGACTCTCCGGCGAAATGTTCTTTTAATGAAATGAACTTTTAGCTGAAGCTACCCTTCGGTGAAATGTATATTTCGATCAAGTGAACCTTTGGTGAAACTATTTTTTTCGGTTAAGTGATCCCCCGGTGAAACGATTTTTTCAGTTAAGTAATCCACCGGTGAAACGATTTTTTCGGTTAAGTGATCCTTCGGTGAAGTAATCATCGAGTAAAATAACCAGACCCATGTTAAACGCATTTGGCTAATTACAAATAAAATAAATTTGTATTGTAACAAACGAACATAGCCCATGAGAAAGCTCTCTTTAGAGTGGCATAAAAAGTGAAGCATTCTAGAGCTGGTTTTTTTTTAAATATGTTTTCTCACAATGTTGGAAATAATTTTTCTCGGCGAAATTAGTTAACAAGTTATGTGATGCCGGTTATCCTTGTAAAGCACAAACGGAGGTCGTTTAACCAGCTTATTCTTAGTTCTAGGATAATTGCAGGTTCCGATTACTTATCCAAATGTTCATCTCACTCATGGAAGTGTACTGGGCATTAAAGAGACAGTTATCGACTGTAATATGGGAAACATACCAGCTCGTTCACATCGGAGAGGGAGGCCAGACGGATCTCATCCATCATCAATCAGGTGGTACCTGAGCGACATGTCCGACAGACATATCACGAATGTCTGGGGAGTCTTAATTCCCGCAAATCCCAATTACGCTTTCTTTTCATTCCTTGAAGGGAAGGGGCCTATTTAAATGTTCTCATAGAACAACGGGTTGTCTCGGGAATACGTAAGGCAGGATCGGAGCTTGAAAACAAACTAAACGATCAGGAGAAAATGTCTGCCGGATAGACAACACCCACGACCTATTTATATGCATATGCACACACACACACACACACACACACGCACATACACAAAGCGTGCTCGCTATCGAAATGTCTCGCAGTTCATTGTGTTTCTACTCAAAATTTCAGAACATATAAATGAAACATAAATCCTCAAACCGGTTTTTAATAAATTTTCAAATAAAATGTGACACTACACTGGCTGTGGTATCGTTTCGCATATGATGTTTCATGTCCGCGTCGGGCAATCAAAGATGTGTTTTCCATTGTTTTGAAATGTTGAAGGCAGCTACTTCGTGGCAATTTAAAACAAAAGGCAACAAAAATGGTTTTTGGAAATACATAACAGCAACTGCGGTGTTGCTACATGTCGGGAGTTATAAAGGCACAATGTAATGTGTTGGAGGAAAGCGAAACCTTCCGACTTACCTTCGTAGACAGAAATAAACAAATCTTTCAACTGATACAATGGATGGGTAATATAGCTTCAATAATTTTTCTGAAATATTCTAAATTACTATGAGCTGTGACGTAAGTCTGTGACGTACCTGCCAGCAGGACGCACATGACATAAAGGCAGATAGGAACCAGAATACATGTCTGCGTAGCTCAGTTGGTAGAGCGACTTGTTCCGGAATAAGCGTACTCGGGTTCGAATCCCGGCGTAGACCAAAAATGACGGAGAAATTTTCTTCGTTATAATGGCGCCCGAACTACCCGGATGACCCGACCGTTCAAAATCTCGCATTGGTGTGATGTTATTTCCACACCGCGAAATAGGAAAAATCAGAGAATCCCTTCTCCAGTGCTTCGAAAAATAAATGTGTGTGATGTTGCATTCCACACACCAGATTGACTGGGAGTTCTCGAGTGCACGTTCTACAGTGGTTGTCTGCCTGCAACGATTCATGGTCACGGCTGACCCGTGGGCCATGCCCCCGGCCCTCTTTCGGGGGGGGGGAGATGTGACGTACCTGCCAGCAGGACGCACATGACATAAAGGCAGATAGGAATCAGAATACATGTCTGCGTAGCTCAGTTGGTAGAGCGACTTGTTCCGGAATAAGCGTACTCGGGTTCGAATCCCGGCGTAGACCAAAAATGACGGAGAAATTTACTTCGTTATAAGTCTTTAATTTAAACTTCCCTTTTGAGTTCAAACAACAATGATGTTACTTTTCCATTAGATTTTCATTCTGAATGGCACATCCCTTCCCCGGAGTTTTCTTCCACACACATTAGATTTTCATTCTGAATGGCACATCCCTTCCCCGGAGTTTTCTTTGGTAGCAGCTGACCATGAGTTAAAGGTAAACAAAATGCCACGTCGAGAATAAAGTGTTTGTGGTAGTAGTACGACGAAAGATACTTCACTGGCTGTGCTTTGACGCACTCTATCTTGACGATCTATGAAATGATTACGTGCGGGAAGCGACCGTGCGCCAAGCGACCCTGTTATATTCTATTGTGGACGAAGCGACCCTGCTAATTGAATAATGTTACTTATATATATATATATATATACAAATCGTAGTCAAATTATTTACATGTATTTAATTAATTACTTACATCAAGTTTTTTATACTAAATACAAGTTTTTAATATCATTTTACATATTATATATATAAATCGTAGTCAAATTATTTACACCTAATTAATTAAGTACTTACATCTTCTGAATTTTGATGGTTTCAGGCATTTTTTAAGTACTTAAATGTTCTGAATTTTGATAGCTTAATGCTTTCAGGTATTTTTTAAGGTCTTTAGAATTTCCAAATTCCGCCATGATATTACGAATGCGTTCTCCTACTTGTATACACATTTTTTTCTTCCTTTTTGGACCAAGTTCTCCTAATTCTTTTAATTGTTGTTTGTGCATCACACGTCAAATTTGGAATTTTAAAGACCTTAAAAATGCCTGAAAGCATTAAGCTATCTTACCAAGTTGGACTAAGGACAAAAGCTACAAAATTCCGAAGATGTAAGTACTTAATTAATTAGATGTAAATAATGTGACTACGATTTGTGTGCATATATATATAATGATATTAAAAACTTGCGTTTACTATAAAAAACTTTATGTAAGTAATTAATTAATTAGATGTAAGTAATTTGACTACGACTTGTGTGTATATATATATATATATATATACTTAAGAGCAAAACTGAAGACTAAGGAAAAAATTTTAGAATTTAAAACGAAGGGTGCAAAATAACCTGAAAATCAAAACGCGCAACGCAGCAGTTTTGAAAATTCAGAATTTACATTCTATAAAGAAGATACCCAAGCAAAAAAAATACATATATAATTTTGACTCACACCTAATACAACATAGAAAAGGTTATGTATCTACCTGTGTGAGTAAAAGAAGAAAAGATAAAAAAATAAAATAAAACAACTGAATGTAGAAGGTGTCGAGAATACTGAGCCTTGGCTTTATCAAGGACCAGCAAAAACTCTGCATTTTCTCACTTCCACAAAGACCTAGTTGGAAATGGGTTTCTGCAAGGCCATAGATGCAAGTAACATTCCCACCTAAAATAGTTTAAAAAATATATATATAAGTCATGTCCTCCGTAGAGTAGCATGACCTAGCACTAGTTAACAATTTCGCTTGCATCCATTAACCTTCATGGCCCGACCCATGCTCTTCATCTGTTACTATTAAACAGAGAGAAGAAGATTAAAGAGAACTCAAGCTGTGAGAGTGACATAATAAATAGAAATGATTTTCAGCTATAACGAAATTCCAAGTTCGTTTGAGAGAGAATTTAAACCTGAAAAACAATGCAAAAGAAATCCAAATTTTACATTGCAATTAAAAAAGGAAATGTTAATTTATAACGAACAGATTTTTGAAAGAAGACTTGAGTCTAAAACCCCCTACTCTACAACTTATGACAGCACGAAAACGAGAATAAGTTAAAGATAATAATTAACTAAAGAAAACTTTGTGAAAGTTATATACCTTAAACAGTTAGTTGCAATATGTACAAAGTATTTCAGCAGTGCTTTAAGTGCATAATTAATTAGTTATTAAGAACTTAACTACTTTGAAAAAACAGCGCATAGAAAAGGAACAAGCTTAGCCTTCTTCTGTTCCTAGGTACCCCAAAAGACGCTCAAAGTTACAAAGAAAAGTAAGAGTTAAAACCCGCATAAATGTTAACAGACAAACCAATGCTTAAAAGCTGAAAAGCTTAAAAAACGACAGAGAAAAGGTACATAAAGTACAAACATTGAACTTATAAAACCTAGAACCCAAAAACAAGGAAGAGAGCTTACCTCTTGTGTGACAAAAACTTTTCTCCACACAAGAGGAGAACATGGCTGACCCCTTCCGCCACTCCCTTGACGCTGGGGGCAGTGAGGGTGGGGCTGATGGCCTCCTCATACAGCAAGAAACCAACGCGCGGAGATTTTAACCAGAGAAAAAAATATATAAACTTAAGACTGTGGATCTGTATGATCAGAATGAGCAGAATTAACTCTCCAGAATACATGAGAAATATTATAAAATACACGAGCAGTTTATTTAATAATCTTTGCATGTATTAAATCACCTTAGTGAGCTTCTATAGATTAATCAGAATCTTATTAATTTTAATGTTGGTTTTACTATTTTTAGTATAGCTATCCTAGTGATGAATAACTAGTTTTCTTTTTTATTTGTTTTTATTTTCTTTTATAAACAGATTTTTAAGCTTTTTTTGTGATTTTGTTTATATTATTTAATTTTTTGTTTTAATAGGACCGTCATATCCATAGCACTAAGGTTCCTTTAGGTAGTTAATAGGCATCCTCTAGCCAACTTCCTTACGGCTTTGATTGGTCAGAATCATATTATTAACTGTGTAGAAAATTAAAGCAGATCTGCCAACCTTACTCTATTATTCAGAATAATTTTTCTTAAAGTTCTTTTGATGAAAGAAGAAGGAATTTCGTTCTCTAGAAAACTTTCTAAAAGTATATTAATGTGGTAATTGAAATCCAAATTGTTGCTGCAAATTCTTGAAATTCTTAGGACCTGAGAAATTAGTACATTCTCAATTACTTTGGTTGAAATGTTATAATTCACATTCTATTAAGAAGAGACCTAAGCAAAAAAATACATATATATTTTTGACTCATACCAAGTGCAACATAGTAAAGGTTATGTATCTACCGGTGTGAGTAAAAGGAGAAAAGATAAAAAAATATAAAACAACTGAATGTAGGTGTCGAGAATACTGAGCCTTGGCTTTATCAAGGACCAGCAAAAACTCTGCATTTTCTCACTTCCACAAAGACCTAGTTGGAAATGGGTTTCTGCAAGGCCATAGATGTATCCCACACTGACCAACCCGCTTGGCCAGCGTGGTGAGTTATGGCCAAACCCCTCCAAAATGACTCCACAACTTAAATCTTGGCCCTCAGTCTCCGGCAGCTAGAATGTGCCTGGCCAAGGCAGCGGCCAGTGCGACATGAAGGCAGAGGGTGCTAAGAATCC
This sequence comes from Macrothele yani, assembly GCA_039090855.1. Classification (NCBI taxonomy): domain Eukaryota; kingdom Metazoa; phylum Arthropoda; class Arachnida; order Araneae; family Macrothelidae; genus Macrothele; species Macrothele yani. The sequence goes on from CM077026.1 coordinate 52,742,200, forward strand.
CCGGAGAACCGCACTAGGCTGCCATCTGATGCTGACCTTGGCTACGTATAATGGACGCTCCCTATCTTCTGATTCAAGGCTTCTTGAATTGGAAGAGGAACTACAAAGGATCAAGTGGGACATTGTCGGGCTAAGTGAGGAAAGGAGAAAAGGAGAAGATCTCATTGAACTGAAAAGTGGACTTCTCTTCTACTATCGTGGGACAGATACTGGCAGAATTAGTGGTGTTGGATTTATAATAAACAAGAAACTGAAGGATAAAGTTGTAGAAGTTGAAAGTTCCTCTGACAGAGCTGCACGACTCGTTATCCAACTTTCGAGAAGATACTTGGCTCAGATTATTCAAACTTATGCACCCACCACAAGTCATCCTGAAGAAGAAAATCTAAATAATAAAGGTAAGCAGCACGTGAAGATAATTATGGGAAATTTCAATGCAAAAATAGAGCAACGGCAACAGAATGAAACTTCAGTAGGTAAATTCGGTCACGGCAACAGAAACCATCGTGGAAATACTCTCGTTGAGTTTGCAGAGGCAGAAGGGTTTTTCATCTTGAACTCCTTTTTCAAGAAAAAGCCTCACAGGAAATGGACATGGAGACGTCCAAATGGGACGACAAGTGAAATTGATTTTATTATGTGTAACAAAAAATTCGTCATAGAAGACGGCAGTGTGCTAAACAAGTTCAACACAGGTAGTGACCATAGATTGGTGAGATGTAAGATGCACCTCAACACTAAACTCGAACGTGGCAAGCTCATAAGACAAACAAAATGTATTGACATAACCAACCTTAAAAAACCCAATAATACCTTCAAGTTGGAACTGAAGAACAGATTCTCTGCTTTAGAAGGCCTAACATCGGAAGAAGTGGATATTTCTGGTTAACAGGAAAGTAACCAAAGCTCTTATGGACACAGCAACAAAATTAGCTGGGTCTAAGAAAAAGTTGCATGTGAACAAACTATCAGGAAAAACCAAAATGTTGATGCAAAAAAGAAGAGAGATGAGAATAAACTAAAGAAGATGTGACTTCCAAAGTGGAATACATAGAGCTATGCAAGACAGTACGAAAAAGTATCACTGAAGACGTAAGGAAATTCACTGTGAACTAGTGTTGAAAGCAATTGAAAACCACCAAAGCCTAAAGACAGCAAAGGAACATCTCAGTAAGGGAAGAAAACAGATTAGGACACTGAGAAAAGAAGATGGTTCTGTAACGAGAAATAGAGGCGAAATTTTGACAAGAGTGAAAGATTTCTACTCCAAGTTATATGAAAGGGATGATGCATGTACTCCAGACATCATGGAAGGTACCAGTACCAGAGTTCTTCCAGTCCTCCCAGCAGAAGTTGCACATGCAATCAAGAACATGAAGCGGGGAAAGCTCCAGGAAAAGATGGAATCACTGTAGACATCATACAAGAAGCAAGTGGGGAAATCGAAACAGTACTCGCCCAAATTTTCACTCGATGCGTTAATGAAGGGAAGATTCCTGAGGATTGGAACAATGCTATAATATATATACATAAAATAGGTGACATTGCTATATATATATATATATATATATATATATATATATATATACATAAAAAAGGTGACATTGAGGATCTCAGGAACTACAGACCTATCAGCTTCCTATCAGTGGTTTATAAAATCTTCACTAAAGTTCTTTCACATCGTTTGAAGGTAACACTGGACATGGCTCAACCGAGAGAACAAGCTGGATTCAGGAGTGACTACAGCGCAATAGATCATATCCACGTACTGAGAAAACTAATTAAAAGAGCGAGGGAATATGAACTTCCATTGTGCATGGCTTTTATCGATTATGAAAAAGCCTTTGATTCGGTGAAACCATCAGCAGTTACAATGGCTCTGAAATTCTGCGGTATTGAAGATGCATCATCATCATCATCATCATTGTCAACCATTATCAATCCACTGCTGGACGAAGGTCTCCCCAAGTTTCCTCCACAACGGTCTGTCTTGTGCCAGTCTCCTCCATGTCACTCCCGCATATTTACGAATTTCATCCACCCATCTCCCATGTGGTGTTTTTCTGGGTCTTTTCCTGTCCCTTGGAATCCAATCTAAAATTTCGGCTGTCCATCTATGGTCTGTCCTTCTGGCAGTATGTCCAGCCCATTGCCATTTCAGGGATTTAACTCTGATCATGATGTCTTCCACTCTCGTCATTTTTCGGATCCACGAGTTCCTCTTCTTATCTCTCCTGGTTGCACGAAGCATGCACCTCTCCATGCTTCTTTGAGTTGTCTGCAGCCTTTGTATGTCTTTTTTAGTTAAGGTCCACGTCTCTGCACCATACGTAAGCACTGGAAGGATGCATTGATCAAACACTTTTCTTTTAAGACATAATGGCATATTGCTCTTGAAAATTATGCTGTTTCTTCCAAAAGCTCTCCAGGCAAGTTTTGTACGCCGATTAATTTCTTCATCAATGTGACCCTCACTTGATATCTGCTGTCCAAGATAAACATACGTATCTGTTATCTCCAGTTTTTCTCCATCAATCGATAAATCTTCATTTCTTGTAAAAGCATTGAACATCACTTTTGTCTTCTGAAAGTTCATTTTTAATCCCACTTCTTTACTCTTGTCAGCAAGTTCCTGGATCATACTCTGCAGCTCTGATGGGGTAGTTGCAAAAATGACTACGTCATCAGCAAAACGAAGGTGGGTTAGATAATCTCCATTAATGTTTATTCCTTTGTTTTCCCAGTTCAGTGATTGAAAGACATTTTCCAATGTGGCATTAGAGAGCTTCGGAGATATGGTGTCACCTTGTCTCACTCCCTTTCCAATTTTTATGTATGTTGTATTTTCAAACAGCCGAATCTTTGCACTTGCATTTTCATAGATGTTATTAATAATATTAATGTATGCATCTTCAATACCGCAGGATTTCAGAGCCGTGGTAACTGCTGATGGTTTCACCGAATCAAAGGCTTTTTCATAATCGATAAAAGCCATGCACAATGGAAGTTCATATTCCCTCGCTCTTTCAATTAGTTCTCTCAGTACGTGGATATGATCTATTGTGCTGTAGCCACTCCTGAATCCAGCTTGTTCTCTCGGTTGAGCCATGTCCAGTGTTACCTTCAAGCGGTGTGAAAGAACTTTAGTGAAGATTTTATAAACCACTGATAGGAGACTGATAGGTCTGTAGTTCCTGAGATCCTCAATGTCACCTTTTTTATGTAGCAGGATCATTGTAGCATTGTTCCAATCCTCAGGAATCTTCCCTTCATTAAGGCATCGAGTGAAAATTTGGGCGAGTACTGTTTCAATTTCTCCACTTGCTTCTTGTATGATGTCTATAGTAATTCCATCTTCTCCTGGAGCTTTCCCCGCTTCATGTTCTTGATTGCATGAGCAACTTCTGCTGGGAGGACTGGAAGAACTCTGGTACCTTTCATGATGTCTGGAGTACATGTATCATCCCTTTCATATAATTTGGAGTAGAAATCTTTCACTCTTGTCAAAATTTCGCCTCTATTTCTTGTTATAGAACCATCTTCTTTTCTCAGAGCCATAATCTGTTTTCTTCCCTTACTGAGATGTCCCTTTGCTATCTTTAGGCTTTGGTTGTTTTCAATTGCTTTCCTCACTAGCTCACAGTTGAATTTCCTTACGTCTTCAGTGATACTTTTTCGTGCTGTCTTGCATAGCTCTATATATTCCACTTTGGAAGTCGCATCTGCTTTAGTTGTCCTCATCTCTCTTCTTTTTTGCATCAACATTTTGGTTTTTCCTGATAATTTGTTTACATGCAACTTGTTCTTAGGCCCAGCTAATTTTGTTGCTGTTTCCATAAGAGCTTTGGTTACTTTTCTGTTAACTTCCGAAATATCCACTTCTTCCGATGTTAGGCCTTCTAAAGCAGCGAATCTGTTCTTCAGTTCCAACTTGAAAGTATTATGGTGTTTTTTAAGGTTGGTTATGTCAATACATTTTGTTTGTCTTATGAGCTTGCCACGTTCCAGTTTAGTGTTGAGGTGCATCTTACATCTCACCAATCTATGGTCACTACCTGTGTTGAACTTGTTCAGCACACTGCAGTCTTCGATGACGAATTTTTTGTTACACATAATAAAATCAATTTCACTTGTCGTCCCAATTGGATGTCTCCATGTCCATTTCCTGTGTGGCTTTTTCTTGAAAAAGGAATTCAAGATGAAAAATCCTTCTGCCTCTGCAAACTCAACGAGAGTATTTCCACGTTGGTTTCTGTTGCCGTGACCGAATTTACCTACTGAAGTTTCATTCTGTTGCCGGTGCCCTATTTTTGCATTGAAATCTCCCATAATTATCTTCAAGTGCTGCTTACCTTTATTATTTAGATGACGAATTTCCTCATAAAATTCTTCAATTTCTTCTTCAGGATGACTTGTGGTGGGTGCATAAGTTTGAATAATCTGAGCCTGGTATCTTCTCGATAGTTGGATAACGAGTCGTGCAGCTCTGTCAGAGGAACTTTCAACTTCTACCACTTTATCCTTCAGTTTCTTGTTTATTATAAATCCAACACCACTAGTTCTGCCAGTATCTGTCCCACGATAATAGAAGAGATGTCCACTTTTCAGTTCAATGAGATCTTCTCCTTTTCTCCTTACCTCACTTAGCCCGACGATGTCCCACTTGATCTTTTGTAGTTCCTCTTCCAATTCAAGAAGCCTTGAATCAGAAGATAGGGAGCGTCCGTTGTAGGTAGCCAAGGTCAGCATCAAATGGCAGCCTAGTACGGTCCTCCGGGGATTCTTAGCACCCTCTGCCTTCATGTCGCACTGGCCGCTGCCTTGGCCAGGTACATTCCAGCTGCCGGAGACTGAGGGCCAAGATTTAAGTTGTAGAGTCATTTTGGAGGTGTTTGGCCATAACTCACCACGCTGGCCAAGCGGGTTGGTGAGTGTGGGATAGCATTTCCTCTGATCCCGATGGTATAGTTATACCGCTATTTGCGGTCGTCAGAGCCCCTTTAGTGGGAACAGGATGCACCACGAGAAGGCGGGGTTGACATTTGTCAAGGAGAGGCTGTGATGTTACGCATCACCTGACCTTACATCCATACATGCATACATTAATATTATTAATAACATCTATGAAAATGCAACTCCAAAGATTTGGCTGTTTGAAGATACAACACTCATAAAAATTGGAAAGGGAGTTAGACAAGGTGACACTATATCTCCAAAACTCTTTAACGCCACATTGGAAAATGTCTTTCAATCACTGAACTGGGAAAACAAGAGGGTAACGATTAATGGAGATTATCTAACCCACCTTCGTTTTGCTGATGACATAGTCATTTTTGCAACTACCCCATCAGAGCTGCAGAGTATGATCCAGGATCTTGCTGACAAGAGTAAAGAAGTGGGATTAAAAATGAACTTTCAGAAGACAAAAGTGACGTACAGTGCTTTTACAAGAAATGAAGATTTATCGATTGATGGGGAAAAGCTGGATATAACCAATACCTACATTTATCTTGGACAGCAGATATCAAGTGAAGGTCACATTGATGAAGAAATTAATCGGCGTATGAAACTTGCCTGGAGAGCTTTTGGAAGAAACAGCGTAATTTTCAAGAGCAATATGCCCTTATCTCTTAAAAGAAAAGTGTTTGATCAATGCATCCTTCTAGTGCTTACGTATGGGGCAGAGACGTTGTAACGTACCAGGAGATATGACGTACCTGCCCGAAGGACGCACACGACATAAAGGCAGATAGGAATCAGAATAAAACGTCCGCGTAGCTCAATTGGTAGAGCAACTTATTCCGGAATGAGGGGATCCGGGTTCGAATCCTTGCGTGGACAGAAATGACGGAGAAATTCACTTCGTTATAACGTGGACCTTAACTAAAAGAGACATACAAAGGCTGTAGACAACTCAAAGAAGCATGAAGAGGTTCATGCTTGGTGTAACTAGGAGAGATAAGAAGAGGAACTCGTGGATAAGGAAAATGACAGAAGTGGACGACATCATGACCAGAGTGAAATCACTGAAATTACAATGGGCTGGACATGTTGTCAGGAGAACGGACCACCGATGGACAACCGAAATTTTAGACTGGATTCCAAGGGACAGGAAAAGATCCAGGAGAAGACCACATGGGAGCTGGGTGGATGAAATTGGAAAGTATGTAGGAGTGACATGGAGGAGACTGGCACAAGACAGACCATTGTGGAGGTAATTTGGGGAGACCTTCGTCCAGCAGTGGATTGATAATGGTTCACAATGTTGATGATGATGATGATATAAGTAAAACGATCCGATTAGCAGGGTCGCTTCGTCCACGGTGAAATATAACAGGGTCGGTTCGCGCACGATTTCCAGAGGGTCGCTTGGCGCACGACACCTATGAAGCAGCCGGTGACGGATCACTTTGTTCGTGTTCATTTCGTCCACGTTCACTTGGTCCAGTTTATTTCGTTCACCGTTTCCGTTGTTCATTTGATGCACTTTTCACTTCGTCCACATCCATTTTGCCCTCAGAATGGATGGAACACAGTGGAAATTTTCTGTTTTGATGGAAGTTTTGTTACTAGGCAGCAAAAAAAAAAAAAAAAAAAAAAAAAAAAAAAAAGAAAAGGTCAGCGAACGTTCCATACAAAACATAAGTTTAATGTTCTTAAAAAATGTTGTGTGTGCTTTAGATTTACTCATATTAATCAACCATCGAATATGTTAAGACTGACTGAGGAGCTAAAGATGCCTAGCTAGCATTATGTAGAATGACGTAACCGAAAACCAAAATGCAATAAGAGTGATTCAGAACAATATGTCGTTACACTGTTCATATGCAGCAACAAGACGAGCCTTATTTGGGAGATAAAAGCTGTGTGCCTTGTAATACCCCAATTATAGAAAATTTTATTATTGTCATAAATAAGATTCCACCTCTTGCTGAGGTTTTTCTTCTCTTCCTACGACGTACCAAGTCTGGGAAGTGTTATTTCTTTCTCTCAGTTGTCCTGGAACTCCCTTACCATCCTACAAGTGTTCAGGATAGCTGCCTTCTGTAGTTTCATGTAGGTGTTAGGTTGAAGGTCTAGTGTCTGTATAGAGCTGTGAATGGTCTTAGGTATAACTCCTGTGGCTGATATTACTACGGGAGCGGTGGTGACGTTCTCGTTTTCCATATGCCACATTTCCTTGACTTCGTATCGTAGGTCGTTATACTTTGACAGCTTCTCTCCGTGCGTCTTCTGGATGCTGCACGTGTTCGGCACGGCTATGTCAATGAGGTATGTTGACTTCTTCTCCTTGTCGACCAGGACGATGTCAGGTCGATTGTGGGAGATGATCTTATCCGTTCTGATCGATCTGTCCTCGTACATCTTGTGGGTGTTGTTCCCTAGAAGCGTTGTTGGCGTATACTTGTAGAAGGGGACAGGCTCAGCTGTAATGAGGTGCTGCTTTCTTACCAATTTCTGATGGAAATTATTATCATTTTAAGTGCGTGAATAAAATATATTAAATATTAATTGAGAAGCAATATTATATTTTATTAGCAAAATCAGATTTGTAAAAAGTTTATTACAATGGCCATAAATGTGTCGCACTGAAGAGAAAACGTTTAGACTCCCTTTCTCCTTTAAAGTCTGTATTTTCCATCTCTCACACCACAAATTCACAGTAAATATCAATCTAAACTTTTATTTGACCATTATACTTTTATGGATTTCTTTCTAAAGTTAAACAGCTATGACACATTAAGACAGCATCATAATTCATTCGTATGAAAATTAGTAATACAGAAATTATAAACAATTAATAATCAAAATAAACAAATAAATATCTGTATGAAAACAATATACACTGCCGGACAATTTCTAAGGACGGATGACAATAGCAACGATAGCCACCATAAAATGGAAGGCAGAAAATGTGGAAATTAGCATAAGTGCGGGATACAGTAAGACGTGTTGTACGTACGCAAATTTTGGATTGCCGAACTTGTTCGTGACGTCATAGCGGTGATAAGAGATATAAAGGATTTGACGCGTATTTACCGTTGTTGCTCAAACGCAAAGTTGAAAGGGAAAGAATCAATTGACGAACTTGCAATTTTCAGTATGTCTTCCCGACATCACCTAGATGATTTTACGCGTGGCCGTATTATTGGCAAGATTGAAGAAGGGCAAAATATAACAGATGTTGCCAGGGAGTTCGACGTCAGCCACAGTGTTGTTTCAAGGCTTTTGAAATCATTTCAAACAAATGGAGAGTGTAGCAAACGTCACGGGGGAGGTCGTGTTCGCAGTACGACACCTGCAGAAGATCGGTACATAGTGCTATCAACAAAAAGACACCGGCGCAGCACAGCTAGTGAGGTAGCAAATCAGTTTATGGCTGCTACTGGCAAGCGGATCTCCCGAAAAACTGTCGCCAGACGTTTGCATGAAGGAGGACTATACGCCCGCCGTCCTGTTGTGTGCATCCCATTGTCCAGACGTCACCGTACCGCCCGTTTGCAATGGTGCCATCAACATCGCAATTGGACTGATACCGACTGGTCTGCTGTCCTCTTCTCAGATGAGAGTAGATACAGTCTATCGTCTGATTGTCGACGACAACTGATCTGGCGTGATAGTGGTACTGCATATTGTCCAGCAAACATACAGGAAAGGGACCGATATCCGACATGTAGTGTCATGGTATGGGCTGGCATCATGATCAATGGCCGTACGTCCCTCTATGTGCTTCCAACTGGGACTATGACTGGCCAACGATACATTAATGATGTTCTGCTACCTCATGTTCGCATGTTCCGTGGTGCTGTCGGTGATAGATTCATTTTCATGGACGACAACGCAACATGTCATCGAACAGTCGCTGTCCAGGAGTGTTTTGAGAGCGAGGATATTCAACGCCTCGTATGGCCAGCACGTTCTCCAGATCTGAATCGCATTGAAAATGTGTGGGATGCTTTGGAGAGGAGTCTTGCTGGTCACCAATGCCCTCCAATAAACAAGGACACCCTCATCCGTGCACTGACAGAGGAATGGGATAAATTACCCCAATAGCTGCTTGATAATGTTGTGCAAAGCATGACACGACGTGTGGAATCTTGAATCGCCCTCCATGGTGGCCATATCCCGTATTGACATCTTACGCCGGAACGCCTGCGGACGGTAATTGCATTTTTTTCACGTTTACATATTTTGCACAAAATGGCCTGTTTGTCCCTTGAATACGTTCCAAAGCCTTTTGGATTTCAGAGCACAATAAATTGTCTTTCTTGTAATGTCCTGGCATTCTGACATTATTTTATTTCACTTGGCATCCAACCACACTTACTTTTTTATGCGCTATATAGCCGTTTATGATCCGTCCTTAGCAATTGTCCAGCAGTGTATAAGATGCATTCCAAAACATCAAACGATTTTTGTAAAACTTTGATTTATGTCATAGTGATTGACATCACACTACACAACCGAGTTAAATACCTCTTTAAAGTTCAGTTCCTCGTTTTACTTTAAATATCGTTTAAAATCGGTATACTTTAATCGAAAAACTTAAACAGGAAACAAATCGCATGCAAGCAATGTCTGCTGATCTCTTTTTTTTTCTGCACAGTTACAAAAATCCTTCCAAAACAGAAAGTTTCCACTGTATTCAATCCATTCTGAGGACGAAATGGATGTGAGCATAGTGGACGGTGGACAAAGTGAGCAGCGGGCAAAGTGAATGGTGGGCGAAATGAACTGGACAAAGTGATAGGGAATCGAAATAGCCTTATCTACGAATGTGATATTGTGAGTAAGTGAACGAACTTCTGTGAGTTGTTCAAACAAGAATGTAAGAACAAGTGTAATTCGATAAGCAGGCAGAAAACAAACCGTTGTAAGTTGTGTTTCTCGCTATATCAATCTCTGAGACCGTTAGTTATAATATACACTGAAGAGCAATTAAATTAGAGACAGCTGGCGTTATGCAAATATGGCGCTGTGGGCGGCCCTGTAAACGGAAACGACATGACGTATGCAGCGATCCGACAATATAAGGAGTGATGCGTTGGCAATCAGATGGAGTCGCACGCAGTATGGGTAAGACGAAGGATCTAAGCTCATTTGATCGTGGGAAAATTGTCGCGGGGCTCGACGAATGGGTCACTCCATCTCGGAAGTCGTGCAGGCACTGGGATTTTCACGAGCCACTGTTTCACGGGTGCACCGTGAGTACATCGAATCCGGTAAAACCATCCCTGCAAGGGCCAACTGCCGTGGGCAACAGCGTGTGGATGAGCGGGGTCATCGTCGGCTAGCTCGCATTGAAACAGCGGATAGACGGGCCACAGTGCAAGAAATCACTTGGCAATTTAACGCTGGTTCACAAAAACGTGTAAGCAGCCACACCATCCAGAACCATCTCCTCGCTATGGGATACAGAAGCCATCGTCACAGGACACACATCACAGGGTGCAAAGATTAGCATGGGCGCGGGAACATTGCCACTGGACCTTAGACACGTGGAAAAATGTTGCCTGGACTGATGAGTCGAGATTCACGTTGGTACATGCTGATGAGTCGACATTCACGTTGGTACATTCATCGCTTCATGTGGCGCAAACCACATGAAGCGATGAATCCTTCTTCCCAGCAGGGTACTCTTCAAGCTGGTGGGGATGGCATTCTCGTATGGGGACTGTTTACGTGGACTGAAATGGGACCCCTGGTACGTGTGACATCGTCTCTCACAGGTCAACGTTACCGGAATATCCTGGACGACCATTTGCTCCCGATTGTGCGTCTTCAACATCCCACTGGGGACCTCATCGTGCAACAAGACAATGCACCGTGTCATTCGCTCCAGAATTGTATCCAAATGGTTGGATGAACACTCCACCGACGTGACTTCGCTTCCTTGGCCAGCTAGGTCATCTGACCTTAATCCCATCGAGCACATCTGGGATACCATCGAGAGAGATGTTCGAGGCTCTGACCCCCTCCATCAAATCTTCGTGAACTGTGGGAGCTTGTTCAGGGGTCGTGGATCCGTATGGCTTCCCAACGCTTCCGGTGTCTTGTCGAGTCCATGCCGAGACGAATGGCCGCCGTCATCAGGGCGAAAGGTGGTGCTACACGTTACTAGACAGGTATCTATAATTCAATTGCGCTTCAGTGTATACACGTAGGTGCCAAAAAACTGGGAAGGACGTTGCCATTTCCATTACATGCCACCACACCCAAGAGGTAAATGCCGCTATTTATACGTCCGTAAAACGACGTAAGAATAGAGGCAAAAATATCCGCAAGTTCAATTAGTAACATTCGCAGTTCAGGTGGCAGCTAATCAGGATTTAAACGATTTCGAATGTTGTATGATAGTCGGCAGCTGTGAGATGGGTCACTCCATCTCGGAAATTACCACGAAATGTGGATTTACGCGGTAAACGATTTCAATGGAGCACATGGACTACACAAACTCAGGGGGAAAAATCCAAAGTGTGAGACCGCTGCGGGCGTGTAAAAGCCCTTGACCATCGTGAACAGCGGCGTCTGGCACGCATTGTAATATCAGCCATGCGTGCAACATGGCCGCAAATCACAGCGCGATCCAATGCTATGGCCAATAGTAGCATCACGGTTTGGACGGTGCAACGTTCCCTGTGTTCTATGGGGTTCCGGAGCCAAAGAGCCACCCGAGTGCCTTTGCTGACCCGACGAAACAAGGCTGTGCCCCTCGCCTGAGCTCGGGAACACCGCTATTGACCCCAGATGACTGAAAACGTGTAGCCTGGTCCAACGGATCGCGGCACGAACTGTTTCGGGCAGATGGCCCAACTCCGGGTAAGGCGACAACCCCACGAGACAATGGACTCCGCATATCTGTGCTGGACAATGGTGGATCTGTTACGGTGTGAGATGTTTTCAGCGCCACCCCAGTGGCGCAGTGGTCTAAGCGCTGGCTTCTGATCATTCGTCCGAGAACGGTTAGGGTTCGAATCCCGGTGAGGCATGGATGTTGTGTTTATCTTACGGCACTGGCTCTCTCCCATCCCTGGTATCAGTGACCCTAAATTAGGGACGGGCGACTGCTTATAGCCCATTGAGGTGCTCACGGTAGTCGTTAAACCTTCAATCAAATAAAAATGTTTTCAACTGGCAGGGATTAGGACAACTCTTACGTCTGCAGACAGCTCTGACCGGTAAAGGCAACGTAACCATTCTTGGGGATCATTTGCACCCGTTCATGTTGTGCAACCACTGCGACGAGTGCGAGCAGTTTCAACACGACAATGTGCAACCACACACATCCACAGTCACCCGATTATGACTAGAGGAACATTCCACGGAGTTTAGCATCCTGACTTGGGCCCCTTCGTTTGCCGGATTCAAACTTCATCGAACAGATTTGGGATGATGTTCAACGTACCGTCAATGCCAGTAATCCTCCACCGGCGAATATTACGGAATTGTGGGACACTCTTCAGGAAGCAGGGTGTGCAGTGTCTCCACAATACTACAGAGTGTTCATGGAGTCCATGCCCCGTTATTCAACGTTCCGTCAATGCCAGGAATCCTCCACCGGCGAATATTACGGAATTGTGGGACACTCTTCAGGAAGCATGGTGTGCAGTGTCTCCACAGTACTACAGATAGTTCGTGGAGTCCATGCCCGTTGTTCAACGTGCCTTCAATGCCAGGAATCCTCCACCGGTGAATATTACGGAATTGTGGGACACTCTTCAGGAAGCATGGTGTGCAGTGTCTGCACAGTACTACAGAGAGTTCGTGGAGTCCATGCCCGTTTGTTCAACGTGCCTTCAATGCCAGGAATCCTCCACCGGCGAATATTACGGGATTGTGGGACACTCTTCAGAAAGCAGGGTGTGCAGTGTCTCCACAGTACTACAAAGAGTTCGTGGAGTCCATGCCCGTTGTTCAACGTGCCGTAAATGCCAGGAATCCTCCACCAACGAATATTATGGAATTGTGGGACGCTCTTCAGAAAGCATGGTCTGCATTGACTCTATAGTGCTGCTGAGAGCTCGTGGAGTCCATGCCGCATCGCGTTGCTGTCGTTATCAGATCGTGAGGAGGACCAATGTGGTATTGGAGAGGTATCCCAGTTTGTTTGGGACTGAAGTCCCAAACAACATTACAAGTTGCTCGCCGGTGGTGTGTAAGGGTTGTGTTCAACATTTAGCAATATTTCAACACACGGGTCTAAAAAATCTTCAAAAAATCGAAACATCATAAAGCTCTGAGAGTTACCACTATTTATTGAACTTCCATTTCTCTTTATATTAAATGAAACGCCTGATTTGTCTAAGGAAGGGTGATGGAAGGACGTCAAATTAAAGGGGTGGGTTCTTCTTTCCCTTTCATGAACACAATGTTAGGTTAAGAATAGTGTCCCTTTCCTAATTAAAGGCTGCGGGTTCAGTGTAAAATGAAAAAGCAGAACATCAGGGAAACATAGCAACACATTACAAGTTGCTCGCGTCTGTTTCCGTTTAAGGCTCTCGGTGATAGAAGTTAACTTTCTCGTGCCTCATTTTCTGGGCTACATTTTTTTCTTTTCTTTTAATTATACAAGCTATCTCATCTTAGGTAAAAATTTATCGGCCTTTCTGCACTCTCTCCACCATGAACAAGAGAACCAAGGTTCGTGGTTTATAACGCGCATAATATCCGTTCTACATGTTTCAAAACCCGTAGGGTCAAATACAGTACAAAATGCATCGAGACCTAGTGCGCCGTTTTCGAATAAAAATAAGATGTGATATAAATATTTGACTGGCTGTTCCCAAACATACCCTTCATGAGAAAAATATGTTACGAACGTACATTACTCGAAGATTAGATTTGCGAATTTATACAGCTCATTCTAAGAATCTATGTCACTTTTTTGTGTGTTTAACTATTCGTATGAAGAACGTAAAACCAGGAGTAGAAGAACGTTTCTCGTCATTTAACATCATTGATTCCATCAGCGAATTAAAGAGAGAAGAGAGAAAGGGAGAGAGATTTAAGATCACTGTCTCCACAGAAGAGCGAGAAGGAGAGAGAGGTTTAAGATCACTGACTCCAGAGAGGAGAGAGAAGAGTTTAAGATCACTGACCGAGAGAAAAATTTAAGATCACTGACCGAGAGAAAAATTTAAGATCACTGTCTCCTGAGAAGAGCTGAAGATCACTGACCGAGAGAAAATTTTAAGATCACTGTCTCCAGAGAAGAGCTGAGGATCATTGACTCCAGTTGTAAATAGGAAAACACAATACAGCTGTGCTCACAACAATGCTGTGTCAATTCACAGTTTCAGGTCAAGTTCAAAACAAGTGGACTTCAGGGAATCTTGCAAGCATATTACTCCTCGTGAAATCCTTTTATATCCCTGTTTACCGTTGTGAATGGACCCATTGTATTACTCTTATCTATTACGAAAAATTGAATCCCACTTTCCCTACATGTTTTCCACATGCATCACATCATCCGATTATTTTTATGAATTATTACAGTTTCTTAAATGCTTCATGTAACAAAACCAAACTGTGATATCCACTTGTTAAAATAGCATTATGTATTGTTTCTTTCAATAAATTTTACTTACTCCCACTTGACATATATAATTTTACTTACTCCCACAGTGGACATAAGATCGTTTACTTACTCTTTTGTAAGCTTGTTTTTCAGGTTTCAATAAAGTCTAATTACTGAAGAAAAATGTCATATCTAGAAATCGAATTCAGACACGGAGGTTCAAGAAAAAAAAGGCCATAATAAATTTCGCGCCCTCCCATCAATAAATTTATGCAATTAAAATTTCTATTTCTGTTCAAAACTAAAACGAAGAAAATCAAAAGAGTGAACGTTTGAGAATAGTTCAGTGAAGTTTGCGAAATCGATTCTCACGGTGAAATTACTCCGCATTGAATTTCGTCGATCTAGTGTGACTTAAACTTTTCTAGACTTCTACAATTTTGGCAAAATACACTCTACTTGAGTATCCGAATGAAATTAAAATAGACAAACACTGCCGAACGGATCTCTAGGAATACACGTACAAAGGTTTTCAAAATCATTAATTAAGAGTAGAAAAATCAGTTAAATTACCCCGTGTCTTGAGTAAAAACTAATTTTAAAAATGCTCTATTATCTTGGGTTTCCCTCGTACGGATTGAAATGGTATTGTGACAATTATGAGCAATAGCTTAGGTTCAGCTGTACTGAAATGCTCACAGCTCCTGTAAATAAATACTAAAAGAGAATAATCAACGATTCTTTACTTGTACTAAGATGCTGACTCATCCATTAAAAAAGTAATTTTCAAATACTTTGCTTAGTTGGACAAAAATGCTTATTGTGAAGCAAATTAATTTACAGATCACAAATTGGAGATGAAATCTTCAATGACCCTCTGAAGTAAAGAATTAAAAATATACTTCAGTAAGGCAGAAATGACAACTGAATGTGAAACTTAAGGATGTTTCAATAGGACGGAAATCTAAAATGGCCTTATGATGGAAATTGGTTTGTAGTTCCTAACCAAAAGCAGTCTGATTAAGTAAATAATTTCCAGAAGTTTTGCAGGTGATTATAGCGTTGTAAATAATTAGCTGTAATGAATGAAGAAGACACAAAACTCCAGCACAGAAACAAGAAAAAGAAATATCTTCTCATACTCACGTCAGGTAATCCCAACAGTTCTTTACCATGGAACCAGCTTCGGTTACGGTTTAATTCTTTAATCGTCTGAGTTACAACAATAAAAATTTTTGTAGTTTCTTTGTTTTGACATAGAATTGCACTAAAATGTGGGTGAGAGTTACTCCACAGGAGCTCAGAATAGGTTTTAATAACAGCAAATAGTCACAAATATTCATCAGAATTTCGGTTACTTCACAGTGCAAACTACAAGTAATAGAACAATGCCCTACATAAAATCAGTGCAAACGCACAGCTGACAATATATATATATATATATATATATATATATATACATATATGCGGGATGTAAGGTCAGGTGATGCGCAACATACTACAGCCTCTCCTTGACAAATGCCAACCCCGCCTTCTCGTGGTGCATCCTGTTCCCACTAAAGGGGCTCTGACGACCGCCAATAGCGGTATAACCATACCATCGGGATTAGAGGAAATGCTAATCCACACTCACTAACCCGCTTGGCCAGCGTGGTGAGTTATGGCCGCCACCTGCCCCCCCCCCCCAACCAAATGACTCCACAACTGAAATCTTGGCCCTCAGTCTCCGGCAGCTGAAATGTACCTGGCCAAGGCAGCGGCCAGTGTGGCATGAAGGCAGACGGTCCTAAGAATCACCGGAGGACCGGACTAAGGCTGCCATCTGATGCTGACCTTGGCTACGTATAATGGACGCTCCCTATCTTCTGATTCAAGGCTTCTTGAATTGGAAGAAGAACAACAAAGGATCAAGTGGGACATCGTCAGGCTAAGTGAGGTAAGGAGAAAAGGAGAAGATCTCATTGAACTAAAAAGTGGACATCTCTTCTACTATCGTGGGACAGATACTGGCAGAACTAGTGGTGTTGGATTTATAATAAACAAGAAACTGAAGGATAAAGTTGTAGAAGTTGAAAGTGTCTCTGACAGAGCTGCACGACTTGTAATCCAACTCTCGAGAAGATACCAGTCTCAGATTATTCAAGCTTATGCACCCAGCACAAGTCATCCTGAAGAAGAGATTGAAGAATTTTATGAGGAAATTCGTCATCTAAGTAATAAAGGCAAGCAGCACTTGAAGATCTTTATGGGAGATGTCAATGCGAAAATAAGGCAACGGCAACAGAACAAAACTTCATTAGGTAAATTCTGTCATGGTAACAGAAACCATCGTGGAAATACTCTCGTAGAGTTTGCAGAGGCAGAAATGTTTTTCATCATGAACTCCTTTTTCAAGAAAAAGCAGCAAAGGAAATTGACGCAGAGGCATTCCAATGGATTGACAAGTGAAATCCATTTTGTTATGTGTAACAAGAAATTTGTCATGGAAGACTGCAGTGTGCTGAACAAGTTCAACACACGTAGTGACCATAGAATGGTAAAATGTAAGATGCACCTCAATGGTGAACTCGAGCGTGGCAAGCTCATAAAACAAACAAAGTGTATTGACATAACCTACCTTAAAAAATATCATAACACCTTCAAATTGGAACTGAGGAACAGATTCTCTACTCCAGAAGGTCTAACGTCAGAAGATGTGGGCATCTCTGAAGTTAACAGAAAACAAACAAAGTCCTTTACGGAAACAGGAACAAAAATACCTGGTTCTAAGAACAAGTTGCATGTGAACAAACTATCAGGAAAAACCAAAATGTTGATGCAAAAAAGAAGAGAGATAATTACCACTAAAAGAGATGTGACTTCCAAAGTGGAATATATAGAGCTATGCAAGACAGTAGGAAAAAGTGTCATTGAAGACGTAAGGAAATTCAACTGTGAACTAGTGAGGAAAGCAATTGAAAACAGCCAGAGCCTGGACAGAGCAAAAGGAACATTTGAGTAAGGGAAGGAAACAGATTATGGCCCTGACAAAAGAAGATGGTTCTGTAACACGAAATAGAGGTGAAATGTTGACAAGAGTGAAATATTTCTACTCAAAACTATATGAAAGGGATGATGCATGTACTCCAGACATTACGAAAGGTTCCAGTACCAGAGATCTTCCAGTCCTCCCAGCAGAAGTTGCACATGCAATCAAGAACATGAAACGGAAAAAGCTCCAGAAGAAGATGAAATTACCGTAGACATCATACAAGAAGCAAGTGGAGAAATTGAAACAGCACTCGCCGTAGGTTTCACTCGGTGCCTTAATAAAGGGAAGATTCCTGAGGATTGGAACAATGCTACAATGATCCTGCTACATAAGAAAAGGTGACATTGAGGATCTCAGGAACTACAGATCTATCAGCCTCCTATCAGTGGTTTATAAAATCTTCACTAAAGTTCTTTCACACCGCTCTGAAGGTAACACTGGACATGGCTCAACCGAGAGAACAAGCTGGATTCCGGAGTGGCTACAACACAATAGATCATAACCACGTACTGAGAGAACTAATTGAAAGAGCGAGGGAATATGAACTTCCATTGTGCATGGCTTTTATCGATTATGAAAAGGCCTGTGATTCGGTGAAACCATCAGCTGTTACAATGGCTTTGAAATCCTGCGGTATTGGAGATGCATACATTAATATTATTTTTAACATCTATGAAAACGCAAGGGCAAAGATTCGGCTATTTGAGAATACAGCACCCATAAAAAATTGGAAAGGGAGTGAGACAAGGCGACACGATATCTCCCAAACTCTTTAATGCCTTATTGGAAAATGTCTTTCAAGCACTGAACTGGGAAAACAAATGGATTAAGATTAATGGAGATTATCTAACTCACCTTCGTTTTGCTGATGACGTAGTGATTTTTGCAACTACCCCATGAGAGCTGCAGAGGATGATCCAGGAACTTGCTGACAAAAGTAAAGAAGTGGGATTAAAAATGAACTTTCAGAAGACAAAAGTGACGTACAATGCTTTTACAAGAAATGAAGATTTATCGATTGATGGGGAAAAGCTGGGGATAACTAATACCTACATTTATATTGGACAGCAGATATCAAGTGAAGGTCACATTGATGAAGAAATTAAATGGCGTATAAAGCTTGCCTGGAGAGCTTTTGGGAGAAACAGTATAATTTTCAAGAGCAATATGCCATTATGTCTTAAAAGAAAATTGTTTGATCAATGCATCCTTCCAGTGCGTACGTATGGTGCAGAGACGTGGACCTTAACTAAAAGAGGCGTACAAAGACTGCAGACAACTCTAAGTAGCATGGAGAGGTAGGTGCATGCTTGGTGTAACCAGGAGAAATAAGAAGAGGAACTCGTGGATCCGAAAAATGACAAAGAGTGGAAGACATCGTGATCAGAGTTAAAATCCCTGAAATGGCAATGGGCTGGACATATTACCAGAAGGATAGACCATCGATGGGCAGTCGAAATTTTAGACTGGATTCCAAGAGACAGGAAAAGACCCAGAAGAAGACCACATGGGATATGGATGGATGCAATTCGCAAGCATGCGGGAGTAACATCGGAGGAGACTGGCAAAAGACAGACCGTCGTGGAAGAAACTTGGAGAGACCTTCGTCCAGCAGTGGATTGATAATGGTTGACAATGATGATGATGATGACATATATATGCATCTTAAAATTCAGTAAATGGAAATCCGAAATAAGAGGGTCGTTCAAAAATTAACGAGACTAATTTTACATGGGGCAGAAGTGTAATGTAGTAAACATACTTACACTTACATATTTTCGAAATATTCTCCCTTTACCTGAATGTGCCGATCTCACCTTTCTGTCCACTTCCGGAAGGTGTGTTCGAACCCCTTCCTCGACATGGGGTTCAGGATACCCATCACAGCATTGTTCAGTTCAGTATGTGATGCAAACCGACGACCACGAAGATCTTGTTTCACTTCACGGAATAAGTGGAGATCACACGGCAGCTGATCCGTTCAATACGGAGGGGTTGCCATCATTTCTATGCCCAGATCTTGGATAATCTGCTGGGTAAGCAAAGCATGATGTACAGGGGCATTATCTTGAAGAAACAAATTCCAACCACTTTGTGTATATTCTGGGCGTTTTGGGGAATTGTTTTTCTTTAGAAAACATTTGAGAACTTCAGCTTTCCCTTGTGGAACAACATTGTCATAAACAATTCCCTTTTTATGGAAGAAAACCAGGTGAGTGACCTTCCCTGTATTGCTTGAACCTTTGCTGTCTTGGATCTGGGATTCTTTGGGTGTTTCCATTGGGTGCTCTGTCGTTTTGTTTTCGGATCGAAATGATGAAAAAATGTTTCATCATATGTGACGACTGGATCCAAAAAGTGTGGCTTGCTTCGTAGATGGCACTTCCACTGTCGACTAGTGATAACACGATTTGCCTTGTGTTCATCGGCGAGCAAGCGGGAAATCCAATTTGCAGCGACTTTTCGATACCCCAAGTTTCTTACATTGTCATCAACGGAACCAGCGGACATCTGTATCACATTAGCAACCACCTCAATGGTCATTCGGCGGTCTTTGCGCAGGACTGCCTCAATGGTATTGGCCTTAAATTCAGTTGTGGATGTCGAAGGCCTTCCGGAGCGTCGCGCAAATCTTTGAATGGTGCAGAGTGTCTGGAAGACACTCTGCACCATTCAAAGATTTCTTGTGGTGCTCAAAAACTCTTGCATGAGAAAAAGCATCTTCCTATAGGCTGCTTAATTTCGTGCGTTCCTGTGGCGGTTCCATTTAAACGCACGCAAAATGTTATAGCTGCCCTTTGCTCCAGTTTTAAATCCAGACAGGGTTACAGAAACACGTCTGAACTCTGCGCAGTCTGCTACAAGAATGAACTAGCGGAGCGCTGTAACGACGCGTCGTCACGTGACCGACCTTGCAGGTGTTCCGACACAAGCAGGTTCATTTTTCTTCGTGAGTTTGTTTTGACGCTATGACGTCTGTCTCATTACTTTTTGAACGCCTTACGTATGGTTTAAAAAATTCCCACCAATGAATTTATATGGAGTTAAAAAGCGAAATTCACAAAAAGGAATGAAATAAGCATCTTAATCATAATTAAATCCGATATTACTAAGTTACCAAACAGGTACCTGAAGACTAACAACTATCCTAAACAAGTTAGGCGCAAATTTAAATATACTCCTGTAACCCGAACAGCTAAAAATTTCAATTCTAAAAATTAATCGCTTGATCTAAGTAGGAAAATAGCAGATCATAAGGAAAAACTTGCAAAAGCAAGAGAGACAAGTAAGGGTGTATGATTGGAGAATAACAATGGGTAATCATATTAGTCAAAGAGTAACCTTTCGGATTGATACTAGCGCCTTGTTCTTGTGGCATACAGAGGGGAAAATGTCAGTAAAAAAATTGCAAAGCACAAGCGAATACGTCAATCAAAACCTAAAATTCCCTCAAAATTCCGATATGCTTCCTGCATAGCCAGAGAAGGCTAGCTTCTGCGTTCAGAATGTCGTGAGTAAGGGTAGTGCTGGCGTTCTTCCGGAAAATGACTAAACATACGTTTATTGGGGATCCTTCTATTATTTGTATATTCTAAAATGTTCATAATGAAACCATATATCAGGAAAGACTTTTCGGTAAGTCCTCGTGAAGGATCTCGTGAGAATTTCTGTTTCCACGTTTAAAAACCACCGTGAAAATCTAAGGATATAAACAGTCATCTGTCTCTAATTCAGGGTGACTTTCCAGGGATGTTAATCTGCCAGCGTCGTAGGAAAAACATGCCGCCAATGTCTCACCAGCCTCCCTGGGTGGCCGAGTTTTAAGAGGCTTAAGTTTCTTGGTAGTCATTTTAGCTGGGTCCCGAGTAAAATCCAGAATGCGGAATGGAATCCTAAATGAAGGATGAAATCCGGAATGAGGAATGGTCGCTGGCTCTGTCCCTTTCGTGGAACCAATAGCCCTAGATTAGGGACGGGCGACTGCTTTTAGCTCATTGAGGTACTCACAGTGTTCGTTTAACCCTGAAACAAAAAAGAAATGTCTCATCAGAGAATAGAAGCTGGGCCCAACACAGATCATGAGCTCAAGCCCGTGCCTCTGACCACTCGGCAGTCCACCCAAGTGGTCACATATTGCAAAATTAGCAGTAGATATATATATATATATATATATATATATATATATATATATATATATATATATATATATATATATATATATCAGGGAATGCTTTTACAAGAAATGAAGATTTATCGATTGATGGAGAAAAGCTGGAGATAACAGACACGTATGTTTATCTTGGACAGCAGATATCAAGTGAGGGTCACATTGATGAAGAAATTAATCGGCGTACAAAACTTGCTTGGAAAGGTTTTGGAAGAAACAGCATAATTTTCAAGAGCAATATGCCATTATGTCTTAAAAGAAAAGTGATTGATCAATGCATCCTTCCAGTGCTTACGTATGGTGCAGAGACGTGGACCTTAACTAAAAGAGACATACAAAGGCTGCAGACAACTCAAAAAAGCATGGAGAGGTGCATACTTGGTGTAACCAGGAGAGATAAAAAGAGGAACTCGTGGATCCGAAAAATGACAAGAGTGGAAGACATCATGATCAGAGTTAAATCCCTGAAATGGCAATGGGCTGGACATACTGCCAGAAGGACAGATCATCGATGGACAGCCGAAATTTTAGATTGGATTCCAAGGGACAGGAAAAGACCCAGAAGAAGACCACATGGGAGATGGGTGGATGAAATTCGAAAGTATGCAGGGGTGACATGGAGGAGACTGGCACAAGACAGACCGTTGTGGAGGAAACTTGGGGAGACCTTCGTCCAGCAGTGGATAGATAATGGTTGACAATGATGATGATGATGATGATGATATATATTAAACAGAAGTCATCGCTCTTTCCACGTTTATAAGTGAGTCACGGAAAAATTCTCATCAGCCGCTACCGGGAATCGAACCCAGGGTCCTCCAGTTACACGCGGGAAATGCTACCACTGCACCACAGCGGCCTCGAATTCTCCAGACTCACATACGACTAACTGGCAAACCACATGGCAATTTGCTTCTTGGAGCCCCGCACAATGCTGGGGATTCACCAAAGATAGAAAGCAGCAACTGAACAACTAACTAGGAGGCGAATGAATAATTAATACACACAATTGACGTGAACTAGGAATATCAAACAGAAGGCATCGCGCTCTTTCTACATTTATAGGTGAGTCACGGAAAAGTTCTCATCGGCCGCTACCGGGAATTGAACCCAGGGTCTTCCCATAACGTGCCGGACATGCAACCACTGCACCAGAGAGAGAGAGAGACACACAGAGAGAAAGAAGGTATGAGTATGTATAGGCTGAAGATCCCCGTATTCCGGACTCGA
Organism: Macrothele yani; assembly: GCA_039090855.1. Classification (NCBI taxonomy): domain Eukaryota; kingdom Metazoa; phylum Arthropoda; class Arachnida; order Araneae; family Macrothelidae; genus Macrothele; species Macrothele yani. The sequence goes on from CM077026.1 coordinate 52,765,147, forward strand.
GCAGTTCTCCTCTCAGCTAGCAGTTCTCGTTCAACATAAGAAGTAGCCTAGGCCTCCTTCGGCCTCCCTTCGAATCATATTAATACGAAAGATGAAAACGCGTGAGTGTGCATAAAGTCCTTGTGAAGAAAGAAATAGAAAAAACTGGAGCTCAAATCACTAAAAAGCGCATAACTGCATTTGAAGATTTCATTTGGGTAAGGATGTCGTTTATCAGTAGACAAAACGTGTCGAGGATGATTTCTCCACCGTGACAATGCACCTGCACACGACGTCCAACCCTTTCCTGAATTTTGGCCTCACAAAATTTTTACACTCGGACCGATGTGATTTTTAGTCTAATACTAAAAAAATTTTAAAATTAAGTTGAATATGGTCGACGACTTCATTCAATTCCAAACATCGAACAGAATGCGAATGCAGAACTTAACCGGCTCAGAATAAAAGACTTTGCTATAAAAAATTCCAGAAACAGCAAGAATTTTGAGCAGCTTACTGAGGATTGTTTTAAAGGAAACCTTCTACGAAAATGTACAGGGGCTGGACAGAATAATGTGAACACCTAGGAAAAGGAGGTTTTATGTACCTATGTACCTAATAGGGTGTGGGACCACCTTTAGGTTCTCTTTGTTTCCTTTTAAAACTGTTTCAATCCTCCTTGGAATGGAAGCATATAAATCCCTGTTGGAGGTCATATTAGACCATTATACATACAGAAACTGCTCGAAGTCCTTTGAGAGATTGAGGAGGAGGATAACGGCACCTTAGTCTGTTTTCCAACACAGACCACAGTGGCTCGATTATGTTTAAGTCTGGTGATTGGAGAGGTCAAGGAAGGTGTGAATGTTCGTCCTCATGTTCCTCAAACCATGATTGGACATTCCGAGCTCTGTGAATTGGGGCGTTATCATTTTGATAGATGGCATATCCTGCAGAAAATAATGCCTGAGCCATTGAATGGACTTGGTCGGCTAAAATGGTCTCATACGCCCTGGCAGTCATCCGTCCTTTCAAGGTGATCAGGGGACCTGCTGAAAACCACGATATGACCACCCAGAGCATGACAAATCCACCACCATGTTGCACTGTTGGGAGCAGACAGTCTAGGTTGTACGCTTCTGACGGTGTCCTCCACACGTAAACACGTCCTACGGTGGAGAATAGTGTGAATGTGGATTCATCCGACCACATTACATGCTTCCATGCATTTGCAGTTCACCTCGTATGCTCCTGGCATCACTTCCATCATCATCATTGTGCATTCACCAGGGTCAACAGAGGTTTTGCAGTAGCAGCTCTGCCATGGATATCTTGTTAATGCAGTTCCCTGAGCACTGTTTTCGTTGTTACTGGGGTCTGGAGAAGCAGATTGAGCTCCGCACTAATTTTTGGCTCCGTGATCTTCTTGTTACGTCTAACAATCCTCTTTAATGTTCTCCTGCCTCGATCAATCAGGGTCGTCGCCACGAACACTGTATACTGTCATGACGTTAGATCTCGATACCCTCACTACTCTGGCGACTGTTGTCAGTGTGGCACAAACTAGCCGGGCCACCAACAATTAGCCCTCTTTAGAAGTCCGTTAGGTCACTCATTTCGTCGTCACCCTGAAAAGAAATTTTGCAACAAGACACTTTAAATGCACTTAAACAGGACCTTGAGGTTCTAAACAAAGCTATTACAACCAAAAAGTGTTGGATACCTTTGCGTATTGCGACGTACGCAGCTGCATTACAGGTTACGTCTGTGAGCGTGGTGTTCACATTATTCTGTCCAACCCCTCTATGTACCCAAGTGTCGGAAATTATTTTGTGCTCATTTAGTCCAGGACTAACTGGAATGAGAATTGTGTAGCCCCAACTTACTGTGATCTAGTCCAAAGCAAATTTGGATAAACTTCAGCTGAAATTTAGGACATGTTGATGATACATATTATGACATAGAGGTAAAACATTCTTTACCTGCCCTTCCGATAGCGCCTAACCACATCTAACCTCAGGCTCTGTTCCCTTTTCACTCCATTATTTCACCAATACCGAAAAGCAGGCAACCTTGATGCCTTTTTCTTACTCTTCACAACAGCAGATGTGGTTCCTGAAACAGAAATGTTGGGCATCAAAGCGTGTAAGGTTCAACCGCTATATGCAGAGCCGTAACTAGCTTTTCATGTACCCTGTCGAGGTTTTATTTTTGGGCCCCCTTCATTTTTTTGCGTGGGAGGAATAAATATAAAAGAAATTCGATATAGCTATTATTTATAGTTAATTTGTGTGTACACAAGAAAAATACAAGATCATTCACATGTATTTGTAAATGAAAGTAATTATTTTAATTGCACTCTTTTGGCGTTCATTTCAGCAATATCATTGATTACATCATCAGAATTGATATCTTTAACCATACCATATTCAATCGAAATCATGCAGGGCTGGTTAATCGACGTAATACTTGTGCCTCTCTTGGTCAGTGACGTCACAGGTACGGGTGCTAAACCGTAAAGCCACATAAAACACCCGACAAACCTAAGAAGTGGGTGCGCGCCCAGGATAATTTCTGTACTAACCTTGACGGGCGCTCTGGTCATGTGAGGGAAAAGCTTGATCTTTGGACCAGTTCTCCCTTCCTCACGTGACCGGATGCGCATCTTTAAAAAGAACCCTCAAGCATCATTTTAAAAAGATGCTCTTCCAATCATGACTGACGGATACAAGACTATTTAATAGCAAGCGTTTTTAACTGGACGCAATGAAAAAAAAGTTTTGTTTCATTAAGTTTTCATTAACTTTTATTTATCCCGTCACTTACGGATTTTCACAAGACAATTTTTTCTGTCAGTTCCATTTCAGGGCCCATTTCAGTTCCATCTCGTCCTAGGCTCTGCAGTTCCATTTCAGTTCCATCTCGTCCTAGGCTCTGTGTATGTACAGTGTACACCTGCTTTACCTGCTTAGTTACAGCACTGACTATAATGTATAACTTATGAAAAAAAGCATGTAAAAAATATCTGAGAAAATACACTGGCTTAAGCACCACAGCTTTAGAAACAACTTACAAGCGATAGCCTGGGGCTAATAAAAGTACTGATCTGAGATTGGGGGTCTGAAATAATTAATTAACCGGTAGGATGGGTTTAAAAGGTATAATTACATTATGTTAATAGTTTGATTAACGATTTGGCCAGTTACTTGTTTAATTAGGGAATTACTATGCTTAACTGGGCGGACAGTTAATAGGGCTATGCAAAAAGAAAACAAAGAGATAAGAGCTTGTGAGAGAAGCTCACCCAGACGAACTGAGACCACACACAGACGGAGGCCATGGCGCTGGAAGTATAAAATAAATATGTCTTCTCGTGAAGCATTAACGTCGAAGAGGCATTAGCCGACGCCAGAACTTATCGCTGTTGGCTTCTATGGGGCAAATTCTGCCTTTGAGTGCGCGGCAGACAAGCAAAGACTGCTCTGTACAGAGAGATTTGACGAAGACCATAAGACTCCAATGATGCCTAGCAACAGACGCGAAACAAAGGCCAAAATTATTTCAAAAGTCAGTCGAATTCCAATTCACGAAGTGGTAAGAGCGGAAAGTGGCTGCGTGAAATGCTTGATCCGGCGGTTGTAACACCGGGCAGAGATAGCTTCTGGTTGATGGAATAGAATAGCCACGAAGGCTGAACCTGGGTAGCAGATGTCAGTCTACCAACAGGCAAATCCCGGTTTCCAGACGCGATGGATGCCGAGCTGTAAAACTCAGGATCGGCAATGTAAGTCTTACTGAATGCGTAACTACGTTTGCCTACGAAAAATGGGTCAATCCGACCAAGTAATAAGAGTTACTTTCCGATTTAGAGGAGCGGCGGCCTTATTTTTGGTGCTATAGGCCGGTCTCAGTCCAAACCAGCACACCCGAGATTCTACTGATTCACATGCATGCATCACCAGACAAGCCGTTATTTATGGAAATACCCGTAGCTCGATGTAGTTTTGGAAATTGCACGCGCATAGCAAAGCAAGTACAGTCCGGCAAAGAAGGTGTATCCCCCACCGAAGGCGTACGGAGGTCGCTGACACCGTGCCACCACGAAACTGTTTCCAGAGCGACAGAAGAGAAAGAAAGAGAGGAGGAAATCTCCCCTGCGCCAACGTTGAGTCCTCGTATCTTGCTCCTTGTGTGCGTGTGTGTGTGCGACCGCGAACGCGCGAATAATGTGTTTATATGTCCGCCTAAGTCATTGTTTTTTGTTTTTGTTTTTTTATTGGAGGTTTAACGACCACCGTGAGCGACTCAATATGATATAAGCAGTCTCCCGTCCCTAATTTTGAGTCACTGGTTCCAAGGAAGGGAGAGAGCCAGTGCCGTAAGACAAACACAACATGCATGCCTCACGGGATTCGAACCCGGATCCCGTATGGACGAATAATCAGAGGCCATCGCTTAGACCAGTGCGCCACCGGGGCGACCCTAAATCAATAGGGTCAGCCGTGCGCCGGCCCAGGTGTTCGAAGCATCTACAAAGGATTACCATGAGGTCGGAAGATCGTTTGTAAGTACTTTTACCATTGTTAATCTGTTAGCTTTTGGAAGGGACTCTCGAAACGTACTTCAGTGAGAGACTGCGAACTTTTATTTGGTCAAAGGGTATCTAATAACACAGAATTTTAATCAGTCCATGCATGCTGGACTTTGGAGAACTTTCCTCCTGATCTAAAAGAAAGAATAAGAACTTGATAAGACGGGAAATTCGCCCCGCACTTATGAAGTGTAATGAACATCCTACTGGCTGACAGTGCTCATTGTATATAGATGTGCTTATGTGCGCATAATTTTGTTTCCTCATCATTTAGCTCTAGCAATAAATTCATACATTTCTAGCTCATTAGATATCGTTTATGCTTAATATGCCAGCTCTTGAATATGAAGAATCTCTGGCCGGATAATTGGGAATAACTTGTCGGAAAACGCAACATTGGTGTCGAGCGGTGAAATCGTTCGCCTATTTCGACACGAAGGAACAGTATTTTGCTCTTGTCCGAACATAAAAACCGATTATCTCGAACGCCGGACTAACCAATTTTTCGACCCCTGGTACCTTATTTTCATTGTTTTTTTAATTAGAAATATAAACAAGAAAGATGACACCGAATTTTCGGGTGTAATAAGCACGTCTTTTGAATCCGTTCTGACGCAAATTAAATTTATCAAATCTATTCAAAGGAAATGGAACCGGTATGGAAAACAATAGTATCTGACGGAAGAAAGAAGTTTTTCAATCGAGTCTTTAATTACTCAGATATTGGTGTAAACGGAATCTTGAGCTTACGAACTCTTAGAAACAGAGATATCGACAAAAATAAGATGTGACTTTACGTCCTCTGGTGGGAAAACCATGCATTATTTTAGGAAGAAAGTATTCTCAAAAGGTTTATCCATATGAGCGGTATCGGTCCAAGAAAAAAGATTCAGTCGAGTTTTCAGGAGCCCAGATTTTGCAACAAATACATCAGAATCAGAAATTAACGGTTATGACCCCTGGTGGCCAAACCATTCTTTACAAAACATTAGAAATTATGTGAAAAATATTTTCCATTAGGTCTTGTATGCGATACAGGAAGAAGTTTTCAAGTCGGAGTTTTAGGAACAGAAAACGCACTTTACCTTTATGCGCCCTAGCGGAAAGTCTTAAATGATTTACGTGAAAAATTTTGAATTTATAGTAAAAACATTTCGCATCGGAAACACTATCCAACAACGAAGGAATTTTTCAAATTGGACTTTTAGAAGTAGAGATATTGAAAAAATTAAGATATACATCTAAGCTCCCTGGCGTAGAAACCATGCATTATTTCAAGAAGAAAGTGTTCCTAAAAGGTTTGTCGACATGAGTAGCATCTGTCAACAAAAGACTTTTTTCAATGACATTTTAGAAGCTCATATTTTGACTTATGCCACCTGGTGGCCATACCATTTTTTTACAAAAATTAGAAATTATGTGCAAACGATTTCCCATCAGAAACTGTATCCGGTGCAGAAGAAATCTTTCAAATTGGAGGTTTAGAAGCAGAGAAATAGTGGGAAACGCGATTTACCTTTACGCCTCGTAGCGGAAAGTCTATGAATTACTTGAAAATTTTGAATTTATAAGAAAAACATGTCACACTAGAGACACTATCCAACAAGGAAGGAATTTTTTAAATCGGACTCCTAGAAGTCGAGATATTGACAAAAATAAGATATACGTCTACGCTCCCTGGCGCAGAAACCATGCACTATTTTAAGAAGAAAATGTTTCTAAAAGGTTTGTCGACACGAGTAGTATCGGTCTACAAACGACGTTTTTTTCAATCGAGAATTTAGAAGTTAATATTTTGCTGCAAATACATTAGAAGCGGAAATTAAGGTTTACGCTACGCCAAACCATTTTTTGGCCAAACCGTTTTTTTTTTTTTACAAAAATTAGAAATTATGTGCAAGCAATTTCCCATCAGGAACTGTATCCGGTGCAGAAAGACTTTTTCAAATCGGAGGTTTAGAAGCAGAGATATAGGGGAAAACGCAATTTACCTTTACGCCCCCTAGCGGAAAGTCTATGAAATACTTGAAAATTTTGAAACTATATGTAAAACATGTCACACGGAAAACACTATCCAACAAAGAAGGAATTTTTCAAATCGGATTCCTAGAAGTACAGATATTGACAAAAATAAGATATACATCTACGCTCCCTGGCGGAGAAACTGTGGGATATTTTAGGAAGAAAATATTCCGAAAAGGTTTATCGATGTGAGTGGCATCAGTCCACGAAAGAATTTTTTCAATCGATATTTTAGAAGATCATATTTTATGGCAAATACATCAGAAGCAAAAATTAGCACTTACGCCCCCTGGTGGCCAAAGTATTCATTACCAAAAATTCGAAATTATATGCAACAGATTTCCCATTAGGAGATGTATCCGCTGAAAAAAAGATTTTTCAAATCGGAGTTTTAGGAGAAGAGTTATCGGAAAAAATGTAATTTACTTTTACGCCCCCTAGCGGAAAATCTATGCATAATTTGAAAAGGAAACTATATCTTAAACACTCTTCGACATAAATGGAATCGAAAGGTAAAATAATTTTTTCAATCGGATGTTTAGAAGCAAATATGTGGATTAAAACGTAATTTTGAATTCGACATCATCTGCATTTACGCCCAATAGCGGCAAAATTGTGCATCGTAAAGAAAAAAACGAAATAAAGGATCATCTTTCGCATATTTCAAGCTTCCGAATGCAAAAAGAATTTTTCAAATCGGACTAATAGTTGCAGAGATACCGTGGGTACAGGCGGACGGACAAACCGATAACAGAAGCACGATCTTTTTTTGCAAAAGACGTGCTAAAAAGTCGTAGATCATTTTGACCATACATCATATATTAAAAACATGGTTATTTTCTATTTAGTTGGGAAAAGAAAGGAAGAAGAGAAACAGGAGTAACAAAATTTCCGTCTTTTGTACGTTATTAAAACTTACCTTTAGAAGAGAACCAACAGTATCAGCAAATAACATCTCCTATTTCACTACTGGGAAATTAGGAAACTTGCACAGTGTTTGTCGTTACAAGATATTTCAGTGTAACCGAGTTTTTTTCCCACGCATTGAAAAGTGACGCCAGGACAAAATAAAATCGAAGACAGAATATAGAAATCGTGCATTAACTTCAGTCCATTATAAATTGAAATGTTAGACGGAAAGATGAGCTGAAAAGTATTGCGTTATAAAGCGAAAACACAATTATCTCATTTCTTTTTGGATAAATTTCCTTCCTGCAATTTGAAAGGAACTTGCGACAGAGCTTCTAGGTGTACCCAAAGGAAAAGCACGCTGGTCTAAAATAAATAAGCTCTAATAAAGGAAAATTTCTAAAAACATAACCAATCTTTAAAGCTGTATTCGATTTTTTCATACATTTTCATTTAGTAGAGACTTTTAGCAGACTTTTAAAAGACACATACTTTGGTTTTGGGGAAGACAAAAACTACGAGCTAACGCCAAATGAAGTGTGATGACTAAGGTTAAAAAGTTTTAGTTAGATTTAAAGCAGTACAAATATCTGAGAGGTTTGCGTTTTGTTTAATGCTTACGTTGTGTTGTGGCGGAAAATATGTGAACACAAGTTATTAACCTTTTTGTTATTTGTGGTTTTGTTTCTTTGTTTGTTCGATGCTGCACAAAAGTGCACCTGAAAAGTATAAAACAGTATTTTGTGTTACATGTGTAGGTTATGTGTTACACAATAGAGTATAACATGAAATAGTACACTCACGGACAATGAAATTTGCGCGCCAAGAAGGAAGCATCGGATTGAACTGAAATTTTGTAGACGTAATGATACAAATGAATGATACACATGATGACAAAAACAGAGCTGCAGGACAATAACAGAGGGATCTGTGGCAAGCAGTCCGGTCATCTTCAATAGCGCGTCGCACCGTCTCGTGCGGCGATACATGCTGCATTACGGTCCGGCATGGAGGCGAACAGACGCCCGATACTGTTCTGCGGCAGACTACCCCACATTTGTTGGACGGTGTGCTTCAAATCCCGGAACCGGATTGTTCGGCACGGCGGTGGCTGACGTTTCAACTGGTCCCACACAATGCTCGATGGGGGACATGTCCGGGGAGTGAGCAGGCCATGGAAGTGTCTGAACATGACAAAGGCAGTCCTGGACAACCCGAGCCGTGTGCTGGCGGACATTATCCTGCTAGTACAACACACATGGAATCTCGGACAGGAATGGGAGCACATGGGGCCGTAGGATCTCATCCACATACAGGAGGCCCGTCAATGATCCGCGTATCAATACTAGAGCTGATCGGCTATCGTAGGCTATGGCTCTCCAGACCATAATGCCTGAAGTGGGGGAGGTATGGCGTTCGATAGCAAGGTTGGGATTGTGCCGTTGACCCGGGTTCCACATCCGGACACGATGATCATCTGTCCATAAAACGAAGCGGCACTTCTCTCTAAACATCACACTTCGCCAGTCTGTGGCGTCCAAGTCGCTCTGGCCTGGCACCATTGCACACGGAGCCGACGATGCTCCGGCGTTAATGGCAGCACACGTAAGGGGGGCAAGGATCGCAGATTCGCTACCGCGAGGCATCGGGAAATGGTTCGTTGGTACACAAGAGACACTACATCTGTCTGTATAATGGACCGTGTTCCCGTAGGATCCGTTCGTGCCTGGAGCACGATCCGTCGATCCTCTCTACCGGTGGTCCTCCTGGTCCGTCCGGAGCCGCTCCGCCGTGTGGCAGTGCTGTCACATGTCCACTGCTCCCAACACAGTCGGACGGTATGGTCAGAACGATCCACGTGGCGGACTATACGGCGCGCCGACCACCCTGCGATTTTCAGCCCGATGATCCGGCCTCTCTGAAAGTCCATAACTTGCGTAAATCGACTTCTCTGTTGTCTACCCGGCACGTTTGTCACTCTGTACTTTTGCTTACGTCGGCTGGTGTTTTTCAATTTCATGGGGCATCGACTACATGCCGGTTTATAGGGCTGCTGGTTCCACGGGGTGTGTGGTCATGCGCACTCGCACAAAATGTGGATCATTTGCATATCAGCACTAACTCTAGCTATTTACAAAGTTTTGCGGTGGTGGCATGTTTTCTTCTAGGTACGCAGATTTCATTGTCCGTGAGTGTATTTATTGTACACGTGTACTAGATCTGTAGCCAATATTGATCGTTATTAGGAAAAACTGGTTATGTGCGCCATATGAATTTTCCCAGACCCCAAATCTTAAAACCAGAGTCTGAGCTGTGGCGGATGTCAGCTGTGTTCGGAAATCATGATAAACATGTACATTGACGGAGTAGCGAAGCATTTCAAATAGGTTTTTGAAAGGTTATTGCTTGTTTTTATTTGCAAACACAAACACAATACGCGTCATCGGGTCGACAATTCCTTCCGGGTCAAACGGGTCGGGTCAAGATGTTTCTGACCTGATTTCGAGCCGGTTTTGCTTCCGTTTTATTTTTGAATAGCGAATATACACTGAAGGGCAATTGAATTAGAGACAGCTGGCGTTATGCAAATGTGGCGCGGTGGGAGACCCTGTAAACGGAAACGACATGGCGTATGCATCGATCCGACAAGATAAGGAGCGATGCGACGGGAATCAGTAAGAGTCAGACGCAGTATGGGTAAGACGAAGGATCTAAGCGCATTTGATCGTCGGCAAATTGTAGGGGCCCGACGAATGGGTCACTCCATCTCGGAAGTCGTGCAGGCACTGGGATTTTCACGAGCCACTGTGTCACGGGTGCACCGTGAGTACATCGAATCCGGTAAAACCATCCCTGCAAGGGCCAACTGCCGTGGACAACAGGGTGTGGATGAGCGGGGTCATCGTCGGCTAGCTCGCATTGTCACAGCGCATAGACGGGCTACAGTACAAGAAATCCCTCGGCAATTTAACGTTGGTGCACAAAAACGTGTAAGCAGCCACACCATCCAGAACCATCTCCTCGCTATGGGGTACAGAAGCCATCGTCCCACAAGGGTATCGCTGCTGACCGCACATCACAGGGTGCAAAGATTAGCATGGGCGCGGGAACATCGCCACTGGACCCTAGACATGTGGGGAAATGTTGCCTGGACTGAAGAGTCAAGATTCACGTTAGTACATGCGGATGGCAGGATACGAGTACGGCGCAAACCACATGAAGCGATGGATCCTTCTTGCCAGCAGGGTACTCTTCAAGTTGGTGGGGGTGGCATTCTCGTCTGGGGACTGTTTACGTGGACTGAAACGGGACCCCTGGTACGTGTGACATCGGCCCTCACAGGTCAACGTTACCGGGATATCCCAGACGCCCACTTGCTACCGTTTGTGCGTCTTCAATATCCCACTGGGGACCTCATCCGGCAGCAAGACAATGCACCGTGCCATCGCACCCGAATTGTATCCGAATGGTTGGATGAACACTCCACCGACGCGACCTCGCTTCCTTCGCCAGCTAGGTCACCTGACCTCAAAATCCCATCGAGGGAGATGTTCGAGGCTCTGACCCCCCCCCCCCCCCCCCCATCAAATCTTCGTGAACTGTGAGATCTTGTTCATGGGTCGTGAATCCGTATGGCTTCCCAACACTTCCGGTGTCTTGTCGAGTCCATGCCGTGACGAATCGCCGCCGTCATCAGGTGAAAGGTGGTGCTACACGTTACTAGACAGGTATCTCTAATTCAATTGCTCTTCAGTGTATATTTCAAAGAACCCTTCAGAGGTTTTTGAAATAATACTTTAAAGCTGCAGAGTGTTATCCAGGAACTTCCTCAGAAGAGTAAAGAAATGGGGATTAAAAATGAACATTCAGAAGACAAAACTCATGTACAATGCTTTTTTTACAAGGAATTAAGACTTATCAATTGATGGGGAAAAGCTGGATGCAACCAATTCCTACATTTATCTTGAATAGCAGATATCAAGCGAGGGTTACATTGATGAAAAAATTAATCCACATATAAAATTTGGTTGCAGAGCTTTTGGAAGAAACTGTACAATTTTTAAGAGCAACTAGTGGCTGCGCCTCTAGGCTCGCTACTCTCGTTTTCAGAGTAGCGCTCGGGCCCTGCAGCCCGATCCCCAAGTATATCACATGAAATAGAAACTGGAAAATTCATATAAATTTCAATTTATATTGCATGTCTAAGCAAATAAGGCTTGTTATTCCGAAGTTTAAGAGTTTTTTTACGGTCGTTAGTTTTTGGAAGGTCGAACTTTTGTCGTTTGAACTTATAGCACTTACTAAATTTACCACTAAGGAAAACAAAAGAGGTCCAAAAAGCATTTCCGTAAACCGTTATGCTAAACCGTTAAAGTAGACGTCAAGTCATTTTGATTCCTATACTTCCAATGGAAAAACTTTTGTACACATTTCCTTTACAATCAGTGTGTTCCCAAGGATGAAAATTTGAACATCGATTAAAACAACTTCATATTATAACTTATAATACTTAATATTTTCTGAAACGTAACCATAATTATATTAAAAATCAATAACTTTTCCTTTGGTGGTGTTGGAACTAAAAAAAAAAAAGATGGCGAGACCTGTTCTTTGATCACGTCAGTAGACAAACAAATGTTGGATTGCATAATTATGGTTATGTTTTAGAAAATATTAAGTATTCCAAGTTATAAAATGAAGCTATTTTAATCGATGTACAAATTGTCATCCTTGGGAACGCAGTAATTGTGAAGAAAATGTGTACAGAAAATTTTCCATTGGAAGTATAGGAAGTAAAATTACTTGACGTCCACCTTAAACAACTGAGATAGCTTTACCAACAAAACATATGCATAACAAATTCTCTGCGCCACCATGGCAACAGGTCACGGGACCATAACTTTGCTCTGTTGTTATCGTGAAGACAGACAAGCCGTTCGTTTCTTTCCTTTGAGTCTTTAAAAAATGCTTAAAAATCAGGAAACGACTTTTTCTGAATTTTTTTTTTGTAAAAAAATGATGATAGTTGTAAGTTTAAGCTGTAAAAATTGCAATGCGTTATGATTTATAGTTTGCCATTTATCCGTTTTTTAAATGGACCCCATTGCGAAATAGAGAATTTTGTGAAATTTAGAAATTTCATTTCTCGTAAAATAAATCGAAATTCAAAAAAAGGGCAACGAGGTGCAAACATTCGGTCATGGCACTGCATGCCTACAAATTTCGTGGTTCTGTTGCTGTTAGTGTGTCCGGAAAGCGACCTGATAGCACTTTTTTTGCTTACCTTAACTTTGAAATGCAATAGCTCCTGAAGTTTCGCTAGAATCGAGAAACGGTTTATTTCAGCGTGTTCTCCAAACAATTCTCTACAAACGATGTAAATTTCATATTTTTGTGTTCCATACGTTTTGCGCTGCGAGCTAGGAAAGCAAGAGCGTTGCGAAATTTCTAAAACAGCGGCAGCAGCAGCGGCGGCAGTTACTTTTTTAGTATAGAGAGATATGCTATTATGTCTTAAAATAAAAGTGTTTAATCAATGCATCCTTCCAGTGCTTACGTACGCATCAGAGACGTGAACCTTCACTAAAAAAGACATGCAAAGACTGCAGAAAACTGAAAGCACATGGAGAGATGCATGCTTCGCGTAACCAAGAAAGGTGAAAAGAGGAACTCCGGATAAGGAAAATAGTAAGAGTAGAAGACATCACGATCAGAGTAATATCCCTGAAATGGCAATGGGCTTGACATGTTGCCAGAAGAACGGACAACTGGTGAACAACCGAAATTTTAGACTGGATTCCAATGGACAGCAAAAGAAAGACACAGAAGACCACGTGGGAGATAGGTGGATGAAGGAGACTGGCCTAAGACTGTCCGTTGTGAGAAAAACGTGGGGAGACCTTCATCCAGCAGTGGATTGATAATGATTGACAGTAATGATATATTCGAGTTTATAGCTGAAAGCATATTTGTCCGGGTCGGGTCCCGTTCCAAAATTTTGAACCCGTTTCCAGCTCTGGTTATGACACACCATAACCAAATTATGGCATCTGGTTTTTGACCTTTCTGACTCAACACGGGAATATATCTCCTATGCATAACAGAGTAATATAATTTAGAAGAATTTTCAATCTCTAGGCTTAACATGTGCTTTTATAGTTTTATACCTTTTCAGTATTAATACAAAAAACAATACCTATTTCACAAGGTAATAAGGTATTATGATTTCAAGGTACCTTTTTGTTAGGTTCGCCAAGAGTTAGGAGACATCTGCACAGCAATAAACCAGTTACGTCTGTAACGTACCAGGAGATGTGACGTACCTGCCAGAAGGACGCACACGACACAAAGGCAGATAGGAATCAGAATAAAATGTCCGCGTAGCTCAATTGGTAGAGCAACTTATTCCGGAATGAGTGGACCCGGGTTCGAATCCTGGCGCGGATAAAAATGACGGAGAAATTCACTTCGTTATAATGGCGCCCGAACTATCCGGATGACCCGACCGTTCACAATCTCGCAATGGTGTGATGTTATTTCCACACCGCGAGATAGGAAAAATAAGAGCAGCACTTCGAAAAAAAAAAAAAAAATAAATGGGAGATGATGTAACGTACCAGGAGATGTGACGTACCTGCCAGAAGGACGCACACGACACAAAGGCAGATAGGAATCACAATAAAATGTCCGCGTAGCTCAATTGGTAGAGCAACTTATTCCGGAATGAGTGGACCCGGGTTCGAATCCTGGCGCGGATAAAAATGACGGAGAAATTTACTTCGTTATACGTCTTTTAAGTAAAATTGGTATAACTTCTGGTGCTTCTAGGTGGCCTGACTGCTAAGCTTGGTCCAGGATATGTGGGCTTCTGAGGGGACGGGTGGGGAAGCGGAAGTTGACGAAGGTATCCAACGGTCACTTTTGACAGAAAGTTTCCTTCTTCCCAGGTCTAGGAACCCTTAAGAAACAAACCAGATGTAGCTGCAAGGGCAGCTAAGACCACCAGAACGATAGGATTTAAGAAGAGAAAAGAGAGGGGATAAAGCAGCATAACAGGGTAAAAATACTCTTGCCGGGCACATTCTCAAATAGATACATATGGAATACAGAAAAATGCAATTTTAACAACTATATATTTCCTATTGAGCATCCACCAGCTTTCCTTCTTTTTCTTTCTTTTTCTTGAAAATCGCAATTTCTAAGACCGATGAAATAAAGAAGTATTATTTTACAACTACGAGAGAAAAAAAATTGATATCCCACCATTGTTTCTTCTTTTTGGTGGAAACTTTTAAGCCCTGCTTCTACTAGCCTGCCTTTCCACAGTTAAAATTACACGAGAGTAACTTACTTCCATAATTAATTAATGAACTTCTACACTTACTATAGAAACATAATATCTATATACTGAATCATAATAATATGCTAATAATACACTCACACACTAAAATAAAATATTATTTACACTGCTTCCTTAATGCACTAAAATAATATATACTACACTACAAGCTCTGTTTTGTTTTCAAATAGCTACCAGATACTCAATATATTATTATACCAACTCAAACTGGAAAAATAAAAGTAATTCCGCTTTCGCTAAACCTCCTGAAAAACAATGGAACAGACAAAAAAAATGTTACACTAAAAAGAGGAAGAAAAATTTTAGTGGGAAATAATTTCTTTTGACTTTTTCTTGACTCCTAGCACTAAAGCGTGCCCTAGGAAGGGAATATCGAGTTTAGAAAAACAGAAATCATTCAAGGAAGAGTCATCACTTTCTCCTGAATTGACCTCAATTTTTGCAAATTTCTCATAAAAATGCGTGGATATGTCGCCGGGAAATTTAGAGACAGTGATCAGGTGTCAACAAATTCAGCGACATATCAGTTGCTTAAATTATGAACTTTGTCTGTGAATTTGTGAACATAGATATGAAGCATTAGTAAACATATCAAAAGTGGATGCGGTCCGTTGGCCACATGATTTCCAAGAGAGCGCGATTAGTCGTCCCACATAGCATATATAAGGAGCAGTAAGTAGTAAAATGGGGAGGAGGATGCCGTGGCCATTTTGACATTTGAGTTGTGTTTCATCACTTGCAAAATTGGTTATGCTGGAATTGTTAGGCAGGTTTCTAGTAACTTTGTTTGCGTTTTTTAGGCTATCTCACTTTTATGTTTTGATACATCTTGGCTTACAATCTAAATTTCGTTTCCGGTGAAGAAAGCATTTTCTCTAGCGCCACTCTTGAGCCCTCTCTTGTTAAATTTATTTATTTATAATTTTTAAGGGGATTTTGTTAGATATTATTTTAGGGTGAGAGGGCTTCAACATAATTTATACTAATTTTCTCTATTTTATTTGAGGTCCCCTTTAGATTTAGGTAGTGAAATTCGGAGCATGATGGGTAAACGGCGGGATTTATCGGACTTTGAGAAAGGACTGACTGTGGGAGCTCAGTGAGCGGGTGCCTCGATTTTCAAACGGCTGAAATGGTGGGTATTTCGCGAGCCCCGTACCCACACAGCACAGAATATTTCGTATATGTTGCAAGTACGTAGCACTGAAACATTGAGACTTTTCAGATACGTTTTGCAATGTAACAGTAATGTTTCAGAAACCTTACGGTTACGTCAAAATGTCCTCAGACGTTACATAACTTTGAAACATAACCGATACGTTACAGTGAAAGGTCTTTCTAACTTCAATATACCAACTTCATGTTACTGTTACGTATTTGAAAGATATTTGTGACATCATATTACTGTTACTTATTTACTGCGTTGAACATCTAATTTTCTCTATTTAAAATTAATAAACTTTGTAAAATCACAATAAAAAATATTACACTTGATAGCAGTTTCAAAAGCAACAACAATCGTATTACGAGTTGTTTACGTTTTCACTGGTTCAACGCAATCCGCTGTCCATTGAACAGTGGCGGCGTGTATATATTGATGACAAAAGAAATAAAAATCGGTCTCAAATGAGGGTGTCGGATTTCCATTATACATGTAGAATAGACTATATTTCAGCGAAAAAAAAGAAAAAATCAAATTCGTCATTTCTCTAAATACCTACCAATATTAAATTTCTCAGATTTAATTAAAACAAAAACATGCTGGTATAGTATACTAATACAACAACCCAGCCATCTACTTAGATTTTATAAAACGCTTTCTAGAATTAAAAAAATTATAATAATCAAAGCAATTACTTATTTTCAGATGATCTTGAATCACACACACACACAAAAAGGATGAATTATTAAGTCAACTAACTAGTTAACTTGAGTACGACAGTGTCACCAAAGAATATCCCAGTACATACATACATACATACATACATACATACATACATACATACATACATATCACTAAGCTGTTCTCTGATATTCAGAGGTTAGCTCCACAAAGAAATACAAACTACCAATTAATTTTTATTTACTGTTGCCGTATCAAACTTCTCCACTTACAGCGATCTTGACAAACAACTTGGGCTTCACTGACATCCATCACACCCCGTACACAAGATCTTGTGTACTTCATACTCCTAATCTTTTTCTCGTGCAGACATTCCTGAATCTAATCCTCCCATGACTTCCTTGGCATTCCTCTACCTTTCCTTCCTGCCACTTGGGCTAAAAATTTTCTTAGTAAGCATCTCATCACTCATTCTTTCAACATGGACAAACCACCGAAGCATATTAGTCTCCACCTTGCTAACAACATTTTGCTTCACATTACACAACTGCAACACATCTTCATTCCTCACACAATCAGAACGTGTCTTGCCGCAACCCTTCCCCCATAAGTAACGCATTTCTCCAGCACACAAACGACTTCCATGTTTCTTTTGTAGTACCCAGGTTTCACTGCCATACATCAAAGTAGGAACAATTACACTTTCATATACAGCCATGCGAAACTCTCTTGAAAACCCATCATTCCTGTGAAACCCTCCCAAAGCAGCCATGACTTTCAATGAAGAATTCACTCGCCTTCTAATTTCACCATCCAATTTGTTCTCTCTGTCAAACATGCTTCCTAAATACACAAACTCATTCACCTGGTCTGTCACTGTGCCATTTACACATATATTACATTCAGTACTACCAGTTCCTCTCTCGAAAACCATAACTTTGGGTTTTCCCTTATTTACACTCAGTTTGAATTTCATGCAAACTTCGTACATCCGAGACAACATACTCTGCAACTCACTTTTGCTCTTTGCCAACAGGACAGTGTCATCAGCATACTGCAATCTGAACATATGGATATCACTAGGATATACACCAGTACTATCTATTTTGGCATCACGCATGCACACATCCATAAATATATTAAACAGCCATGGTTACATTGCACAACCTTGTCTGACTCCTGCACCAATAAAAAACCATTTTGGTAAAACACCATTTATTCGTACACAAGCTCTGCTGCCAGAATACATGGCTTTTACACTGTTAAGTAGATTCCCAGTAGCACCATATTCATTCAATAACTTCCACAAAAGTGTCCTATTTACTCGGTCGTAAGCTTTATCTAAATCTATGAAGGCAGAAAAAACTTTCTTACCAACAACCAGATACTTTTCAATCATTATGTGCAATGCAAAAATTTGGTTAATGCAGCCTTTACCAGGCATAAAATCACTCTGATTATCCCACACTTTCTCTGATGTAAGACCCGTACGTTTTCAATAACGACTTTACCAAACACTTTCCCTGGCACACTCAGTAGGCTAATACCATGATAGTTTTTGCTGTCAGTCTGATTACCTTTTCCCTTTTACAAGGAAAATAACACCTAGCACAACTGGCAAATTTCAGTTAACCAGTCGATTACAGGGTCACCACCATATTTCAACATCTCGGAAGTTATGCCATCAACTCCTGGAGCCTTTCCATTCCGAAGATATTCTAGAGCTTTACACACCTCTTCTCTTGAGATCCCTCCTGTGTTTCCGTCCTTCACTGTGACATCATCTGCATCTGCCTCTGAATCATCTTCGCTTTCCTGATCAAATAACTCACAGAAGTATTCACCCCATCTTTCACTTAACTCGTTGGGCTCCCATATCATTTCCATGATCCTATTCTTTACAAAGCTTACAACTTTGTTTCTGCTATTTTACTTGATTCTCATGTACTTCCAGGAAGTCCTCCTATCTTTCCAAAAAGCCAATTTTTGCCTTTCCACCTTCTCCTTCCTATCTTTTGCCTTACTCTGGAGAACAAGCTTAGCGGCTTCACGCTTCTTACAGCGATATTCATCTACAGAACCCTACCTTGCAGCATCCTCAAATAGGCTTCCTTCTTTCTCTTTACTACTGCCTCTTCAATCTCACTATTCCACCAAGCATAACCTCTACTGTAATGCACTTTTGTGGTGCCACATACCTCTTCAGTAGCAGTGACAACACAGTTCTTAAAACATTCCCACTTCTTTTCTACATCCCTCTCTCATGACTTCATCTCCTTCAGTCATTCTCAAAATCAGAATAACGCCGATGATTTTCAGGGAGCCTTTGAACCTTTATTCTTTCCATCCTGGGCTTCTTCCTATTCCCTTTCCTCCAACCAACATTCAGTTTCACTCGTGACACTACCAAATAATGATCAGAACGAACATCCGCACCTTTCATCACACGAGTGTCAACAATTAAGTGTTTCAGACGCTGATCATAGACAACACAATCTATCAAACTCTTTTGACCAAGAGTATGATTTTCCCAAGTATATGTGTGAATATACTTGTGGTTGAAAAACGTATCAGATACATACAAACCATTATTAATGCAGAGTTCAATTAATCTTTCACCATTATCATTCACAGAAGGATCATTAAAACCCAGAACATCGTCCGAAACCGCATTCTGCACACCTACTCTAGCATTGAAGTCCTCTGTTATTATAACTTTCTCTTTAGCACCAAACTGGCTCAAAACAGCTTTTAGCTCATTCCAGAAATCGTCCTTCCTATCAGACGGTTCCAAGTCACAAGGAGCATGCACTACAACAATTACTATTCTCTGAACTTTCACTTTCAAATGAATCCATAGAATTCTCTCACTTATGCAGCTGTAGTAAATCAAGTTGCTCTTCATCTTTTCACTTAAAATCACACCTACACCAGCCTGTCCTCTCATATTATCCAATACTCCAGACTACACACTCACCGTGCCATTCACTTCTTCTATCGGAATTTCCTCCTTTTTGGCTTCACTTACTCACAGCACATCCAGTCTATACTTATTCATTTCTTCAATCACCTCATTCATCTTGCCATTCATACCTCTAGTATTCCATACACCAATCTTACACTCACTCAGCCGAGATCTCTTTCTCATACGCCGTTTAGAAAATCCTGGTCGATTCCGTGGTGGACCGTCCTTCTCAAGTGTGGTAGGCCCACCATATCTCACACTTGAGTCATTTCTAATATTTCTTTGTGTCTTTTTAATCAGGCAAGAACATCAGTGTGGGGGATTAGCCACAGCGGACGGTTCCAGTTGGTCATTCAACCTAAGTATTCTGGAAGAAAACCCAGTAAGTTGGTGTCTTTTGTCTTTTCGCCAATGTCACACAGAACTAACTGGCACTTCTCCAAGATTCACAGAGGCCCCTGTTGCTTTTATGTGTGCCATTGTTCCCACGGAGCGCCCCCGGGGAGGCAAGCCCATCTCTTACTAAGAGTAGCACGTGGAAACACAACTACGAGAGTGTTTCGGCGAAATAGCATAAATGCGCATGCGCATACATGCCGTTGCTAAACCAAAAGTCTTAAATATCGCCGGAATGTAACATCAAGGTAGCGATCATGGACAATCAGGGGCGCACACACGGGGTGGTTCCGTCGGGTCCACCCCCCCGAATTTTAAAATACCTTATTTCGACTACGGAGAAATAAAAAAATCTTTCTGCACATGTTTATAGAAACGAGCTGGCTGTGGTGTGATTGTATCAATCACAGAAATCAGACTGCTCTTTTGCCTTAGGAATGCTGCATCTGTTTTGGATGTCTGACGATGGCAGGCATTGAAGCAGGGAATTAGTGAAACCCCAGAGTGTTCATTTAAATTTTCTCTCTGAAAAGGTAGTTCGACAACTGTAATAGTTTTCAAAGTTCGATGAGGAATACTTAGGTGAGTTAAATATTATTGTTCATTTAACTTTTTCGTTTTCCATTGATAATGTGTCTGCTCTTTAACAGTGTAATGAACAGTGCTGTTAGGGCAAGCATATAATTTATATATATTATTTAAAGTGAGTTTAGATGAAAATGTTTCTACATTACAGTAAGAGAAGCGATTTAAACTTTATTTTTCTATACGTCTTAAGGTATTACATAAATATTAATGGATATATTAATGCACATTTAATTTAGCAGACTTATTCAAAAGAGTAAGGTTTTTTTAACCTGTGAACACATCAGTGCTGATTTATGCTAACAAAAGGAATCCACACACACACACACACACATATATATATATCATCATCATCATCATCATCATTGTCAACCATTATCAATCCACTGCTGGACGAAGGTCTCCCAAAGTTTCCTCCACAACGGTCTGTCTTGTGCCAGTCTCCTCCATGTCACCCCTGCATACTTTCGAATTTCATTCACCCATCTCCCATGTGGTCTTCTTCTGGGTCTTTTCCTGTCCCTTGGAATCCAATCTAAAATTTCGGCTGTCCATCGATGATCTGTCCTTCTGGCAGTATGTCCAGCCCATTGCCATTTCAGGGATTTAACTCTGATCATGATGTCTTCCACTCTTGTCATTTTTCGGATCCACGAGTTCCTCTTTTTATCTCTCCTGGTTACACCAAGCATGCACCTCTCCATGCTGTTTTGAGTTGTCTACAGCCTTTGTATGTCTCTTTTAGTTAAGGTCTACGTCTCTGCACCATACGTAAGCACTGGAAGGATGCATTGATCAAACACTTTTCTTTTAAGACATAATGGCATATTGCTCTTGAAAATTATGCTGTTTCTTCCAAAAGCTCTCCAGGCAAGTTTTGTACGCCGATTAATTTCTTCATCAATGTGACCCTCACTTGATATCTGCTGTCCAAGATAAACGTATGTGTCTGTTATCTCCAGCTTTTCTCCATCAATCGATAAATCTTCATTTCTTGCAAAAGCATTGAACATTACTTTTGTCTTCTGAAAGTTCATTTTTAATCCCACTTCTTTACTCTTGTCAGCAAGTTCCTGGATCATACTCTGCAGCTCTGAAGGGCTAGTTGCAAAAATGACTACATCATCAGCAAAACGAAGGTGGGTTAGATAATCTCCATTAATCTTTATCCCCTTGTTTTCCCAGCTGAGTGACTGAAAAACACCGTCCAATGTGGCATTAAAGAGCTTCGGAGATATGCTGTCACCTTGTCTCACTCCCTTTCCAATTTTTATGTGTGTTGTATTTTCAAACAGCCTAATCTTTGCACTTGCATTTTCATAGATGTTATTAATAATATTAATGTATGCATCTTCAATACCGCAGGTTTTCAGAGCCATTGTAACTGCTGATGGTTTCACCGAATCAAAGGCTTTTTCATAATCGATAAAAGCCATGCACAATGGAAGTTCATATTCCCTTGCTCTTTCAATTAGTTCTCTCAGCACATGGATATGATCTATTGTGCTGTAGCCACTCCTGAATTCAGCTTGTTCTCTCGGTTGAACCATGTCCAGTGTTACCTTCAAGCGGTGTGAAAGAACTTTAGTGAAGATTTTATAAACTACTGATAGGAGGCTGATAGGTCTGTAGTTTCCGAGATCCTCAATGTCACCTTTCTTATGTAGCAGGATCATTGTAGCGGTGTTCCAATCCTCAGGAATCTTTCCTTCATTAAGGCATCGAGTGAAAATTTGGGCGAGTACTGTTTCGATTTCTCCACTTGCTTCTTGTATGATGTCTACAGTAATTCCATCTTCTCCCGGAGCTTTTCCCCGCTTCATGTTCTTGATTGCATGTGCAACTTCTGCTGGAAGGACTAGAGGAACTCTGGTACTGATATCTTTCATGATGTCTGGAGTGCATGTATCATCCCTTTCATATAATTTGGAGTAGAAATCTTTCACTCTTGTCAAAATTTCGCCTCTATTTCTTGTTACAGAACCATCTTCTTTTCTCAGTGCCATAATCTGTTTTCTTCCCTTACTGAGATGTCCCTTTGCTACCTTTAGGCTTTGGTTGTTTTCAATTGCTTTCCTCACTAGTTCACAGTTGAATTTTCTTACGTCTTCAGTGATACTTTTTCGTACTGTCTGGCATAGCTCTATGTATTCCACTTTGGAAGTCACATCTTCTTTAGTTGTCCTCATCTCTCTTCTTTTTTGCATCAACATTTTGGTTTTTCCTGATACTGTATTTGCATGCAACTTGTTCTTAGACCCAGCTAATTTTGTTGCTGTTTCCATAAGAGCTTTGGTTACTTTTCTGTTAACTTCAGAGATGTCCACTTCTTCCGATGTTAGGCCTTTTAAAGCAGAGAACCTGTTCTTCAGTTCCAACTTGAAGGTATTATGGTGTTTTTTAAGGTTGGTTATGTCAATACATTTTGTTTGTCTTATGAGCTTCCCACGTTCAAGTTTAGTGTTGAGGTGCATCTTACATCTCACCAATCTATGGTCACTACCTGTGTTGAACTTGTTTAGCACACTGCAGTCTTCTATGACGAATGTTTTGTTACACATAATAAAATCAATTTCACTTGTCGTCCCATTTGGATGTCTCCATGTCCATTTCCTGTGTGGCTTTTTCTTGAAGAAGGAGTTCAAGATGAAAAACCCTTCTGCCTCTGCAAACTCAACGAGAGTATTTCCACGCCGGTTTCTGTTGCCGTGACCGAATTTACCTACTGAAGTTTCATTCTGTTGCCGTTGCCTTATTTTTGCACTGAAATCTCCCATAATTATTTTCGAAGTGCTGCTTACCTTTATTATTTAGATGACAAATTTCCTTATAAAATTCTTCAATTTCTTCTTCAGGATGACTTGTGGTGGGTGCATAAGTTTGAATAATCTGAGCCTGGTATCTTCTCGATAGTTGAATAACGAGTCGTGCAGCTCTGTCAGAGGAACTTTCAACTTCTTCCACTTTATCCTTCAGTTTCTTGTTTATTATAAATCCAACACCACTAGTTCTGCCAGTATCTGTCCCACGATAGTAGAAGAGATGTCCACTTTTCAGTTCGATGAGATCTTCTCCTTTTCTCCTTACCTCACTTAGCCCCACGATGTCCCACTTGATCCTTTGTAGGTCCTCCTCCAATTCAAGAAGCCTTGAATCAGAAGATAGGGAGCGTCCATTGTACGTTGCCAAGGTCAGCATCAGATGGCAGCCTAGTCCGGTCCTCCGGGGATTCTTAGCACCCTCTGCCTTCATGTCGCCCTGGCCGCTGCCTTGGCCAGGTACATTCCAGCTGCCGGAGACTGAGGGCCAAGATTTAAGTTGTGGAGTCATTTTGGAGGGGTTTGGCCATAACTCACCACGCTGGCCAAGCGGGTTGGTGAGTGTGGGATAGAATTTCCTCTAATCCCGATGCTATAGTTATACCGCTATTGGCGGTCGTCAGAGCCCCTTTAGTGGGAACAGGATGCACCACGAGAAGGCGGGGTTGACATTTGTCAAGGAGAGGCTGTGATGTTACGCATCACCTGACCTTACATCCCATATATATATATATATATATATATATATATAATCCATATGTGTGTGTGTGTGTGTGTGTGTGTGTGTGTGTGTGCCCAATTTCTAGTTTCATTTGTCCTGTGCAATTTTTTTGTCGGACCCCCCTTGAGGAAATTCTGTGTGTGCCCCTGTGTACAATAGACACTATAAAGCAGTAGTATCGGTGAATACTATTTTTAACGTAACCGTAATGTACAAAGAGTTATTGTTACAAAATAGATGTGGCTGAAACGTAATCGTAAGATATCTCTGAAAGTGTAACAAAAATGAGAAATTGTAACATTATTGATACATATCCGAAACGTTTTGTGCTGTATGGGTAGTTAAAGAGTATCAGGACTGGAGTGAAAATGTTCGAACAAAGACCCAGAGGCAAAGCTACACAGGACAGCGAAAGGTTTGATATGAGAGGCGAGCCCCGTACAGGCTTAAGAACGCAGCACAGTTCAGCAGTTGACTATCCAATACAACAGAGGTCAACCCGGAACAGTATCTGTCATGACGATGCATCGCACGCTCGTACGTATTGCGTTATAACAGCAGATGACCCCGACGACATCCTCTCCTAACAACGGTTCAAGGGCGAGAAAGATTCGACTGGTGCAAAGATCATGCAAGTTCGACGTCGTATAACTGGAAAGAAGTGTGCTGGTCTGACGATTCGCGTTCATTATTCTACTCTGTGGATGGTTGTCTACGTATTTGGCGCAAACAACATGAGGTACTCTATCCATCCTGCCTGCTCTTCACATTGCGAGCCCGTTCCGGCGGTTGTAAGATGTGGGGGCATGTTTACCTGGCAGGAACTTTGACCCCCTGGTGCATGTGGATCAACGTATAACTAGTGCTCACTATCGTGAATTGCTTGTTGACTCTGTACACCCAGGAATGGTACACATTTTACTAAATAGAGACGGTGTGTTCTAAGATGATAATGCCGCGAGCCGCAGGTCCAATGTTGTGCAAGAATGGTTTGAGGAACACAGTTCAGACTTCTAGCATATCGATTGGCTTCCGAGCTCGTCCGATATCAATTCCATAGAGCACTTGTGGAACACTACGGCATGGCATATCAGGCGTCTGGATACATCAGTCACCTTGAAGACCACATTACACACAGCTTTGTTGGCCATACATCCCAACTGCTTCCGGCATCTTATTGAATCGATACCACGTCGGCTTGCTGCTGAATTGAGTGGAAAAGCAGGACCGACGAAGTATTACGTAAGTGGTCATAATTCAGTGATCACTCAGTGATGAAATCCCTAACGGCCTAGTTAACGAATCAGCTAAAACAACTTACACGAGTCCACTTTTATTCTTCTATTACTGGCACTTCAGAACAGGTAGATCAACACTATTCAGATTATGAACTTTGTCGCTTCAATTCTGTACAACTTTCATACTCCGTAACCATGACATGCATTTCTAACAAGCATCTCTTTAACAAATCGCTATCACAAAATGTATAACATGTTACCTTTTTGCCGGTGGCCCATCGACCCACATCTTCCTACTCCTGAGGGGATGCTCTGTCAACGGAACAACGTCGGCAGGCTTATCGCTGTTTCACCGTCAATTTGACACATAAGTCACCTCAATAGTGCGTCATCTACGTCATGGCACGTAATACATTACAAGTACACTTTTAACCATTCGCTATTACAAATGCACACCTACTACCTTTACATTTACACAAAGTTAGCTACGCATTAGGAACTTCCCATCCCGGATTTACATATGCGGAGCACTAACAAAGTACCACGTGATATCAATGTCACATGGAGCTATTATGAATTGTGCACACTTATCCTCTGTACGTAATCAGTAAACGTTTGCTAGCAATAGGGAAACGTGGCGACTTAAGCAAATTTGACCGCTGCTAAATAGTTTAGGCCTGGAACGCAGGTGCCAAACTTTCGGAAACAGCCACTTGTTGGCTGATGCCGTATTACTGTATCAAGGGCATACCAGGACTGAATTAACCATGCACAGACATCCAGCAGAACAGCTCACATTGGTCAGCCACGTGCGTTTGATCCTAGAGGTGAGACTGGTATCTTAGCAATGACGTGCAATGGTCACCCAGCTCACCCATCAGTACAACAGCGGTGCAGTTCGACCTATTTCCACATGCACCATGCGACGTAACTGGCTTCACCTAGGGTTCCACAGCCGGAGACCAACGAGGGTGCCAATGATGACACCCACCCACCAGCTCACCCACCATTACAACATCGGTGCAGTTCGACCTATTTCCACATGCACCATGCGCCGTACCTTGTTTCGCCGGGGGTTCCACAACTGGAGACCAAAGAGGGTATCCATGATGACGCCCAGTCACCGTATAGGCCATGGAACGTCGGCAATGGATCCTCTACAGATGGAAGAAGGTCATTTGGAGAAATGAGTCCCGTTTCCGGATGTACCATGCTGATGGCCGGGTTCGCATATAGGGTAAGCATTATGAAGCCCTATCCCCTGGTTGTATAGTTGAGGTTCAACACGCAGATGGAGGTGGTACAGAATACTACCTCCATCTGCGTGGTCTGGGGAAGGTTTTCCTGGCAAGCCCTTGGTCTGTTGGCTATCATCCCACAAATACGGAATGGTGCACGCTACAGGGACCTGTTAGCCGATCATCTCCATCCATCCATATCTGCAGGAGGTTTACCCGTTTTCCCTGGCAAGCCCTAGGTCCGTTGGTTATCATCCCACAAACACTGAGTGGTGGACGCTACAGGGACCTGTTAGTCGACAATCTCTATCCAAATCTGCAGGAAGTCTACCCGGAACACAGTACCGTCTTTCAGCAGAACAAACCACTGTGTCATTGGGCTCGTATAACTGCTGAGTGGTTGGAGGAACTCGACAACGAATTTGCCACATTGCCTTGGCCTAAAACTCCCCTGACTGTAACCCAATTGAAGATTTGTGGATATGCTAGAGCAGGGTGTGAGAACTGCTAATCCTCCTCCACGGAATGAGCGCGAACGGACTGAGTTGCTGCAGAAGACATGGATCAAGTTATGCATGAAGGATGTTCGACACCTGTAGAATCTAGTAATAGGTGTCTGCGAGCCGTGATTTCACAGAAAGCTGGACCAACGCCTTATTAAGTAGGTGTTCTTAATACAAAGCTCCATTACTGCAATATTGACCTCTCAACCACTGGTGCCCAACTGAGGGAATCTGTTCGGGGAAAATAATATGACGTTAAACGGGAAGAAACTAAATTTACATAAGAACACGGGAGCTCAAAAGGAAGGTTACATTAGAAGTGAATGTCTCAAGGTTTCACGCATAAAAATGAGTTCTCTTTCTGTTTTAATGAAATTTAGGAATGGAATCTGTGAGACAAAGACTGATTTATGAATTACGATTTTTAAGTTTCCGCGTAGTTAAAATATGCTAAACACATGATGCTGAATTAGAGTTGTGTAGGCTTCGTTCAGTAAGACAATGCTCGAGCGTACTTCTTGCATGCAGCTATTATTTCAACATTAATGCCACTTGTGAGTGATCTTATTTCCGGGATCAAAGACTACTGTGAGCTGTAAGGCAATAAAGAGTCGTCCATCCCATTTTGTTGCCATTGGTTCCAGAGCAGAGAGATAACCAGCTCTGTAGTCAAACGAACTACCTATTTCAAATCAGGGACTCCAAATACCGGGTGGATGTAATATAGGTATCCCTTTTGTCCGAATGAAATCAGATGCCCCATGGTATCGGACACCTATGGAAATATTACCCATGGTTTATGACGAAGTAAATTTCTAAATCATTTTCATACCAGGAGCGGGATTCGAACCCACAACTCTCGGTTCCGGAGCTCTGAGTGCTATCCACTATACTACACTGGCATGTGTTCTCAGTGCTATCTACCTTTAACTCATGTGCATCCTGCGGGTAAGGCATGTCGCAGGTTGTTCATGACGATGATGATTAACTGATATCTAGGGAAGAGAGAAATGAAAATATTGCGGTGAAACTTGCTAGGTAGCTTATTAAGGGCTTAGAAAAACGATTTAGCTGAAATAATATTAGTTCAAAATTTTGCCGCTAGAGGAACAATGACACTGTCTCAAGAAAATAACAGACGCGTGTATTTATTTACAGTATATTGAAAGCAGAAACGTTTCAGTACAAATTCTGCTCAATATGTTGGCCATAGTAAAAGATGACTTACCGCAATTGAAGAACGGCATGTGCCACGGCTACTCGCAGAACTTCGCGGTCGATGTTGGCTTGGCCACTTCACGTCTGGTACTGCTTTTTTAGATCTGCGAGAGAATGAGAGAAAGACACAGAGAATGCTGTCCTGATAAACTCTGTCTTTCAGGTATCTACAAAGCCAAAAAGCACAAGGAGTAAGGTCCAGTGAGCGGGATGATCAGGACTGGGAAACCGTCAAGAAATTATGCTTTCAATTCCGTATGTTCGGCTGAGCAATTCCTTCACCTGCAGACTGACATATGGAGCTGAGCTGTGCTGCAAGAACATGGAAGTGTCCAAACACTGTCGTTCCTGCAAAGCAGGGATAATAGTAAAGCGCAATACCGTTCACTGTTTATAGTGCACCTTACTGTGCCCTTGGTTATGGTAGTTTCAAAGGACAATGGACCAGTGCTGAAATGTGCTGTAAAGCCACATCATCCGGTCACATATGGACGGTGCAGAGTTCTTTCGCGAAAAGCAGCTGGTTGTGCAGTTCCCCAGATTTGACAGTTATGTGGGTTCACACTCTAAGTAATAGTGAAATGTGCGTCATCTAACCAGATGGTAGACCACGGCCACAGGCTGTCAACCTCCATCCAGGCCAAGAATCGGAGAGCGGAATCTGGACGTCATTCCTTGTCTCCCCATTGCGGTTCATTACACGTATCCTTTAGGGATACCATCCCACGAAAGACGGCTGCAGTTTTGCCAACTGTTGAGCACGGAACGTGCAGCTGTTGGGCTACCGCTCTGGCACAGCTGTGTGACAATGCGTTTCGGCTTGCGCTGTCGGCACTCGCAACTGCAACTTCATCTACGATATTTTCGAAAAATGGTGGGCGTCCTTTTTCCGACGCTATACCCAGTTTTCCAGTGGTTTCGAACTTATATACCATTCTCTTCAATGCCGTGAAAGTAAGGGGTCTTCTCTGGAATCTTTTGATTCGTCAATATTGGCGCAGTTCATATTGGCATTACTCTGAGTTTGATAATAAAATGTTACCAGTAACGCGCGTATCTTCTTTGACAGAACCATAATGACTACCGCCAGCCTGATCATTGCCACTTTTATTTTGCCAGACGCAGCATGATAAATTTGCACGTGAGAATTTAAATACAAAACTTTCCATGTAAACGATCTGCAATTTCATTGATTTCAGCAGTGATGCTTGTGCTGTGCATCACAGGTAATCTTCTGACTGCCAGATGATTTTATCCTGACACGCTTGTGTTGCCAATAACAAGTAAATTCACGGACGTATCTGTTATTTTCTTGCGTCTGCAGAGCAATTATTCCCTAGAGGCGCAATTGTGAACTAACTATGTACCCCACTAAAACGTTTTCCCAAGACTTCAATAAGCCACTCACCAAGTTCCGCCGCGGCATCTACATTCTTCGTTTTTCTAGAGACCCGGGAGAGTGAGAGAGAAAGAGAGAGAAAGAGAGAGAGAGAGAGAGAGAGAGAGAGAGAGAGAGTCAGGGAGAGAGAGTCAGGGAGTGAGAGTTAGGGAGAGGAGAGAGTGAGAGAGAGAGAATAAGAGATGAGTGAGAGACAGAGAGAGGAGAGGGAGAAAACAGAGAGAGAGAGACAGAGGGAGTGAAGAGAAAGACGGAGAGAGAGCAGAGAGAGAAAGAGAGAGTGGGAGAGAGAGAAAGAGTCAGACGAAGGAGAGAGGGAGAGAGAGAAAGAGAGGAGAGTGAGAAACAGAGAGAGTGACATAGAGACAAGACAGAGAGAAAGAAGAGAGAGAGGAGAGTGAGAAACAGAGAGAGTGACAGAGAGACAAGACAGAGAGAAAGAAGAGAAAGAGGAGAGAAACAAAAGAGAGAGACAGAGGGAGTGAAGAGAGAGCAGAAAGAGGAGAGAGAGAAGAGAGAGGCAGAGAGAGGGACAGAGAGAGGAAAGGGAGAGGAGAGAGAGGAAAAGGAGAAGAGAGAGAGAGAGAAGGGAGAGGAGAGAGAGGGAAGGGAGAGGAGAGGGACAGAGAGAGAGAGAGAGAGAAGGGAGAGGAGAGGGAGGGAAGGGAGAGGGAGAGGGACAGAGAGAGAGAAAAACGTGAGAGCGTATCTGGTGTAAGCATCGTAGCAGACGAAACAACTGATTCTGGAGATAGGTACATTTTGAATATTCTTGCTGTTCCATCAGCTGAAACGAGTATTGAAAGCTGTAATGCTGAAACCTCTTTGAATGCAATTTTCCTCGAGTGCATCACTTTGGAATTCGCAAATTTTAAATCAGCCAGCGAGGCAATACTTCAGTGCGTTAATAAGAACAAAATACCTTTTGCAAACAAAACCGCTTTTGTGACAAGCAAAATCCAGCAAGCCGCGAATTTTTCTCGAAATTTCGCGATTTACCCCGCAACCTCCCCTCAAATTTTGCGTTTTGTTGCCGCGAAAAACTTACTACCCCACTTATAGCCCATTGAGTTGCACACGGAGGTCATTAAACCTTCAATAAAACAAAAAACACCTTATGACAGATTTGTATGATTTCATTGTTAGAAGTTTGTGCACTGATATTTATGTTCTGTTTCAATTAACAGAATCACGTTCATGAACTTCATGCACTCATCTGATATGTTTGTTGCAGTACTACCAGATTAATAAATGCTTTTTCACCCGGCCTAATAGCGGTTTGCTTCATTCACTAGCACGTTTTATCTTTTACGATATCTTCATTCAGCTCTGTCTGGCTTTTTATGGGTGTGTTTTCTGGGGTCACGCAGTGATGGAGTGATTTCCGGCGCCGGTTTCTCTCTCCTCGTATCGCTGAGTCTAGATTCTAATTTTCAGTTAAGAAGTTGATATGTTCGCTGTTCGGCTTTTCCTCATAGTTCCTAACGCGCACTTCCATTCTTATTTCCATAGTAATAAGTTTGTCTGTTTTCGGTGTTTTGAGCCAGAGGATTTGAAATAAAAAACTATAGAAAAAATTACGTTTTCATATGTGATTTACCAAACTGGACCTGTAACACTAGTCAACATTTTTAAAATTTGTTTTCATAACATGGGTGAAATAAAATGTTTTTAATTAATTTCGTGGTGCTGAATTCAAATACGACTGTAAAAACTCTACATCACGTACAGTGATGTAGAGGTTTTACGTATGAACATTAGTTATATTTCCAGATACATACACTATATTGACAAAAGTCCCCGGACACCTAGAAGAGAAACACAACATAGCATTTATTGACATACATTACTACGGTGTGTGTCCACCTTTGACCTTAATGCATGCACTGACCCTTCGACACATGCTTTCGACAAGGATTTGGAACACAGCTATAGGTACACGCTTTCATTAAGTACATAATGCTGCCGCTGACTGTTGTTTAGTAGTAGGACGTGGTTCCAAACTTCTTATGCAGTGCTCTAATTCATCCCATAGGTGCTATATGGGATTAAGATTAGGGCTCTGTGCTCGCCAGTACACACACGATAGGGAATTATCGTCAAACCACGCCGTAACAGTCCATGCTTTATGGCTCGGTTCATTATCCTGCTGGTGCGAACATGGCTCGTTTCCATAGTATTGTCATATAGTTGGTAGGACATAATTGTCCAGAATATCGAGGTAGACATGCTGGTTAACAGGTTTGTCCACGATAACCAATGGGCAGGGACAATACCACGAAAAACACCCCCACACGAGTACACTGCCAGATCCAAACTTGACGGTAGGAACAGTACACCGTGTTAAATAACGTTCTCCTGGTTTACCCACACACGGCCATCAAACTGATGGATCGTGTATCTGGACGCATAAGTGCATAGGACCCGTTTTCATTGATCTACGGTCCACGATAAGTGTTCTTTACACCATGCCGAACGACGAGTAGCATTCCGAGTGGAGATGAAAGGCTTATGAGCAGCCGCACGACCATGGTAACCCATGGAATGAAGTTCTCTGCGAATTACGTTACGTGTTCATACGGAGGTTCCAGCCTTTTTACTTACCCGTAAACGGAGATCTTGTGGTCTGTGCTGGCCAGTACACGGACGTATATGTTATTTGACGGACGTTACCCGTCGATTAGCTGTAGCGACTCTCCTGAAGCTTCGACGTTCTCTATCACTGATTTTCTTTAGTCTGCCGGTACGTTTTGCTGCTTCAGGCACGCCACGTGTCTTCCACTTATTCAGTACATCCAAAACAGTTGCCTTGGGTATGTTTAAACGTTTCTAGGTTTCTCTTATGGACAACCCACTAATATAACACCCAACAATCTTTTCTTTCTCAAAGTCAAGTTCTCTCTCCCAGCGCGACATTTTCACTCAACATCACAGTGCGATATGATCGCGGTCAGGCTTGTTTTATACCGTTTGCAGCTCTACCGCACATCTTAACAATGCAGCGGATACATTGATTTGCTTTTGAAGGGGTATCCCGGTGACTTGTCAATATATCAATGCAAGATTATACATTACAGCTTCACATTTTAATGTATTTCTTGTTAGCTATAGAATTAGTGTTACAAAGTATAAATACCATATTCATATATCGCTGCATATGAGACAGCAAAAGGAAAAAAGAAATAGAGTAAATATTGACACAAATGTAAATGTACATAAACATACTCGTATGCCCGTACAAGTAGTTCATTGTTTTTCTCTTATGTGTCGTGTTGTCCTCCTTCTGCAAAAACCAGCAGTAATCACTCATCATTCAGGGACCCCAGCTGCCTTCATAACTCTCCTCCATCGTTCGGATATTTTGGTGGAACCTTTCTCCTTGTTCATGGCTGACTGCTCTAAGGTTGTCAGGAAAGAAGTCCAGATGCGAATAAGGACATACGGCACTCAAGGATTTTGTAGTTGTGGAGAAGGTTGTGAATCAGCATTTTATAGTTGCCCTTCTTTGTATTTACCCAGAAATCCCTTGACCACAGATGTGAAAGACTGCAATACAGCGAGCTCCGTGAGTTTAGCTTTTCGGCAAAAACAGAATCGCGCAGTAGTTTTCGTATCTGAAGACAATGAAGATGCCTTCTTTGAGTTTTGAATCACTTAACTGCGAAAATGTTTGCTTTAAGTGCAAGAAACCTGGGCCACATTTGTCCATAGCCTTTACAAAGTTTTTTTATCAGCCCCATTTAATATAAAGTGATGGAAGCAGCACATCAGAGAAATTAACTAGGGGCTTGTGAAGAACGCTTCTCTCTCCAGGAATGAAAACATCTCCTTTAGGCCAGTCTGTCCGTTTGTAGAATTCTGCTGTGGCCCTACTGTCCCACATACAAAGCAAACAACAAAATTTGGCGAAGACACTTTGAAGCCGGAGAAAGAATGATATCACTTTCAGATCACCGCATATTGACCACCTAAACTGGTCATATTGTATTGCAGTGAGAAGTTTGTCCATGCTTTCATACGTCTCCTTCATTCTTACAGCATGTGCTTAGATGGGAATTATCTGAATTCTCATGTAGGGCAGCGAATTATCTGGATTGCAAAGGAACTTCCTGTATGCGCTAGATATGCCTTACTTTAAAGTGGAGTACTACAGGATTCGTTTACACATTGTGTTGAATAAGACACTTATGAATCACAACATTACGACTTCCAACATAACCATCTGTTGTATCGCCTTTCGTCGCACGTGGTACGAAATTTTGACGGTTAAAATGTCAACAGGGTCAAAACTCAAAATACCAAAGGGATTCAAAAGTCATTCCTGTTTTCTTACAGTTGACGAAAAGTGTATAAATGCATAAACGTAAAAGTTTAATCTTCGAAATAGAGTCCATCGTGCGCGATAGTCTTTCACCACCTCGAAGCCATGTCTTGAATCCTTCTGCGAAAAAAATTCCTTTTCGAAAAATGAGTGAAAAGGAGGAGACCGACACGTCCCCACCAAGACCATTAGGCACCACCCCGGTAGAGCAGTGGCCTACACGCTGGCTAATGATCATTTGTCATAGATGGGTCCGGGTTCGAATCCCGGTTAGGCATAGATGTTGAGTTTGTCTTACGACACTGGCTAAATTCCATCCTTAGAACCAGTGATTCTAAATAAGGGAGGTGCGACTGTTAATAGCCGTAAGAGTTGCTCACGGTGGTCGTTAAATTCTAAAACAACAAAAATAAATAAAACGACCAACGAAGGCCGATATTCCGATTAAACGTGAGTGCTGCATTAACGGTTTTTGCCTACCACGAAGCTGAAGTCTGTAACGCAGAGGTGTGTTCCCTGTCAAGTAACACTCATAAACATACTTACCCCTTCTCCTGTAGCTCAGATGAATTCATACGTTCCAGTAACTTTGTTGAGCTTGAAACTTCGCTTGTGGCTCAGGCGTGTATCAAGTGAGTTTCCTCATGATCTTGTTCCTTAGTAAAAAGGAATTTCAGTGATCAAAGAAGCAAGGAATCTACCGGTACCCGTACTGCTGAGAAATAAATTGATAAATAAAATAGGCATTGCATGACACCAATACATTTCACCTGAAGGGAAATTTAAAGCTAATTGTACATTCGAACCATATTTTCTTGTTTAATTTGGGAGTTTAACTGCCACCATAAGCAGTTCCTCCTACAACAGGCAGTCGCCCGTCCCAAATTTAGGGCCATTGGGTTCAGAAGACGGAAAGCCAGCGGCCAAGTACACCATCCACTCTTCACCTGGGTCTCGTACCCAGCTCGAACTCGAAAATTGGTTAGAGCCAGCGCCTCAGATAATACGGCTACTGGAGCTGTACACTCGAATTAACGCTGGGTCTCTGGATTATGGGAATAGTATGTCTTCTGCATAGCAACGAGGGCCATGAACTCGTTTAAGGCGTGGTTTTTGAAGTTGTTCCGTCAGATCATATAGCAATTAGACCACAGTCCCATTAAATCCGTTTCTCTGCTGTTAAAATACTACCACAAAGAACGGCAGCCAGGTGATCACAGGTACGTGCAGGTCATTTTCAAAGGCCGCATCCGAATGTAAGACAGGTTTATGGGAAAGAGTGCAAGGTTTCACGGGATGTTCAGGGTGTTTAAGCTCGCTGTTAGTGAGTGGCCCGTATTTTACGAGGGAACAATGTCAGTTCATGTCAAGAACTGCAATTTTACGAAAGTCGAAATGCGATACAGTGCTTGTATTTCACAGAAAGAAACTGCTTTAAAAAAGAAGGAAAAATAATAAAACAAGAAATGGAGGACAATATTTTCCAGGAAAGGACGTGCTTAGGAGCAACCTCAGCATGGTACTAGAGGAAGAATGAAGTGTCATGATTTATAAGTGCCATGTTTCTTGCTGAAAGCGACTCCCACTGGGTATTGTGATACAGAAAGGCTTGTAAACATGAGTATTGAAAGACTTGATTTCTTTATGTTGTACTCTCACTGTGTAATGACGATGAATCACCGTTATTAACAGTAATTTGCTTCTGCTCCTAGTTTATTGAGGAATAGCTATCGCCATGTAAGAATCAGAGAAACAATAACAAGAAAATAATTATATATATTTTCGTCAATAATTTTCCGCGACTCATCTCCTGTTAAATGGCAACATACAGTTTTTTAAACAATGATTTCCTTCTAACAATGTTTCAGAAAATCTATACTGCTTTGAACAATATTTGTCACTGTGATATGCGATCGAGTGCGCACATGTTTTACATTAAGCATTTTGTTTTAATTTAAGTTTGTAATTTTGGATGATGACCGATCAGAAGTATAATTGTCAAGAATCATCATCTAGCTATTATCAATCCACTGCTGGATTGATAATGGCTCTTCCACAACTTTCTATCTTCAGCCCTTTTCTTCCAAGTCACTGTAAAAATTACCTGATGTGAATTCACGAAAAGATGGAGAAAATAACGTGCAGCAAATTTGCAGGTAGGGTGTGACGTACTGCAGAAGAGAAAACATGTGCCAAGACGACAAATCTGCAGCGATACACCTGTCTGCGTAGTTCAGTTGGGAGAGCGACTTACTCCGGAGTGAGGAGACACGGCTGCGATGTCCGTCGTGGAAAAACTTCCGTTTTAACATTGTGACGGACATCGTGTCCCCTCACTCCGGAGTAAGTCGCTCTCCCAACTGAGCTACGAGGACAGAATGTCTCGCTTCAGATTTTTCGTCTTGGCACATGTTTTCACTTCTGCAGTACGTCACAAGGTGTTTGTCTTTTGACGAAATTTGTGTTTTTAAAAGCTCTTGCTTCTTTTAATTTCCGTATTTTGACAGATTTTCTGTAGTCAGTAATTCCGTTTATTTCAGAAAAGGCTGTTTCTGATTTTTTTTCGTATTTACCCAAAAACTTCGCAAAACCGAATGCTCTCCATCCAAATTTTATCAGTCAATTAAATTTTTCTTTCATGTGGCCCTCGCTCGACATGTGTTGTTAAATGTTAATGTCAACAATAAACCCCCTGTTTATACGTTTGGACTTTAACGACCACATGAGCCACTCTGGGGACTACAATCAGTAATTCATCCCTTATTTAGGGCCGCTGCTTTCAGGGAAGGGGCAGAGTCAGCATCATCACACAAGCGCACCAGCATGCCTCAGCCGGGATTCAACCTGGGTCCATCTCAGACAAATGGTCAGAAGGCAGGGGCGTAGACCACTCGGCCACCACGGCACCCAATATCCCTTTGCTGCTTATTCTGTGATGACGACTGGCACACTTACTCGCTTTCAACAGTGATTTCCCAATATCGCTTTTATCCCACCATAGCGTTGTATTACTCAGTTTTAAAAAGCAACTGGTCATCCAGTTGGTCCAAAGGCCAGAAGCGTTGGCTTCTGGCTACTTATCCGATTTAGGCCCGGATGAGGTTTGTGTGTGCTCCTCCTTTACCCATGGAACTTTCAATTCCCAGGAGCCAGTGGCC
Source organism: Macrothele yani (assembly GCA_039090855.1). Classification (NCBI taxonomy): domain Eukaryota; kingdom Metazoa; phylum Arthropoda; class Arachnida; order Araneae; family Macrothelidae; genus Macrothele; species Macrothele yani. The sequence continues at coordinate 52,802,412 of CM077026.1, forward strand.
CTAAATTAGAGATGGGCGCATGTTTATACACTGGTGTGCAAAAATTAAGGACGAAGAGGAGAAATTAGCATAACAGCGGAACAAGCAGGCAGAACGGACCGAAAGACCCCTCAGGAGATAGAATAGGGTCCGGTACGGTAGGGCATGCGCACATATGCAGCATGACGTAGGGGGAAGGGGGTGTCGGCAGGGTATAAAGCACACGGGCGGTGTACGCTCAGCAATTCGGTGAAAGCTATTGCACGGTGTACATCGGTTTGAACGACGTCGAGTTGCTGCCACCGTGTGATATGGCCAACGGGCAATCCAGTAGACGACATCTGGATGACTTTACCTGAGGTCGCGTCATTGGGAAGTTGGAAGAAGGTCGAAGTGTGACTAGTGTGGCCGAGGAGTTCGGGATCGCTCAAAGCATCGTTTCACGAGCTTGGAGAGCATTTCAAATGTCAGGAACAGCTGTCTGAGAGTTTAGCAGTGGTCGTCCACGAGCAACCACGGCGGCGGGCGCCCAGAATACTGTCCTACAGGCGAGAAGAGACAGACGGCAGACAGTGGGAGAAATCACAAGGCACATGCAACAAACAACTGGACGTCCGTTATCGCGTTTTACCGTGGCCAGGAGGCTGCACAAAGGTGGTCTATCTGCACGACGCCAGTACGGTGTGTGCCATTAACGCCTGCTCATCGGAGACGGCGGTTTCTGTGCTGCCAGGAACACAAGAACTGGACACATCAGCAATGGGGTCGAGTTCTCTGTACGGATGAAAGCCGATTTAGTCTGACGAGCGATTCTGGACGTATACACATCTAGTGAGAGCTGGAAACACGCAATCACACCTCCAACATCATCGAAAGGGACCGGTTTGGAGATGGCGAAGTTCTCGTTTGGGGCGGTATCATGCTTGGTAGCCGTACTGACCACCACATCTCCCAAGGAGGTTCAGTCACTGGTGTCCGCCCGCTACTGTATAGAGGTTCTCCTGCCTCACGTGCGTCTGTTTAGCGGTGCTGTGGGTCCTGAGTTCCTCTTCATGGACGAAAACGCCGCACCTCATCGTACAGTGGCTGTCGCAGAGCTGTTGGAGAGTGAAGATATTCAACGCATGGATTGGCCCGCAAGGTCCCCGGACCTAAATCCAATCGAACACGTGTGGGACCTTCTCGGGAGATGCTTGGCAGCACGTCACCAGCCGCCAGAAACGATTCTGCAGCTGCGATTGGGGCGCTACAAGAGGAATGGGCCGCGATGCCTGAACAGCTCCTTGACAACCTCGTCCTCAGCATGGACAGACGTTGTAAATCCTGCAACGCAGTCAGGGGTGATCATATCCCCTATTAAGGACTGTATTTTTCTGGGCCGCCGCCTATCACATGGACGTTTCTGTCTTCTGTCTAGTTGTGCTCGGAGCTACCTTTCAATAAGGTGCCTTTGTATACTTTGGATTCCTTGTTCGGACGGTTTTGCTCACTTGTCCCATATTCTTACATCTTGGGGATCTTATGGTATGATATGAGTCGATGTGGAGCACTTCTGCACGACGTTACATTTGAAAAACCGTCTCGTCCTTAATTTTTGCACGCCAGTGTAGTATTAAATGCTCATGGGGGTCGTAAAGTCCCCGAAAAGAGAGGTGACTCTGCCTATTATCTACTCTAAGGCAATCACGGTAAAGCCAATTGTAAACGGTAATTTTATTTTGCTACCTCTATTTTCAGATAACTATCGATCATGTGCCTTTTAAGCAAACACTTTCCTGTACTTTATTTTGGGGACTAATTTATAGAAGTGACCCCGCTGCCTGAGATGGCACAAGATGGCGCCACGTACGCTTGGTTGCACCATGCAATACCGTACCCTAACACATACTTTTTTTTTCTAAATTCGCTTTTATTAAGGACTAAAATAAGAAATACAGGTACAATACCGTGTGTAGTGTAACTGTATTTCTGCAATAATACCGTGTGTAGTGTCAATCACTACACACGGTACATTTTTACCACTCCTAATGTCTTGAGGGAATTTAGTCCTGCACAGCCTTACCTTACTAGCATCCTCAATATTTTACACCACTCCGTGGTGAAATCTTTGGTCCATTATTGAATTAAAGCAAAGGTGTAACATTTTTAATCACTTGTATGTGTAGATTTCTTGGAATTTGCATTTGCGATACACAGTTAGAGCATAAGAAAACTTTTGTACTCTATTTAAAATTGTTATATATTAATATATTAATATAAATATAAATAACAAAATTGTGATAACGTGTATATAATCAGTCAATAAGTTGTTTTAGCCCACTCGAAATTTGTAATTGCCCCCCCCTTCAGAAAAAATTCTCTGAATGCAACACTGTGTACAAACAATCGATGCTAACATTGCATCAGCTGCTTTAAAAGCAGCAGTAGCTCGGGAAAAGTGGCGGTGAACATAATAAAGACATGAGCAGTTCAATGTTGGGGGAGAGTTGAGAAGAAGACATACTTTTTCTTTGGTTCTCTTTTTTTCAAATACTTTTTCTTTGGTTCTCTTTTTTTCAAATACTTTTTCAAAGGTATTTAAAAAGAAGAAAAAAAGATATATTAAAAGGATATTTAACTAGTGTGTGTGTATTGGGTGAGCCAAAAAAATTCCCGAAAACTCTGCTTCTAAAAGCGCATCTTAATGAATTCTTTTAGCGTCCGATATCGTTTGTGGTAAACAATATTTTGCCCATAATTTTTACTTTTTCTAACTCATAATTTTTCCACTACAGGCATAAGCACGTATTTTTGTTTACAAAGTACGTATGTACAGTAGTAGTATCTACGCTTCTAAAAACCGATTGAAAGAATTTTTTTTTTAATGCGGAGTATGAGTGATAGAGCTGCCAAGTGTCGCAGTGGTCTAAGCGATGGCTTTTTGTATCATTCGTCCGAGATGGGTCCGGGTTTGAATCCCAATGAGGCATGAATTTTGTGTTTGTCTTATGGCACTGGCTCTGCCCCTTACCTGGAGTCAGCGGTCCTGAATTAGGGACAGGTGACTGCTTATAGCACACTGAGTTCCTCACGGTGACTGTTAAATCCCCGCCAAAAAAAAAAAAAAAAACCAACATGCAGCGGTTGTTTTCTAAAGTTATTGTCAGGGACCCCAGCACTTTTTTTTAAACTTTACATTTCTATCATAGTTGTTCTGTGTATTTCAAGCATCGTCACTTTGGAAACGTCTTCTAAATGAAGGAATTTCTAGCTGCAATTCGTACATTCGCAAACGTGCAATTGTTTTGATTTCGACTATATTCAGAACATACATATCTATTTTGCATATCACTAAGCTGTTTTGTAAGTTTGCGGGGAAGGCACTTAAAAAAGCCATCTGCAAAATTAGAGTCACGGATGTTGTCAAATTTTAATTTCTGCCCCAGTGGCGCAGTGGTCTAAGCGATGGCTTCTGATCATTCGTCCGAGATGGGTGCGGGTTCGAATCCCGGTGAGCCGTGTGTTTGTCTTGCGGCACCGGCTCTCTCCCTTCCATGGAGTCAGTGGCCCTAAATCAGGGACGAGCGACTGCTTATAGCCCATTAAGTTGCTCATGGTGGTCCTTAAACCTCCAATAAAAAAATAATAATTACTGTTGATGTGTCACACTTCTCCATTTACAGCGGCCTTGTCACATAACTTAAACTTCTCTAACATGCATCACAAGTCTCACAGAAGACGCTTTGTACTTCATGTTAATTATGTATTTCTCTTGAATGTGCTCCTAAATGTGGATCTCGTATAATTTCCTCGACCTTTCTTCCGGGGATGAATAAATTCTTTTAGCCAACACCTTATACCTCATTCAATCAACATGGTCAAACAGTACCTAGGAATGTTCGTCGTCACCGCTAACATTCTTTTCCTTCACATTACACATTTGCAACATATAGGTATTCGAACACCTGAGTCGAACGAAAAAAGAGCAATTATTAGCCGAAATTAGTACATACACCATATCATCAAAAGTATTCCGACATGTGCAAAGAATGGTTGCTCAGGAGGGTGCACTGTGAGCGCAGATATACGTACATAAAGCACAGATATTCTGTCGTGTTATTAGTAACTTTGAATTGATATGCCTTGTTTTCGTGAACTTTCCGAGTGCCAGCTTGGGCTGGTCATAGGATGTCATTTGAGTAACGTTTCCATACGGGACATTGCAGCTGAACTCTCCCTGTTCCAGCGTGGGCTGGTCATAGGATGTCATTTGAGTAAGGTTTCCATACGGGACATTGTAGCTGAACTTTCCGAGTTTCAGCGTGGGATGGTCATAGGATGTCAATTGAGTAACTTTTCCATACGGGATATTGTAGCTGAACTTTCCGAGTTCCAGCGTGGGCTGGTCATAGGATGTCATTTGAGTAACGTTTCCATACGGGACATTGCAGCTGAACTTTCCAAGTTCCAGCGTCGGCTGGTCATAGGGTGTCATTTGAGTAGCGTTTCCATACAGGACATTGCAGCTGAACTTTCCGAGTTCCAGCGTCGGCTGGTCATAGGATGTCACTTGAGAAACGTTTCCATACGGGACATTGCAGCTGAACTTTCCAAGTTCCAGCGTCGGCTGGTCATAGGGTGCAATTTGAGTAACGTTTCCATACGGGACATTGCAGCTGAACTTTCCGAGTTCCAGCGTCGACTGGTCATAGGATGTCATTTGAGTAACGTTTCCATATGGGACATTGCAGCTGAACTTTCCGAGTTCCAGCGTCGGTTGGTAATAGGATATCATTTGAGTAACGTTTTCATACGGGACACTGCAGCTGAACTTTCCGAGTTCCAGCGTCGGCTGGTCATATGATGTCATTTGAGTAACGTTTCCATACGAAGCATTGCAGCGAAACTGAACGTACCAAAATCGACTGTACGTGATATCATAAAGAGAGGGAAGCAGTACGGTGCAACTACAGCGGAAAAACGTCCAGGAAGGCCGCACAGACTGACGGAACGTAGCAGAAGAGCCATCGTAAGAAATGTTAAGAAATCCTGTTCTTCCTGTGCCGTTTCCATTGCTGATGAGGTAGGAAATGCTTGTAATGGCTCGGTTAGTACCATAGCTTTCGGCAAAGAGTTGCACAGTGTGGGCTATTATGGTAGAGCATCGGCACACAAGCCACATATTACTGCCGCGAATACAAAGCGTTGTTTGGAGTGGTGTGTCTCCTGTTTTTCTTGGACTGTGGCCGACTGGAAAGCTCTTCTTTGGTGTGATGAGTCATGCTTTTCACTCTTACAATTTGATGTGCTTGCTTGAATTTGGAAATAGAGTGGCGAACAATTTTCGTTGGGCTGTTCTTCCAACTGTTAAGTTCGGCGGAGGCTCCATCATGGCGCGGAGTGGTTTTTCGTGGATGCGACTCGGCCCGTTGATTATTATTCCACAAACCATGAACTCTGAAGTGTATCTCGACGTTCTGTATAATTCTGCCCTACCAACAATGCGCCAGTACTATGGAAATGACCGTTGTCTCTTTCAGTATGATCGAGCTCCCTGCCACACTGCACGGAGCGTGCAGGACTGGTTTCTAGAAAATGAGATGGAATTATTAGACTGGGCTGCTGAGAATCCTGATCCTAATCCCATAGGACGCCTCTGGGCTGAACTGGAGCGACGGATACGAAACCGACCACAGTGACCGTCTTCGCTCTCCACTCTGGCAGCAGCTTTGCTAGACGAATGGTGAACCATCCCGACGTGTGGTCGTTGTCATACAAGCAAAAGGTGAACCGACTAACTACTAGTTGAGATAATAAAGCCATTTGTCTCAAAACATTGTGGTGTCTTTTTTTTTTTTTTTTTGGATTGGAGGTTTAACGATCACCGTGAGCAACTTAATGGGCTATAAGCAGTCCCCCGTCCCTAATTTTGGGTCACTGGTTCCAGGGAAAGGAGAGAGCCAGTGCCGAAAGACAAACACAACATCCATGCCTCACCGAGATTCGAACCCGGACCCCGTTCGGACGAATGATCAGAGGCCATCGCTTAGACCACTGCGCCATCGGGGCGGCACATTGTGGTGTCCCAATACTTTTGATAATATAGTGTAGTCAATAATATACTGTAGTCATGACTGTTATGACTGCACCGAACCTTCTATGTATGCTTTACACGACATGCCGGCAGGTCGGTACCGGAATTTTCGTCCATTACTCTTGCAAAGCTTCTGCCGGAGAAGGAGGTCTCATCGGTGAGATCGAATTGACTGCTCCAGCACGTCCAACAGATGTTCTAACGGATTTAGATTGGGACTTTGGGCCAATAAATCCTACACCTGGATGCCCTGCTTCTCAAACCAAGCCTCTACAGACTTTGATGTGTGACAAGGCGCTCAATATTTCTAGAACTGGCAGGGATCAATGCTAAGTAGTTAATGATAATTTGATAGCGCAGGACTGCTCAGATGTCTTTGTCTCTGGCGGCTGTTAGGCAGGAGGACATCACAACGAAAGGACCGAGTCTTTTCCGGAAGAAACAGCCCCGCACCATTGAAGATCCCCGTCCAAACTTGACTGTAGGGATATGCAGTCCGTCTCACAGCGTTCTCAGAAACACTAGTGTGATTCTTTCCTCTACAGACCTATTTCCACTCCCCTTTGGTGTCTCGAAAAGCCAGCGAGGCACGCCTAAGGATGTTACTTAAATGCTACATCACTCCATGCAAATAATCCGTCTCCTATTACTGCACGGAGTGATGTAGCGATTGTACGCAGATGACCGACCTAGCATAGTTACCGTGAGCAAGCAGTTCCAGACGGGCTGTTGTGGTGCAAATAGCTGTTTCTCTTACTTTTACAACGTCGCCGGCAGGGACTGTCGTAAAGGACGTGCGTGACTTCTTCACATTCCGCGATAATTTGTATTTGGCACGATCACTGGGTAGGTACGGCGACCCAGAACGTGGCTTCGCTGTAGTGGCACCATCTGCTTTCCATCAATGAAGAACATGAGGGAGAGTAGATATAGGGAATCCCAGAAGAATGGCAATAATACGCATTGATTGCATACCCAATCAATGCATAGTACAGCCTTTCTTCAGGGATGATATGCATCCAACCACCATGCTGTGGTGGTATTCCAGGTGCCATCCAACCACATGTCTCTTTCAAATCCGTTAATTCAGCTCCGCGCTGCATAGCCACTTCTAATGAGGTTTCCTGGGTGTGCTAAAGCTCCTTTTTCTGCACCCCCCCCCCCCATATCATCATCATTGTCAACCATTATCAATCCATCGCTGGATGAAGGCCTTCCCAAGTTTAATCCACAACTAGTCACTTAGTCAGCTGCATAGTGACTTCCAATGAGGTCTTCCAGATGTGCTAAAGCTCCTTCTCCTCCTGCACACACACGCACACACACACACACACACACACACAGACGCGCGCGCGCGCGCGGTCGAGACACATTTAGGTGACCACCAGCTAATATCCAGAGTAACCGCAGCGTGCTGCGTGGACAGCAGCTAGACGGGCTAGCAGTGACTCAATAAGGTGCTGGAAGGTGTTCACAGGTATGTGGATTGTGGAGCCATGTTGACTGCAGTGCATCTGACAGCTGCTCGAATGTGCGTCGTGGAGGATCCATAGAGCGAACAACACGATAGATGTTGTCCCACAGATGCTGCATTGGGTTTTAATCTGGAGAATTAGGGGTCAGGGAAGTACTTTGAAGTCTTTGTCGTGCCACTCTCGGACGTTTCTAGTTGTGTGACACGTAGTATTGTCGTGCTAGGGGATCCCATCGGCCCCAAGGAAGACAATCAGTATGTATGGGCGTACGTGGTCTGCAAGGATGGATTCATAATGAATTCGGTCCATAGTGCCTTTCACAGGTATGAGTGGACCCAGGGAATGCCATGAAAACATTCCCCAGACCATAACGCTGCACCCACCCGCTTCTGTTCTTCCAGCAATGGTTGAAGAGTGTTTGTTCTCCGATATTTCTCGCCTTATACGCCAAAGTCCATCCGTTCGATGAAGCAGAAAACGTGACTCATCGGAGAACGCAATACTTTGCCAATCAGTAGAGGTCCAATTCCGATACTGCCGTGCAAATGCAAGCCTTTTCTGCCGATGCACCTTCGTTAGCATAGGTGCAGTGACCATCTGCCTGCATCGGAGCCTCATACGCAGCAAGGTTCGCTGAACTGTCGTTTTAGACACACTTCCGGTAGCCCTCTGGTTCATTCGGCCAGTGAGTGGCTCCACTGCAGCGTGTCGATCGGCCCTGACGCTCCTTTGAAGCCGACGCTCACCTCTCACATCAATGGCACGTGGTGTTACGCAGTCTCCACGTCGCTTTTTCGCAATGGTGCCATTTCTCCAATCACGATACCCTTTAACCACAGCAGCACGCGAGCAGTTCACAAACTACGCAGTTTCAGAAATACTGCCACCCTTGGTCCTAAGGCCGATAATCATCCCTTTTGTAAATCTGATAAATCACTCCTTTTATCCATGACAGCAACGAGTGATGTGTTTCCAGATTGCCTACAGCACACCTTATATACCCTCCAAGCCAGCTCACGACATTTTCATTCATTGGCTACGCGCTGCTGACGTCAAAAGTGGGAGGTAGTCACAATAATGTGACTCGACTGTGTATATATGTACAGAAACTTCACAAATTCGTGCGACAAACAAAGAGGGGTGATAGTACACATAAACACAAAGACGAATAACTTTCGGAATGGAACGTAGGGTGGCACTCCGCTCCTAGTGCCAGAAAAACATTAAGTTCCATGTCCGCGTTGATCCGCGAACAGTGGAAAAAAACACAACTTACCTAAATTATGGGTTTTACACTTGCGTTGGTCAACGTAGAGGCAGACCAGGACTCAAAAGTTTGCCGTCAGCATATCGGTAGGTATCCTTGGTCATTGGTTGGTGGGACCCTACATCTTGCCAGAACCTCTGACAGGCGCCATGTGCCGTGTGTTCCTGAAGCAAGTGCTTCCAGTTTTGTTTCAGAGTGTTCCGCACAACGCCCGGAGAGACATGTTGTTCAAGCATGATGGGGTCACTGCGCATTTTTCCACCGCGGTCCGGGACTACCGGAATGCGACGAATCTCGGCAAGTGGATTACACGGGGAGGACCGGAAGCTTGGCATCCACGCTCTCCGGGACTGAATCCACTGGACTTCTTCTTCTGGGGACACCTGAAAACACTGGTGTACCAGACGCCTATGGAGTCAACGGAAGATCTCGTCGCAAGGATCGTTGTCGCTGCGGACCAGATTAACACCACACCGGGAGTCTACGAGAGAGTGCGACAGTCATTCATCTGTCGGTGTGGGCTGTGCAACGACGCCCTTGGGCGTCACTTCGAGCAACACCTTTGAACCCTGCTCTGCCTCTACGTTCACCAAATGAAGTGTGCAACCTACAATTTAGGTAAGTTGTGTTTTTTTCTACTGTTGGACGATCAACGTGGGCATGGAACTAAACGTTTTTCAGGGACTACGAGCGCAGTGCCGTCCTACGTTCCATTGCAAAAGTTATTCGTCTTTATGTGTACTATCACCCCTCTTTGTTTGCCGCACGAATTTGAGAACACCCTATACATCTACTGTATATCTGCAGAGAGTGTGAGAGAGATGGCAAACGAATAAAAGTAAAAGCAGAACGTTTAACAAACGTTCTTAGAACAACTTAGTTGAAGAGCTTTTGGAAGCAATAGTACAGTTTTGAAGAGCAATTTTCTATTGTCTTGAAAGAAAAGTGTTAAATCAATGAATACTTCCGGTTCTCCCTTACGGATCAGAGACGGATCTTAACTCAAATAATATCTAGAGGCTGCAAGCTACTGAAAATAGTTATAGAGAAGTGCATGCTTGTTATAGCCAGGAGAGGAAGCAAAAGAAACTCGTGGATCAGGAAAATGACTAGAAATGATAACATGATAATTAAGGTAAAATCCCTGAAGTGGCAATGCGCTGGACATATTGCTAGAAGAATGGACTACCGTTGGACAACGGAAATACTGAAATGTATTGCGAGGGACAGGTTAAAATACAGAAGAAGCCGATGTGGAAGATGTGTGTTAATATAACTCAAAAGCATATTGGAATTTCGTGGAGGAGACGCACTCAAGCAAGACAAAAAGTTGTGGAAGAAACTTAGGGATATATATGGAGGTTTCACTGGGTGTGTGTGTGTGCGCGCACGCACACATAGAGTGAAACCTTCATTAACGGACACCTCCAAACGACGGCGGTAACCTCCCAGCGACGGCAAGTTTTGATTTGTACAGAACAGCTGCCGTAGCAATAATATTAACGATAACTCCAAAGAGCGAAGCCTTTTAACAGCGGCCAACGGACACCCCAGTCAATCCCGAAAGAGATCTAACGGACAACTTGAACTTTAGGATTTTACGCAGTTCCTGGGTACTTCGGCGAAAGGGATAAGATAGGAATAAAGAATGCTACTGTGCCTCGACCTCCATGGGTTCGAGAAGAAGTGAAAAGAAAGGAGTTCAAATTTTGTTTGAAGTGAGGCGAACTTCAGCTGCTGTGAATGTTTCAGTAGCAACCTGGGATGTGGGGGTTGCTGCTGGGTGAAACGTTTTCCGCTGGCGGCGGTATGTCTTTGATTGCTCCCTGTGGGTTCTGCTCTTATTTTTCGACGCGTGACTAGCTAACTGGAACTTAAACTCCTAAAGGGAAGTTTGAGACAACGGGTCAGATGCCACTTTCCTAAGATCCTCTACAGCATGATTTTATTTTAAATTGTTATATTGAGTTCCATTCAGCATCCTACCCTTGGAGGAAGCTCTGAAACCGTGTTAGCTGTGCGTAAGCTTTGTACAATTATACTCCTTTTGTACCAAAGCAACTTTTTTCTGATTGGAAAAAAAAGCCGACCACCGTGAGAAACTCAGTGGGCTATAAGCAGTCGTCCGTCCCTAAGTAAGTGCCACTGGTTCCAGCGCCGTAGGACAAACACAACATCCATGTCTCACCGGGATTCGAACCCAGACTGATCTCGGACGAATGATCAGAAGCCATCGCTTATGGTCATTCGTCCGAGATCAGTATACATATATATATATATATATATAGAGAGAGAGAGAGAGAGGGGGGGGGCGAAATTTTGACAAGAGCGAAATATTTCTACTCCAAGTTATATGAAAGGGATGATACATGTACTCCAGACATCATGAAAGGTACCAGTACCAGAGTTCTTCCAGTCCTCCCTGCAGAAGTTGCACATGCAATCAAGAACATGAAGCGGGGAAAAGCTCCAGGAGAAGATGGAATTACTGTAGACATCATACAAGAAGCAAGTAGAGAAATCGAAACAGTACTCGCCCAAATTTTCACTCGATGCCTTAATGAAGGGAAGATTCCTGAGGATTGGAACAACGCTACAATGATCCTGCTACATAAAAAAGGGGACATTGAGGATCTCAGGAACTACAGACCTATCAGCCTCCTATCAGTGGTTTATAAAATCTTCACTAAAGTTCTTTCACACCACTTGAAGGTAACACTGGACATGGCTCAACCGAGAGAACAAGCTGGATTCAGGAGTGGCTACAGCACAATAGATCATATCCACGTATTGAGAGAACTAATTGAAAGAGCGAGGGAATATGAACTTCCATTATGCATGGCTTTTATCGATTATGAGAAAGCCTTTGATTCGGTGAAACCATCAGCAGTTACAATGGCTCTGAAATCCTGCGGTATTGAAGATGTATAAATTAATATTATTAATAACATGAAAATGCAAGTGCAAAGATTCGGCTGTTTGAAAATATAACACACATAAAAATGGAAAGGGAGTGAGACAAGGTGACACCATATCTCCGAAGCTCTTTAAAGCCACATTGGAAAATGTCTTTCAATCACTGAACTGGGAAAACAAAGGAATAAAGATTAATGGAGATTATCTAACTCACCTTCGTTTTGCTGATGACGTAGTCATTTTTGCAACTATCCCATCAGAACTGTAGAATATGATCCAGGAACTTGCTGACAAGAATAAAGAAGTGGGATTAAACATGAACTTTCAGAAGACAAAAGTGATGTTCAATGTTTTTACAAGAAATGAAGATTTATCGATTGATGGAGAAAAGCTGGAGATAACAGACACGTACGTTTATCTTGGACAGCAGATATCAAATGTTGGTCACATTGATAAAGAAATTAATCAGCGTACAAAACTTGCCTAAAGAGCTTTTGGAAGAAACAGCATAATTTTCAAGAGCAATATGCCATTATGTCTTAAAAGAAAAATGTTTGATCAATGCATCCTCCCAGTGCTTACGTATGGTGTAGAGACGTGGACCTTAGCTAAAAGATACATTCAAAGGCTGCAGACAACTCAAAGCAGCATGGAGAGGTGCATGCTTGGTGTAACCAGGAGACATAAGAAGAGTAACTCGTGGATCCGAAAAAATGACAAGAGTGGAAGACATCTTGATCAGAGTTAAATCCCTGAAATGGCAATGGGCTGGTCATATTGCCAGAAGGACAGACCATCGTAGGACAGCCGAAAATTTAGATTGGATTCTAAGGGACAGGAAAAGACCCAGAAGAAGACCACATGGAAGATGGGTGGATGAAATTCGAAAGTATGTGGGAGTGACATGGAAGAGACTGGCACAAGACAGACCGTTGTGGAAGAAACTTGGGGAGACCTTCGTCCAGCAGTGGATTGATAATGGTTGACAATGTTGATGATGATGATGATATATGATAACCGCCTCCATATGGAAGTCTATTATAAACCCATCTCTGTTCCCAACCTGATGCTCCGCAGTTCATTCTACCCTGTTGATTACAAGACGGCCTTCTTTCGTTCTCGAATTAGAACAGCCTTCGCTGTCTCATCCGATGTACGTTCTAGACAATCCGATCTAAAAAAAAACATTGTCGAATTTGCCACTGAGGCAGGATATACGTCGAACAAAATGCATAACTTTATCGAGAAAGCCAGAACAGGCCGTGCTAACATTTCTGTGCTACAACCTCGCTGCCTGGGCTCTATTCCTTACATACCAAATGTTTCCTAACAACTCAAAAACGCGCTCAGGAGAATGAACTTCAGTGTTGGCATAAGGTCTCCGGCAGCTTTATACACGATACTCATGATAAATATTGACAATCCCCCTCTTTTCAATGAGGCAGGTGTTTATGCCATTCCACTACAAAATCCGGACGGCTCCTGCTGATGCTACATCGAAATGACCAAACGTTCGTTTGAAATTAGAATCAGCGAACATAAAAGGGATACAAAAGAAGGAAAAATAACCACTGCCCTATCAAGAGAACTCAAGTTCAAGTCAACCAATCTTATATGGAGTGATGTAAAGAAATTAGCGTCATGCTCCACACCCAAATCTACTGCCATTGGCGAAACCTTGGAAATCCTGACCAGCTGCGAGACTTACAATGATAGCGTCTCTCTGGAGTTGCCACGTATTTAGAATCAATTCTTCAAATAATGCTGCGTTTTCTACCTTGGTACCGCGTGCCCAACCAACGTGACCTCGTTTCTTCGAATTATCACGTTTTCGCCTATTCATTTATTGTCTAGTCAAGTCACCGCGTTTAAAGTGTTGAAACGTTCTATTATTATCCAGCTTGCAGTTAGCTGTCTACCTTCCTTGAAAAAGCTATCTGGTTGATGTGCGAAAGCTTGGAATGTTTTATTTCTATTCTACGCCAAGAAATTTCGGATTATTAGTATAGTTATACTATTTTGAGTATAATTGGTGTACAGTTCCTACTTATTGAAAGGTATGGTCACTGGTTGCAGGACCTCATTAATGTAACGTTGGGCTGTCTGAGTGCCTGTATTGAACACCATAGGTGTGTAGTAAACTGCACCCCACACCAGTAGAAGAAATGTCCACACCAGGCCTTTTGGACGTGTGACGCTCGACAACAACCCGTTCTTCTTGGCGCTGACCATGGCGCCCCCACACAGGGATTCGTTGGTCATTTCCTCCAAGACAAAAGCAGGACTCGTCCCTGAAGACCACCTGCTACCGTTCTGCGTAGCTCCATGACATTCTGGCACGTCACCATTGCAGTCTTTGGCGACGATGGAGTGGTGTTAAGGGCAGTCGTCGTAACAGTATGCGTGCGTGTAGTCCTACGTCGTGCAGCCGTCTGCCAATGGTGCTGACACTAATTGGACGATGCATGGAGGGCACCACTGCTCGCTGAATATCCGCAATCGTGGCTGTTGGGTCACTCCGCGCATGTCGGACAACCCGTCGGTCTTCTCTCTACGTGGTTCGACCCCTCCTGCCGCTGGTGCGTGCCTTCTTCTATCCACTGCCACCAACATTATGCTATGGTGATATCTGCACAACCGGTACGGCGCCCAATATGGCGATAAGAACATCCAGTTTCCCGGAGCCCGAAAACGCGGCCCCTCTAGAACTCCTCCAGTTACTCAAATTGCTTCCGAACTTTTCTTCGAGGCATACTTCACTTGCAAAGGATGCCACCAACACAACAGCACGAGTCGGAATGGTAAGCACGTGCAACGGGACGGCCTTATATAGCTGGTCAGGCACAACGCTACGACCCCTTCTTGCTTGCGTCACATGTAACACCTACCCACCAAGTTTCATTATTGTCAGTTGCTTCCTTCTGAGTTCAACAATTTTTCTTGACGTTTAGTGTATATCTCATAAGAAAGCGAATTTAATGCGGAATGTAATACAAAACACTTTATTTTAAAAAATGTATTTTAAACGTCGTTATACACCGAAAGCCACGATAAAGCGTATTTCATAACCTCTCACTATTTCTGTTAGTATTTAGTCGGAAAACCTTTTTCCGCAATAACAGCCTTACAAAGGTGTCCCATGGAGTCAACTAAGTGTTTTAGTTCATCAGGTGTTGTTTTTATTTCCAGTCGTGGCGCAAAGAGTGAGACTTTACTTGCTGAAAGCCTACATATTTTTAAAAATGCTTCAGTGAGTTGCAATAATGATGTACCTAAGTTTATTCCTCCCCCTTGAAGATTGTTGTTTGGTAACGCCTTAGGGGAATCAAAATTTTACCATACTACATAATTTTAAGATTTACCTATGATTGATGTGGACTGACCAATTGTGGACTTTATGTTTCTACTCATGCTCCAATGTCATGTATTATTGACTACGGTTTGTATATATAGCAGTAATTTCTCCCGTAAATTCATTTAAAGGTTTTTGACATATGTGTTTTTAACCATAACCTGGGGATGTCCCAGATGCTGCATCAGCGGTTTGGTCAAATTAAAGTTTTTATCATCCGCTTTGATTTGCAGTTGTGTTTTACATCGTGAAAAGATATAGTGATACTAGCACGACTATTCGCAATTCAAGTTCATCAGGTGTTTTAATGTGAAACCAAGATTGTATAATTGCATCTCTCAATTGTTCATTATTCCTTTGTTGTTTCTGACTAAAACGTTTCTTTAATAGGCTCCACAGATTTTCTATTGGATTCAGGATCTGGCCATTCTAGCTGTGTAATATAATTTTTCTAAAACCACTTTTTACACGCAGCAGCAACATGACAAGTATCTGAATCCTGTTGAAATACACAGGCTTCATTATCCTGAGAAAGATCACGTGCCGAAGGCTTCAGTTTTGGCTCAAGTATAACAATAGTGTATTTTTGCCATTTCATCATCATCATCATCATTGTCAACCATTACCAATCCACTGCTGGACGAAGGCCTCCCCAAGTTTCCTCCACAACGGCCTGTCTTCTGCCAGTCTCCTCCATGTCACTCCCACATACTTTCGAATTTCATCCACCCATCTCCCATGTGGTCTTCTTCTGGGTCTTTTCCTGTCCCTTGGAATCCAATCTAAAATTTCGGCTGTCCATCGATGGTCTGTCCTTCTGGCAGTATGTCTAGCCCATTGCCATTTCAGGGATTTAACTCTGATCATGATGTCTTCCACTCTTGTCATTTTTCGGATCCACGAGTTCCTCTTCCTATCTCTCCTGGTTACACCAAGCATGCACCTCTCCATGCTGCTTTGAGTTGTCTGCAGCCTTTGTATGTCTCTTTTAGTTAAGGTCCACGTCTCTGCACCATACGTAAGCACTGGAAGTATGTATTGATCAAACACTTTTCTTTTAAGACATAATGGCATATTGCTCTTGAAAATTATGCTCTTTCTTCCTAAAGCTCTCCAGGCCAGTTTTGTACGCCGATTAATTTCTTTATCAATGTGACTCTCACTTGATATCTGTTGTCCAAGATAAACGTACGTGTCTGTTATCTCCAGCTTTTCTCCATCAATCGATAAATCTTCATTTCTTGTAAAAGCATTGAACATCACTTTTGTTTTCTGAAAGTTCATTTCTAATCCCACTTCTTTACTTTTATCAGCAAGTTCCTTAATCATACTCTGCAGCTCTGATGGGGTAGTTGCAAAAATGACTACGTCATCAGCAAAACGAAGGTGGGTTAGATAATCTCCATTAATCTTTATCCCCTTGTTTTCCCTGCTCAGCGACTGAAAGACACCCACCAATGTAGCATTAAAGAGCTTCGGAGATATAGTGTCACCTTGTCTCACTCCCTTTCCAACTTTAATGTGTGCTGTATTCTCAAACAGCCGAATCTTTGCACCTGCATTTTCATAGATGTTATTAATAATATTAATGTATGCATCTTCAATACCACAGAATTTCAGAGCCATTGTAACTGCTGATGGTTTCACCGAATCAAAGGCTTTTTAATAATCGATAAAAGCCATGCACAATGGAAGTTCATATTCCCTCGCTCTTTCAATTAGTTCTCTCAGTACGTGGATATGACTATTGTGCTGTAGCCACTCCTGAATCCAGCTTGTTCTATCGGTTAAGCCATGTCCAGTGTTACCTTCAAGCGGTGTGAAAGAACTTTAGTGAAGATTTTATAAACCACTGATAGGAGACTGATAGGTCTGTAGTTCCGAAGATCCTCAATGTCACCTTTTTTATGTAGCAAGATCATTGTAGCGTTGTTCCAATCCTCAGGAATCTTCCCTTCATTAAGGCATCGCGTGAAAATTTGGGCGAGTACTGTTTCGATTTCTCCACTTGCTTCTTGTATGATGTCTACAGTAATTCCATCTTCTCTTGGAGCTTTTCCCCGCTTAATGTTCTTGATTGCATGGGTCTGCCGGGAGGACTGAAAGAACTCTGGTACTGGTACCTTTCATGATGTCTGGAGTACATGTATCATCCCTTTCATATAATTTGGAGTAGAAATCTTTCACTCTTGTCAAAATTTCGCCTCTATGTCTTGTTGCGGAACCATCTTTTTTTCTCAGTGCCATAATCTGTTTTCTTCCTTTACTGAGATGTCCCTTTGCTATCTTTAGGCTTTGGTTGTTTTCAATTGCTTTCCTCACTAGTTCACAGTTGAATTTCCTTACGTCTTCAGTGATACTTTTTCGTACTGTCTTGCATAGCTCTATATATTCCATTTTGGAAGTCACATCTTCTTTAGTTGTCCTCATCTCTCTTGTTTTTTGCATCAACATTTTGGTTTTTCCTGATAATTTGTTCACATGCAACTTGTTCTTAGACCCAGCTAATTTTGTTGCTGTTTCCATAAGAGCTTTGGTTACTTTTCTGTTAACTTCAGAAATATCCACTTCATCTGATGTTAGGCCTTCTAAAGCAGAGAATCTGTTCTTCAGTTTCAACTTGAAGGTATTATGGTGTTTTCTAAGGTTGGTTATGTCAATACATTTTGTTTGTCTTACGAGCTTGCCACGTTCAAGTTTAGTGTTGAGATGCATCTTACATCTCACCAATCTATGGTCACTACCTGTGTTGAACTTGTTTAGCACACTGCAGTCTTCTA
The DNA here is from genome assembly GCA_039090855.1 of Macrothele yani. Lineage (NCBI taxonomy): Eukaryota > Metazoa > Arthropoda > Arachnida > Araneae > Macrothelidae > Macrothele > Macrothele yani. The sequence goes on from CM077026.1 coordinate 52,820,254, forward strand.
TGACGAATTTTTTGTTACACATAATAAAATTAATTTCACTTGTCGTTCCATTTGGATGTCTCCAAGTCCATTTCCTGTGCGGCTTTTTCTTGAAAAAGGAGTTCAAGATGAAAAACCCTTCTGCTTCTGCAAACTCAACGAGAGTATTTCCACGCTGGTTTCTGTTGCCGTGACCGAATTTACCTACTGAAGTTTCATTCTGTTGCCGTTGCCCTACTTTTGCATTGAAATCTCCCACGATTATCTTCAAATGTTGCTTACCTTTATTATTTAGATGACGAATTTCCTCATAAAATTCTTCAATTTCTTCTTCAGGATGACTTGTGGTGGGTGCATAAGTTTGAATTATCTGAGCCTGGTATCTCCTCGAGAGTTGGATAACGAGTCGTGCAACTCTATCAGAGGAACTTTCAACTTCTACACCTTTATCCTTCAGTTTCTTGTTTATTATACATCCAACACCACTAGTTCTGCCAGTATCTGTCCCACGATAGTAGAAGAGATGTTCACTTTTCAGTTCAATGAGATCTTCTCCTTTTCTCCTTACCTCATTTAGCCTGACGATGTCCCACTTGATCTTTTGTAGTTCCTCTTCCAATTCAAGAAGCCTTGAATCAGAAGATAGGGAGCGTCCATTATACGTAGCCAAGGTCAGCATCAGATGGCAGCCTAGTACGGTCCTCCGGGGATTCTTAGCACCCTCTGCCTTCATGTCGCACTGGCCGCTGCCTTGGCCAGGTACATTCCAGCTGCCGGAGACTGAGGGCCAAGAGTTAAGTTGTGGAGTCATTGTGGAGGGGTTAGCCATAACTCACCACGCTGGCCAAGCGGGTTGGTGAGTGCCATTTAAAGTACCATTAATCCCAAATTCTGCCCACACCTTTTGCTATCATGCAACCCAGATCATAAAACTAACTGGATGCATTATGGTAGCTGTAATGCATTCAGGCAGCAAATCTCCATTTCTTTTTTAGCATACTTATGCTATCACTACCAAATGTGGATGTTCTTGTCTCATCGCTCCAAATAATCATGTCCCATTGTTCCTCAGGCATATTAACATGAGTTTTAGCCCATTCTAATCTCTTCCTTCTTTAGGAAATAGAAATGGGTTTTTCCTTGGATTTCTGGAATTTAAATTAAAATCTTTGAGGCTGCGTCCAACAGTCCTAGTACTGATCTTCAAACCACATTGAGACTATCCATTTTTAATTAAATCAGATGATTTTCTTCTGTCATTTAACCGCAGGCTTTTAATTCTTCTATCGCTACATGCTGTTGTGCACCTTTTGCTGCCTGTACCATTTTGGTTTTGAATTGACTGAGTCTTCTGATACTTCTTGCACAGTTCAGAAATACAGTGGAAGCCGGATATAACGCGATCGGTTATACCGCGGAACCAGATATAACGCGTGTCCGATTGTGTCCTCCAAACAAAATACATACATAGACAAATACATACTCAGATTCGGATACACCACGGTTATCTCTATAATGCGGTTATCACCTTGTCTCCGTACACCCGCGTTTGTACCTCCTTAGGCTAGATTTCCACCTACTTTTCTTATAATTTCCTCACAAGTGTAGCCTTTTTCAAGCGTAATTAGTATTTTATATCGCTTTCTAGGTGACCAATCAACTCTTTCCACTCTGTTTGTCATCGTACACAACTTATTAAGTTATCAAGGAATAGAAAAATTCATGAAAAAACCCAGTGGCCAACTTGATGAAACTCACACAACTGAATAGCAGTTGTTATTTGCTCTGATACCTAGAAATGAGAAATAAGTCATACTAACACCTTACCTTATTGGTGCCATGCTGTGTCATAATAACACATGATTAGCTCGCAGAACAATCAGTCACATTGGTCACTTTTGAGGTAAAGATATTCACTTCTTGTTACATAAGGTAGTTGAGGGTTTTTTTTTTTTTTTTGGTTATTTGGCTATAACATTTGATAAAACAAAGATAATTCAACAAAGTTTATTGTATGACATTCTGCATTAAATTATTTTTCTAATGATATGTCATTTTATGGCATTATTCTAAAATACGCTGTTATGAGCCATCAGACCTCAGAAATACACATTTCTTTAACGGTTTGCACAGTTTTGGCCACTAGTGTATATACACTGGTGGAAAGTGAAAAAGAACACCAAGAAGGAGTCGACTGATACCAACGAAATTTATACAGCATAATAATGGAATACAGAGGATAACGTGATCAAAACATTATGGCAAAATACAGCTGTATTTGCTGGTAAACTGAAAAATAACATTTCCATGTACCATGGTTAGTACGAGGTTGAACCGCCATGAACTGCGCCACACTGTGCAATTCTGGCATGGAGTCTGTCGTACAGATGTTGGATGAAAGTTTGGGGTATTGAGTTTCAAGCATCTTCAACCTGGACGCATAAATCGGGGATGGTCGTGGCTGGCCGTGGAGACCGGATAAGTCGTTTTCCAATAAAATCCCACACGTGTTCAATAGGGGACAAATCCGGTGCACGTGCAGGCCATGGAAGTTGTCTCACACCCTGAAGAGCATGTTGCGTTGCACGTGCAGTGTGTGGGCGTGCGTTATCTTACTGGAAAACACCACGATGGACCGACCTTACAAATGGCACAACAACGGGCTAAATGATGTTGTTGATGTAGGAGGTGCTGTTTAACGTACCCGGTACAAACACTAGTTGTGTACGGGAGTGATAGCTGATCGCTCCCCACACCAGAAGACCAGGTGTAGGCCCTGTGTGTCGCTGGCGGATGCAAGAAGGGTGGAGACGCTCCCCTGTGCGTCTGCGAACACGCATATGGCCATCGGAGGCTCCCAAACAGAATCTGCTTTCATCGCTGAACACGACAGATCACCATTGCGTTTTCCAGCGCAGACGTTGTCGACACCAGTGCAGCCGTTTCTGACGGTGGGCTGGAGTCAGAGGTGCACATGCCAGAGGCACACGTGCACGTAGTCTTGCATCCAGTAGACGGTTGCGGATTGTTCGCACAGTCACCTCAGGTGCAACGGCTGCTCGGATTTGCGTCGCAGTGGATGTTCTGCTTGACAACGCCGCTCTTCTTATGCGTGGATCGGTCCGCTCATCAGTCCATCTGTGACTCCCGGTTCCACGTCTTCTCGTGTGGGAATGTACCTCGGACCATCTACGCCACCATCGTACCACAACCGATACTTCCCGTCCAATTCGCTCCGCAATGCGAAGATACGACCACCCGGCCTCGCGGAGTCCAACTAGACGACCTCGCTCAAAGTCTGATAACTGCTGAAATCGTACACCTCTTCCATGTCCAGGCATTGCAGCTTCTTTAGGGTCTTCGCACGTGTCCGTACGCCGACGACTGATTACATTCACTTCGCCGTACTCCTTAAATACCGCCGACGATAATTTGCATATTATGCCGTGCTGTGGCGTAAGCGCTCACCGGTTGGTCCCGAAATTAACATCACACCTACGTAAACTCGACCCTAACCCTATTAACATATGTAAATTTCATGATCGTTCGCCAATTCCTTTTTGGTGTTCTTTTTTCACTGTCCGCCAGTGTATAAATGCATGGATCACGTTTTGTTCCACGCATTCTGATTCATTCTGCAACTTCTTCTAAAATTAAATGGATTTTTTGTTCTTTAACGACAAAGCTGACGTAACGATACCAAGTAATTAGAAAGAAACATAGTGTTTCTCAAGTTTAATATTTTTTTGACTTCCTTGACTATTTTAAGCTTAGCTTTGCTTTGTCGATGTATCTCCTCTCTTCTCTTACGAATACTAAATGAATTATTCGATGAAAACATAAATGCTCCTTCCTGTCTTGCACTACGAAGGCCATTCAGCCTTTTTCTTTCACCTTCAAAGACGATGATTGGCTAAAAAATCACATCACGGTTCCTCATGTTTCGCAGTTGATAAGCCATTTTTCTGTTCTCTGAAGGTCAAATTCGTTACCAGATCTATTAGAAACAATACCGTTTACTTTTGCAATTCCCTGACTCCTGAAGTGTAAAAAATTGGAATCACTAAAATTTCTTTCGTAACAGAGAATTTACTCTCTTTCTGTAAAACCTTACTGCGAATACGCCGAATTTACTGCAATATACATTATGGAAGTACAAATTTGTAAAGGGTCTGCGTCTTTTTTACGCTTTCCAACCGTAGGTTGAAGAAGCGTATATGCTCCAGCTTTGTCCGTCCGCACGATAACTGGCGTAAAAATGGCTCGATTTCAATGAAATTTTAGTATGTGGTAGGGGACCACCTAGGGACGACCCCTATTGAAAATGGGACAAATGGGGTCAAAGGTCATGACGTAGGAGTGGAATCATTCCATTGCCTTTATACGCCATAACTTGCGTAAAAATGGTTCGATTTCAATGAAAGTTTACTATGTGGAAGGAGACCGCCTGGGGACAAACCCTATTTAAAATGGGTGAAGTGGGATCAAAGGTCAGGACATAAGATCCGGATGCATTGCCCTTATGCGTCATAATTTGCGTAAAAATGGTTCGATTTCGATGAAATTTCAGTATGTAGTAGGGAACCACCTGGGGACGAACCCTATTGAAAATGGACGAAATGTGGTCAAAGGTTAGGACATAGGATTGCGATCTTTTCCATTGCCCTTATCCCATATTATTAAGGTGGACGTCAAGTAATTTTGCTTCCTACACTTCCAATGGAAAAAGTTTTGTAAACATTTCTTTCACAATTAATGTGTTCCCAAGGATGAAAATTTGAACATCGATTAAAATAACTTCATATTATAACTTGGAAAACTTAATATGTTCTAAAACATAACCATAATCATATTAAAAATCAATAACTTTTCCTTTGGTTGTGTTGAAACCAGAGAAAAGATGGCGCGACCTGTACTTTGATGACCTCAGTGGGCAAAAAATGTTGGATTGCATAATTACGGTTATGGTTTAGAAAATATTAAGTATTCCAAGTTATGAAATGATGCTATTTTAATCAATGTTCAAATTTTCATCCTTGTGAACGCATTAATTCTCCAGAAAAAAGATGGCGCGACCTGTGCTTTCATGATGTCAGTAGACAAACAAATGTTGAATTGCATAATAATGGTTATGTTTTAGAAAATATTAAGTATTGCAAGTTATAAAATGAAGATATTTTAATCGATGTTCAAATTTTCATCCTTGGGAACGCATTAATTGTAAAGAAAATGTGCACAGAGGTTTTTCCATTGGAAGTATAGGAAGCAAAATTACTTGACGTCCACCTTAAAGTAGCAATTCTTCTATATTTTTGTATATACACTTTATTTTGAAAACAGCTCTAAGAATTTTGATGAAAGTCGTTAGCCTACCGTTTTCTGGTACTAGAAATCGATTTAGCTTAATCTCGACTTTAGGAGAATTCGTTCAGTGGATTAAATAACCACCCCGAATTATAATGTTTTTAGTGATGGCGTTGTTCCATTATTCCATTAATGTTACCAATGCTTAGAAATCTTATGACGTCACAATCTCGCCACGTTTGAGAATGTTGGCGCGCGGTCACGCCATCTGTCTCATTACGTCACGCGTTGTGTGTTGATCCTATTAAAGCTTTATGACGTCACACTTGCGGTGAGCGATGGTCGCGATTCCCATCTGCCTCATTACGTCACGCGTTGTGTGATTGTGTCCGTCCGCACAATAACTCGTGTAACAATCGTTCGATTTCGATGAAATTTTAGTATCTGGTAGAGGATCGTACCCTATTTAAAGGGAAGGTACCCTATTTAAAGTGAACGAAATGGGGTCAAAAGTCAGTACATAGGAGCGGGATCCATTCCACTGCTGTTATGCGTCATAACTAACGTAAAAAAGGTTCGATTTCGATGAAATTTTAGTATGTGGTAGAAAACCACCTGGCGACAAACGTTATTGAAAATGTGCGAAATGGGGTCAAAGGTCAGGACATAGAAGCGGAATCACTTCCATCGCCATTATGCGTCATAACTTACGTAAAAATGCTTCGATTTGGATGACATGTTAGTATGTTGTAGCAGAGCCGTAGCGAGGGGAGGTGGGCAGCAGGGGCGGTCGCCCTGGGCACCGAGCTAAAGGGGGCGCCATCGAGACGTAGATTTTTTTATATAAATGCAAAAAAATGTGAAATTAATTTATACACGTAATTAAAAAAATGTATAAAATTTAAACTTCTTTATGCTTTAAGAATAAAATGGCGACCAGATGAAACCTAAATTGAAGGAGAACTCCAATCGTCCGAACGCCAAATATTCGGATCGATTTGGCTTGGGTGTGACAGTACATTTTAGTTGCTATGTTTATGAAACATTTGAGACGCGCGCGCAGCGGCTAGTGTAGGCCAGGACTTTAGAGGGGAAGAGCTAGTACGCCCCTTTGAAGTGCTGAACACCGACCCGTGTCTGAAAGGTTAGGTAAAAAATGGGAAGTGTACTTGTTTCTACGTCATCACGCTGGCCTTCTGGCTCAGCTCAGTTCCCTCCAGGACAGAACTTCCCTCTGTTATGACGGTGATTTACGCTAGCACTTTTTCTTGGTGTATCATATTTGTTTCACGTTGTATTTTATTTAAGTTGTACACTGAAAACCCAAACTGATGCTCTTAGCGTGAAGAAACAGATTTTAAAATGGACACCAGAAGACATATCAAGATACATTGTAATTCCAGCACTTTACTTCAAATCATATAATTTTTTATTTTGAGATCAGAAAAGTATATTTGCTATATTAAGCAAAATACTTTTTAAAGAAAGAGCATGCATAACAGAAAATGTTCATTTAAAATTATTCAATTTATACTATAACATCAATGTTTTCCGATTTTTAGGCCCCCAAAAATCATGAACTTTTGTTTTCCAAAAAGATAATTTTTGATATTTGAGTGCGCCTTGCAGTAGATGACACACTGTAATCGGGTAAATACGTAGTAACTTTGACTGAAAGTGCCTTTCATGTGGTGCTCTGACAGAAAGCTCCCAGGCTTTTGGTCAGTGCAGGTACGTCATCGACCACGGCTGCATGTCTCAGGGGGTGAAATGTAGGCAACGGGTGCTGTGACCTTCACGGCCTCCTCTGTCCATGATCCATCACTCTTTACGTATATTGAGAACGAATGACGGATGGCGACGATTCGTCCACAGGGAAGCCTACAGTGCGCATGCGCGGAACAAACATTACTCAGTTAAGGTTGCGACAGTTTAAATGCAATATTTGCCGTGACACTGTGACGACATTTGTTTGCTTAACGTTGTCTGTATAGCTTGATTGATTGAGTAGCGCGCTGAATTAGTGCACTGTGCCACGTGACGTGCGTGTGTGTGTCGAAACGGGACCTACAAAGTTGTCTGGAGCACAAGGCAGAAAACGAAAAAAACAACAAGAGGCGGATAACGCAGTCCAAGCCAAGCAGTGGCAAAAACTGGGATGGGTAAAGAAGGTGGATCCCTCAACCGCTGCGCTCCCACTACCGCAAGTGATTGAAAGTAAGCCATCTACATCAACACTTTTAGAAAATGAAAACGTTACTGAAGTAACTGATAATATAACTGGTAGTGCTAGTGTGCATTCAGATGATTCTACACCTTATTTTAACCCGTCCTTTCCAACATTGAGTCCTTATGAAGGCGTACAGGAACAGTATTTGGAAGATGAACAAACCAAAATTCAACTTAATTTTAATGATCCCAAAACATGGCCTGATATGAATGCCCGTGTGAGAAGCTTGTTAGTTGAACGCGGTCCAGAACAAAATAGAAATAGTAATTTTCTTTTATCAATTAATGCAGAAAAAAGGCATTTTACGGGAAACTAGTTCCACAAAAAACTTTTGAATGGAGAAAATGTAGAGCGGGATTGGTTAATTTACAGTGAAGCAACAAAAGTTATTTATTGTTTCCCTTGCATGCTATTTGGAAAGCATTTGAAATCACGTTTGGCAAATCCAAAAGTGGGATTTTCTGAGTGGAAAAAATTACACCCTCGAATTCCAGAGCATGAAAATTCTGTAGAGAACCGTGAGTGCTATGTTTCCTGGAAAAGCTTTGAAAAAAGGATTAAAGAGGGCTGTGCAATTGATACTGAACTACAGCAAATGATTACAAAAGAAAAAAGAGAAATGGCGGCACATTCTCAGAATCATTGTCGATTGCATTTTGTTGTCTTCAGTCAACAACTTGGCCTTTCAAGGTTCAAGTACAAAGATAGGTGAAGACAAATGTGAATTTTTTTACATTTGCTAGAGTTTGTTTCTCATTATGATAAACAGCTAAAAGAGTATATTACCATAGCCAAAGAAAAACCAGGAATTCCAAATTACCTTTCCCCAACAATTCAAAACGAGTTCATCAATTTAATAGGTGACACTGTACGCCAAGAAATACTAAAAGACATAAGAGAGGTAAAATATTTCTCAATTTCATTTGATTGTACACCAGATGTAGCCCATCAGGAACAAATGTGCCAGATTATTAGGTACTTGAAAGTTTCAGAGGATGTTTGCTCTATTAAGAAAGTTTCATCGATTTCATAAAAACTACTGAAACGACTGGGGCTGGTTTTACCGAAGAAATTCTACAAAAAATAGAAGCCGAAGGGCTTGACATTCGTAATTGCCGAGGGCAAGCATACGATAATGGTTCAAACATGGCGGGGAAGTATTTAGGAGTCCAGGCCCGTATACAAGCAATTTGCAGCCATGCACGTTTTATGCCATGTGCTGCTCATTCATTGAACTTGGTTGGTGTTCACGCTGCTGGAGTCTCTTCAGATATTATCACATTTTTTGCCACAGTGCAAGAACTGTACAAAATATTTGCTCACAATGTCAAAATGTGGGAAATATTATCCAACAAACTTTCTACCCCTCTCAAGCGTCACTGTGATACAAGATGGGCATCCAAATACTCTGCTGTTCATGCACTTTATTCACAGCTTGATAAAGTCCTCGAAGCCTTAGAGGAAATTTCTGACAACCCTCAATTCCATGATGACTGTTTATCAGTGGTTAAAAATCTTCTGAAACAAATTAATCATAAGTTTGTTTGTTACTCTGTTATGTGGGACAAAATACTAAATCAGATCTCCCGCGTGAATGAACAACTACAGCGCAAAGATGTGACCGTGGACTGTGCAGTTAGTCACTTGACAGGATTGAAAGCTGCTTTACAAGACATCCGGGATACAGGGATTGATGTTATACTGGGCGAAGCATCCGACACCTGTGCCGCAACATCTCTTGACGGCTTCTTCGAGAAGAAAAGGGCAAGGAAGAGGAAACGACTGACATTGGTAGAAAGTGAGGACACTGTTTTGACAGGAAAACAAAGGTACAGTAGGACTTTTATGCGGTTTTGGACAAAGTCTTAGAACAAATGGAATGGCGTTATAAATGTTTGATTGAAGTGTTAGATGACTTTAATTTCTTAACGGGCAAGTCTTTGCAATCTATGACCGTAGAAGAGTTAAAGGCTAGTGGAATGCGCTTAGCAAATAAATATGATAAGGATCTGGATGTTACTGAAATAGAGGGGGAAATAGCTAGTTTTAAGTTTCAGGCCACTTCTTTATTTTAAAAAAATCAGGATTTTTCAAAAGCAACCTCTCTTGACCTATTAAATTTAATCCACCAAATGTCTCTTGCTACATCTTATCCAAACTTAGTAATAGCATTCAAAATATTCTTAACATTACCAATTACTAATGCGTCTAGTGAACGAGGTTTTAGTAAGCTGAAAATAATAAAAAATTACTTAAGGTCATCAATGGGACAAGAGAGGTTAACGCACCTGGCAATTCTGTCAATAGAAAAAGATATTGCTAAAACTATTAATTATGATCAAATAATAAATGATTTTGCTGCTGTTAAAGCTCGAAAGGTACATTTGTAAATATAAAATCATTCTGTTAAGGCTTAAGCATAATTTTAAACAAATGCTACTTGTACTTATTTTTTCAGTTGTTCATAAGCACTTGAGGTAGCAATTAATTATAAATAAAAAGTATTCTTCATTCAAACTATGTTCAGTGTTTTTTCTTTCTTCAACAATCCCTATTGAAGCTCACATAGTCACCACAGGCTATTGAATAGGATTACCAATATAAGTTATTTTTTTTTAAATATTATATTATGAGCAATATTTTATACAAAAAAAAATTATATTTTATTACTATTTCATACAATTAGCGAATTATATACGGGACAATAATTGCAAATAACAATAAAAATCGCAATATTTTTTTTATACAGGTATTGTACTATATCTGCAAACAGGTATATAATAAAATCTGACACCATTACCTGTTCCAGTTGGACTGGGGCATGGGGCGCCAATTTTACTGCTTGCCCCGGGCACCAATACCTCTAGCTACGGCCCTGGTTGTAGGGTCTTGCCTGGGGACGAATTCTATTGAAAATGGGCGAAATGGGGTCAAAGGTTAGGACACAAGAGCGGGATCTATTCCATAGCCCTTATGTATCATAACTTACGTAAAAATGCTTCGATTGCGACAAAACTTTATCATGTTATTTCGGAGGTATACCAAACTGGTTCTGTTGAATATCATTGAAATGGGATCAAAGGTCAGGGCACAGGACCCAGATTTATTCCACAGCCATTATTCTCATAACTTGAGTGATAACTTGAGTAATGATTTCTGGTATGTTGTAAAGCGTATTATAATCAATGCATTGCATGATTTTACTAACTTGTTTTCTTAAACAGGAAGTTGTTCGAATCTCGAATTAACGAAATTTTGCTGTACGTTCGTGAAAAGGAATAAAATCTCCGGAAAAAAAGAAAACGATTATCTCAGATTAAACGAAGAGGAAATCTACCCAGGAACAGACCCAGGAAATCTACACCTCCTGTAGGGCACACTTCCATTTAAGTATGCATACTATCACACAGGCATAACTTCAGATTTTGGGCCCTATAAGCAGTAGCTTGAATTGCACACTTATAGTAAAGTGTTTAATAGTCAACTACTGACTAATACACACTTAATAGTAAATTACTGACTATTGTGGAATAAGTTGTACAAACAGGGTGCTGAAAAACATCACGCGCCAGTACGGATGCATGTGTTGGTGGACCAGGTGTCGGCAGTTTGCCGCTGAGAAATACACACATTTCTCTACCGCCTCTGTTAATATAGGCAAGAAAAAAAAAGTGGAATCATCATGTACCACAGACGTAGGAAAGGGTGCGCGGTGTAAAATATATTTTCTTAAACTTGCGGGATTTCTCAAAATATCCACATGAGATGGAAGCTGTAAATTTACTACGGCGTCATCAAGCTGATACCAATGGTAGTCATTTGAAAAATAAAATAAAAATAATAAGGAAATTACAGTTGTGTGCAGAAGTATTGCATCACTTGCAAAATCCGTTAATTTTTTAGTTTAACTCTTTTTTAGCACGTCGTTTGTAAAAGAAGATCGTGCTTATAATACGGGTTTGTCCGTACGTCTGATTGAAAAATTATTTTTGCATTGGAAAGCTTGAAATATGCGAATGATGATCCTTCATTTAATTTTTTTTTTACGATGTACAATTTCTCCACTAGATAGCGTAAATGCAGATGATGTCGAATTCAAAAATACGTTTTATTCCACATATTTGCTTCTAAACATCCGATTGAAAAAATCCTTTTATCTTTCAATTCAATTTATGTTGAAGAGTATTTTAGATATAGTTACTTTTTTAAATTACGCATAGATTTTCCGCTAGGGGGCGCAAAAGTAAATTACATTTTTTTCGATAACTCTTCTTCTAAAACTCCGATTTGAAAAATGTTTTCTTCAACGGATACAACGCCTGATGAAAAATATTTTGCACACAATTTCAAATTTTTGGTAAAGAATACTTTAGCCTTAATTTCTGCTTCTGTTGTATTTACCGTAAAATCTGAGCTTCTAAAATATCGATTGAAAAAATTATTTCGTGGACTGATGCCACTCACATCGATAAACCTTCTCGGAATATTTTCTTCTTAAAATATTCCACAGTTTCTCCGCCAGGGAGCGTAGATGAATATCTTATTTTCGTCAATATCTCTACTTCTAGGAGTCCGATATGAAAAATTCCTTCTTTGTTGGATAGTGTTTCAGTGTGACACGTTTTTCATATAATTTCAAAATGTTCAAGTAATTCATAGACTGGTAAATTGCGGGATTCAGAAGCAAAAATATAGGGGGAAACGCAAAGGTAAATTGCGTTTCCCCCTATATCTCTGCTTCTGAATCTCCGATTTGAAAAATTCTTTCTGCACCGGATACAGCTCCTGATGGGAAATCTTTTGCACATAATTTCTAATTTTTGTAAAAAATGGTTTGGCCACCAGGTGGCGTAAGTTTTAATTTTCGCTTCTGATGTATTTGCAGCAAAATATGAGCTTCTAAAATCTCGATTGAAAAAAAGTCGTTTGTTGACCGATACTACTCATATCGACAAATCTTTTAGGAACATTTTCTTCTTGAAATAATGCATCGTTTATACGCCAGGGGGCGTAGATGTATATCTTATGTTTGTCATTATCTCTACTTCTAGGAGTCCGATTTGAAAAATTCCTTCTTTGTTGGATAGTGTTTCCGATGCAAAATGTTTTTCTTATAAATTCAAAATTTTCAAGTAAATCATAGGCTTTCCTCTAGGAAGTACAAAGGTAAATTGCGTATTCTGCGTTATTTCTGCTTCTAAATCTCCGATTTGAAAATTTCTTCCTGTATCGCATACAAGACCTGATGGAAAATATTTCACACATAATTTCTAATGTTTGGTAAAGAATGGTTTGGCCACCAGGGGGCATAAGTGTTAAATTCTGCTTCTGATGTATTTGTAGCAAAATCTGGGCTCCTGAAAACTCGACTAAATTTTTTTTCTTGGACCGATACCGCTCATATGGAAAAACCTTTTGAGAATACTTTCTTCCTAAAAAAATGCATGGTTTTCCCACCAGGGGACGTAAAGTCACATTTTATTTTTGTCGATATCTCTGTTTCTAAGAGTCCGATTTAAAATAATATTTCGGTGTTGGAGAGCGTTTCTGGGGCGAAATGTTTCTCATATAAATTCATGCTTTTGTTAACGCACAAGTATGCAACCAGAGGGCGTAAGCTCACGATTCCGTTTACAGCAATATCCGAGGGATTAAAAACCGGATTGAAAAACTTCTTTCTTCCGTCATATGCTATTGCTTTCCATACCGGTTCCATTGACTTTGAATAGCTTTGAAAAATTTAATTTGCGTCAGAACGGATTCAAGAGACGTGCTTATTACACCCGAAAATTCGGAGTCATCTTTCTTGTTTAACTAACTAATTTTCCTAGTTATTTCATCATTTATATATTATGAGATGCCAAATTTAATAAAAATTTCAAAAATGTCTTAGTTTTTCCTGTAGCTACTTCTGTTCTTCAGATACATTACAAAAATTATGTCCAAGCCGAAATTATTATGAAACAGACAATTGATTCAGTATTTATGTTTACAGCAATAATTCGTTTTTGTAATTCATAAGGTATGAAATAGCATTTAAATGCAGCCACACAAGTCATAGTAAAGCAATCTCCTCCTAACAGTAGATGTGCTAACAGTAACATCAGTCACTACATACCATCTTTGAAGCAATTCAGGTGAATTGAGCCATCTGTCTGCGAAACTTAGCTTTCTAAGCACTCTGTCCTGCGTGGTTGTAGTGGATTTGGGCCTTCCACTGCGACGCATATTTTTAATATCACTAGTGTCTTTTACCTTCTTCAGTTGCCTAATAATTGTAGATTGATTACATCCCATCCTTTTAGCCATTTGCTTTGAAGAATATTCCTCTTCTCGCAGAACAACTATTTTTACTATGTCCGCTGTGGACAATTCTGCAGTTTTGACAATTATTGAGAATGTACGCAAATTATACCGTAATAACAAAAAGAAGCGACCACTACAATGCTGTAGTAGCTCTGCTTAAACATTATAAATAGGCTGGAATAGGATTAGGATAGCATTAATCCTTTAACGACCATTACGCCCAAAACGCCCCAACGTACAAACGGCCACAGCCGCCCGAAACGCCTGTCTAAAGTGAGTCAGAATTCCTACCCTTACCTGTTCTTCAAATTTTCACGACCTATGAGGTATGATCAGGAGGCACCCTAAGTCACCATTGTTGTTATCAAACAAAGAAGTGAACCAACAAACAGTTTTGGGAGCTATGGTATTTGGAGTGATAAACGATTTTTGGGTCGTGGTCGTTAAAGGGTTAAGAAGCAGCCAATCAGGTAAAATAATGTCAATGATTGGCTGTAACAACTGATACGCAACTAACGCGAATTTCAATGTGTTTGTCAAACACCATTCTTTATTTCATATCTTACAAACAGAAGTTGCTACAGGAAAAACTAAGACATTTTTGAAATCTCCATTAAATTTGGCATCTAATATCATATAAACAATGAAATAACAATGAAAATTATTTAGGTGAAAAAGAGTTAACTTAAAAAATTCAAAAATATTGAATAAAAATATTGCATCACCAGCCAAAATTCACTGTTTTGGCTGGTGATGCAATATTTTTCCACACCACTGTACATAATACGATTATGAAATCCAATCACAATCGTCTTCCCAACAGCTCGGCGAAATGGCTATGATGGAAAACATGAGACCATCGTTGCCAGAACCGGGAGTACTCGTCGGAGACGTAATTACTTCCTGTATGAATATGAAATCTGTCATAATAGGAACTACATCGCATTCGCAGATGGGGGAAACTTTTCCCTTCTATTAACAGTACAAATTCATAGTATTTTATAGACATAATGTAGAAAGAAAGCTGCCATATAATCACGTTTCTGAATATCCTGATCCAATAAATGATCATTTAAGTCGTAAAACTCTGGTGCAGGGTTTTGTTTGGCTTTGTTGTAATTACACTATTAATATCGTTACTCACCCAACTAAATATTTAAGCTCACGGTGGTCGTTAAAAATCCAAACAAACAAACAAAATATTTACACCACGATATCTCGTACTCCATCCGGCATCATGAAATATCCTTTGCAAATTCTCATTTTTTTCATTAGAAAAAAATGGAAAAAAACGTTTTCCGCAACTCACTTATAAACGTGGAAAGAGCGATGACTTCTGTTTGATGTTTGATGCCCCAGTAGCTCAAGAGACTCCAGCAATTCTCTTGGGTCCCTCGGTTGTCTGGAAACTGTTTCTACAAATGCCATTTTACCAGCCAATTTAAGCGTCGTTTCTCCCTGGAGGTACTCAGTTATTTCCAACATACACTATATTGACAAAAGTCACCGGACACACCTCCATTATGAACTGATCTGCTGCGTTGTTAAGATGCGCGGTACAGCTGCAAACGGTACAAAAACAAGCTTGCAGCTTACCGCGATCATATCCCACTGTGAGGTTGAGTGGAAATGTCGCAGCGGGAGAGAACTGACTTTGAAAAAGGAAAGAATGTTGGGTGTTAGTGGGTTGTCCATAAGAGAAACCGAGAAGCGTTTAAACATACCCAAGCCAACTGTTTTGGGTGCACTAAATAAGTGAAAGGCACATGGCATGCCTGAAACAGCAAAACGTACAGGCAGACCAAAGAAAATCAGAGATAGAGGACGTCAAAGCTTCAGGCGAGTCATTACATCAGATAGACGGAGTACTGCACAAGACCTCAGTATACAAATGAGTAAAAATGCTGGAACCTCGGTATGTACACGTACCATTTGCAGATAACTTCATTCCATGGGTTACCGTGGTTGTGCGGCTGCTCATAAGCCTTTCATCTCCACTTGGAATGCTACTCGTCGTTTAGCATGGTGTAAAGAACATTTATCGTGGACCGTAGATCAATGGAAACGGGTCCTATGGACTGATAAATTCAGACACATGATCCATCAGTCTGATGGCCGTGTGTGGGTATGGCAGCAGCCTGAGGAACGATATTTACCACAATGTACTGTTCCTACGGTCAAGTTTGGAGCTGGAAGTGTACTCATGTGGGAGTGTGTTTCGTGTTATTGTCCCGGCCCATTGGTTATTGTGGACAAACCTATTAACCAGCACGTCGACTTCGATATTCTGGACAATTATGCCCAACCAGCTCTGTGGCAATACTATGGAACCGAGCCTTGTTGGTACCAGCAGGATAATGCACCGAGCCGTAAAGCAATGACTGTTACAGCGTGGTTTGACGATAATTCTGTATCGTGTGTGGACTGGCCGGCACAAAGCCTTGATCTTATTTCTATAGAGCACCTATGGGATGAATTAGAGCGCCGCATAAGAAGTTTGGAACCGAGGCCTACTACTGAGCAACAATTAGCGGCAGCATTATGTACTGAATCGAAGCATATACCTATCGCTGTGTTCCAAAACCTTGTCGAAAGCATGTCTCGAAGTGTCAGTGCATGCATTAAGGCCAAAGGTGGACCAACACCGTACTAATGTATGTCAATAAAGGCTATGTTGTGTTTCTCTTCTAGGTGTCCGGTGACTTTTGTCAATATAGTGTATTTCTGGCATTAATAGAGTTAAGTTTTTCCATATAAGTCAGAATCAATGAGTTGCTGAGTTTTGCGTTTCACAATCTCTACCGAGCCCATTTCGAAGTAGAAGCAACGGCTTCCAATACAGAAGAATGAATCTCTGCATAAGATAGCATATGTGGAATTACATTATCGTCTTAGCTGCTAGACAAGTGTGGATATCATAATTTATTTGTAGTTTCTGACACTTTTTTGCTGATTGTGTGTCCGAAGCGATACGCTTCATAGTTATCGACGTAGCGGTAACTTCCGTTTCAACATTGGACACTTCAAGATTTTCCGCATTTGAAGATGCGATATGAAACCCCACAAGTAATGCACTTGTCCCCCTGGAATTTCACTTGGTAACAATACCTTTGTTGGGGCTTTCAACTGAACAACCGTTGGGGGCCCATACTCAGCATCAGTAATGGCAACAAGATCAGCCGGAGTAGGTTATTTATGCTATAGTGATACACTGCCAACAGTGATCGGAAATGTCATGTCTTCTCGAATAGCTGGTTCGTCTCCCTTTATCGTTTGTGACAAACGTATGTGCTGTTTAGGAGGAGAATATGCCTCTAAAGCTTTCAGCATGCGTTTTACAAAATCAACCAATATGTACCTAGTCTTACCATAAATACTGTTACAAAGTATTCAATGAAATAACAAAAGAAATTTAAAGATATTTTAATATACCTGTGATATGACTAAGTACTGCACTTGTGAATACATGGCACCAATCACTTTTCAAAATGGCATCCTTTTGCCTTCACACAGTCCTTCAGTCTCTTTGGCCACTCATCAATAGCTTTACGCAGGGTCTCCACAGGGAAAGCTACTACTGCCCGCACCAAAGCGCGTTTGAGACTGTCAATACTTGGGTGTCTCTTTCTGCAGGCCATGTCCTCCAGTGTGGCCACAACTTATAGCCCAATAGATTGTAGTATGGACTGTTTGAAGGCCAATCAGCTAGAGGAATGAAGTCTGGCAAATTCGCCTGAAGCCACTTAGGGACTGGCTTGGCATTGTGGAAAGTAGCGGAATGCTGCTGAAAGCTCCACTGTGGGTTTTGGAAGAGGGTGTGACTCACATTTTTGACCTCTGGCTGCAAAACCCTGTCCTGGTAGACTTTGGCGGATGTTTTCACTCCTTTCTCACAGAAATGGAGCTCCTTGGTACATTCGCAGGAGACTCCCTACCAAACCATGACAAAAGCAGTATGCTGGCCACTCATAATCCTTGGAGCTTTCTCCTGAGCTTCTTGGGAGGTTAACGCATACACCCTATCATTTTGGCGGTTGAAAGCTTCTTCAACAGTGAAACTTCTTTCATCAGAGTTTTAAAAGGATCTGTATGTGGCGATTGTCTTCTTAACGCTGCAGTAAACGTTTCGCTTTTAGCACTCTCTGCTGCTTCAGTTATGGGGTAAGGAAGGGCCCTGTACGCCTTTGTTAAGCTCTCACCCTTAGGTCAGTCCGCAGAACGAACGCTTGACATCGACATTCTTGAAATGTTCAGCTCACGAGCCATCACTGATTATTTTCTGACAGCATTTCGTTGAATACGGGCTGCACCTGCTTTTACCAGGTGCTAAGTCCTCACGGTAGGCGGCCGACCTTTTCTAGGTCGGTCAGCGACAGTTCCAGTCTCAAGAAACCTTTTTATGGTCCGGTAGGCAAAAATTCGGCTGATTTTCAGCTTCTTCAGCATGTTGAAATCTCCGAAGCTGATTTTCCAATTTAGTGAAACGCTATTACAGCAACACGATTCTCATGATCGCCCCACTCCATGGCAAGTACTTCACGAAACACGTTATCTTTTCTGTGACTGAATGCACAATGATTCACTAGCTGTTTCATGCCTCCTGGCTGGTCGGTGACGTTGCACATCGTTTGCGCGCAATCTGTTGAACGTTTGTAATAGGTTATAAAATGTTCCTCGCTGTGGAAGCTATGCGGTGGAAGAAACAATTGTGTGTCTTAATGGTGCATCTGTAAATGATACTGGTAGGCACAAAGCAATACAGAAGATACATTTAACGGTTCGGGAACACAATAATAACATTGGAATGCTGCAGGGCTCAGGCGTGGTAGATGTTACAACAGCTGCTAATGTATTCCAAAGTGTGATAAGTCAGCACCATGGCTTTGTCAAGAGCAAAAGTGATGATACAGGACTGCTGGCGTGGTTTATTTTATGTATCGTGGTAGACGCCAACTCATCAGAAGAATCGGTTGCAGGTTCCTGTCATTAGAGCAGGGAAGCAAATAAATACGTAGTTAGACAAACTGAATGTAATGACAAATGATCTCGACTACACTTCTCTTTATTCTTCAGATTGGGGTAGAAAAGGGGAATATTGGTTAGCCAAAATAAATGGTATATACTTCCAGTGGGAGATGGATGTTATGGACGGCTTTCTCTGCGTTTTTCGCGCCAAATCCTATCTTTTCTCCGTCCCACCGAAGATCTCCAACTGGAGTCCCTTTATGACTGCCACGTCCAAATCCCTTTCACTCTCTGTCTCCTTGACGTAAGAAATTGCACTCTTAATTGCTTGCTCCTATTTTCCCCGTCGGTCTCTGAGAGAAAGTCCGACGATGGCTGGTGGATAGGGGGTGTCCTTTTAAATGAATCTGTGCTAAGCGCCCCTCTGACTGGGGAGTGAGTTGTCGTTGGCCCACAAAATAACAAAAGTTACAATTTAAATAAAATTTGAATAATTCCATATAACAGGACGAGTAAGAAGTGGACGTCCCAGTACAACTACACAGCCGGGAACTTCCTTTATTTAGGGGTTTAACGACCACCGCAAGCTGTATTCGGCCGTCCCTAATTTAGGGCCACTCGTTCTAGGGAATGGAGAGAGCAAGTGTTGTAAGACAACACACCACCTTCTGCGGAACTCGAATTCGAACCCCGTCCCATTCAGACGAACAGTCAGGAGGCAGTGCTTAGACTATTGCGCCACAGGGACGGCTGGGAGGAATCTATATCTCATAATAAACTCCCGTAGAAGCCTAAACATGTCAGCCATCACATACCGAATGCTCCGTGAAGTGCCACCGGCGTCGTGGTAAGTTAACAAACGATCTACCATTGACTCTCTCAGGAAAGTTTATATGATCGAGATGTTCATTGTACCGAATACCACAGTTTGCGGAACCTGGCGATAAAGATGTAAGTGGGCGTGACAATACTTTTTGTGGCAGGAAAACTGCCAAAGTGCACAATTCTGCGAAGTATCCAGGTCGACAACTTCGTGTCTGGAGAACCTCACGAACACGTGGAAATCAGCATTTAAGCCAACGCATGTGTAAAATTCTCGGAACCCGTTCAGGGCTGCATGCGTAAACATGTTTTAATATTCAGGTTCAGTAATGAAATTTCGTTGTTTATGCCATTTTCAGCAGCGTCCGCGAGTCGAGAAAATATTTCCCAATAGTTCGGCGCGGGGCAGTAAGGGATTAAAAACCCTGGTAAACAGGAGGACAATGGAAAGTATCACGATAAGAATTGTGTTATAAACTGTTCTGTCTTTTGTAATGTATCGTGCTGATGTACTCAGTGAATGCTAATCGTTTTTTGTCAGTGGGTGGAGAATGGGGGTAGATTAGATTTTCAGTGTCGGCTAGGTGAAAGCATTACCTACCTAAGTTGCTTAGTCAAAGAGATTAACCATCTCCCGGAACTTCAGGGAGGTATAAAACCATTGTTTGGGCATCCTTGCATTTCGATCGGCGTTCGAAGTAGATCGTGCGTGCTGAGTCTCGAAGCCGGTGATAGAACGCTCTTTGTAATTGACCAGCTAGAGATAGCTCGAGAGTATTTACTTGACGGTGCAGTGACACGAGGAAGAACGACTGTGCGCGCCTTAAGGAGGAGTCGGGGCGTGTTGTGAAGAGGAAACGCGACCACGGAGAAGGAATCAGCGGAATTTTCTCTATTTGCCGACAGAACGAGAAACACTGAAGCCAAATTATTTCTGCTTGGCGCGCCCATTAAATTACATTATAAAGTTTTTAAGGAAGGGGTTTTGACTCTTATTTTACAGTAATATTGTCCTACCTTGATGAAAAAATATTAGTACGTGAGATACATTTAAAAAAAAAACGGAAGAACTAATGGTATCATATCGCAGAAGGCGATGAGATGCGATCTTATCACTTATGGAAATGTGATGCACCTCGCTGGATTCGAAGGCTAATCTAGATTACGTAAAGTGACGAAAAGGCGCGAGGGTTGTTGGACTATGTATCCTTTCAGCGGAGGCGCTGTCGTAGTGTGGGAAGGGATTTGCTTCAATTGCCGCACAGATTTTCAATCATATTAGACGAAAACACATTATCGTTAACGTGTAACGAGGTGACAACAACAGAAATACTCTGATAATTTGCTACGTTGCGGTAGACCATAGATTCCTGTCTGTGGATGATAATGCACGACCTCATTGAACTTACGTCTTAGTTCGTTATCTCAGTGAAATTTTTCCTTTATTTCTATCTCCAAAGTCCCCTCGATTCCATTAAGGATATCTAGAGTTCTCTGCAAAAGAGTTAAGACAGGCATTTCCGGGCCCATATGCCATTTCCAGAACTTTGTGCCTTTTGCCCAATATAGGAGGAGCACTGAAGGAAAACCAACTAAATAGTTTCATCTGTCGTGTACATCTGAGATGTCAAGCGCTTGTGAAAAACTAAGAAAGAGTAACAACATAGTGGTTGACCAATGTAAGCTTTCCGTGTACCTTATTGCTTAGGAAACAATGAGGTGTTCTCCCGTTGAAACGCCGAAACCAGAATCCTACACTTTTTGATTAACCATTGCATGTCTGTTTTGTGTGCTGCGTCCTTTGCTGTCCATAACTGAAAGCAAACGGTTGATTTACCTTCTGTGAATATACTTTTCCCTTGTAATACCGCTAACTCTTTTTGAGAACCTCATTTGGATAAGTTCATCCAAGAGCAACAAGAATACCCTGAGAGATCATTGCGTCAGATTCCGAAACAATCTGTGAGTAATACTATAAATTTTACGAACTCATACTAAAAATAAATTTCAACAGGAGAGCCCTACTTGCTCTAAATTCAGACAACATTTAACTATTCCAGCGTTCCTTCATCTCTAAAGAGGAACTAACATTTAATTTAATTTAAAACAAGTGGACTTTTACAATTCAAAAAGAACATGTGTGACAGGCACTCCAGTGATGATGACTAGGCGGCGTGAAAAATGAAACTCCAGCTAGTTTGATTAAAAGGTTTTTTGATTAAATGAAGTGATCTCGTGCTTAGCCGCCCCGGTGGCGCAGTGGTCTAAGCGATGGCCTCTGCTCATTCGTCCGAAAGGGGTCCGGGTTCGAATCCCGGTGAGGCATGGATGTTGTGTTTGTCTAACGGCACTGGCTCTCTCCCTTCCCTGGAACCAGTGACCTTAAATTAGAGACGGGCAAAAAAATTAAAACTTTCCCATTACGCTCAAAGGATATTCATTGATAAAACTAAAAGTTTAAAACATACATTAGACCTTTCGGGCAACACAGTTGCGTATCTTCAGATGATTAAAAACTTGACAACTATGTGGATGGCTAATACACTATCTACCAACAAGTAATTGGACACCCTTGCAATCGACGATATCTGCGGTCCTGATACACGTCACGGCCGCCGCCGTTAAATATCGTGCGGGAAAGAAGAACGCAACCAGTCGCATGCAAGATGCCACGCAGTTCGGAGCTCTCTGATTTCGAGAAAGGTGTAATCGTCGGGTATCACAGAAATGGCCGATCCATACGTGACATATCCAGGGAGTTGAAGTACCCAAAATCGACAGAGGCCTACGTGATTGGCAAGTGGAAGATGAGAGGTGACTGTCGGAATGTGCCGCTACCCGGGAGACCCACAAAACTGGGAGTTAGAGACCGACCGACGGGTGTGCTGGCCAGAGAAATTCAGAAAAACCGCACCAAATCGATTGGCCACATCGGCGAGGAGTTTCAACAGGCATCCAAGAGTGTTCTTTCGATGAATACCATCCGTAAGGAATCCCATCTGCTCGGTTATCATGGACGTGCTGCCGCTCACAAGCCTTTGATCACCAAGTCCAATAGCGCTGCTCGACTAACGTGGTGCAAAGAACGTCGGCAGTGAACCGTTGAATAGCGAAAACAGGTTCTCTGGAGCGACGAATCAAGGTTCACCCTCTACCGTTCGGATGGCAGGGTCTGGGTTTGGTGTCTGCCTGGAGAACGCCTCCTGCCGGAATGTATTGTGCCAACTGTGAAGTTCGGCGGCGGTTGAATTATGCTATGGGGGTGTTTCTCTTGGTATGGCACGGGACCCTTGGTCGCAATTCCTGGTAGACTCAACGCCGAGACCTACTGCACCATTTTGGATGACCATGCGCTTCCTACGTTGTGGCAATTTTACGGGGTGGACTCATGTTTTTTTCAGGATGACAATGCCACCTGTCATGTTGCGAGGTCCGCCATGGCTTGGTATGGTGACAATGGGGTTAATGAAATGGACTGGCCTGCGCAGAGCCCGGACCATAACCCTATCGAGCACCTCAAGGACGAGTTGGAGCGTCGACGTAAAGGGTGCCCCCACCGTCCAAAATCGGTGAACGAACTGACCTGTCTTCTCCAAGCCGAGTGGAAGAAAATACCGCTAGCCGTCGTATAACGCCTGGTTGAGGGTATGCCCCGGAGGGTCGCAGCTGTAATCGCCGCTCGTGGAGGCTCCACCAACTATTGAAGGTGAATAAACTTCGCTTTCTTTTGCTATCACAGGTGTCCAATTACCTGTTGGTAGATAGTGTATAAACACTGTGAACGTGTAATGAATGATGTCTTAAAGGACCTCGTGACCATTTTTTGGTGCGCAGAATCGCACTCCACGGATTAACGTTAGCTAATGATAAGTGGAAGATTAATTTGTAAAATAGGAAAGCAGTATGATACATTTATACAATTATTACGTGTTTACATATAATATGTCAAAACTTAAACTAAGCACATTCATACAATATGACCAAAAAAAGGGGGGGGAGATGTTAACCAAAATGGTCATTTTTCCCATAAAACATAAGAAACCGTAAAGGTAATTTACCAACATATGATGTTAGTAATTTTTAGAAAACTCTTTAAAGAATAAAATAAATAAAAATAAAGTAGAATTATTTCGTTGTCTACATTGGGGCTATCATCAGTTAATGTCAATGCTTTTAATCAATCCTTTCCATTGTCCTGGTACAAAAGCAGATAAGCTGTCATTACAGCCTTTGTTAAAAATAATCAAGCTTTCATTAAACAGCAGCGAAGAACCAGGATAAGGAGTTATGGGTATGTTGGCATTCTCCCAATCTGGATAATGTACACCTTCATGAAATTTACGGGCTAATGCTGTCTTCATTAATCCATTCTTGATATCATATTTATGTTCTTTAAGTCGAATGTTCAAAGAACGAGCTGTAGAGCCCACATACATGCAATCTGGTGTACCTACTTACCGTGCAAGGTGGTGGCTACCTCCTTTTGATGTCATCTTTATTGATTAAAAGGTGTTTTAAGAAGGCGGAGCTAGTATGTCTAACCCTTATCATGAGAAATGTATAAAACACCTAGCTGATAAATACCCTGCCGCGTGGCGTTTTCCATTAAGTTTACTGCTTGCTGCTTGGCAATTTTCGTCACGTCTTGGGCAGTTTAACTTTTAAAGAGAAGAAGCAAATTCATTGTAAAATTATTACCACCTGAATACCTTTCTAACAGAAATAGCCGTGACCAACTATCTAAAACAAAAAAGTTGCTTGTTTTAAGAGAATTAATGAATATTAATATCGCATTTCCGAATTTCGACCCTCCTCAACTGAGATGTCTCACACTTTTACTAACAAGGAAATTCATTTTTTACCTTTCGGGGCTATTCTTTCTTTCTTGTTTCAAAACTACGTTAAAAGCTGATCTTGTAACCGGTCATGCCTACGCTGCATGTACGTGAATTAGCGTAGGGGTAGGGGGAGTCATTCTGGCTTTATATCTCATTCTGCTGACGTCTTACAAAAGGTATTCTCAAGAGAAAGTTATTGCGTCATACTGTCATTAATACCAGCCCAGCGGCCTTGAAGAACTTAAGGCACTCCTGCACCTGAAACAGAGGTAGATGGCCAAAGGTAACTCCTATTCATATTCCAGACAAATACTGCCAAGAAATAGTTAGCGAAAGGTTATGTCCAAGTTTTAGAATGAATTTCAGTAACTAACTTCATTGCTGAGTTGTTCTAAAGACTACTCTGATTACGTTCGGTATCTAAAAGAGTTTGGAAAAGATCGATAAGTATAGAATCCTTTTTTCTGAATCAGAGTTGCAGAAGACAACGCAGATATTTTAATAAACACAAAATCCTTTGCCCAAAATAGTTTTTTTTTGCATTTCTGATCAGTTATGTATACTTAGCTGTTATCAAGAACATCGCACCCAACGACAAAGACCAGTCAATGCAGAATCACCAGAATGTCTACTCAGCAAAACCGGCTGCATCAAATGATTGCTTACCAGTTTTTGACCCATTAAAACTATTTTTTACTATTCCCGTGACCCCGAAGACATCACGTGAGTGTAAGACAGAACCACCATGTAAATCACAACGCATATACACTATTACAATTCTGGAAGACTGTAACTAATATTAGTAAAACCTAACGAGGAATAAATATATTCATAACCAGCTGAACAGCCATGGTAAACGGTAAAAATACCCCCGGGGGAAAATACCCCCGGAGAAAATACCCCTGAAAACTGAAAAGCGGAAAAAATACCCCCAGAACAAACGGTTCACTGTAAACTGCCACACAGGAACACTGATGTGTGGCAGTGTTCCAGTGTGGCAATTTACCGGCAACCCTGCCACACATCTTTCAGCAACTTGGCCACAAAAGTTCAAAGAGGGGGGGGGGCTCTAAAGATTGCCCCGTTTCTGGGCTTATATTGAGAACTGAATTGGGAACTCCAAACGAATTTCGCAAAAACGTTCCATGTAAGCCAAGCGAGAATTGTACTTTAATTTGAAGAAATAAATTGCCGAGGAACCGAGAGAATCGCGAGGTCCGTGAGCTTTGGGAGGGGGGTCAACCCCCAACTTCTGTAATATTATATTCTAGGCCGCTGGAGTCTGTCAGTGTGTCCAGGCTGTTCCCCTTGAAGCGCCCGCGAGGTCCGTGAGCTTGGGGGGGGGGTTCCCCCAAAATGTTAAAATGGACGTAGAGCTGTAAACATTAGAACCATGCTTTACATAATGATTCTGTACACGACCACGAATTTTCAGGAGGGTGGGTTGAATTCACCCTCCGCCAAGTTTCTAAGAGCGCAGACAAGTGTTCAAGGTAAGGGATTTCCTCGCAATTTTTATGCTTCATGTTGTGTTTAATGGCAAACTATGTATTCCCTTACCCCCTTCCCCAGAAATTTCGTGAAGCCAGTGAAAGGGATACGAGGTGCTTGGTTTGGAGAGCTCTAACAACAACTTCCGTAATTTTATATTTTGGACCTCTAGAGTCGGTCAGTGTATCCTCGATGTTACCCCTGAATAGCTCTTAGAAACTAAGGGGGGGGTTTACCCCACCCTCCCGAAAATTCGTGGTCGTGTACAAAATCATTATATAAAGCATGGTACTAATGTCTACAGCTCTACGTCCATTTTAACATTTAGGGGGAAAGCCCCCCAAGCTCATGGACCTCGCGGACACTTTAAGGGGAACTTCCTGGATACACTGGCAGACTCCAGCGGCCCAGAATATACTATTACGGAAGTTCAGGGTAGAGCAACTCCCCCAACCAAGTCTACCTCGGATGCTCGGCAATTTATTTCTTCAAATTAAAGTGCAATTCTCGCTTGGCTTGCATGGAACGTTTTCGCGAAATTCGTTTGGAGTTCCCAATTCAATTCTCTATATATTCCCAGAAACGGCAATCTTTATAGCCCTCACCCCCCTTGAACTTTTGTGGCCAAGTTGCTGAAAGATGTGTGTCAGGGTTGCCGGTAAATTGCCACACCGCAACACTGCCACACATCAGTATTCCTGTGTGGCAGTTTACAGTGAACCGTTTGTTCTGGGGGTATTTCTTCCGGGGGTATTTTTTCCGAGGGCATTTTTTCCGCTTTTCAGTTTTCAGGGGTATTTTCTCCGGGGGTATTTTTTCCCGGGGGTATTTTTACCTACATCCGAACAGCCATACACACTAAACAAACGACTGCAGTTAATTCTGAGAATATCTCTGCTTCTCATCACAAAGTTTCATCATTTAAACCAACCCGAGGCACGCGTTCCACAAGTGGCATGCGGAGGCTTTCTAAGCGGAAAGCGCGCGCAAGGTCACTTTTTGTAGTTTTAATAACTTATTAAACAAATCGGCTCATCAACACTATTGTTGTTACACGAACGCGCCTAAAAGTTTCACCGTCTTCAGTCGAAAACACTCAACCTCTCCCCTCCCATTCCTTGCAAGGTCAGGACGATAGAGGTGAGGTGATTGCAACGCTTGCGGATTTTTTGTTTGTCTGCGGAGCCGTAATAGTGACGATTGGCATCCCTTTATTCAGCTTTGGTTCTCCCCCTCAGCCTTCTTAGAATTGTAGTGCCTGCTGTGTTTTGAATATGACTCGGAGCAAGGCGTGTGGTTCAGGAAGGAAGAAGATGATACTGCTCTGTGTCGCAGGGTATGAGGCCCTGGCGCTGCGACATTGTTGCAGGTTCAAGTGGACATGCATATGCGAAAATACTTTTTGTATCATGAACTTGGTGAAAAATAAGTACCGTAGCACTCACTGATCAGCAGCTCAAAAATCTGCTGGTTCTTGCTACTTCATCTCTAGTGAAGAGGAAAGACATCCAAAAGCCTCACTAAGAACTAAGCCGGGTTTGTTTCTTTGGAAGTGATTTGTGTTTTTAATATACTAGTAAACTAGTTCTTGAATGATTATTAGTGTTCTTTTACAATAGTATTGGCTTAACAATATTCTTCTCTTTTTCAGTATTACATTGGTGGAAAGTGAAAAAAGAACACCAAGAGGGAGACGTCTGACACCAACGAAATTTATACAGCATAATAACGGAATACAGAGAATAACGTGATCAAAACATTATGGCAAAATACAGCTGTATTTGCTGGTAAACTGAAAAAAAACATTTCCATGTGACATGGTTAGTACGAGGTTGAACCGCCATGAACTGCGTCACACTGTGCAATTCTGGCATGGAGTCTGTCGTACAGATGTTGGATGTAAGTTTGGGGTATTGAGTTCCAAGCATCCTCAACCTGGACGCGTAAATCGGGGATGGTCGTGGCTGGCCGTGGAGACCGGATAAGTCGTTGTCCCATAAAATCCCACACGTGCTCAATGGGGGACAAATCCGGTGAACGTGCAGGCCATGGAAGTTGTCTCACACCCTGAAGTGCATGTTGCGTTGCACGTGCCGTGTGTGGGCGTGCGTTATCTTACTGGAAAACACCACGATGGACCGACCTTACAAATGGCAGAACAACGGGCTGGATGATGTTTTTGATGTAGGAGATGCTGTTTAACGTACCCGGTACAAACACTAGTTGTGTACGGAAGTGATAGCTGATCGCTCCCCACACCAGGAGACCAGGTGTAGGCCCTGTGTGTCGCTGGCGCATGCAAGAAGAGTGGAAACGCTCTCTTGTGCGTCTGCGAACACGCATACGGCCATCAGAGGCTCCCAAGCAGAATCTGCTTTCATCGCTGAACACGACAGATCGCCATTGCGTTCTCCAGTGCAGACGTTGGCGACACCACTGCAGCCGTTACAGACGGTGGGCTGGAGTCAGAAGTACACATGCCAGAGGCACACGTGCACGTAGTCCTGCATCCAGTAGACGGTTGCGGATTGTTCGCACAGTCAACTACGGTGCAACGGCAGCTCGGATTCGCGTCGCAGTGGATGTTCTGCTTGACAACGCCGCTCTTCTTATGCGTCGATCGGTCCGCTCATCAGTCCATCTGTGACTATCGGTTCCACGTCTTCTCGTGTGGGAATGTTCCACGGACCATCTACGCCACCATCGTCCAGGCATTGCAGCTTCTTCAGGGTCTTCGCACGTGTCCGTACGCCGACGACTGATTATATTCACTTCACCGTACTCCTTAAATACCATCGACAATAATTTGCATATAATGCCGTGCTGTGGCGTAAGCGCTCACCGGTTGGTCCCGAAATTAACATCACACCTACGTAAGCTTGACCCCATTAACATATGTAAATTTCATGATCGTCCGAATATTCCTTCTTGGTGTTCTTTTTTCACTTTCCGCCAGTGTATTTTATTTGCGGTATACAGAGATACATAATTCTTGTATCCTTTCTGGCGGCCGTATGGGGGATGGTTAGGTGGGTTGGCCATCCATGACCTGATTTAAACTGTCTTGTTTATCCATGAATGGAAACTATCGGGAGTTTGGCTATGCTGTTAAGTTCGAAAAATGTAAATGAGAGATAAACAAAATTTATATAACAGGTAGAAACAGAACTAGAAAGGTAAATATGTTACGTGATATAAAACATTTGGACACCCATTTTGAGTAGTGGATTTGCATATATACGTCATAGCTATTGCCTATATACAAAGACCGTCCATAAAAGCCGAGAGTATTTTTTGTTAGTTGGCAACAGTGTGAAGGGGGAAAATAACCACGCAGACGACTAACTGAATTAAGAAAGTATCTATGTCAATAGTTATTAACGGTGGCAGACGATTCTGGTTTTGTTATTGGGCAGTTGTTTAAGGTGCGTCTGCATTTTGCCATAAAGCTATGGAGGTGAGTGATTCAGAGTTAAAACGTGAAATGCGTTGTGCGATGAAATTTTGCTACAGTTTGGGAAAAAACGGCTCCAGAAACAGTTGGTTTAAAGAAAAAAGTTTAGAAAGATAAATGTTTGGGCGAGTCAACGATTTTTGGAGGACACCATGATTTCAAAAAAGGGTGTTTGTCGGCAGAACTCGGTCCTAGGCCTGGTCGACCTGAAAGTGTTGTTACGGAGCGTAGTGTTAACAATTATAACGAAGTGTATTTCTCCGTCATTTCTATCCGCGCCAGGATTCGAACCCGGGTCCCCTCATTCCGGAATAAGTTGCTCTACCAGTTGACCTACGCGGACGTTTTATTCTGATTCCTATCTGACTTTATGTCGTGTGCGTCCTTCTGGCAGATACGTCACATCTCCTGGTACGTTACATCATCTCCCCCTTATTTTTTTTTTTTTTTCGAAGTGCTGCTCTTATTTTTCCTATCTCGCGGTGTGGAAATAACATCACACCATTGCGAGATTGTGAACGGTCGGGTCATCCGGATAGTTCGGGCGCCATTATAACGAATAACCTTTATTTGCTTTCCACTAAGCTAATTATAATGAATAACCTTTTGTACCAGCTAAGCTAATGATAATGAATAAAACTTCTTTCTAGCTACTGAATGATATACTTATACTAAACTTCAAATAGTGAATTCAAATGGTTGTTGTTACTAGTTAATTAAGAACATGAATAAAGTCTCCTGCTAGTAAGGTAGTAATAGTATTGAACAAACTTATAACTGGTAGTAATGTTGTAGCAGTAATTAGAATGAATAAAGTCTTAACGCTGGTTGTTAATAGTAATAAACTAATGACATGAACCTAACAGCCAGACAGAGATCTGACAAAAACTATGAATTGAGAAAGACGTACTTACGACAAAGCTCTTTTATTATGTAACTCTTGATCATCCAAAGCACACACACAACTCGTTTCACAATAATGAAGAATCAAACTAATCACATAGAACGAAGCTCTCAATACAACAAACTCTCTCCTTCACAACAACAACGCTCCCCTAGTATAACAACAAACGCTCTCCTTGGCTATCGTTGAACGCGCCTATATATACTGGCTACCACCACGTCATGACTTACACTCATTGCCAGATCTCATTCAGCTTGTGAAATAATATTTCGTTCAGTAAGAAGATAATTTACATAGTAAAATAAAATAACCAGAGATAGTAAAATCAAAAGGAAAGTGAATATAGAGTATACGTTACAGCATACAAAAATGACGGAGAAATTCACTTCGTTATACAATGTTTGGGCAATCCTGCAAGAAGATCGACGAATGACGTGTGAAGACATGGCGGCGTCAACTGATATTTCAAAAACGTCATCATTCCGCATTCTACGCGATAAATTGCTGCTGCATCACGTGTGTTGCAGATCCTCCTCACCGGACGACAGAACAATTCTTAGCTAGAGTTCAATTGTGTCATGAGTGGAAACAAATGATTTCAAAAGTATCCAAACTTTCTAAACACAGTAATAACTGCAGATGAAACACGAGTGCACTATTTCGACCCCCTCACGAAGCGCGCAACGAGTGTCTGGAAACACACAGTCTCGCCTCCGTCGAAAAAAGTCTGCCAAACCAAATCAGAAGGGAAGGGGATGATGAAAATTTTCTTAGATCATAAAGGCGTAGTCTATCAGCATGCCGTTCCTCCACAAATTATTGTCAATGCTGAGTATTACATTTCAGTCTTGAAGCGTCTGCGACGACTCATATCGATTGAGCGACCGGAACTGGTGGGCAAGTGGACCCATGATAACGCTTGCGAACATGAGGCTGCTTGTGTTCAACAGGTTCTTAGGAAATGCAATATTGAAATCATGCCACAGCCTGCTTACAGTCCTGACGATTTCCGGTTGTTTCCAACAATGAAGGAGAAGTTTCGTGGCGCAACATTCAACACAGATGCTGACGTTATTCAAACTGTATCGGGGTCGCTAAAGCAGCTTCCACAAAATGCCTTCGCCACATGCTTTGGAAAGTGGACTGTACGATGGGACCGTTGCATATCATCCAAGGGAACATACTTTGAGAAAGAATAATATACATTTTGCTGTACCCATATTTCTTCATTTTGTGTGTTTTTACTCTGTTTTTATGGAACGGCCGTTGTATGTATGAAACAACGAATGCAGTCTGACAAATACCATACACAAGCGTGAGCAGTAGAATAGGACGTACTGCAGGGCTCTTTGACTTTCAACGCCGAGGGGTCATAGGATGCCATCTTAGCAACAAGTCAGTTCGGGAAATTTATGCTTTGCTGCAGCTGCTACGATCAATTATAGTGTAATTATTGTAAAGTACAAACGCCTAGGAGCAACAACAGCGAAATCGCGATCTGGTAGGCCACATAAAATGCCAGAACGGGACCACCTAGTGCTGATGCGGGTGGTGCAATAAAGTCGTCTGTTCTCGGTTACAACACTCACTGCCGAGTTCTAACATGTTCCTGAAAGCAAAACTAGCACAATACTGCTCCATCGTAAGCCGAAGAAAATGGGTTTCAATAGCCGAGCCGCTGCACAGATGCCTAACATCAGCAAGATCTGTGCCAAACGACAGCTGGATTGGTGTAAAGTTCGGCGCCGGTGAACTCTGGAGCAGTTTAAATGCGTTCTCTGAAGTGATGAATCACACTTTACCATCTGGCACTCCAACGGACGAGTCTGGGTGTACAGGATGCCAGGTGAATGCTATCAGCACGACTGCGTTGAGCCAAATGCATGGTTTGGGGAAGAAGGTGTCATGCTCTGGGGCTGTTTTTCATGGTTTCTAGTGCCCAATAAAAGCTGCGATCTATAATGACATTTTCTACAATTTTGTGCTCCCAACTTTATGGCACCAGTTCGGTGAAAGATATTTTCTTTACCAACAGCACAATGCCTCTGTTCACATAGCGAGGTCTGTGCAGAAATGGTTTGATGAGATGGGTGTGGAACAACTTGACTGACCTACACAGTGGCCCGATATCAACCCCATGGAATACACCTGGGATAAATTGGAACGCCTACTGAAAGGCAGGCTGAACACCCCTACATCAGGGAACAACATGACTGATGCTATTGTGCAAGAATGGAAGGAAATTTATCAAATTCCAGTCGAAAGCTTTCCAGGCAGTGTGGCGGCTGGTATAGTAGCAAAAGCTGGACCAACTCGATACTAATTGCTTTCGCATTACATAGAATTTGTGTATAGGCAAATGTCTGGATGCTTTTATCAAATACGATACGAGGGTTGTACCGAAAGTAATGCAAAAGCGGGCGTAACTTTTTTTATTAACTGACAGAGGTCGTTCAAATTTGCACATGTTGGTAGAATAACTCTTCCTCTATAGCAACACTTCTTCTTCATTGCAAGTAAATAATGGATTCCAAGCAGAAGCAACGTGCTGTCATTGAGTTCTTGACGAAAGAAGCGTGCAGGCCTTCCGACATCCACAGAAGGCAACAGAATGTTTACGGAGATGACACCATTGACAAGAGCAATGTGCACAGATGGATGAAGGGGTTTAAAGAAGAGGAAACCAGCATTGAAGATAAACCACGCAGTGAAAGACCAACATCTGCGACCACTGACACGAATCGCCATCGAGTGTATTAGTTGATTCGCGAGCTTGTAGCACGAAACACAATCCGTGAACTTGTTGCACAACTGGACTGTGGTCACAATGCCATATACAGAGTTGAAAGAAACGACCGCATAAACACCCCACGGGGTTATTGCTTGGGTCAATTCAAGCATAAAATGTTCTCTGACATTTTTGGATTTAAAGCTTAGTTTTCCAGATATAAGACCCCAAAGGTGCGTGACGTCACGTCCGGAATCGCCTGTTTTTGAGGCTTCAAGTACAACCCGAGTGTCATGCAAGGAAGCGCATGACACTGAATAGCGTGGCGGATGCCTGATGCCGCAATCGCAGTACAACAGCCGTCATCCAGCTTGTTTCTGGAGTCGTGCTACGTCCGCAATTGTCGAGTCGATTTGAGGCTTCAAGCACAACCGAGTGTCATGAGGCTTCAAGCACAACCATTTTTGAGGCTTCGAGGCTTCAAGCACAACCCGTCTGTTTTTGAAGATTCAAGCACAACCGAGCCTGATTTGAGGCTTCAAGCACATCAGCCTGTTTTTGAGGCTTCCAGCACATCGCCTGTTTTGAGGCTTCAAACACAACCCGAGTGTCATGCAGGGAAGCGCATGACACTGAATAGCGTGGCGGATGCCTGATGCCGCAATCGCAGTACAACAGCAGTCATCCAGTTTGTTTCTGGAGTCGTGTTACGTCCGCAATTGTCGAGTCGAACGGAATTGGTCGCCCTGTTGCATGACATACGGCTTCGGAGAACACCGCGATATGTAAATCAGTCATGATGACTGCCGAAGTACCGAGCTTGCAGAATCAGGCATCCGCCAGGAGCTTTATTACATGACACTCAGGTTGTGTTTGAAACCTCAAGAACAGGAGATTCTGAACGTGACGTCACGCACATTTGGGGGCTTATATCTGGAAAACTAAGCCCTCAATCTAAAAATGTCAGCGAACATTTTATGCTTGAATTGATCCAAGGAATTACCCCCTGGGGTGTTTATGCGTTTCTTTCTTTCCACACTGTAGAAGATGGTGTAAGACTTTGGGTATCGGAAAATGTGTGCAAAGTCGGTACCTCGGCAGCTGACACTTGATTTGAAGGAGAGAAGAGGGAAGTCTGCTCTAATCTGCTGAAAGCGTTTGAAGGCAATGAAGACACGTTCTTTTCCGGTCTGTTGACAGGGGGTGACGCGTGGGTGTGTCTTTGTGATCCGGAAACGAAGAATCAATCCATGGAATGATGTCACACCTCTTCACCAAGGCCTAAGAAGTTCAAGAGCCAACGATCAGCACAAAAAGTCATGGTGACTGTTTTCTGGTATGACAGAGCTGTCATTCTCATTGATTTTCTCGAACGTGGCAGTACTGTGACCAGTGAGATGTACATTGAGACACTCAAGAAGCTTAGAGAAGCCATATAGAGGAAGAGACCGAACAAGAATCTGAAAAGGATCCACATTCACTATGACAATGTGAGACCACAATCTTTGGTAGCAAATCAAGCGATCAGCAAATTAGGATGGCCGGCGGTCACCCATTCACCTTACAGCCCAGATCTGACACCCTCCAATTTCCACCTGTTCGGTCCAATGAATAACAGTCTCCGAGGTCAACGATTTGATGACACAGACGAGGTGAAAGTGGCTGTGAAGAAGTGGGTACAACAGTCCACACCTGAATGTTTTCAAAGAGGATTCAAGAGTTGCATTCAACGATAGCGCAAATGCATCGCTTGTGATGGAGACTATGTTGAGTAGTACCTTTGTATAGAGAAAGAGTTACTCTACCAACATGAGCAATTTGAGCGACATCTGTCAGTTATTAAGAAAGTTGAGCTCACTTTTGCATTACTTTCGGTACAACCTTCGTATTACTCGTATTGTATACAACACAGAAGGCATGAATATAAATTTCACATGGTTCCAGTTGACGAGATCAGGGTCGTTCAAAGGGGTGACGGATCACTTTGTCCGTGTTCATTTCGTCCACGCTCACTTCGTCCAGTTCACATCCGTAGAATAAAAACTGTTGAAACGGCCTAAGCCTAGGGCTTATGAATTAATATTTCGTGCCTCAGTAAAAGCAGAATATGATTACCTTGAGTGGATACGTAAACGTTTTGAATATGACATCGGCAGAATAAAAAATGTCAAAAGGGCCTACGCATGAGGCATAGTAATTATTTTTAGTGCCTAAGTAAGTAAAAGAGAAATATTAATAACTTGTCATCTTATGTAAATATTTAGTGCCTAAGTAAAAGTGCAGCGTTATTAAAAAATCCCACTTTACACTCCTTTTATGAACATAGCGTGAGTCATGCTATAGTGATTGACGTCGTACCATACAAAAGCGTTAAAAAGTTCTTTAAAATTAAGTTCCTTGTTTTACTTTAAATAACATTTAACATCGTTATATTTTAATCGAGAAACTCAGACAGGAAAAAAAAATCGCATGCAAGCAATGTCCGCTGACCTTTTCTTCTACCTATCAGAAAAACTCCATGAAAACAGATAATTTTCACAGTATTCCATTCATTCGGAGGACGAAATGAATGTGGACGAAATGAACGGTGGACGAAATGAACAGTGGACGAAGTGAACATTGGATTAAGTGAACAGCAGACGAAGTGAACAAAGTGAACGTTGGACGAAATGAACTGGACGAAGTGAGCGTGGACGAAATGAACACGGACGAAGTGATAGGGAACCGTTCAAAGGGATGGATAAAATGATGTGTTTTAAAAAATATAGTCCTTATCTCAGCTGCTTGAAATTTCGTACACTACATGAATTACGGTACAGTAAATTTCCATTTAAAAGCAAACAAAAAACATTTCCCCAAATGTAGAGCTATGTATAAGTCTTGGCTGGCGGTTTGGTAAAAAAAATGTTTCTAAGGTGCATTTCATTTATAGATAAACATAGCTTCTGCCTTTTTGCACCATTAAGCTTCCAGATTGTTTATTTGAATATTTAATTGCACTAGAGCCATATTTGTACCTAAAGCAGTATGTACTCGGTCGAGTCACATTTTTGTGACCACCAGCTAATATCTAGATTAACCGCAATGTGCAGTGCGGACAGCAGCTAGACGGGCTGATAGTGACTCAATAAGGTGGAAGATGTTCACAGGTGTAGCCATGCTGACTGCAATGCGTCTGAAAGCTGCTGGAGTGTCTGGTGGAGGATCCATAGAGCGAAAAACACGATCGAGGTGGTCCCACAGATGCTCAATTGGGTTTAAGTCTGGGAATTAGGGCGCCTGGGAAGTACTTTGAAATCTGCTCTTCCAACCACTTTCGGATATTTCTAGCAGCGTGACACGTAGCACTGTCGTGCTGGAAGATCCCATCCGCCCCAGGGAAGACAATTAGCATGTATGGGTGTACGTGGTCGGCAATGATGGATTCATAACGAATTCGGTCCATAGTGCCTTCGACAGGTATGAGTGGACACAGGGAAGCCCATGAAAACATTCACCAGACCATAACGCTGCCCCCATCAGCTTGTGTTCTACCAGCAATGGTTGAAAACTGTTTGTTCTCCGATGTTTCTCACCTTATACGCCAACGTCCATCCGTTCGATGAAGCAGAAAACGTGACTCATCGAAGAAGGTAATCCTTTGCCAATCAGCGGAGGTCCATTTCTGATACTGCCTTGTAAATGTAAGCCGTTTCTGCCAATGCACCTTCGTTAGCATAGGTGCAGTAACCATCCGTCTGCATCGGAGCCCCATACGCAACAGAGTTCGCTGAAGCCTGGTTCATTCGGCCAGTGAGTTGCTCCACTGTAGCGTATCAATCGGCCCTCACGCACCTAACATCAATAGCACGTGGTGCTCCGCAGTTTCCACGTCGCTTATTCGCAATGGCGCCATTTCTCCAATCACGATATACTTTAACCACAGCAGCACACGAACAGTTCACAAACTGCGCTGTTTCAGAAATACTGCCACCCTAAGCCCGAAAGCCGATAATCATTCTTTCTCGCAAATCTGATAAATCGCTCCTTTTATCCATTACAGCAACGAGTGATATGTTTTCAGAATTCCTACAGTACACCTTATATACTCTACCTTTGACGTCAGCAGCAAAACAAGGCACGACACGTGCCTTGTTTTGCTGTTGACGTCAAAGGTAGGAGGTGGTCACAATAATATGACTTGACTGACTTTGCATAAACACGAATACTGCAGTGCTAGGAGGTGGTCACAATAATATGACTTGACTGACTGTGTATAAACACGAATACTGCAGTGGAGTGCTAGGGGAGCAAAGACACACCATCCCCAATAACTGGAACTGTTTAAAAAAACTGTTTGAAAAAAAGACGAGCTTTGCAGGTATTAAGAGAAAATTCCTAATAGTTCGTAGACAAGTGCATTGGCATCCGCAAAAGAGAGAACTTATCTTCTGTCACTGAGTGACAATTTTTGAAGATCTTTTAACCAAAGCAAAATCCCTGAATTTCTAGCCTGATGTAATGATTGCGGATGGATGAAACCTTTACCAATTTCAATATTTTTTACAGGCTATTTCGTTCAAAAGATCTTCATCAATGAAAGTCGTTAAAGTTTTCACAAAAGCTATTAATAAAATCTTAAAGAAACGGAATTAGAAGGAGTTGAGAGAAAGAGAGAGAACGATTAGCTCCCCACAATATTTAAGCTCCATTTTCCATGCCCAGATATACACTGAAGTGCCAAAAGTCATAGGATACGTACCTAGTATCGTGTAAGACCTCCTCTAGCTCGGCGAAGTGCAGCAACTCCACTTGGCAGAGATTCCACAAGGGGCCTGAAGACTTCTTGAGAGATGTTAAGCCATGCAGTCTGAACAGCCGCCCACAGTTCCCTGGTATTTGCAGGTGCAGGATCTTGGGTGAGAATTTGCCTTCCCAGAACGTCCCATAAGTGCTCTATTGGGTTCATGCCGGGCGAACGTGGTGGCCACACCATCCGTTGGAACTGTCCAGAATGCTCCTCGAACCCATTTTGGACAACTTGGGCCCGATGACATGGTGCGCTGTAAGTCTGGAAAATCCCATCGTTGTTGAGATACATGAAGTCCATGAATGGCTGCAAATGGTCACCTAGCAGAGCAACAAAGACATTACCGGTTAATGACGTGTTTACAAAGACCAGAGGATCCAGTTCGTGCCACGTAAAGACACCCTTCACATGTATGGAATCACTACCAGCTTGCACAGTGCCTTGTTGACAGCTTGGGTCTATGGCATCATGGGGTCTGCGCAACCCCCGAACCCTATCATTAGCTCGAAACAACTAGTAGCGTGACTCATCGGACCACACCACATGTTCTCAGTCTTTCAGGGTCCAATTACCGTGTTCATGAGCCCAGCTGCTGTGTCTGATGTCGTGGTGTTCACAAAGGAACTCTGCTGGGTCTTCTGCTCTCATACCCCATGGACACTAAATTACGCTGCACTGACCTGATGGATATGTCTCTGGTACCTCCTGCATTGAATGTGGATGTTATTTGAGCCATGTCGCTTGTCTGTTAGCATGGAGAATCCTGGTCAGACCCCGCTGGTCATGGTCATTCAGCACCCGTGGTCGGCCACTGCGCTATCTACCGTGGGTGGTAATGCCTTCCATGAGGCATTCCCGGTACACACGTGACACCGTGGATCGAGGAATGTTGAATGTTCGCACAACTTCGGAAACTGAATGCCCCATCAGTCTGGTTATCACTACCATGCCTCGTTAAAACTCCGGTAATTCACGTCGGCCTGCCGTAATTCTACTGGCGCTTGTTCAACCTGACTCACGAGATTACATTTCACAACTGATAAAAATCGAAGCGTGCGTCAAAGCCTTTATACAACGACAACGCCAGTTAAAAGTTTCCATACTGCTATCCCATGACGTTTGGCATTTCAGTGAATTCTTTCTCCTCATATTAAGCAAATAGTTGCAACTTTCATTATCACACCTTATAACGAAGTAAATTTCTCCGTCATTTGTTATCCGCGCCAGGATTCGAACCCGGGTCCACTCATTCCGGAATAAGTTGCTCTACCAGTTGAGCTACGCGGACATTTTATTCTGATTCATATCTGCCTTTATGTCGTGTGCGTCCTTCTGGCAGGTACGTCACATCTCCTGGTACGTTACATCATCTCCCCCTTATTTTTTTATTTTATTTTATTTTTTTCGAAGTGCTGGAGAAAGGATTCTCTTATTTTTCCTATCTCGCGGTGTGGAAATAACATCACACCAATACGAGATTTTGAACGGTCGGGTCATCCGGATAGTTCGGGCGCCATTATAACGAAGTGAATTTCTCCGTCATTTTTGGTCTACGCCGGGATTCGAACCCGAGTACGCTTATTCCGGAATAAGTTGCTCTACCAATTGAGCTACGCGGACATGTATTCTGATTCCTATCTGCCTTTAAGTCATGTGCGTCCTGCTGGCATATACGTCACAACCTCATCATTATCTTAAGTACTTTTTTCCTGTAGAGCCTCACAGGTAGTAGCTTTTGTCATTGTTTCATGCTGCTAAGTCTTGCAATAAGGAAATACATTTCTCTTTCCCTGTATTGTTACAATATTTATCAGTCATGTTTTTCCTTCCCACGTAAATTAAATCGACAATTAGTTTTCACCGTTCGAGGCTGTCAATAATTGGTCAGAGAGATTGGTTTTCTTTATTACGTAACTTATCCTAGTATTCAGAAACCGTATGAATGTATTCCTGTTTCTTTCTTCCTGAACTAAAAGTGCGGCACCTCTTAAATTGCTTACCTTGACCTCAACTGCAAAAGCAAAGGTTAAGTATTCGTGCAAAAAAATACGAAGTCGTCCTGAAAATAATGGCCTATTTGAAGGGTAAAAAGAGTCTTTTACATCCAACCTACTCGCAATGAAAGAGACATACCCTCACACACCCATGTTTTATTCAAAATAGGCGCCTTCAGCAGCTGCACACATCTCCCAGTGAGTGACAAGCTAATCAAGAAGAAATCTGGCTCCCTGGATGCAGAAAGCCCAGGAATGCAATTTCGTCCTCTTCTCGCTTTCTGAAGCTCCTGTCCTTGAGGTAATTGCAAAAATGCATGAACAGGTGGAAATCCCTGGGTGCCAAGTCAGGCGAGTAGGTTGGAGACAGGAAAGTTTTGAAACTCAGTTTCGTGTAGTTTCTGTTTCGTCATTTGGAACACGTGTGGTCTCGCATTATCATGGAGGAGGATAGGACCCTTCCTGTTCACCAAATATGGCTGTTTGGAACAAAACCTCTGGTGCATCCGGCCAATTTCTTCACAGTATATGACTGAGGTTATGCTTTCACCAGCATTCAAGAACATGTTCTGTATGACACCGTAAACAATCAAGTAAACTATCAAGAAAAGCTTATTTGGCACCAATCTTAGTAAAGGATGTTGTTGTTGTTTTTTTCACCTCAAGTAGCACATAACGTTTAAACAACGTCGCATTTTGGTTGCAAAAGTTGATTTTTTGGTTTTCCTTGCAAAGACTACGTTCGATATTTTTTTGTTAAACGTTACATCCGTTACCGTTACGATTTTGTCACATTCATTACGTTTTCTGAACGTTGCATTTTCGCCATGCTTGCAAATTTGATTTTCTTGCCTTTAATAATACATTTTGATGTTTAATGCATACAGTTATCGTTGTAGAAATGATCAAAAATTTAAGTAGATATATTTTGGGTATATAAACTGATCTTCAAACTTATACATTACTAGCAGGGGTACCCGGTATTTCCCGGGTAAATATTACTACTACTTGTGGAATCACCAAGTTCAGCGGGTGAAAGTTAATGAATGAAAAAGATATTCTTGTAATTTTCCAGAATATTTATTTTTATTAATTTATGTTATTGTTTACTAAGTAACCAAAATATTGTTTACTAAAAACGGAATAGAACCTTCGATAAAACGTTTTGATAACGTTTTAACGACGTTTCAAAACGTTGTTTTGACGTGATACACGAAGGACAATAACGTTTAAAAGAGGAGATGTAGACGTTGATTAACTGCTGTTGTACTGTTTTCTAAATGTAATACAGAAAGGAAAATGACGTTGTAGAATCAAAATACCAACGTTGATAAATGGTTGTTGAAACCGTTTCGCAGCGTAATAGAAAAAAACATAACGTTTAAATAACGTTATTTAAACGTCGAAGTTGTTATGCAACGTTATACCAGCGGTTGAAACCCATTGAATCGACGAGATATATTAACGTTTTTTAAGCGTAATTTTGTGCCGTTGTTTTAACGTCATTCCAAACTGCTGTTAAAACGTTTTACAAACGTTTTTGTGCTACTTGGGACCATGATTCAGCCACTGTTCATATCTCTTATGGTTGTCGTATAGCACCCATTTTTCATCACACGTTACAATGTGATCAAGTATGGGCTCCTTTCCGTTGCGAAACAGAAGGTTATTGTGCATATCAAACCGTTGTTGTTTCTGATGTTCCGCTAGTTCGTGTGTGCCCCACGTATTGAGCTTCTTGACCTTACGAATTTGGTGGAGATGTTTGGAAATGGTTGATATCGACACATTGTACTGTTTGGTAAGTTCTGTGACTGTAACGCAAGCATTTCCCTCCACATTTGTCTTCAGAGCGTCGTTATTAATAACCGAATGTCGTCCTCAGTCCTCCTCATCTTGTAGGCTCGTGTAACCGAAATTAAACTTTTTAAACCACCGACGAACAGTAAGTTCAGATGCTGCCTCCTTGCCCCATGCCTCGACCACACTACGATAGATTTGCGCCGCCGGATTACGACCCAGTTTGTACTCATGAAGAAGAATCAACTGCAACTCACTCGTTCCTAATGTGTTGTACAGACCACTCTCACACGACTAGCTACGACTGCAGCTCAACCGATTATGGTGCGTATGTGACGTCTGAGTCGCTCTTCAACTCGTACGAATGACGTTGCGAATGGGTTGGTCTTATTTGGTCAATACTGCGGGAGAGTTGAATGTGGCACCTCAGAGAATTGGCCATTGTTTTCCGAACGACCCGATATAATCGGATAAATAAACAGTGAAGAAAATACCAACTTAGAAAGAGTAAAACGAAACTAATTTCAGAGAGAAGAATCTTCAAAATAACCTTAATGATCCTGTGTAACTACGGAAGGAGAACTACATCTAGTAGTTTCAGCGGAACAAAGGAACAATTTCTTTCTCTTCCTATTTTCGTTTTATCTTTCCTTCCTTTAAAGATTCCCCTTGCCTAAGAGTCATGGCTAGTCCCAGTAAACTTCTGATGATTCCAAGGATATAGGACAACGAATATGAATCAAGGGAAGTATAAAGATGCTGATTCCACGAAAGTAAGAGAACTGATGCTGATTTAAGGAAGTAGGAAGACACTGATTTCAGAGAAGTATGAGAACTGATGCCGATTTAGGGAAGTAGAAATAAAATGATTCCTGGGGAATAGTTGTACTGAAGTCGATTTATGTATGTAGGAGCACGTTGATCCCACGGAGGTAGAACAGATGTAGAATTAGGGAAGTAGGAAGGCGATTATTTCCGGGAAGAAAAATTAATGCTGATTTTAGGAAGCTGATTTTAGGAAGCTATAAATTCAATAATTCCAAGGAAGTTGAGTAAATGCTGTTTTTGAAGGAAATAGGAGGATACTGATTTCACAGCTAAAGGAGAACTGATGCTGATTTAGGTAAGTAACACATAATGATTCCTGGGAACTAGGAGCACTTATGCCAATTTAGGAAAGTAAGAACGCGTTGATTTCGGAGGAAGTGGAAGAACTGAAGCAGATTTAGGGAAGTAGGAAGACGATTATATCAGGAAAGCAAAATTGAAGCTGATTTCATGAAAGTAGAACTGACATCCATTGAAAGTAATGGAAAGCCAATGATACTCGTATGGTATGAAAACTGATACGAATTAACGGAAGAAGACCAGGTAAGAAGAAGAACTGATGTTGATTTAAGGTAGCATGTAGTCGATGATTCTAGGGAAGAGTTGAATTTATGCAGGCTCTTATGAAGCAGAAGGACGCTAACTTCACGGCTCTAGGACAAGACTTAGGGAAGTATAAACACAATGATTCCAGGAAAGTAGAAAATCTGATAAAGATTTAGGGAAATAGGAAGACGATGGAAACACACTGCTGCACATTTAGAAAACTAGAAAGTGTACTGAGAAATAATTCTTAAGTACTCTTTTTTTTTTTTTTTTGCTTCCAGAGTAAGTTTTCTTTTGCGGTTTCTCCGCTGTGGTTTATACATGCACAGACAACGTGCTTATTACGATACCTTCCAAAACGTGTAGTGATGTAGTTCTAAGAAAAGTGCCTTAGCGGAGAGCAGAATAGGTAAGAGTTACCAGGAAGGAAGACCGTCAAAATGTTTAAATAAAATATAAGGGTGGTAAAATTGTGTCGTGTGGCTTTTTTAACTCGCGAACTTTTCAACACCCGCCGTCCGGCTTCAGGCCATCTCACCATCGAAAGAAGGTCCACCTCTCCGCTGTCCCGTGGCTTGTCGAGAGCTCAGCATGGGCAATAACCTCGTTTCTCGTTTCCAAGGTTAAACCTTGGCATCTCCTGGAGCGCGAGGGAATCTTCGCGGAGCTAAGATTCCC
Organism: Macrothele yani; assembly: GCA_039090855.1. NCBI lineage: Eukaryota > Metazoa > Arthropoda > Arachnida > Araneae > Macrothelidae > Macrothele > Macrothele yani. Next base: position 52,863,910 of record CM077026.1, read on the forward strand.
TTCTACTCTCTGGTGGAGTTCTTCGAGCCTTCCCGGTGGCGTAAGTGGTCTAAGCAATGGCCTCTGATCACTCGTCCGAAACGGGTCCGGGTTCGAATCCCGGTGAGGCATGGATGTTGTGTTTGTCTTACGGCGCTGGCTCTATCCTTTCCCTGGAACCAGTGGCCCTAAATTAGGGACGGGCGACTGCTTATAGCACCTTGAGTTGCTCATGGTGGTCGGTAAATTCAAGAGAAATTTTCTTGCTCGCATTGAGACAGCGGCCTCAAATTTCACCATCCCAGAGTTGAGTGGATATTTAAATGAATAAAAGTAAATGTGTCACAGAAAAGTTCATAAAAAATTGGTTTAAGAAAAACGATGGTCCATCTCCGATTCCCTAGATCCCTTTGGAGTTATTACCATGACCCCGGTTGTACGGTGGTCGCGGAATACTTATTACTCCTCTAATTGTATAAACAGTAAGGTTGCGTTCCCATAAAAGTAAAGAACCCAATCTCAAAGTTTACGGACGTCGCGTTGTGTTTCATATGGGCTCGTTACGAGGTATTCGTAAAAAACCCATTTGCCGCAAATTGTGAATTTAGAGGAATATACGCAGCCTATAAAGTTAGCTACACCAATTTAAGTAATTAGCAATGTTTATTAATAGAAAAAGTATATATAAGCAATTACATCCTTTAGGTGGCGGCCAAAATAAAAGTTACGTTAAATTAAAAGATATTGGAATTAGCCATGTTTACTGATCAACTGCTGCGTACGCCTGTCACACCCTTGAGCTTAACTTTACAGTAACTCCCTCAATCTATTTCGCGGCGGCATAGCGACCATGCATATGTATATAACTAGTTAACATGGGAACTGGAGTTGGGGAAAATAACGTCATCTTACCTTCCTTTTGGATAGGGTGGTCTCTCGTTGAAACCCCACGCTGGTAGATGAAAACTTGCGTGGATGTTGACCGCGTGGTTGGTTCGCTGTATATCTTGTCTGCCACGCTGGGACCGCGTACTATGTCCGTTTCCTAACTAAGCCTCATCCGTCTCATACTCGACTATCTCTGAAAATTGTACTTCGACTACCATCTCAAGATAACCATCTCGAATGTCGACGAATCTGCTACGCATTTTTTCTCTATCTGATAACGATACGAATTTTTCCATATGATCACCCCATCTTCTCTCGTGTCTGTGTATATATTTCCGTCCCTTTAATTTTCCAAGTGATAGGGGCGTGCCTACAACCTTCTACGTACTCTTCGCCTGGGGTCCGGATTGGTCAGCTGATCTGACCAGTGCTCGGGCTTAGTGGCTATTGGTTGGACCTCTGGTCCAGTTGGCTACCTTTTCGCGGCAGCTGGCCTGTTGTGCAGGTGGTACCTTTTGTGAATTCCGTAAGGCCTATATTACGCTCAGATGAATAGCGAGGAATTTAAAGGGGCTTTCTGCTGCCAGAGTTACGACTTTTCTGTGACACCGCGATGTACTTTACGACTTTCGCTGGTGCCTCCTTCATCAAGGAGAAGTCGTAAACCGCAACTCGCCTGTTCATCTGACCTCGTTCCGGATTCTTGCCTGTGCCTTCTGAAATACCGGGATGTATTGTCCCACCAGCAACGCTAGCACTGGGGACATTTCTTAAATTTTGCGAATGCCATGCTTTTCCTCACAAGAGTGAAAAGAAGGTGAATTCCTTTGGTCATTCTTAACGGGTGTCCGGCAAACCGATTTGACCACCTGGGTTTTCTGCTTCCGTGGGGAAAAGGGGGTTTATGAGGCAGGAAGGGAGCAAAAGAAAAATAATTAAAATTAAGTAAAAAAAAATAATTTAGGTAAATTACTCCTGGTCTTTAAATTTTAATTAGGCCGTAAACAATGTGACCCGAACTACGAAGTAGTTCCGCGGCAACAGAGTATACGCCACTGAATACGAAAAACACTCTGAATATACACTCTTATATTCAGTGTTTTTCGTATATACACATCATCGTATGCAATCTCTGAATATTCAGCGTGTATATACGAATCAGCCACAATGAATTCATGTGGCCTATTCGCCGCTTTTTGCTACGTTTACCCATGTGAAAGTCGACTTTATTTTTTGTGACATTTTTGTTTGTTTCGAAAGTTTTAAACCACCGTCGTGGGTATCTATATAGGGATTTGGGCAGTCTCCTGTTCCTAATTTTGAGTCACTAGCTCCTGGAGGAAGAGCAAAGAGCACCACCCAGGCAATGGGGTTCAGATCCGGGTGTTGTGGTGGCCAGGGAGGATGGTTCTCTCTGCTTATTGCCGATACAGAACAAAGTGTACCTTGACTCGTCGGTACACTTTGTTCGAACCACATGACTTTTTTTCGTCTTCCAGTGCCGCGACTCGTCGGACCACAGAAGGCTTAAGTTCAAGTTTCCGGTTACAGCAATATCTGCGGGACTAAAAACCCGATATAAAAAATTATTTTTCGGTCAGGTACTACTTAACTATGAAAATTCATTGAGTGTATTTTCTTCCCAAAATAATACACACTTCCGCCGCTAGGGGCGCCAATGTTTAATCTATTTTTTTAATATCTGTGATCATGATGATTATATGTAGGGGATTTTAGAAAGGGAGTGTCTGACCCCAGGTCTTAAACAACCCTTAGAAATAGGAAGCTAGGAGAATTGGGCTAGAGTGCTCGATAGGAAAGTGACACGGAAGCGAGGTAGAAAGGAGGAGGAAGACGCCCTTATTTATTACCGGGGGAAGGGGCAGTACCCGGGGTCCGACGGCTTAACGTGCTCATCCGACGCGCGGCGGATATTTAGTGGATCGAACCTGAGGTCTTCTCCATGGCACTCACGAACGTTGCCCACTAGGCAACCCGCGGCCATTAATACCTGTGCTTCTAAATGTGCGATTTAAAATCTTCTTTCAACAGACAGAACTAAGAAATATAAAACTCCTCAAATACTAAAGTCAAATGTTCCACAAGGTTAACGGCATCCGTTGCTGAAATAATTTTTTCAGTGCTCAGTGAAAATGACTGTTAAAGTTGAAAAGGAGAAAAAATCTAATTTAACAGTAATGTTAAAGTTTGTTTGTAACTTTCGAGAGGTGTTATCTAAAACAATTAGGATGAAGGCTGCTTTAGAGAAGGACATGTTATCTGTTTTTTGACGCCCGTGTGTCTTTTTCAGGCACCATATGTTAAGCTGAAAGAGATTTATCATCCAGACTTTCGCCTCGCCTTGTAGCTATTAGATATAAAATTTCAAACTGTTGCTGCCTCAGCGTAACAAGCGAACCAAAACACAACCGAAAGAAAGAAAGGGAGAAAAGGGTTAGGGGAGGGGATATGTTTTCCCTGATGTCAGCAGTACGGAGTCTAGTTACCAGAACCGTACGGCGACGCCAGGAAATCGTGAGGGAATGTAACTAACTTTCTGCTTGGACTTCAATCGTTCCTAGCTGAGATTAGTGCATCAGATAATTTATTATCGCAAAGTTATTTACGTAGGACGTACTACCGTAAATATGCTAAAACGAAGTGCCGTCAAAACATCTCGGTATCAGTTATATCTCTATGAAGGGTGTTCATCTATCATTCCAAAGAATAAACAGGCTGTGCATTTTATCTCAAAGTGAATTTTATCAGGATTTCGTATGCAAATGAATTTCAGAGTCAGCATCCACTGAAAGACGCACTTTATATCAAATTACGGAAGTTCTGATATTCATATGTTACCTCAAGTTGCCAGTATTATCGTCGCCGTGTTTAAAATAGCAACTGCTTACATAACTGATTTCCATTTGAAATTGAACATTGAACAACCAACAAAATTGACGATACTGCCCTTACTCCGTGGTAAGCAAGCAAAGATAATTTTAAGTGCCCTATAATCGTTTATTGTTTTGCGAAATATTTTTCAGTACGTCGTTTGCAAAAAAGATCCGTCCAACCGTCCGTCCACCTGTCGATACCATAACTCAGCAACTACTAGTCCCATTTAAAATATTCTTTTTGCATTGGGAAGCATGAAATGTGCGAATGATGATCCTTCATATCGGCTTTTTATGCCACTAGAGGGCGCAAACGCAGATGATATCGAATTCAAAATACATTTTATTCCATATATTTGCTTCTGAACATCCGATCGAATTTTTTTTTTACCTTTCGATTCTATTTATGTCGAAGGTTGCAGGTGCAGTCACTTTTTCACAGATTTTCCTCTAGGTGGCATGAAACTAAACTGCGTCTTTCCCGATATCTCTGCTTCTAAAACTCCAATTTGAAAAATTCTTTCTTCACCGAATACAGCTCCTGATGGGAAATATTTTTGCATATAATTTCTAATATTTGGTAAAAACTGGTTTGGCTACCAGAGGGCGTAAGGGTTAATTTCTGCTTCTGATGCACTTGCGGCAATATCGGAGCTTCTAAAATCTCGAATGAAAAAATTCGTTCGTGGAACGATCCACTCACATCGGCAAATCTTTTCGGAATATTTTCTTTTTAAAAGAATGCATGGTTTCTCCGCCAGGGAGTAAATGTATATCTTATTTTTGTCGATATCTCTGCTTCTAAGAGTTCGATTTGAAAAAAATCCTTCTTTGTTGGAGACGTTTCCGCTGCGAAATGTTTTTCATATAATTTTAAAAATTTTCACGTGTCGCATAGGCTTTCCGCTAGGGGTCGTAAAGGTAAATTGCGTTTCTCCCTATATCTCTGCTTCTAAAACTCCGATTTGAAAAATTCTTTCTGCAACGGATACAGTTCCTGGTGGGAAATGTTTTGCATATGATTTTTAATATTTGATAAAGAATGGTTTGGACACCAGGGCACATAAGTGTGTTTGCGGCAAAATTTCATTTCCTAAAATCTCGACTGAAAAAAAACTTTTATGGACTAATTCCACTCACATCTATAAAACCTTTCGTAATATTTTCTTCTTAAAATAATGCATGGTTTCTCCGCCCATGGTGTAGATGTATATCATATTTTTGTCAATATATCTGCTTTTAAGAGTCCGATTTGAAAAATTCTTTCTTTGTTGGATAGCGTTTCCTGAACGACATGGTTTTCATATAATTTCAAAAATTTCAAGCAATTCATGGACTTTCCGTTAGGGGCGTTACGGTAAATTGTGTTTTCTCCGATATCCCTGCTTCTTAAACTCAGATTTGAAAAATTCTTCCTGTATCGCATACAGCTCCTGATGGAAAATGTTTTGCATGTATTTCTTAATATTTGATACAGAATGGCTTGGTCACCATTTGCACCAAAATCTGAGCTCCTGAAAACTCGACTGAAAAAATTATTTCCTTGACAGATACCGCTCACATCGCAGAACCTTTTGAGAATACTTTCTTCCTAAAACAACGCATTATTTTCCCGCCTGAGGGCGTAGATATATATCATGTATTTGTCGATATCTTTGCTTCTAAGAGTCAAATTTGAAAAATTATTTCTTTGTTGGAGAGCGTTTCCGCTGCTAAATGTTTTTCATATAATTTAAAATTTTTCTTAAAGCACAAGTCTGGCACCCGAGGACGTAAGTTCTCGTTTTCGTTTACAGAAATATCTGTGGGACTAAAAACCCGACTGAAACACTTCTTTCTTCGGCCAGATTCTACTAACTATGTAAACTTGTGTGCGCGTTTTCTTCCCAAAATAATGCAGAATTTCGCAGCTAGGAGCTCGAACGTTTAATTTGTTTTTCTTTATATCTCTGCTTCTACATGTGCAATTTAAAAAATCTTTCAACACCGGATGCCATTTACTTTGTAGAACACTTTAGGCTAGCATATGAAGAATTTTGTAGTTCACAGTTCTGTCGATAGGTGGTGTTGCGTATTCCGTTCGCAGCTTTATCCGCGCTTCTAAAAAACCTTATTGAGAAATTTCATTTTTGCTGTACGCCAATCGCTTCAATAGAGATGTGGAGCATTATCCTCTTTAAATAATGCAAAGATTACCCGCTAGGGGCGTAAAGGTCGAAATATTTTTTTGCTGTCATTGCTTCTGGGTGACGTATTTGAAAAGCTCTTTTTCCTTAGCATAGCTTTTCCCATGAAGAATATTTTTCGCCTATTGTCCACCTCTAGCAGGCGGAGACTTACATCGTGTTTCCTTCTTATATACTCCCATTTCTTCTTTTAACTGTCCGATTTGAAAATCCCTTTGTCTCTGATACCTTAATTGTTCTATGAAAAACATTTTGTCGGCCATTTCTTAATTTTCGTAACATGTTTTTTAGCCGCTGGTAGGACTAAGTACCTGTGTTTATTTCTGGATGTTTTATCGATTGTAGAAACCGGTTGATCATTTTTCAAACCGGTTCCATTGGGACATAGAGAAAGCTGATGTCCCATCTGGTCCCACACGTACTTGATGGGTAAGAGATCAGGCAATCTGGAAGGCCACGTAAGCGTCGAAACATGACGTAGATAGTCCTAGAAAACCCGAGACGTGTGAGGACGGGCATTATCTTGTTGGAAATAGGCTCCGGGCCTCCCCTGCTAGGAAAGGCAGCACATGGGGCCTCATAATCTCTTGTACGTAGCGCTGGGCTGTCAACGACCCTCGGATCACTGAGAGGGAAGTCCGGTTGTCATACGCGATGGCTCCCCAGACCATCACGCCTGCGGTTCGGGACGTGTGCCGCTGTACAGTGAGGTTGGGATTGCAGCACTCATCTGCGGTCCTCCATACTCTGAAGCGGTGGTCGTCCGTTCTCATGCAGAAGCGGGATTCTTCGCTGAACACTATACGTCCCGAGTCCATAGCATTCCACGTTGCTCGCTGCTGATACCACTGCAAACGACGCCGACAATGGTCAAGTGTTAACGGCAAAAAGCGTAAGGGCTGTCGAGAGTGCAGATTCGCATCTGCCAGACGTCTGAAAATGCTTCTGGCGGATACAGGAGTCCCTTGTACAGCCACCACATGTCTCTGGATATTAGACAAGGACGTCGTTGCATCTGTGCGTGCCGATCTCCCGATCCCACGGTCCTCTCTGCTGGTGGTGTGTCTGGGTCGTCCAGAGCCAGTCTGCCGTGTATGGGTGCCATTCCGTGTCCATTACTCCCAACACGGTTGCACCGTACTGTCCGACCGGCCCAAATGGCTGCCGATTCGTCGTTCCAGCCGCCTTGCCTCTCTGATTCCGACAATACTGCCTCGTTCAAAGTCCATCAGCAGCCCGTAAACACATCTATGGCGGCTCTTCGGTTTATCTATCGCTCAGGGATCTCACCTGACTTTTACCGTGCACTTCGGCACGAATGTGAAGTCCCCTGCGCGGCGCCGTATAAGCCCCAAGGATTGCGATTGCAGCGCTGATCTTGGACGCACGGACATGCGAAATTGCACGAAACTTTAACCACTTGCATGTCTGCCCTCCCTGTAGCTATTCGCCGAGTTTCGCATTGGTCGCACGGTTCTTTCTTGGTGCGCGGATTTTTATGTCAATGAGTGTATATTAACGGAAAATTTATATTCCCAGATTTTCAGTATCCACCATACGGAAAATTACCTAGGAACGGAAGTTTGGTTTGTAAAGAGACTGGAAAATTGAAAATAGAAGCTTTTGAGACTGTACAGAAGCTTCTGTGCGAATACGGAAATCCCGAAATTGATATTTTGCAAAAAAAAACAAAAAAAAAAAACAAAACGAATTTAGTGAAAACAGGAAGCATCAAAATACTGAAGTTTCCGTTATTAAAACAGAAACTTTGCAAAAAAGAGATTTCGTTAAAAGTTGGAGATCTCCCGACAACTTTGCTGCACGCTATTTCCAGAAATGTTCCGTAAACTCAGGCGAACTTACTTTTAAAGTGTATGTGTGTGTTAAGAAAGCTAGGGAAATTCTATATCTGCATCACTACAAAGCACGAAACAAAATTTCTAGCTCTTCTAGAAATGAAAATGAGAACTGCGAATATGTATGCACGCTATCAAGCATAAAAAAATATACATTCAATGGCCAAAACATTAGACATACCTACCTAATATCGTGTTGGCCCACTTCCAGCACGAATAACAGCCTGTACACGCCGAGGCATCGACTCCACCCCATGCCGGAGGGTTTCCATAGGTCATTATACACGTAATGGACAAAACATTAGAGATACCTACCTAATAGCGTGTTGGTCACCCTCAAGCACGAAAACAGCCAGTACATGCAGAGGCATCGACTCCACCAGAGGAATATACACTCAATGGACAAAACATTAGAGATACCTACCTAATAGCGTGTTGGTCCCCCTCTAGCACGAATAACAGCCTGTACACGCCGAGGCATTGACTCCACCAGAGGAATATGCACTCAATGGACAAAACATTAGAGATACCTACCTAATAGCGTGTTGGTCCCCCTCTAGCACGAATAACAGCCTGTACACGCCAAGACATTGACTCCACCAGAGGAATATGCACTCAATGGACAAAACATTAGAGATACCTACCTAATAGCGTGTTGGTCCCCCTCTAGCACGAATAACAGGCTGTACACGCCGAGGCATCGACTCCACCAGAGGAATATACACTCAATAGACAAAACATTAGAGATACCTACCTAATAGCGTGTTGGTCACCCTCAAGCACGAACAACAGCCAGTACATGCCGAAGCATCGACTCCACCAGTGGAATATACACTCAATGGACAAAACATTAGAGATACCTACCTAATAGCGTGTTGGTCCCCCTCTAGCACGAATAACAGCCTGTACACGCCAAGGCATCGACTCCACCAGAGGAATATGCACTCAATGGACAAAACATTAGAGATACCTACCTAATAGCGTGTTGGTCCCCCTCTAGCACGAATAACAGGCTGTACACGCCGAGGCATCGACTCCACCAGAGGAATATACACTCAATAGACAAAACATTAGAGATACCTACCTAATAGCTTGTTGGTCCTCCTCTAGCACGAACAACAGCCAGTACATGCCGAAGCATCGACTCCACCAGAGGAATATACACTAGATGGACAAAACATTAGAGATACCTACCTAATAGCGTGTTGGTCCTCGTCTAACACGAATAACAGCCTGTACACGCCGAGGCCATCGACTCCACCAGAGGAATATACACTCAATGGACAAGACATTAGAGATACCTACCTGATAGCGTGTTGGTCCTCCTCTAGCACGAATAACAGCGTGTACACGCCAAGGCATCGGCTCCACTAGATGCCGAAGGGTTTTCGTAGGTACTGCCAGCAATGCCTGTCGTAGCATTGTCTACAACTCCGCCCGAGGAGTCGGTCCAGGATTCCTGGATCTGTTGTTCCATTGCATCCCAGAGAGCTTTCACGGGGTTTAAATCCGGGAACTTCGTGAACCACTGGATGATTACATACTCGTATGAGTGTTCCTCGGACCATGCCTGGATTGTTGCGGCCAGGTGGGGCACCGCATTGTCATTCTGAAGCAAATAATCGGCACACATAGAAAAGCGTTTTGTTAATTCAACAAAAATTTTGTTAAATCAACAATTTTTTTGTCGATAGAGTCAAAAAATTTGTTGAATTTGCAAAATTATTTTGTTTAAAATTGTTGTTGATTTAACAAAATTTATTGTTAGCACGACAAAACGTTTTGTTCATTTAACAAAATGATTAGGTCGATTTTTAGGAATTTGTTTGATCCGACAAAACATATTGTCATGATTACAATATGTTTTGTTGGATCAAACAAATTCCCAAAAATCGACAAACCATTTTGTTAAGTGAACAAAACGTTTTGTCGTGATAGCTATAAATTTTGTGAAATCAACAATAATTTTGCAAATTCAAAAAAAAATTTTGTAGACTATATATCGACAAAATTTTTTGTTAATTTAACAAAACGTTTTTCTCAGTGCAACAGAAAGCGCGAAGGCCATGGAAGCGCGTAGGCGACCAGACAATACATTCTGGCAGCATGCTGCGGTTAAGATTATCTCCAGACACACTAAGGGACACAGTGTGCCCCATAAGAAAGCTCCCCAAACCATCGCAGAGCCACAACCGCCTTGAACAGAGCTGACCTGGTACAACGGGGCCATGGGCTCATTCTGTCGACGCCACACCTGCAACCTCTGTCAGCTCGGTACAGCTGGAAACGGGACTCATCTGACCACACGATGCGGCCCCACACATCAGAGGTCCAATTTTAATGTTCCCAGTACCAGGTGATGCGTAATGTCCGATAACGAGCAGTCAATAGTAGCACACAAGTGGGGCATCAGCTCCCGTAGCCTATGGTATGCAGCATGCGCCATACCGTTTGCTCGCTGACGCTACTTGGTCCTGCGACATTTAACCTGGATGTGATTTGCACAGCAGTTGGCAAGAGGTCGGTCTGTCCGAAGCTGGATAGTCTGCGTCTACCCCGGTCTTCAATGGTGTGTGGTCGGCCACAGCTTGTACTCTTGGCCCTGGTTCGTCTGTCGATGGTATATTCCAGGTACACCCTCGATATGTTGCCCTCGGGAGCCTCAGTGTTCTTACCACTTGGGAGCAGAATGACTCGTCTGTCTTGCGCCGACACTGCGTCCACGATCACAGTCGCTCAGATCACTGCGTTTACGCATGTTCGTCGACACTGCTGGGAAGCCCTGCTGTCCAGATATTTATCGCCCGCGTTCGGTTTGGGTGTGTTCCACTCTGCGCGTGGATGCCCAGGTCAACTGCTTATCACCCCTATCTCTAATGTTTTGTCTACTGAGAGTATATGCCCGATATCTAGTATAAAAATATTTGCTAATGGAAAAGAGGAAGTTACTCATGTCTAAGGACCTTGTACAAAATACAGTGAGCGAAATAATTATAGTCCACGTGTCAGGTTTTCAGCAAAAACAAGAACCTTTTCAATATAAAGAGAACAGATGACATTGAACTAATTGTACTCTAAATTACGTACAAGAAAGATAAACAGTTCTTATGCTCAAAAACATATTTGTACAGGCTTTGTACACGTTCAACTGTTACAGAAAGGTCGAAATAATCATGACACTCTGGGCTTTTAATTCGTAGTGTCCCTTTTAGAAGCTGGAGATTTTTAATACTTTGCCCACCCTGCTTCCATTCAACGAGGTAAGTCAGTGCTGTAATTTCCATTCAACGAGGTAAGCCAGTGCTTTCCATTCAACGAGGTAAGCCAGTGCCTTCCATTCGACAAGGTAAGCCAGTGCTGTAACATCTATTCAACAAGGTAAGCCAGTGCTGTAACTTCCATTCAACGAGGCAATCCAGTGCTGTTACTTCCATTCAGCGGGTAAGCCAGGGCCTTCCATTCAACGAGGTAAGCCAGTGCTTCAACTTCCATTCAACGAGGTAAGCCAGCGCCTTCTATTCAACGAAGTAAGCCAGTGCTGTAACTTCCATTCAACATCCAGTGTCTTCTATTTGACGAGGTAAGCCAGTGCTGTAACTTCCATTCAACAAGGTATAGCCAGTACCGTAGCTATCTTTTCATGAGTCCTGTGCAAGCTTTGGTTTTTGGGCCCTTAACGTTTTTCGGGTGAGGGGAGGGGAAAAGGGTGTGTAAAAATAAAACAAATACTATAAAATAATTGTTTGCAATTAACTTGTGTGTACACAATAAATATACAAGATCATTCACATGTATTTATAAATCGAAATAATTATTTTAATTGCACTTTTCTGTCTTTCGTTTCAGCAAATTCATTGATTATATGATCATAATTGATATCCTTAACGATATTATATTCATTGTAAATTACGGAAAGATTGGGCAATCCTTTTTGTCCGATAGTCGATATTAAAATAATTCTTAATTTTAAATTGCTAAAGCTTATCTCACACGAAGCAGTCGAGAAGAGTGAGAAATATTCGGAGAGCAACATTGATATTCGGATATGACTCAGTTAATCCGAAGACATGAAGTGCCTGTAGAATATCAAGCGGAGTTGCAGATTTAATGTTTTGTATTAGTGTCGAGGCTTCAAATTTAAAGTTTTTGAATTTCACAATGTGAACCCGTACATACACTCTACGTCAAAAAAATATTTTCACCCAGGAGGACGTGTGGGATTGCAATGCAATTCAGGAGGAAGGAAAAGGCTACCAGGAACAATAAATGATTAAACACTGAGGCTGATATGGGCGATATTTACTGAGATACACGCCAGTAAGTACTGTCTCTCAGTATAGCGTCGGGGTCCCATGTTTTCTCATACAGCATGTGAGATGTCTCGTACAGGTTCCTAATGGTGTCCTGCGATAAGTCATCACATGCAGCTTGAATCTTCTCACGCAGTTCCTGCAGATCGAGGGTATGGTGGAGTGTGGATAGCGCGTCCAATAGCATTCCACACATGTTAAATTGGCGATAGGTCTGGCGATGCGGTTGGCTATGGCAGAGTGTCAATGTCTGGAAGGCAAGCTCTCGAGACAGCAGAACTATGCGGCGGACGAGCGTTGTCCTATTGGAAATTCGCACCGGAGTGAGCGATCAGGAAACGTAGAGCCACTCGCTGCAGGACCTCATTAACGTAACGTTGGGCTGTCAAAGTGCCTGTAACGAACACCAAAGGCGATCTGGCATTGTAGGCAATTGCACCCCACACCATGACACCAGGTCTTCTGGATGTGTAACGCTCGACAACAAACCTTTCATTTTGGCGCTGACCACGGTGCCTCCACACACACGGATTCTTTGATTGTTTACTCCAAGACAAAAGCTGGACTCGTCACTGAATATCACCCGCTGCCATTCTGAGTGGCTCCATGACAGTCTGGCACCACACCATTGCAGTCTTTGGCGACGATGCAATGGTGCTAAGGGCAGTCGTCGTAACGGTCTGCGTGCGCGTAGTCCTCCGTCGTGCAGCCGTCTGCTAATGGTGCTGGCTCTAAACGGACGCTGCATGGAGGGCACCACTGCTAGCTGAATATCCGCAATCGTTGCTGTTGGGTCACTCCCCGGATGTCGAACAACGCGTCGTTCCTCTCTCTCTTTCCGTCGTACCTATAGGTCTCCCAGACCCTTCCTGTCGCTGCTGCGTGTCTTATTCTATTCACTGCCGCCAACAGCGTGCTATGATGATATCCGCACTACCGGTATGGCGCGCAATACTGTGATAAGACCATCCCGCTTCCCGGAGATCGACGATGCGGTCCCTCTCGAACTCGTCCAACTTCTCGTATTGCTTCCGAACTTTTCTCCGAAGCATAATTCACTTGCAAATGATGCAACCAACACAACAGCCAGAGTCGGAATGGCAAGCACGCGCAACGGATAACATTATATAGCCAGTTAGGCACAGCGCTTGCATCACATGCGCAGCCGAGCGTGGTACTTGAATCCCTTGCATGTCTCACGATGTCAAACCTACTCACCAAATTTCATTCCTGTCGGTTGCTTCCTTCTGGGTACAACTATTTTTTTGCGTAGAGCGTATTTAAATCTTTGATATACTAAATAGCAAAACCTGCCGCAACTATCAAAACTCAAACCAATCTTGCTGGTCCAACCAGAGTATTAACGACTTTATTATATACAACTTTTACTCTGCGGCTCCAATTGCTCGATGATTGAGCATGCAGGGCTAGTTCATCAATCTAATCCTTGTACCTACCCTGCTCAGTGACGTCACAGGTACGGACGCTGAACCATAAAACCACATAAAAAAGGCCGACAAAGTTAAGAGGTGCGAGCGCGGCTGAAGATCACTTCTTTACTAACCTGGACAGAAACTCCGTTAATGTGAGAAAAGGAGAAGCTTGATCTTTGGACGAGCCCTCCCTTTCACACGTGACCTTTAAAAGAAGCTTTAAGTATCATTGTAAAAAGATGCTCTTCTAATCATTACTGCGCTTTTCGAAATGGTACCATTTCTCTTCTAATTCGAAATGGTGCCATTTCTCTTCTAATTCGAAATGGTGCCATTTCTCTTCTAATTAGAAATGGTGCCATTTCTCTTCTAATTCGAAATGGTGCCATTTCTCTTCTAATTCGAATGTGAAATGGTGCCATTTCTCTTCTATTAGAAATGGTGCCATTTCTCTTCTAACACAAGACTGCTTAACAGCAAACATTTTTAACTGGACACTATGAAAAATGTGTTTTATTTCATCTACTGCTGATGACTTTTATTTATCCCGTAACATACGCATTTTCACAAGACAATTTTTTTTGTCAGTTACATTTCAGAGCCGCCTTCGTCCTGAGCCCTGTGTACCTGTTGCACCAGTCTAGTTACGGCACTGAGGTAGGCTTCCATACAAGTCCTGAATATACTCCATATCGACAGAATTCCATGATTCAAGAATAGCTATTTTCAAACTGTCCTTATTTATGAAATGACGGCCATTTTCATACAACTTCCGTGCCAGCATATACCGCATATTCTCAAATATATTTTGGTCAGGTGATTTTTCTGGCCAAGGTCAGAGTAATTTTATTTTTTTTCGGCTTAAACCCATTCTGGGACGCTTTTGACATATGGATTTAGCAGTTGTCCCACTGAAACAACCAATTTCTACCGGCCATTTTAAGTCCATTTCGAGGAAATTGTTTGCTTAGTATTTTTTGGTAACCACGGCTGTTCATTTTTCCATCAACGAATGTAATATCGCTGTTCCTTTTCCAGCCAGTTGTACCCCATATCACGACAGAACAACCTCTCTGATGTCGAGTAAAAACAAAACAGCGGTTTTTGCTTGTCGTCCATCCAATAACTGTGCACACCATCTGAGCCATCCAGATTAAATTTCTTCTCGTCGGAGAAAATAACTTTTCGCCACTTAGAGCTCTATGGTAGCGAGCGAATTCTTTTCATTTGGCTTTGTGGACTGAATATAGCATTGGTTTTCTCTGGAGTTTTCTCGAACGAAGTCCTCACTGATTCAGAAACTGTTAGGTTTGTCGAACAGTAACTATCAATCTAATTCGTCTCGCAGTTGTTGAGCTGTTACAATTAGATTTTAATGCTACTTGGCTCAGAAGACGAAGTTCCCGATTAGCAGCTTTGGATGGTCTGGCGGTGCTCTTTTTTTTACCCAGTTGGATCTTTCAGGTAATTTCGGACGCCTTTTGATCTCCTATTGATAGCTCGGGTAATATCTGTAGCACTATCAGTTTGTGCTCTTAAGACATGGACCCCCCACCCCCGTTCAATGTCAGATAGTCGAGAGCCGAACAGCATGCTTATTTTTTAAACCTAACACTTTCAACAAGTTATTTCGTTAATTTTGTATTTCGATTGTTGGTAATAATCACTAACACCTGTTTCTCCCAAAGAGCACCCATATCACTAAACATTCAGCTGAGCAGGACCACAATTGCTGCGCTTTTTTAATTTTCGCCACGCATGCGCAAAGTACATTTATTGACACCAATGAGTGCCATTCGAATTTGTATTTGACAGTGGTGTATATAATACAGGAACTGTCCTTCGCGTCTATTTATATCTGTCAAAATTATAAAGGCCATAATTATTTCGTCTACAGTATTTATTTGCTCTTAATCTTAAAATGACCATGCAGAAGTAAACAATAAACACATTCTTCAAGAAACTGGTCGAGCATAAAAACCGACACTAACACAAAATAGTGGGAAGATATTGCACCATTAAAAGCCGAAGCATATATAGAAATTAGAGTTGCGTGGTTTTATTTTGACAAATCATACACGTTTCCTCACTGACCCAGAACGCTCTGCATCAGAAAAGAGGAAAACGTATTGGAAATATTAATCATGCTTGTGTTTCTTCGGCGCAGATATTTTCTTTTCTTTTGCATTATGACCTTTAGAAGTGGAGACATCATAGCCATGACGTATAGACAAGCTGGCAGATAACGTCGCAACATATGATCATGATGCATTCTGATGTACTTCTTCTTTTCCTGCAGCATTTTATTAGTTGGTCACTCTTGCGCATCTTCCTTACTTACTTCAGTCTTGTGTACTCTCATTTTTCAAAATTGTTTTCTTTCATGCCACTGAACAGTCACTTCATCTGAGATTAGGTTCTTTCAGCACGATTCACCAATTTTCAGTACGTATTCTGGAAAAAAAAAAAAAGAAAAAAAGAAAGCGGGCTTGCTTATGTTAACACAGTGTTTCTCCGTCGGCATATAGATAGCATATATCTGCACCTGTTTGTCGAATTTTAAACTGTTTTTGCATTGGTTAGCCAAAAATGTAAGAACGATGATACTTGTCTTGTTGTCTTTTCTATCCTTGTCTTGTATTTTTCATCCTTGTCTTGTTGTCTTTTCCATCCTTACTTTGTTTTCATTTTCATCCTCGTCTTGTTGTCTTTTCCATCCTTATCTTGTTGTCTTTTTCATCCTCGTCTTTTTGTTATTTTTATTCTTGTCTTATTGTCGTCTCTATCCTCGTCTTGTTGTCTTTTCCATCCTCGTCTTGTTGTCCTTTCAATCCTCGTCTTGCTCTCTTTTCTACCCTTATCTTGTTGTCTTTTTCATCTTTGTCTTGTTGTCGTTTCTATCCTCATATTGTTGTCTTTTTCGTCCTCGTCTTGTTGTCTTTTCCATCCTTGTCTTGCTGTCTTTTCCATCCTTGTCTTGTTTTCTTTTCCATCCTTGTCTTGTTGTCTTTTTGATCCTTGTATTGTTGTCTTTTCCATCCTTATCTTGTTGTCATTTTGATCCTTGTGTTGTTGTCTTTTCCATCCTTATCTTGTTGTCTTTTTCATCCTCGTCTTGTCTTTTCCATCCTTGTCTTGCTGTCTTTTAGATCCTTGTACTGTTGTCTTTTCCATCCTTATCTTGTTGTCATTTTCATCCTCGTCTTGTTGTCTTTTCTATCCTTGTATTGTTATCCTTCGACGCTAGGGGGCGCAAATTCAGATGCCATCGAATTCAGAACATATTCTGGTCCATATAATTGATTCTAAACATTCCATTATAAAACTTCTTTCTTTGTGTTGTTTCGTTTATAACGAAGACCATTTTGTCTACAGGGATTAAATTGGGCCGTAGCTCACTGCAGTGTTGCTCTGATACTTCTTCATTTTTGGTGAATATTTAAATATTAGCCAGAGACAACCGGACCTCCGAAATACACGTCTCTTTTGCACCCCCGAATGCATGAGTGAGATCGCTCCGTCAGAATCAACCCTTCTTGTACTGAAGGCTTTGAGCGCGCAATTTCAGTTACTAATTCTACCTTTGATAAGAAATAGTGAGAAGCGAACACTTCCGATCCAATAATTATGACTTCTCCCCAGCAGCACTGCATATAGCACCGCGTCTCACCCAGCACTTATGGCTCCTTCACCTACTTTGTTAGAAATCAAGCCCTGCACCAAAGTAATAAATATATATTGCATTTCCCCAGACATACCAGACATATGTGCTTTTAAAATGCCATTTAGTAACTTTATCTTCCGGCGGATGGAGTTCGTGCTGTGGAATGCATTGCATGTAATTTCTAAGTTTTCATTGCGTACCACTAGGATGAGTAAGTGCATATTCCTGTTTCCGATATATTTGCGGAAATATCTACGTACCTATTAACTGGATTGAAAAAAAAAATTCCTTTTCGGCCAGATACACTCAACACGGAAAATGTTTTGCCATACTTTCTGGTCATAATAATGCACGCTTTTTTCATCATGGGAGGTAGACGTATATCTTATTATGATCGATATCTGTATTCCTTGCATTCATTCGAGAAACTGTTTCTTTGTTGGACAGTATTCCTTGTGAGAAATATTTTCTTTATAATTTCTAATTTTTTAAGGCAAAATTGTGTCACTAGAGGGCGTAAGTGTATATTTCTGTTCGCAGTCTGTTTGCTGATGTCGAAAACCCAGACTGAAAAAATTCGGTTTCGGTCTCGTACCCTCTTACTACTAAAGCAATTTATGCATTTTTCCTGCCCAAAAAATATGTAACTTCACCGCAAGGGGGAGTTAAAGTTTATATTTCTTGATATCTCTGCTTCTAGAAGTCCAATTTGAAAACTTCTTTTAATATTGGATGCTAATCACTTTGAGCAGCATTGTACATGTACTGTTGGATTTTTTTATGGTGCATAGTTCCAACGCTATGTAGCCTTAGTGTATATTTCTGTCTGTCTCTGCTTCTAATCATCCGATTGAAAGCAATTGTACTTCTCGCTGCATAATATTTCCGAAGACAGAGATTGCGAATGTCATCCTCTTTAAATAAAGCGCAGCCTTCCAGCTGGGAAGGGTATATGTAAAAAAAAGTTGTAGCTATCCCTGCTTCTAAAATTCATACTGGAAGAATTTTATACATAAACAGCTTGGCTCAGAAGAATATTTTGCTAATGTTTTCATCTTGGAAAAATTCAAAATTCTGCCACCAGGGAGCGTTAGCATATAATTGTATTTGAAAGTGTGTTTCCGATTCTAAAGCTCTTGGAGAAATCTTTCCTTGGTATGATACTATTCATTAAGTAAAATTCTGCGTTGATTTGTTTTTTTAAATAATGCACAGCTTTTTCGCTAGGGAGTGTAAAGTTTTATCACATTATCTTCTATGTATCCTATTCTAACTCCACGTTTTGGAAAATCCCTCGCAGCCCCGGTAACGCAGCAGTCTAAGCGCTAGCTTGTGACCGTTCGTCCAACAGGAGTTTGGGTTCGAATCCCGGTGAGGCATGGATGTCGTGTTTGTCTTACGGCACTGGGTCTTTCTGTTCTCTGATGCCAGTATCCCTTAATTAGGGACGGGTGACTGCTTATAGCCCATTGAGTTGTTCAGTGCGATCGTGAAACCCCAAACAAAAATATTCCTTCAGCCTCAGATATCTTCCGCTATGAGAAACATTTTGTGCACAATTTGCGCCTTTTCGTACCACATATTTCTGTCGCTAGTGGGCGTTCACAGCTATTTATTTCAATTTGTAGATATTTTACCGAACGTGTAGAGATGCGGATGATTTTTTTTTTCTTTTTGTAATTGGTTTCCTTCACTATGTATTTTATATAATGTGCAGTTTTTTTCAGTAAGGGATGTTAATGCCTTCCCTTTTTCTTTCTTTCTAAAAATCGACTTTGAAAAATTCTTTTTCTGTCGGAAATTATTCGAAAGACGTACTCATCAAACACTAGAATACGGTGTCGTTCTTTTTATTAGCAACGAAGCTCCGACTAGCGTAGAGTTCAGTACACGTAATAACAGAAATTTCGTCAAATGACATACGAATGAATCGATTCTGATTCACTGTTTCTGAATTCGTATAATGAATCTTTACTGTAAATTTGAAATAATTTCTATGAAATAAATACAGGTTTTTTCAGAAGCTGTGCAAATAAAATCTATAAATTCATCAACATTTTTACTCTTTCCATAAAAACATATTTCATAATTTTTTCCATTAGCATTGCTTTTTGCTATGAAGAGTAATTTTTGCATATTTTCTATTTTTACATTATTAAAAATTCTACCCCAGGGGTTGTCAGCGTGCACTTCTAGACGAAGCCGGTCGGAATCGACGGTATTTTTTTTTTTTTAGAATAATAAACTTATATGAAACAACAAATGTAAACTTTAGTTGATCGACAAAGTCCTTCAACCACTCAGTAAAGACAATAGTCCAGGTTCGTGATTTTTTTTGTTTTTTTGTTTCTTGTGTGTGTGTGTGACTGAAGATTTAACGACCACCGTGAGCAACTCAATGGGCTATAAGCAGTCGCCCGTCTTTAATTTAGGGTCAGTGGTTCCAGGGAAGGGAGAGAGCCAGTGCCGTAAGACAAACACAACATCGATGCCTCACCGGGATTCCAACCCGGACCCTTCACGAACGATTGATCATAAGCCAACGCTTGGGCTATAAGCAGTCGCCCGTCCCTAATGTAGGGTCACTGGTTTCAGGGAAGGGAGAAAGTCAGTGCCGTAAGACAAACATAACATCCATGCCTCACCGGGATTCGAACCCGGTAGAGGAAACCCATCGGAATCCACGAATGTTTTTTTTTCCCTGGTAGACGAAACCCGTCGGAATCGACAATAAGTTTTTCCTCTTTTTTTTTTTTTTTTTAAAAAGAATAAACTCATATGAAACGTTTATTTACATCTTTACGTAATGGGAAACGTCTTACCTACGTGAATAAACTGGATCAAATGAATGTTAAATTGTATATATACATCACACATTCCAATGGCACAACGCAATCAGGTCTTCGAGTGTTTGCTGTTCCGATAAGAACTTTCAAACAAATTCCTGCTAGCGTTGTTTTGCACAACAATTCGCTGAGAAGAGAGACCTCTGACTTTAGACTATATGAGTCCCTCCATACTATCGCCTTCAACAGCGCGTGAGTCAACCGCATGGGAGCGAATGTCAGCCGCACGCTTCTCCTATTGACTTTACACGGGAACTTCGCTGCCCCACAACGCCTGAACCGTTTCCCCAATCTCATTTTTCTCTTCGACTGGTACATCTACATGGTAAGACCTTTATTTGATACCTCACCCATATGTTTACGTTCAGCCGTTCTCTCACAAGTGGTCTTACAGTAAAAAACCTTATAGAACTAATACATAGATTTGAAAGACTTTGTTCGATTCTAAGTATTCCTTAGAAAAATCCTTTTTTCGGAATGATACTCTTCATTATGAGGATTATTTTGTTCCCATTTTCTTATTTAAGTAAAGCATGTCTTTCCCTTTCCAAAGGGATCACACACAGGTGTTCAGCCGCCTGACAATAAAACGTCCTACACGTTCTCTAACGGGGAGAAGTCTGGGGATCGCGCTGGCCAGGGCAGCACCTAGACACCGTGTAGGTACTGTCTGCTGATGTTGGCAGTGTGCATGAGAACATTGCCTTGCTGAAACTGGTCATTAGGGATACCATGGAGATACGGCAACAAAACGGGCTGCAGCATCTCATCGATGTATCGTCGTGCTGTCATTGTATCCACTCTGTACTGTTACAGGGCGTCTTTTACTGAGTTAGTTTCAGTGCCCTGTCTCAGTTCGTTAGACATCCGCTTGTAAAGAATTTCGAATTCCGGGGTTTCACCTGTATTTTCCTCCAATGATGAAGTAAATAAAATATCTGCTAAAATTATAAGTCGTTTTTCGAAGAATATGTTCATTCAGTTAAATACGGAGAGGGGTCTTCAAATCTCTGTCCAGCTTTGTTTATCATACTTGTATTATTAGCTCGATGATCCGTTTCTGCTTATTATTCTATTCAGCTTTCTCTGTTATCTCCTTGCTAATTTCCCCCATTTTTTTTTCATTCTGCTTTAACGACAGCGGACATTCTTTCTCCGCCGCCATTTTCAGGACACCGAGGAAAATCATACCAGCCGCTCTCTTTCAGAGCATCGATCAGAAATCCCTCTGCTTTCTTCATTCGCATCTCGGCTCCTCGCAGAAGGCGCGAGAGTTACTTTTAATTGCCTTCTCTCTACTTTTTCCTGCTGCTGACCCCGTTACCTATAAACTGTCCTTCGACCCACCGTGAAAACTACCTCCATTAAGCTGAAGATATGATACTTTATTGATACGGGAATTATAAACAATTAATAATCAAAATAAAAAATAGATATACTGAAAAGTTAAGAACTATATGAAAATAATATACAAGATGCATTTCAAAACATTAAAAGATTTTTTGTAAAACTTTGATTTATGTCACAGTGATTGACATCGTATCACACAAAAGAGTTTAAAAGCTCTTCAAAGTTCGGTCCCTCGTTTTACTTTAAATAACACTTAAAATCGTTATATTTTAATCGAAAAACTTACACAGAAAAAAATCGCATGTAAGCAATTTTCTGCGTAGTAGCAAAAATTCCGCCAAAACAGAATATGTCCACGGTATTAGACCCATTCTGATGACGAAATGAATGTGAACAAAATGAAGGGGTTGCCAAATGAAAAGTGTAGAAAATGAACAGCGGACAAAGTGAACAGTGGACGAAATGAACTGGACTAAGTGAGCATGGACGAAATGAACATAGACAAAGTAATATGTCACCGTCTTAAACAAGACTTAGAAGTAGGAGATTTGTGCTAGAGTGCCCGAAAGGAAAGTCACACGGAAGCGAGGTAGAAAGGGAGAGGAAGACGCCATTATTTATAACAGGAGGTCCAGTACCCGGGGTCCGACGGCTTAACGTGCCCATCCGTCGTGCGGTGGATATTTAGTGGTTCAAGCATACGTACTTTACTGGGATCGATTCTGAGACATTTCCGTATCCTTCACGAACGCTGACAACTAGGCCATCTGCAGCCCAGTCATTATAAAACATCTCTTGGTCCCTTGGTATACCGCCACTCATTTGGTATGGGCCAATGTTCAGAATATTACTACGCCTACCTGTTTTTTTAACACAAAACATACTGGACGTATCGCCACTTACAAGCATGCGCGAATTCCAATTCCCGTTTTTTCACACCGCAATTCAATTGCGACAAACCTTGATGTTACAGAGAATTATTCAATCAAAGATGTGAATCATTGTCTTCAGACATGAAGAAGATTTTTTAATACAGAATCGCAGGATGGCGATTTTTCTAACTCACTTATTATGCATTAGATTGTACTCTGAAAATCATTATATTGAAATCTGAAGCACAAATATAAATAGACGAGTTTTGTCAAAAGAAACCATGTAAAGTAATTTTGTGTAATGCTATTGATTATCACTTAATAACGTTGCGTGATTCTTTATTCGTTTCTATATAATTGAAATGTTAACTTTGATATTCTAGCTGTTATGCAGAATAAATTAATGCATACCAGAAGCTTCTGAGATGGAAAGGGACACTTCGAACTACGTACACACTGAGTACGCAACATATAGTTACATATTTTTTTATTTAACATGTTTTTAATTTTATGCTGATTATGATTTTTGATAAACCATAACAAAATTTGTGTTACTTACAAATTACACTGAACAACAATGGCTTTGTTACAAAGAAAACTTTAACGGTTTGGTATTTATTTACGGATGCTGAAACCAAATGTGAAGTCACAATTGCTCCACTAGGCTCCAATTTCTTGTAATGGAACTCTGTATTGGGCTGAATGTTGTGTTACTTTTTCCCTTTGTTTCCCAAAGGAGACATCTGTTTGAAGCCAGGATAGATGTGTCTCTGAGCGTAGACATACTGGCGCCATTACTTCCTGTTGTGTAATTTGTGGGAATTACGAACAAAGCACAATTTTTTGTCATTCGAATGCATTGAATTGGTATTGAAGGACGTGAATTTTCTTGTGGTTTTAAGAAATATTGTGGATTCTACTTCAAGCAGGAGGTATTCTGAAAAAGGTTTTCTAATGTGAGCGGTATCTGTCAACGAAAGAAGTTTTTTCAATCGAGATTTCAGAAGCTGAGATTTTTCTGCAAATCCATCAGAAGCAGAAATAAACACTTACGCCCCATGGTAACCAAACCATTTTTTACCAAAAATTATAAATTATACGCATAGCATTTTCCAACAAGAGCTGTATCGGATGCAAGAAGAATTTTTCAAATAGGACTTTTGGAAACAGAGATATCGAGGAAAACTCAATTTTCCTTAATACCCCCTAGCGGAAAACCTGCGATATAATAATCTAAACAAAAATATTTTTTCAATCGGATATTTAGAAGCAAACGTATGGAATAAAATCTATTTTGAATTCGATATCATCTGCGTTTACGCCCTCTGACGGCAAAGCAGTGCGTCGGGAAAAAAAGGAATGCCAGGATCCTTTTTCTCACATTTTCAAGTTTCCCGATACAAAAATTATTTTTCAAATCGGACTAAAAGTTGCAGAGATACATTTTCCACATACGGACGGACAAAGTGATAACATAAAAATGATCTTTTTTACGCTTTCCAAACGTAGGTTGAAGAAGCGTATATGCTACAGCTTTCTCTGCCTATCCGTCTGTCCATCCACACGATAACACGCGTAAAATGGTTCGATTTCGACGAAATTTTAGTACGAGGTAGGGGACCACCTAGGAATGAACCCTATTGAAAATGGAAGAAATGGGGTCAAAGGTCAGGACATAGGGGCGAGATCCATTCCATTGCCCTTATGCGTCATAACTAGCATAAAAACCGGTTGTATTTCGATGAAATTTTAGTATGTGATCGGGGACCACCTGGGGACGGACCCTATTGAAAATGGGTGAAATGGGGTCAAAGGTCAGGACATAGGAGCGGGATCCATTCCATCTAACTAATGCATTATAACTTATGTAACAAGTTAGTAATATCATGCAATGCATTGATTATGATACGCTTTCCAACATACCAGAAATCATTATTCAAGCTATTCCTCAAGTTATGAGGATAATGGCTGTGGAATAAATCTAGCTCCTGTGTGTCCTGACCTTTGACCACGTTTCGATGATATTAAAGAGAATTGGTTCAGTATACCTCCGGAACAAAATGCTAAATTTTTGCCGCAATAGAAGCATTTTCAATCAAGTTATGAGGATAATGGCTCTGTATTAAATCTCGCTCCTGTGCCCTAATCTTTGACCCCATTTCGATGATATTAAACAGAACCGATTCAGTATACCTCCAGAAAAACATAATAAAGTATTGTCGCAATCAAAGCATTTTTACGTAAGTTATGACGCATAAGGGCAATGAAATGGATCCCGCTCCTATGTCCTGACCCTTGATCCCCATTTCGCCAGTTTCAATAGGGTTCGTGCCCAGTTGGTCTACTACCACATACTATTTAAAATTCAATCGAAATCGAACGATTTTTACGCGAGTCATCGTGCAGACGGACAGACGGACAAAGTTGCCGCATATACGCTTCTTCAACCTACGGTGGGAAAGCGTAAAAAATGCTTCGCTTGAGACAAAACTTTTTCATGTTGTTCCGGAGATGTACTGAACCGGTTCTGTTGAATATCATCGAAAAGGGGTCAAAGGTCAGGACACAGCAGTGAGATTTATTCCACAGCCATTATCCTCATAACTTGACTAAAGACGCTTCAATTGCGACAAAACTTTAGTAGGTTGTTTTGGAGGTACACTGAACTAATTGTGATTAATATCATCAGAATGGGGTCAAAGGTCAGGACAAAGGAGCGAGATTTATTCCACATCCATTCTCCTGATAACTTGAGTAAAAAGGCTTCTATTGCGACAAAACATGTTTTTCCGGAGGTATACTGAACCGGTTCTGTTGAATATCATTGAAATGGGGTCAAAGGTCAGGGCACAGGAGTGAGGTTCATTCCACAGCCATTATCTTCGTAATTTGAGTAATAACTTGAGTAATGATTTCTGGTGTGTGTAAAAGCGTATCATAATCAATGCATTGCATGATTTTACTAACTTGTTTACAGAAGACGTGCTAAAAAGAAAGGAGAACGAAAAAGCCACGTTTCCTTTATTTCAGAAAATCTTGCGCGCTAATCCTCGTCAAATCCACGATGTAAAGCTAGAGAAACGCATCTCCTTCATATTGTTATATCTCACCGCTAAAATTTGGAAAAAATAAAATAAAAATAAAAGTAGCGCCGTGGTTTTGAAATCTTGCAATTATTACTTCCTATGTAAGAATTAAAATTGATGTCGCATCGCGGGCGAACTTTCAAAGGATTTAGATCAAATGCGTTTGACAAACGGAACACTTTTGTCCACAGCTGCACAAGCGGTAGGCGTCCCGACCTGCTGCGTCGACACCGGTTGACTCACTTTTAATAGATTTGTTGATTACCTCTCCGCTCATGGCTTTTCCAGAAGTGACCACCAATTCCAGGACACTCTCATTTGACGGCCAGACCTGTCTGATTCTCGGCGAAAGGCTTCGTGCAACAAAACGATAAAACCCCTAGAAAGAAACCTTCTTTCTTTACGTTTCATTTCTTCTTGATTTAATCTTTTTCCTTCCAGTTGTGCCTCTCTCGCCTGCTTTGTCCTTCTTTACCCCGGTTGCCTTCTGATTTAGATCACGTGCGCAATGGAAATAAGTAACTACTTTTCTTTCTTTCACGCACGCCTTTCTGAGAAGAAAAGGATATAAATAATACTTCGCTTAAGACGACTGGCTATTTTCTGTTTTGCAGCTCATTTTTTATTCCATGAAGGGAAGTGATTCTTTGAAGATGCCTTTCAAGCAGGTGCTGTTCGAACAATCAAGTAAACTAAAACCCTAAATTAATATATTAGATTCAGTTTTTAACAACCTCATTAACATACAGTCTTTCTACCGAGACTTAATGCAATTAAGATAAGAGGTTTTTTTAGGTAACAAATAGAAAAGCTCTGACAAAGTAGTGTGAGTCGAGCTTACTTATACCCACACAGCACAGAATATTTCGTATAAGTTACAAGTACGTAGCACTGAAACATTGAGACTCTTCTGACACGTTGCGCAATGTAACAGTAATGTTTCAGAAACCTTACGGTTACGTCAAAACGTTCTCAAACGTCACATAACTTTAAAACATAGCCGATACGTTACAGTGAAAGAAAGGTCTTTGTAACTTCAACATACCAACTTCATGTTACTGTTACGTATTTGAAACACATTTGTCACATCATCATATTACTGTTACGTATTTTATACGTTGAACACTATAGTTTTGATAAACTTTGTAAAATCACAATAAAAAATATTACACTCGACATCTGTTTCAAAAGCAACAACAGTCGTATTACGAGTTGTTTACGTTTTCACAGGTTCAACGCAGTCCGCTGTCCATTGGGAACAGTGGCGGCGTTTATATATTGATAACAAAAGAAATGAATATCGGTCTCAAATCAAGGTGTCGGATTTCTATATGTAGAATAGACTATATTTCAGCGAAAAAAAGAAAAGAAAATCAAATTCGTCATTTCTCTAAATACCTACCAATATGAAATTTTTCAGCTTCAAGTAAAAAAAACATGCTGGTATAGTATACTAATACAACAACACAGCCATCTACTTAGATTTTATAAAATGCTTTTTAGAATTTAAAAATTATAATAATCAAAGCAATTACTTACTTTCAGATGATCTTGAATCACCAAAAAAAAAAAAAAAAAAAAAAAGATGAAATATTAAATCAACTAACTAGCTGACTCGAATACGACAGTATCACCAAAGAATATCCCAGTAGCACATAGAAATACGACTACGAGGGTGCTTTGGTGAAATGGCATAAATGCGCATGCGCATCCATGCCGTTGCCAAACCAAAAATCTTAAATATCGCCGGAATGTAACATCAAGGTAGCAATTATGTACAATGGAAACTATAAAACACATCGGTGAATGCTATTTTTAACATAACCGTAATGTACAAAGAGTTACGTTCCGAAATGGATGTTGCTGAAAC